>PVKB01000261.1:0-600000 GCA_004027205.1 Ctenodactylus gundi
GGGGAGGATGGGTAGGGTGTGGGACAAAAGGAAAGTGGGAAAGTCCTTGTCACCTTGATAAGACAAGTAGGTGCACAAAATGCTCAACTTCATTGTAAACCTTAAGTTTTGCACTTATGCATATCAATAAAATGGGGGGAATAAAACAAAGCCAGAGAAATAAAAAACGAAAGTACTGCGTACTGCATCAATGGGTGGTGTAAACAAACCATGTGGACAATAAGAGGTGTCTGACCAAGCAAAAAGTTTACCAGATTTTGTTTTCTATACTAAAACGGCTGATGCCAAATAACCCCCCGAAACCTATGACACTAAACTGTGTCTGGTGTGATTCCCACTGAAGGAGCTGAGGTCAAATAATTGACCAAGAAGAGACGCATTGCCCAATGAGCGAGGTATTGATGAGCAAGCACACCTCACAAGCTACCTTGAAGAAAATTATTTGTGATTGTCGTCTTTGTTTGAAAGTATTATCTCTAATTATAACATATTCCACACAATTGTTACAGTCGCTACCTTGTATCGGTTACACGTCCTATGTATCCTGAAAACATTTTAGCGAATTATTATTCCTACTTTTGTAAAAACTGTCGAGACATACCAGCTAAATATAAACTCTGAAAGAAAGTAATATTCTTTCTACATTACTCATGAAGAGCGTAAGAAGAACAGAAGTTGAGAACCCAGAGCACAACTACCTCATGGAACTTAAAATGAAAAACAAAATGAACCAGGGGGTTAGGGTAGGGAGGGATAGAGGGGTGGGTAGGGGGCGGGACAAAAGGAGAGTGGGAAAGTCCTTGTCACCTTGACAAGATACGTATATGCACAAAGTGCTCAACTTCATTGTAAACCTTAAATTTTTCGCTTACGCATGTCAAAAAAATATGGGGGGAAAAAGATTTTCGGACTACCAGGTGGAAGGTGGAACTATGACTCAGCTTTGAAGAGTGAACCGTTGTGACATCTAGTAAATCTTTAGCACTTGAGAGAGCAAAAGGGGTATGCGGAGTGATAGGTCAGAAACTAAGCAAAAAGATATAACAACCCTAAAATGTGTAATAATTTTTCATAAAATATAAATGTACTTTTCTGCAGTAGTATAAAGCGGGTATATTTCTAATGAGTGGGATTCTCTCTTTCAGGAAACAATTCAGGACCCTGAAATCCTACATTTATATGGAATCTATGGCTCTTTTCCTTCTTTTTCCTTCTTACAGCACATTATCATTTTTGTTCATTTCACGAAATTGAGGGGAAACATTGCAAATGAGGTGTAGCATCTAAGAGGCCTCCCACAGCCCGCACAGACAGTTTCCCTGTAGACGCAGCTGACATCTTGTTATACCGTCATTCCCGAGTGGAAATTAAGCCCCAGCTCTACGCAGAGGGCCAAATGGAAAGTAATTTGGAAACTTCCAATATAAAGAATCAAATAATACTGAGAAGACCCGGTGATTAGTTCAATCAATTCCGAAGGTGAAGAGAAATTGATAATAAACAAAGAGGCTAGGAACACAGCTCAGCAGCTGAAGCGCTTGTCCAGCAAGCACAAGGCCCTGGGGTCCTTCCCTGAGGACTAAATAAACTGAACGTGGTGACTCATGTCGGTAATTGCAGCACTTGAGAGGCTGAAGCAGGAATATTGCTATAAATCTGAGGTCAGCTTGGGCTACATAGTGAGTTCAAGACCAGCGTGGGCTACAGAATGAGACCCTGTCTCAAAATATAATGAACCAACCAAGATAGCCACATGAGGAAAATCCATAGAAAAATTTACTCATTGACAGTTCTCTTAAATTACTGTGTACTTGAGCATTCTATATTCTCTTAAAATTTTGAATTATGTTTTGAGTGGATGCCATTGTATATTTATTTGACTTTGTAAGAGCCTGCTGTGAATCCACTAATTCTGAGTCTGAGCACCATGATGAGATTTGATTTCCTCCAGATATATTTAGGGGAGTTTGAGTCTAGTCTAAAAACAGCATTCACCAAAATATATAAAGAATTAAAATAAGAGCAATAATTAAATGCTTATACTTAGAATAAGTCAGACTTTCATACACTCAGATATGGAGATGAAAACACATTAGTGTATCAGAATACCCACATAGAAAAGCCCCATGATTGTCTATACTAGCTGGTAGTAAATTTATTCCTTTCTGAGAAGCACTGACATAGACAATGGTGTTCACAGTTGAAATATGACCTTGAAATTTGTTGTGATATATTTGGTCAGAGTAAAACTACAGATGTAACCTTCAAATTTCTCCACTGTGAATCTTAAACAAGAGATTTTGAGTAAGTTCGTATATTTTCTTCGATTGTATTTCAAACAATAAAAAAAATGAAATACCTGTCCTCCAAGTTTGTTAAGACTAATAACGGGACAAATAACAGGTCTGAGCGAGTGTTAATTGTCTGCCAACTTCCATCCAGTGTTGTGCTTGGCTTCTCACTCCCGTCCCTCTCACACTGCCCACCAAGTGACTCACAGGGATTAGAACCACTCTAGCCTTGACTTCTGCTGGCAAAGGAGATTTGAGTCTTAACAATAGAACTAGGTAAAAGGAATAGCTCAGTCTTAGAGGGCTCCCCTCAGTCTCCACCCGCACCAAAACAAAGATCTACAGAGTAGCTGTATCTTATAGTGATTGTATTTCATTTTCCATTCTCAGTCATGTCAATTTAATACAATTACCTGGTGTTAACCAGCATTGTAAACCGCACTACTGTTGATCAATAATTTATTTAATCAACACTTTATAAATTATTACTAGAATCACAAGTATTACTAATGTAAAAAGTACCATTATGTATTAGAGAAAATAAAGCATAATAGGTACTATTTTACCAAAGACAAATAAATAATAGTATCTTGTTTTATAATCAAAGCACTATTTTTACTGTAATTATTGCATTTTCATTGTATTTACAATATTTACTTTATATTGAATGGAATGATGAATTCCTACTGGCTGAATTTGGAGACTAAATCTGGCGTGAGGATGTGAGCTTAAATGTGGATTTGACAGGGGTTGCCCTGTGTTAATATTCTTGGCTTTAGAGAGGCATAGACTAGCAGAGCAGGCCCCTGGGCGTCTTCAGGTAAGCTACCGAGCTGTGACCTCAGGCTCTCCAGTGACCCCTGCCCTTTCCTCTCAGATACTGTTGCGGATTCTGAGCAGCTTTGCTGCTGCTTGATGTTTTTGCCTTTGAACAAGCTATCCATAGACTGAAAACGTGGCCAATTGAAGTATTCCCACTTAAATTGTATGTAGTACTTTGTCCACCGACTATAAACTGAGCCATATACTAGCCAGGGACTTAAAATATATCTTGAGCAGCAGAAAGTAAATATCCCCTTCTATCCAGCGACACCCCTCCTGGGAATATACCCAAAAGAGGCCAACAAAGATATATGTATAACAGAGATACATGTATACCCATGTTCATAGCAGCACAACTAACAATAGTTAAAATATGGAAGTCACCAAAACACCCATCAACAGACCAATGGATACACAAACTGTGGTATTTATACACAATGGAATACTATGCATCTATAAAGTCCAACAGCGTGGAGGCCTTTGCTGGCAAATGGAAGAAGCTTGAGAACATCATGCTTAGTGAAGTGAGTCAGAAGCAGAAGGTGAAACATCAAATGGCCTCTCTGATATGAGAGTCCCAGATCACAACTCTTATGGAACTTAAAACAACAACAACAACAACAAAAAAAAAAAAACAAAGAGAAACAGGGAGTAGGGTGGGGAGGGAAAGAAGGGTGGAGAGGGGGAGGGACAAAAGGAGAGAGGGAAAGTCCTTGTCACCTTGACAAGATACGTAGGTACACAAAACGCTAAACTTCATTGTAAACCTAAAATTTTGCACTTATACATATCAATAAAATGACGGGGATGGGGAGGGAATGTGAAGTTGACATAGTATATATGTGCACAAAATGCTCAGCTTCGTAACCAACATGGATTACACACATATACAAATTAAAATGGGAAAAAGGAAGTGGTGAATGCAAGAGACTGGAGCAAGTCTGTGACGGAGACTGGCAATGTGAAGACAGGAGTTATTCAATATCTGGAAATAATGGTGAGGGCCAGAGTTCTCTCAGGAGAAACTCTAATGGTCGTCTTTCTTTCTTTCTTTCTTTCTTTTTATTTAGCTCAATCTGCCAGTCAGACTGCCCACGCCAAAGGTGGATATTCTTCACTCATTTGCTGGCCCACACCTAAGAACTCTTAATTTTTTTTTATCAAAGTGAAAATTTGTCATGAACATTTGCATAAACTCTGAGCCAAAGCTTGTTAATATAAAGTAATGCCAATTGTTGTTTTCACATTAAATAAAAATGACATTATAAACAATTAAATGCAGCCTTTTGGGCTCGAAACTTAGCTCAGTTGTAGAGTGTTTGGTTGTCATGCAAGAGGCCTGGATTCAACCTCCAGCACTCTAAATATAAACTAGCAAAAAAAGAAAAAAAGAAAAAAGAAAGAAAAAAGACAACTACATGTAAATTTATGCTGTGAGAATTATTATTATTCCTAGCTTAGAAATGAGGAATGTGGATGCAACCCACTTGGGACCCCCGCTACATTGCAGGAGCTTCTATCTCTCTATTCTTTGATTCTGAGTAAAGACCTGTTACTCTAAATCTTTATAAAAAGAACGAAATGAAAAACTTAAAAGATACCTGTTTATGTCTTTTATATGCAGTTTGCACAGGTATGTGTAAACCCACTTTATTTTTAACTGAACCTCTAGCTACAGTCAACGGAGTATATATTAGAGCAATTCCAAATGTGTAGCAGTTAGATTGAATACGTCACCACACATTGACAAGGTGACTGTGAGCTCCAAAAGGTCTCAGAGACCCAGGTTGGTGGAGGCTGTACTAGAGTGTGTCCCCTCTGGAGCACAAGGTCTCCTCATTCAGCAGTGCAGAGGAGGAGGACATTGGAGTTCAGTTTTAGCTGTTCGTACTTAGACGCTGATGTGACACACGTTACTCTCATCCAAACCTGCTGGCTAAAATCAGTTAGTGTCCTTGTCTCATAGCTGTGTATTGGGCAATTTATGGAATTAGACAGGATGACTGAAAATATTATGTACTAAATTGAATCCTCTCGGAACTCATGTGCTGAAATATCGACCGGACTGTGTTTACATATGAGAATCTTTTTTTAAATTTTTTGAGACAGGTTCTCACTTTGTAGCCCAGGTTTGTTCTGAACTTACTATGGAGCCCAGGGTGGCCTTGGGCTCAGACTCACGGCAATCATCCTGGCTCAGCCTCCAGAGTGATTGCACCAACATATGAGGCCTTAATCTCATAGGACTAGTGGTCTTATAAGAAGAGAAAGAAACTCTCTCTCACACACACACACACACATTCTCTCTCACTTCCACGTTAGCATATAGGGAGAAGGCAGCATCTGCAAGCCAGTAGGAGAGCCCTCACCAGAGTGAATTGGTTTTTCACTCTCATTATGGAACTTTAGCCTTGTAGAACTAGCAAGAAAAAAAAATCTGTTGTTTAAATCCTCTTAATTGTGATGCTTTATTATGACAACTGAGTACTATAATATAGTTAGCACTGCTATGTCTGTCATAACAAGATGATACTTATTTTAAATATTGGGATAAATAAGTTTAATGATATAAAAACAAAGTTCTCACTGTGATTAATAAAATAGAGGTGATACTCAATACTTGTCAAATTTCCAAAGGTTTGTTTTTTTCTGGCATAGAACTAAGCACTTCCAAATTGTTGCCTTTAGTACTTTTACTGTTACTTTGATCCACCTTACCTTTCTTATACAGATGTATTTTTCATTAAAGGGGCGTGTCAGTATTGTTTCTCAGCTTGCCTGGGTGACGAGGCTCAGGGAGAGCTGATTGGATCATGGTGTGGTACATCATCAGTGAACTCATCCATTTATTTTCATGGTTGAATGTGTTGTTAAGAAATAGGCCTGCTTGGAAGAGGTGAGACATTTATGAGATAATAAATAAAAGTACAGTTCTCGTTCTGACTTTTTTTCTGTTTCCTGTCTGCTAAGAGTTGAGCAGATTTCCCATACTAACCAGGTCTTTCTGCCATACCATCTCTGCCTTGGCTTTATTAACCATGTAAGCATGAGCTAAATTCTGAGAAGCAGTGAAAAAAATAAACTTCTTCTTCTTTAAATCGTGATTGTAAAGTGTTTTATCCCAAGAATGAACATATGATTAACAAAAAGAGAAATTGTAAATATTTTAAGATAAAGAGGTAATAATTTTCATAATTGTATGATAGACCATATTAAGAATCTACTCGAAGGCCAGAATGAGGGACTTTAAGTGAGCAAATATAAATATTTTGTTACAGATTCCTCAATTGCACTTGTCAAATACTTTCATACTTTAATATATTTTGATCTCCTATAGATCTTAAATATAAAGGATCTATGTTTCCAAGTCAAACCCCAAGCATCCACCCCTTTTATCCAAGACCTACCTCCCAATAACATACAATTCCAAATACATGATGCTTTTGCGGTACACTTAATATCCGACCCACAGAAAAATGGAATATGCGAACCTCCTAAAAACTAAATAGGTAAAAGTCTTGAAGATATAGGCATGGGCAAAAACTCTCTCAAAAAGTAATAGATGCTGGTGACGGTGTGAGGAAAAGGAACAATTTTACATTTTATTGGGACTATAAACTGAAATAGTCATTAAGGAAAGCAATATGGAGAGTCATTAAAAAACTGAAAATGCACATTCCATTTGTCCCACCAAAACCTCATTTGGCTATTTTTCTAAAATACTTAAAAGAACCATGTAGCAGAAGTACACAAATGTTCATTTTTATAACAGTACAACTAACTGATAATAGCTATTGCACAGGAGATTATATACACAATGAAATACTAGGGTTAGGGTTAGGGTTCAGGTTAGGAAAAAAGAAAACACAATGGAATACTACTCTATCATAAAGCCTGACAGAGTTGAGTCATTCGTAGAAAAAAAAAATGAGTACAAATTAAGACTATTATGCTTAGGGAAATGAATGAGACTCAAAAGATTAAATGTCATAAAATCTCTCTAATATGAGAAAACAAGAGTATAGATATTTGAGTCAAATGAGTGAGTTGTTGAGTCAGGAGGAAAAGGGAGGACTAAGAAGGAAGAGGGAGAGGGAATGCCAAGCCGAGGTGATACGCATGTGTACAAAATTCTCAAGTTTAGTATAACCACTGTATATATCAAACACATACTATTAAAAATTGGGGAGAAAAAAGGATATGGAGCTTGGTCAAAAAAGTTATAGCACTAAAAATGTGACATGGAAGGGTGTATTCTTGTCTTCAGATCCAGCCAACTGTTGCATTAACTGTCGGTCTCAAAAACCGTGAGACAAAATAAAAGTCTCCTCATTTATTTGGTAAATGTTTGATATTTTGTTCCCATATTCAAAAGTGATTAACATCCTCCTTAATACCTATAATCACAGTTATGTGTGACTTTTTAAAATCCTAAAAACTTCTAAGGAAAGAGACTTCCACAAAATATTTCATCAGTTCTCTTTAAACTTATCAAAATGATCAGGAAGAAGTAAAGTCCTGAAACCATTAGGGCCGAGATTGTGCTCAGGAGACACTACAACACAACTGCAGAGTACAGACAGGAACCTAGAACCAAAAGAGTATTCCAGGCAATGACTAAGTAAATCTGAGTGAATTGTGGGCTTTGATTAATAACAATGTACCAGCACTGGCTCATTGATTGTAAGAAATGCACAAAACTGTTGAAAATGTTGGTTATAGGGATGATAAGTGTTGGGTACATGGCTAATGTCTTCAGGAATTTCTCAGATTTTCTGTAAGATTCACACTGTTATAAATGAAATGAATTCTATTTTTAAATGCATTACAGAAAATAGAAACATTGAGTCTAAGAATTTGGTTAGCTATTTCAGATGACAAAATGTTTCATGTAATGTGCTCTACAAGTAGATGGATAAAGTTCAGTTACTCCTCCGCCACTTAACAGATACCTAAATCTGCACAGTTTCTTGTCCCCTGAAGGCATGGTGCCATTTTGTAAGCACAAAGAAGGCGGTGATGGTGACGAAGCTTAAACAAAATCCCATATATAGATCACCTAAAACAATGCCTGCCATAGAAATTTAAAATGTTCTGTCCCAGGATTTTAAAACTGTATAGAGCCAGGATTTGTAGCTGGCTCATTCAGATCCCTTTGCCTTGATCTTACTATTATGCTACCTTGGTTCCAATTCAAGGATCCATAGACAGCTTTCAGAGCAGGCTAGCTAGGGTTGGGTGCTTACTTCTTTTGCCCCTCAGTTCAGAGATATCAGAGATACACGCATGTACATCCTTTAGCAGTGACGACGTGAACTTGGACTTCACGGACAGCAGTCAATGTGAGTCCCTCCCCTGCGCTCTGGTGTAATGCTGGCCGTACGGTGCCAGGAAGGCTGTCGGAAGCAAGGGGAGCAAAGAAAGGATAAAATGAGAATGAAAAAGGTATCAGAACCTAGAGGAGAGGCGGAGGGAACCACCATGCGCACTTCTCTCCAACTCATAGGCTCCACTTCCTGCGTTCTGAAGACTAGATTACAAATTTGAATGAAATTTACCACACTGTGAATAGACATTGATTGTCATATATATGTTAGGATGAATGTGACATATGACCCAAGAATAAATATTTCATTCAACATCATGTAATTTACAACAACCTTTGGGGTTTGTTGTTGTTGTTGTTGTTGTTGTTGTTGTTGTTCATTTTGTTTTTGTGTGGGTTTTTGTTTGTTTGTTTGCAGAATTAGCTAAGCGGTTTTGCACTTTCAGAGCTTTGAAACCAAACACAGAAGAATTTTTTCCCATTTTATTGATATGTATAAGCATAAAATTCAAGGTTTACAATGAAGTTGAGCATTTTGTGCACATATGTATCTTGTCAAGGTGACAAGGACATTCCCACTCTCCTTTTGTCCCTCTCCCTACCCACCTCTCCCTCCCTCCCCAGCCTACCCTCTGTTTCACTTTGTTTTTTGTTTTAAGTTCCATAAGAGTTGTGATCTGGGTTTCTCCTGTCAGAGAGACCATTCAATGTTTCACCTTCTGCTTCTGACTCACTTCACTAAGCATAATGATCTCAAGTTTCTTCCATTTGCTCGCAAAGGCCTCCATGCTGTTGGACAATATAGATGCATAATATTCCATTTTGTGTAAAGACCACAGTTTGTGTATCCATTGGTTTGCTAATGGGTATTTTGATGGGTATTTTAGTTGTGCTGCTATGAACATAGGTATACATGTATCTCTGTTATGTGTTGTTTTGACCCCTTCAAAAGACTGAGAAAGCCTATGGCAGCAATCCACCTCCACAGAATACATGCTTGGTGCGCCCGGGTCACGCTCAGGAGACTTGGGAGATGAAAGGCTCACCATTACTGGAGGTGCTCAGAAGAGCCCTGGACTGAGTGCAGCAAGACTGCTGTCTTCCAGGTGCCACAGCATAAATGGTTAATGCAGTTACGTAAACAGATAATTCAAGTGTCACACACTCTGTGCCCTATGGAGGCCTTAGATACAGAGATGAGACCTTTAGCTGTGCTCCTGTTTCTCTAAGCCAATTGATTGAATCTGCATACCTCATCAAATTATTTTGAGAGCGCAGGTTCAGTGGCTCACAGCTGTTGCTTTGCATTAGCAAGGTAAGCCAAATCCAGGCAGGACGTCTGAGAAGCAAAGGCAAATTCACACTTCCACTTTTCGCTTCGTCTTTTTCAATGAAAAGATATCATCTTAGGGAAAGAAAAGCAACTGAGGAAGAGCTAAGTTACATCATGAAGTTTTAGGACACCTTAAAAATATATGCCATATATATGTTATATATATATGTATGGGGGGATATGAACGGTTGTGTATATGGGTGATGATTAAGCCTGGTTGTGTCCATTTGATTGGCTTGTTTTCCACCTGGGGCATTAGGGAAGCACACTTCCGAGTGTGGCTGAGAGGGTCAGGGCCACGTGACGTAGGAGATTATACATGGCCCCTCATCCCTTCTTTGGTGAATTTATTCCTCTGTTTTGCTTCCCAGCTAAGTGGATTTTGTTCTTCTACCTGTTGCACAAGGATGTACATACTTTGGCGTCCACTCACTATGAACTAAATATCTATGTGCTAATTAAACCCCTGTTTATTTACATTGTGAGCATCCAGTACTGTGTCCAGAAGCAGGAATGCTGACTAATGCCTCATGAGGTGTGTGTGGGTGTGTGTGGGTGAGAGAGTTATACATGAAGACAGATGATAGATAAATAAATAGATAGGTAGATAGATAGATTTTTTAAAAGACTAAATTATACCCTATCCACTTAAACCATAGTCATACATACAAAATATAAAATATACAAGCTTTCTTCAATTTCATTTTCTAAAATTTTACTATGATTTGTAGCAGTTTGTGGGGATAGTTATGTCAGAATGCATTCAAACTTTTATATAATTTCTCCCCACTTGAATGGCAGAGCAATTCTCTCTGTTTTCTTCTGCCCCTGAGCTACATCACAGTCTCTGAAAAACAAGTTGAAAAACACTAGAGAAGAACCTTCGGTACAGAACATAATCTATTTTTAGACCTTAGCTCACTCTGACGTGAATGCACGATCTACTGCAGCTACGATACCTGGGAATTTTCTGCACTAAGTAAACAAGGTCAACATGCAAAAGTCACTGTACCCGAGTTGTAAATTCATCAAATGTTCGACATAGGTCTTAATGTAGGATTTAAATAGACTTGAAAATTTCACTGATGACGCACCAGATCATTGTAAGGAAGGAGGAGGTGCCTAGATAGAAAAGGTTTAGACATTCAACGAAGTGAGGAAAGGAGGAAAAGAAACTGAAGAAAGAAAGAGAGAGAAAATAGCTCATACTGAGTACCTACTCTGGGATGCTTAAGCCAGGTATTTTCACATACATTGCCTAAATGATTTTTAAGTATTTTCTTTATTTAGAATATCACTGCACCTTAGTCTCTGGATGTTTGCACCTTGAAATATGGATACAAAGATTAAGTGTAAAGTATTTCTAGCACAGCAGCTGGTATTTCAAGATACTCAGAAAAATGTAACTATAGTAATATCCATGTCGGCTTTCTCATGGCTGTTTTCCAAAATACCCTTCCAGGGTACTTTCTGTCTCTGCTAGAGCAAGAAGAAAAAGCAAGCAAACAAACAAACAAACAACACTGCTGTTAGCCTCCTTCAGTAAATGGAGATTTAGTGCCATCTGAATCATGTGCCTCCTGAATGAGTTATTATCAGGATTTAAAGTCTATTCTCTTAAAATTAAAGTGTTTTCAAGCTACTAGGCCAGTCAGTGCTTTTAGGACTGTTGCACATAGCATTTATGTCAAGCATAAAGTAATATCCTCCAAAGACTCAAACATGATTGGGAACAGCAGGAGACACTCTAACCCTGGGACACAAGGTGACAGTGTATCAAGGCAATCTAGATTTGATTCCAGGGTAATTTCTTTTCTTGTTTTCATAATCCTTTGCAAGATCACAGAGACAGAAAGAGATATACAGTTCTCACACTGCAATCTCAGTAACCATAGTAGAAATTAATAATGTGTTCCCAAATCCTGAAAACAAGGCAGGGCTATCCATCAATATTTTCTCTTTGATTCCTAAATTTTACATGTCCACATAGTTTCTGGTTTTACTTTCCTTGTATTAAGTCAAATTATGTTTGTGTGTCAGAATTATTAAAGAAGTTAAACTTCGTACTGCTTGTGAAATGCAGCAAAATTTAAAGACATAAAATACAGTTGATCTTTTTTAAGCCAGATTCACCTAGATTTTTAAGGGTGGTGGTGCAGGGAAATAGTCTTGCTCTGTAGTCCGAGCTGGTCTTGAACTCACCATGTAACCTAGGCTGGCATCAAACTCATGACAAGCCTCCTGCCTCAGCCTCCCAAGTGCTGTGATTACAGATATGTGTCATCATGCCCAGTTATTTATCCATATTTGTAGTGTAATATTTACATGAATGTATATCTTCCCACTATTGGGATTTATAGCCATTAATCAAAACTTTAAATTAAAGAATGGGAATCAGCAGTCCCCCCCTCCAATCTCTCTTTTCTCCTATTAATTATATTTTTATTATTCTAAAATAATATCTCTTCACGTGAGCAAAGGTAGATTCCCTGAAAAGTATGTGGTTTGCAAGGTTCAGAATCTCAGGAAACAACGTTTTATCCCACAGTTACACCAATTCTCAATAACGAACATTCATTGTCTATGCTACAAGTTAAACTCGACATAATTCATTGTTTCTTGGCTACACAGATGTGAAGATCATTTCCCTGTGATAAAGCGGGAAGGCATTAAACAATTTTGTGTGCTAGCAGAAGAAGTGAGATGTATCCTGAAAAATAAGCCTAATATAATATCTGTCTCAATTTTCCTTCCCCAGAAATACAGGCAACAGAGACATCAGCCAAACGGTGAGATCGGTAGGGAAGGGGAGGGAGCTGCAGAATCCAGGTATATAATTTAAAGTTTTGATACTTAATATTTTAACTTCAATTTTTCTATGACTAAAATGTAGATTATAATCACCAGAGTACCATAGAGATTGAGGAACAGTCCTAAAATTCCTGTCACAGAGAGGGTACATGTATATACGACAGCAATTCCTACCCTTGCCCTTGAAAGTATCTAAAGATCTAATTATCTGAAGTGTTTCAAGATAGAAGATTATTTTCAATCATTTTACATATGTACCTAAGAATTTTAGCAAAAGTACTAAAGCAAGGTAAATAATTAGCATTGAGCCTGTTTTCACTCCCACAACTAAAGTTAAATTGTAAGTCCCTATGACAGCAAGTTGTAACTCTTGTACAACCATTTACTTTTTTGTGACTAGCTCATCCTACTTGAAGTTAGCTCATTAGTTCGTAACAAGCTTATCACTAATGAAATTATAATGCAACATAGCCTCATGAAAGAACGAGACGATTTTCCAATTTTTACATGGTATGAGTTAATCGAAGTTATTTTCATTTCAAAAAGTCTTTAAGTGCCAATTTATGATCCAACATTGCCATGCACAACTTTCACTTGGATATATCAGCGACACTCCTCTCTTGATAAAATAGCTATTCCATATCGCAAATTGAAAACTGTCATGACTAAAACTTCACAAAGTAATCAGCAATACAAAATGATCTAGTAAGAACATTTCTATGTGCTTTAAACTTCAAAAGCCAATTCTGCGGAGTCTACGGTGTTCTACTCTTTACACGTCTTGTTTTTCAACCCAGGCTTTCACAGTCTTACTGTATTTTTTTTTTTGCTAAAATATTCATCTGCCCTTCACCAAGAATTCCAATATTATGTGTCATTCCTAAATTGAATTATGAACATCATTGTGTAGGTCAACTGAAATAAATGTTCTCAAATGACTCTGTATTTCTCCTAGAACTGATTGAAATATTGAACACTGAATGGTTTGGATCTGAAATGTCCCCAAAAGGCCTCATGAATTGAATGCTATGGATTATCTGTGGATTATGAGTGTTGTTGGAGGTTGGGGTCAATAGTGTATGGTGAATTACCAAGTGTGAGACAATTACTACATGTGTGACATGTCATAAGAATGTGGCCTGGTTGGATGTCTTCTTGACCTGGCCTCTCCGCAGTCCTGAGTCTTTCCTTTGTAATGCCGTGAGGAGCTGCTCTCTTCCAGATCCTTCTTGACATTGGAAATCGTCCATGAAAGGACCAAGACCTCTTGTAATTATGGGTTCCTCTCAGTGTCAAAGGATTCTGTAGATGTAGGTATAGACCACCACCAAGAATAGCATAGAAAAAAATTAGTCAATTAAAAGAAACATAAGAAAGTATGACATGAAAATATTGGGTGTTTGAAAGGTCCTCTTCTGATGTACCTGAAAACTGGGGACAGGGACTGAAAGAGTGTTCCAGTGTACATTGGTTTGGGGAGATTTTTTAATTGTTCTGTGTTTCTGTGTTCTGATACGCATTAAAGTCTTTTTGAACTTCTATCTCAAGTATTGTAAGACTCAAAGAGCCTAAAGAATTTATAAGTGTGTAACACCATTCCAACTAACATTACACAGACTCATCATCAGTGCAACAGATAGTCTTGGATTTATTAGAAATAAAGCAGCCAAATGAAAAAACTTACGATTGCCAGAACAACTAATCAAGAGCATGTTCCATGGCCATTTTTACCAAATCACAGATTTTTACTTAATTTTCATGAGACAATAAGAACTAACAAAATAAAGAAAATAAGTTTGAGTTTTTTGTGCATTTTTATCACAATATTTCACAATCACTACTCTATTGTTTTAATCATTTTCCTCCATTATTTCCATCTTTTTTTAAAAAAAATAAGATATAAACCTGGGGTCTATAGAATATTTAAGACCTCAGATATTACTTTTCCTAGAATGGGTGGCAAGAATGACAACCAATGTAAAATTGAGGTAATGGCTTCCTGCGAGTGTCGCACTTAAAGTATGAATCGTCACTCTTGATGATGAGCAAGAACTGACCAAGAAAAAGTCACCACAGCACCACAGTAGCTACAGAAACGAAAGCTGTATCCAGGTAGAGTTTCCAGCCTCAGTTCTTTGACTAATGTGTCTTATCCACCCACGTGTTTCCTCAGCTTAGGCCAACCATCAGTTTTGCTGATCTTTTTATGAATTGTCAGGTTTTAACTAAAGTATTTGAACTAGTTAAATTAGGAGGGGTACTGGAGATTTTCTTTTGTCTTTTTTGAAGCAGGATCTCATTCTGTCACCCATACTGTTGGTGAGCTCACTAGGTAGCCCAGGCTGGCCTTGAACTCACAGCAGTTCCCCTACCTCAGCATCCTGAGTGCCGAGATCACAGGTGTGCAGGGATTGGGGATTTCTAAAGCTACCTCTATGTAAATGATGTCCAATGACTTTCAGTCCTTAAATCTTATCTTAATGATATAAAATGTAAATTAGAATTAGAGAAATCAAATGTGTACAATAAACATGAACATAAGTTAAAAGTTTGTGAATTATCTTATAACTAATGAGAAAGCCCATGAACAATCTAGAACAGACAATTGAGCCCAAGCGAGAAACATGTTAACGCCTCACATCTAGCTGATTGTTACGGTGCTGGAACCCAGAAATATTGTGGTGTTTAAATTCACGACTCCTATTCCAATAGCTTTCAAGTTTTTTATTTTTTTCCATAATGACCTTCATTATTTAGGTTAACATTTTTTAAATGTTAAGAACTAATGTAAGTATTTTTAAAACTGAAAGTCAGCATTTAATCTTTCTATATCTACTTAGACTTAATTTTTGTATATGTATGTAAACATATACACAATATACACACATTATATATGAGTATATATACATATTACATATACACATTATATATAAAAATAAATATGTGCATGTCTATATTGAATTATAAACATATTTGATATCACTTTGAGGCTACATCCATTCTGGACTTTATTACCTTACTCCATCAGTACAATATTTTGTTTTCTATTCTTTTACACAAAGATGTGGAAGGTTACTTTTAACTCTCATCACACATTGGTAGAAATGTAATACATATTAGCCAAATGAAATGCATACTAAGTAGAAGTTTTGGTAAATGCATTTAGCCAATAAAACTGTTATAAATTTACTCACGTGATTTTTTAAAGAAAAGTTTTGTGTTATTAAAAAGGGTTAGAGACACATGAGTACACTCACTAACATATTTAGTCTGATTTTCTTCATGTTTCTTTGGTTCACAGAAGATCATCGTCATATGTTAAGCATTTTTTCATATGGAGAATCAGAAGAAATCTGATTTGTCTACCAAAAAGGAAAAAGAGCATGTTTACATGCAAAACATTTTGTTGACATGTATCATTTTATTTAAAAATATGAATAGATGCTAAGTGAATGAACCTTTGAATTATACAGGAGAGAGGGCTCAAACAGAGTTCCACAAAACTTTCAGCTAGAATTTGAAAGATGGAAGAAGGCACGATCAACTTAGCAGTCATTTTGCATCTTTTACCTCTAAAAATATTAAAATATTGTTTTACTCTTCTCAGAGACATTTTCACATTTCTGTGAGAAATCATTTTATAAAATAAAACATCACTGAGAAAGAAATTCAAAGGCCGACACTTTTAGCTAGTCCTTTCATTCAGTAAAATCATGACCATGAAAAATTATGCTTCCTTCACAACAAAAGTTAGTTTTTTCATATGAGTTTTATAGAAATTAGACAGTATTGAAAAGCCCTTATATACTGGAGAAAAATTTACAACTCTTCAACAATTCTTCAGCCTAATGAGTAATGCCTTGTCTATGTTTGGGACTAGGACTTCCTAAAACAAGATAATTATGTGGTAGGTCTATGGAATACTGATATTCACCAAGTAGGTGCTACTTCATAGTACAGCATACAGCTTCTAAGTATTTTTTCCAACATAAAATATTTTAATTTTATAATAAAATTTTTTATGAAATAATCAAAGACTAACACATATTTATAACCGTTTTAATGAATCGCTTATTTTTCTTGTCTACTAATACTACAATATTAACAAGACCTAAAGTAATAAAAAAGAATTTCTGGAAGTATTTGGTTCTTTTTAAGAACTGAAGGCATATCTTTCTGTGAAAGACAATAGAAAATCTGGCCATAGTTTCAAAGATTCTACTTGAAACCATCAGGTTAATACAAAATTAGTTTATTCTCAAATTGATTCGCAAGAGAAGGAGTAAGCTGAAAGAAGACAATCTTGAATTTTAAGAAGTGGTGGGTTTGTAAAGTTGATTTGATATGTATGTATGTATATATATATATATATATATATATATATATATATATATGCACACATATTACTCAAGTTCATTGTAAACATTATTATATATCACATATAAATTAATAAAAATGGTGGGTAAAAAAGAGAAGTGGAAGTTTTGCAGTTCATGGAGGTGTAACCAAATGTCCAAATCTACCTCATGACACCCATAGATTTATGTGGATTGCAAGAAGTGAGTTGGAACCTACCAAGCCTGAGGCTTTTTTGAGTGAGGACATAAAAATTGTACCACAGAAAGAGAGACGGGATAGGATACAAAGGTTTAACTACCCTTTATGTTATGTGTGCTACATGTCTACAAGTGCCGTGATTCAAATTTTATAGCATGCATACACATCCTAACAAAATTAGTAATCTTTTCTAGACAAAAACACCATCATCAAAGACAAAATTACTTCACAAATCTTTTCAAAGCTAAGTTTTTGTTTGAAATAGAAGTTAAGATACAAGTGATAGAAAAAAAAACAAGACATAGCAAAGCAAAGAGAAAAAAAAAAAAAAACAGCCAATCAGTCAAGAACACCCAAATGATCTTCATATATCAAAATGGTCAAAAAGAAACATTATTCTTATTTGATCCAGAGATGAGAGATCACATTGAAGATTGTAACAGATAATTATATATAAACATTACATGACATTTACAGAAAAAAAAACAAATCTTAGAACTGAAAAATTTATGGTTTTAACAGAAGAAATACATGAAAGGCAATTGAGCCAAAAAAAAAAAAAACTGACACAAAAATACCTTGAAAAGAATAAAGACAATACTGTTGGGAACTGAGCATAATTTAGCAACAGATTAAAGTTGTATCGTTGGAATTCAAGAATAGGATAACCAGGCAAAAGCGACAAAAGCAAAATGAGATAGAGAAACAATTAAACACATAAAAGTTAGAATTTCTCCAAATTTATGGCAGGTATCTGTTCATAGACTTAAGATGACCTTTGAGTTTGAATTACAGTAAGAAGAAATCCACTCCAAAAAAATTCCTTAACAACTAACACTTCTAAACAAAGCAAAACAGTTTGACTCTTATTTTAAAACAGATTTTTCACTAAAACATCCAAATGTAAGAGACTTTTCTCTAAAGAATCAGAATAATCTTTAACAAAAAAGAATGATGTCATCAAAACAACAAAATGAATCTCTCTACCAAGAGTTTTTACTCAACAACATGGGCAAGAATAAACATGTTATTATCTTTGGAATTTAAAGTTATGTAAAACCCTAAACTCAGCAGTTCTACACCGAGGATCTAGGAAACTTCTGGCACACAAACGTGGGCACTAATACGCACATACAAACATGCCCGTTACAACAAAATACTTGTTAACCACAATGTGAAAAATCCCATTTAGCAGTGGATAAACATATTATTGCATATTTATAAAAATACTAAAAATTAACAATCTATACTTATTAAAATTAATAATGTATACTTTTGTAAAAAAGAAATAATTCAATATTATATGCAAAACATTCTGTAGGATCCGTACAAATTTTACAAATATAACATTAAGGTGAGGAAAAATATAAAGCACCTAATAAGCACATGATCCAAGGTGTGTAGGGTTTAAAACAAGGTAAAAATAAGGATTCAAACTATATACTTGGGAGCTAAAAGAGCTATGTGATTGATATCAAGCATTTCAAGAGGGCAGCATTAGACAGAATAGAAGATTTCGTGACTGGAATGTTATTACTTGAGATGCTTCTGGAATGTTTCCAGTATTTTATGTCTTGATGAATAAATTTGTCAATCGATTTGAGTTATAGAACAATTTTTAAGCAGTATGTTTGTAATTTATGAAGCTTTTGTTTGTGGAAATACTCTTCAAAAAGGAAAAACTAATTTCCTATTTTATATCTATAATTCTCTGAAATTTATTACATTTTTGATAATACCAAACAATGAACTACAAAGAAAGCATTTGGGATTGAATAACGCAATAAAAATAATATTCCATCATTTTCATTTTAAAGATAAGGTGATAATTTAGTTCAAGTTCATATTCTAATCATTTGTGGACATCACAGGTACAGATTGCTGAAACACCTACTGAGCTTTTTGTGTCATAACTAATAACCTATAAAGGGATCCATTCTCTAAAGTAGATTGACTTAAAAGGGAGAGAATAAAGACACATAATTTCTTTTCTCTGAGTTCAAGTCTTGCCGCTTAAAAGAAAGAAATCTGCTGAGAAAAGTTTTACAGGAAGTGGAGCCTGTGTCCTTAACAGTTCATAAATTCAAGCATATTTGAAGCAAAGTGCTTCTTGAAAAGTGATAGCACTATTTTTCTCTGTAGGGAGGATTGTGATGAGGGAAAATGCCATTAATACGGTGTTCTTAGTGAGTGATATGGTGAAACATTTCAACTTATATTTTAGAATAATAATAAACTTGGGAAAATGGTCAAATAAATTATGAAGACATCATATAATTACATGATATGTAACCATCATAAAATATATTTTAGGGTATTTGATATTAATATTAAAATCCTCAACATAATACTATGACAAAGAGAATTATAGACTTGTCTATATCCTATAAATGTTTTTAAACTATTCATCTAAATAGGCTGGTACATTCCTCTGAACCCAGCACTCTAGTACGTTGAAGAAGATGGATCAAAAGTTTCAGCTTGTCCTGGGCAATTTAGCAACTTACTGAGAATATATCGTAATTTTTTTTAAATTGAAAGGACTTAGGGATCGTACCTCAAAGTGGAGCTATAGGTCCAATCACCAGTACCTCAACAACAACCAAACTAAAGGTCAGAAAGAGGAAATATAAGAAGATATCTATCCACCAGATACTTGTTAAATCATCACATTACAAATCTATATTAGACATTAGTTTCATGCAACTCTAAATGTCTATTTCAACATATGTTCATATTAGTGGTTTTTGCAATAGTCAACTATTAAAATCTGTATTGTTGCAGCAAGCAAAATTATGCATAAATATTTTCTGTACTGGTTTCTATGAAAAATACTTCCCTGCCCTCTTTCTATATAATACATATATAAAGTACGTATAGGAAGTGTGGTAATTTAGTCATAGGCTTCTTATATTACTAAGGGCCATCTGGAATTAACCGAGCCACTTTTTTTTTGAGCCTAACATCCTGTAAGTCACCGACTCTTGCTCTGTCTATCTTCTTTAAACTCTCTAACCTTCCTCCATTTACTCATTCTTTTTGTCATGGCTTTTGTATTGATGCTTTCAAATTTCTCATTGAGATAACTGAAACCCAATCTAATGATCGACTTGAGTCACTATTCATTCTGTATGACATTTCTACTTTTCACCGTTCCAGTTCAACATTGGTTGGTTGCTATATCTTATCCAAAAGTTCTGTTGCTACAAAGAAACCTTCCCCAAACTCCCAACACTTTCTGAATTCCCAAAGAAAACTTTCCCAAATTCCAATTCTCACATGTTCCCTTCCCCTTCACACCGCCTTTTTTGCTTTATCTTAAAACATATTTCTATATTTATCCTATTTAGCTGATCTGTTGCATTTTTAAACTGGGGAAAACAGGATGTCTCTTTTACTCATATTTCAATTCTTATAAAAAGATGCTTGACTTACAGAAGAAAGTCAATAAATCATTACTTAATAACTTTAATTTTTGAAGAAAATAAGGACAATTACAGAGCAATTCTTTTTCACTTGTTATAGGAAGATGAATTAATCTAATAAATTAAGGGTTGCCTCAAAACAGTCACAATTAATAAATTTTCAAATAAAATTCTTTCAATTCTGTCCTTCATTTTGAACATCACACCAAGTAAAAGCTGTCAAAATTTTTCTAAAAATAGCACACATGCTTTACATAACTTCTTTGTGCTGAAAATTATATAGTTTGAGGGAAGGAAGCCTTTAGAAGTTTCATGTTAATGTGAGAGAGAATATTTCATTCACTGTAACTTTGGGACAGTACAGTGGATAGTGTTGAAAGGATTTAGACTGAATAGATCAAATAATGTTTAATAAGCTTGGACTACCAACCTTCACTTTTGATTGTTTACTTTTATGTTTAGTTTTGCATAGCACACAAACCTCGCTGTGAGCATTCCTTACCATGTCCACTTTCCACTTCAATGTGACTTTACGCCGCTTCTGACCAGTCATAAGGTACTTCATCCCTTGAATCTTGACCAGTAATGTAACTCAATTTATTAATGGGGTGTAGTAAAATTGTAGTAGCGTGAGTCTCAATTTAGGTGCCACTCTCACCTACCTCTCTCTTCTCTCAAGCATTGGCATGTGAAAAAGTCCTAAAAGGTCTATTAGATTACAAGTAAGTGACCCAGCCACAACCGTCATCCCAGAACCCCTGAGTGGATGTTCATCTAAACAAAAAAGCATAATGGTAGCCACGTGTTACAGTACTGCCTCAGACGAGTTTGCTGAATTATAGAATCATAAATGAACAGCTGCTGTAATAAGGCTAGGTTTGGGGGCAATTTGTTATACAGCAGAAGCTAATTCACATAAGCGCTTTTCATTATCACATGAGATTAGAGATGCTATCTATTTCATATGGATAATTTGAAGATTAAATGTACAAACAGATTAAAATGAATTGAACAATGTCTGCCGCACAGTAAAGCTATCAACCATATTCTTACTTCAGTGAAACATACCTTTGCCTGGAGCAAGTTTCGTAAAGACCTGTGTTCAGTCCTGCTATACTCGAAATGTAATTTGCAGATAGACTACTTTGGAAAAAAATGAGAAAATATACAATTTCAGAGAAAAAAAAACCATGTCCTCATTATTGATTAGAGCTACCCCCCAAAAAATATCGTTAATTTCAATTCACATCCATACAATCAATATCCACTGAAATTACCTCTATTTGAAAGGACATAATTTCAAGCTCTGACTGTGTATTGAATGTTGGTAGAATGCCTGGGTCTTCTGCTGATAGAATATGGAGGTAATGTTTTGTTTTTCATTCAGTGTTTTCCTGTGCTAAGCACTTTGTACTTTTATTAAATCACACTAAAATTTGTGAAAGTCTATGGAATTATTAACAAGTGATAACCAAAATTTATATTCACCTAGAAAAAAGATGAAAACACTTAATCTCAGAGAACTTGTCAGAATTCTAGAATGAGATGCAGACAATAGTTCTGAAGTCACAGATGTGGCTGACAGCAGTCACTGAAAGAACAACAAATGCTTATCTCTGTGGTTCTTAAGTGAGGAAGCTGATTTGTTTTTAAGCAAAAACTTGTTCCTGCTAGTCCCATCTGCTTTGCATCTCTCTTTCTTGATATTTCTTTCTCAGCGGGTTTGGTAGGTGTCACCACGCATGTTCATCAGCGCCTTTACCAAAGCATATTGGAATAGCAAAGGAAGTAGCTGTTTCATTTTTACAACTTTGTTGAGATTGAGCTTGTTAAAGGAGAAATTTTGTCTTCCAGGGATGCCAGATCTCTTTTGAGCTGTGAGCTGAAATTTCCACTGTGCCATTTTGAACTTTTCATGTCATTGAATCTACAGGCAAATAGGGAGTTACTACTCTAGTGTGTGATATCAAGAGAAAGAGAACTTCTCCAACATGTGAAGGAAAGCCAGGGCAAACCTGAAGGCTAGAATACTATCTAGGGCATCGCTTCGTGCTTCTAAGTTCAGTGGTAAAAGGTAATGGAAACTGTGGCAATGTAATGTATGCAGAAGGGCAAATGCAACTGACACTCTTATAGTTAGCTTCTGCCTGGTAATAAACCATGGCCAGCAGACGTAATAGCAAGTGACAGGAAATGACAGTTCTAAGTATAAGCTACACCTATGCAACTATGGAACACTGGAGAGTAACTAAGCATATATCGATATTTTATGACACGATATGTACATATTTGCATGTGATAACTTATTTCTCTTAATATTCAATGTCTCCTGAGTTACAGGTGTTTTAATGATAGTTAAATGTAATTTAGTACTTAAGTTACAGTTCAACCTAAGGGAAAATAACATAGCTAGAATAGCTTTGAACACAATCTTGAAGTGATAAATGTCATATTGGATTTACATAGATTTCTTTATGTGAGAGAAATTGCATAATATTACACATGATCATGGCACTGTTATTGTCTTTATTTGGAAGCTAAAGTAGGTCACTGCCATTTCTGGACAATGAGTTAGAACAAGGAGGTGGGATGAATACGTCCCTTTGTCTGGTGACAAGTCAGCACATCGCTGTGCCCCTATTACCAAGTTTCTCTAGAGGACTGAAAGTTGAATCACATTCCCCCAACTACTTTCCCTAATAGTTTGAGGTTAGAATTTTCCAGTGAAAAGCCCTCCCATTGGGATTTGAAGATGAGAAAAGGACACGCTGTAATTTTTGAGGCACTGATAACTAGATAGATTGTCAAGTATGTAGTGCACAGAAGCTTCCCAGTGACCTCCATGGCCTACCCACTCAGCTGTTGCTGGCAAACAGAAGCCAGTGAGATTTTCAAAGATTCCTAATGATTTTAGCACACTTTCAGCATATTCTGAATCACTACCTCATTTCTTATTTCAGGCTAAGAAAATGAGTAGTCATTTGTTATAGTTTAATTATTGAAAGTATCCCAAAAGTGTCATGTGTTTGGAACATGATTGGATCATGGGATGTTGTACCAGTCACTGGACAGATTCATTAATGATTTCAAGTCTGGACATGTACTGAGACCGAAGGTAAACAAAGATAACCTCCCCTCCTTTAAGTTGTGGATGTCAAATGTCATGTCCCACCAATCAGAAAGTAGCACAGCTTCCTGACCTTTGCTTTTCCTGAACACTCAACTGCTACATAAAATCCAAATTCTCTATATTAACTTATTCAATACATACAATGACTTTTTTATTCACTCATATATTCTGATTAAAGAACCTTGAGAAGTTGATCATCTTACCTTGCCAGAACTTGCCACAATGAAAGATGAGAAACTTTATTTCGTGAAGACTCCTCGGGCACATCAACTGAAAAGAGAGAATTTAGGATGGATATTAAAGGAAATAAGAATTACAAATTAATAGCTTCAAATACTTTCATGTCTCTCTTTTTTGTCATTCTGGTGATCTCTTCTAAAGTGTTTTGCACTGGCTGGGGTGTGACTCACAGGATAAAGGCTTGCTTAGCAAGCACAAATCCCCGGGCTCGATTCCCCAGCACCACATCAACTAAGGCATAGTGGTACACACGTACAATCCCAGCACGTGGGAGCCAGCACTGCGAAGGCTGAGTCAGGAGAGTTGCCACGACTTGGAGGCCAGCCTGGGCTATATAGTGAGTTCAGGACCAGCCTGGGCTACAGAGTGAGACCCTGTCTCATAAATTACTTATTTACTTAAATAAATAAATAAAATAAGGTGTTCTTCACGTACTATATTAGGAGAGGTAAAAACCTCAAGTCAGTGTTAATAATACAATGTTATTGATGTTCTTGAATATCCTGCTCATAATCTCAACTCATTTTTCCCAAAGTTATTCTTTTTATTAGCATGTATTTGTGTTATATTACAACTACACTCACTTTAGAGGGTTGGTGCACATGCACACACGTTCCAATCATTTTCTCTTCAAATCTTTCCTTCTCTCTTCCCCCTGTTACCATCCCTCCTTTTCACATACTCTATCTCTGACCTTTGTTTTGCACTTTTATTTATGTAATCTTTGGGTTTCTCATATTAGAGGATCCATGCAGTATTTAACTTTTTGTTTCTGATTTATTTCACTGAGCATAGTGATCTCGAAGTGCATCCATTTTCCTAAGAATAGTTCACATTTATCTTCTTTTGTTTTGTTTCTCTTGTTATTTGAATCTAGGTGCATTTGTGAATAACATTGAACGTACACATCGGGGAACATGATCTTAGTCTTGAATCAGCTTTTTTCAAATTTTAAATAAAAGTAGTAATGCTTTTGCTTTGTTTACTTCAGCAGGGTCTTTCAGTAATAAAAGACGATAACAAATATAACAAATATAAAAATGTTCTGTGACTGACAAAAGTCTTATGTAAATTCAAAGGATTATTACTGACATTAATTTGGTGAATACACCAAACTGCTCTATTGATTTGTTTCCATTTTTTTCATCTCAGAAGGAGAGAAGATCTACTCACGGCTCTAGCAGTATCACAAAATGGATAATGTCACCTTCTTTTAAAATTTCTTCTGGCATCTTTAAATAACCTGAAGGAAAGAGGTCAGCCGAGTCATATTTCCCACAACAGGATGACCCTAGCAAGAGTGTTTTTGCCACTGGCAATAATGCTTGTGAATCTTAACATTCACGGTCAGTGCTTATAGGCTGACAGCTGGGATTTAAAATACTTGTAGCTAAATCATCAGAGCAGCTGAAAAGCACAAGCCATCTGCTGCAGGTGTGCACTAAAATACCCTCAGATTCATCAAAGGCACGTTGACACCCATTAACAAAGCGTTTAGCAATTCAAGTTCTCTTCTGGAGTCTTATTCGGGGTTAGCTCCAAAATGTATCAGGAGGTTTTATGTCTTACTCACAGAAAATGGTCACTGTCCTCAGCCAAGCGTATTCTGACAGTGTTGTTCACATGGCAACATCCATCAGCCTCATGAAAGCTCTGACCTGGCACCCCGTGGCTTTGTACCTCATCTGTCTGGACTGGACATTTATTGAATAGGTACTGGCAGTGCTGACGGAGTTTTATCTGTCTCATTATAACCACCGAATTGACTTAATCAGCCACCAAAATAGCCAGAGTGCACAATGAGCCCTGGGCTCAGATTTCCAGGAAGCTGAAATTTACATTTGCAGTTCAATTTTCTTCAACTTACATGTACCTAATCTGCTTCATAGCCTCTCGCTACTTGGAATGGTGTGAATCCCAGGTGCTCATGACGTGCCGCTGACCCGCTCTCCACTTGGCCTAAACTTTTATGGTGGCTGCATGAATCTCACGAGTGCTCCCAGATAAAAATCATCAGCATTTTATTGGGAATCTTCAGATGAAATGATTTCATAACAATCTGGGAATGATTTTTTCATAGTGATTTTGTCTATATAGAAGACATGTGCTAGTGTCATCCAGAGACTCAATAATGTATACATACAAATGTATGTTTATGTAGTGTATTTTTATACATACTATATAGGAAAGTGTATATATATATATATATATATATATATATATATACACACACATATACATAAATACATCCAATAATGCACATACACAAGTGATACTTGCATTTGTTATCTCATTAAAAATATATACTATATATATTATACACTGTATAGTAGCATATATATTTTGATATTATATGTAAGTATATGTTTAACCAAAATCACATGTGATTTTGACTCATGATTAAAGAATCAATGAAATCACAGTATAAATTAAACTATATTTACTCACAAAAATCCATATGCATACCTAATACTCTAAATCATTTTCTGTATATTACATATATACTATATAAAATGTAATGGTATAATATACATAGTATATATATATATATATATATATATATATATATATATATATATATATACCTAACACTCTAAATCATTTTTGTATATTGCATATATACTATATAAAGTGTACTGGAATAATATACATAATATATATACTATATATAGTATATATGGTATAATATACATAGTATATATATATATATATATATATATATATACATATATATATATACACCCACATATATACATATCTGAAGACAGATTTAATGTTCACATTCATAATATGGAAACAGTGACAGCCGATAACCTCCCCGCAGAATTTGGAGACCAAGAAAATCTTTCAGCTTTGTCTAATCTTTAGAATGAGACCTAGAATCTAGAGCATGGATGAGATAATAATTTATTGGGAACAAATATATTTGGACACAGACAGAGTGGGGTTTCAAAAGATGCAACATTTAATACAGATGTATGCCATGCCTGCCCGGAAAAACAATGTTGACCCTTCTAAATAGGAGATTACTGTAGAAATGTCAAATGAGTTTACTGTTCTCTTTTCTTCATGTAACATTTTTGTTATTTAACTGACATCAATAGAGCCACACAAAAACACTCCAATTCTAAAAATCCAAGAGACAGAGGGAGAGAGAAAACTAGCAAAAGAATTGCACACTGAAACAATGCAAGCATCCAGACTAGTATTTATCACATTTAATGGAAAACTGTACTCTGTTTCTTATATGAGAACATTTCTTCTTAAGATTAGTCTATGCATGGCCTATAAACTGAATATAGCATTTGTGATAAAAATGTTGATTCATAATTACTTATATTCTATAATCTTTCTATTACAGGAAAGATTATTTGCTTTTAAATGTGCAACAACCGTATCTCTACATTTCATCCAATAAATATTTGCTAAAGAACTCTGTGTTCCAGATTTTGTTTTAGATAGCTGGTATGTAATGGCGAGCAAATACTTATGCACTTACAAAAACAGATAACAAAATAAACTAAATCAATATAGACACTAAAAAATGGGTCCTTTGAAAAAAACACATGAAATAAAAAAGATTGGGAATATCGGGGGAAAGAACTTCTGGGATCCAATGGGGTTATTGGGGCAGCTTCCAGGCTGATAGCATGAGCACAGCAAAGAATCTACAGAGAAAAGCATCAGTCAAGCAACAAGAGGCAGAAGAAGAGGAGAAGCTTGAAGAGCCAAGGTGAGACAGCTCTCAGGTGCCTGGAGAGATAGACTTGTGGACCAATGGGAGAAGTTGTCTTTCCTTCTCTGAGAATCAGAACCGTGTACGGTTATAAGATTTAGCAACTGTACACAGAAAGTGACTGTTAAGCATTCGTTTCAGATCAACACGTGTTTAGTATCCATATGCCCTGCACTATAAATGTTAAATGACACTTTCACAAAAATAGTATGATCTGAGTAATTCCACTGTGCATATGTTCAAGGAAATATTTACAACATAATTTCCTAAAAATGTTTCATTTATCTAAAATTCACACTTAACAGGGTGTTCTATATTTTGACAATTCTAAATCATGAAAAAGTTTAAAGGATTAGCAAAATCTGCATCAGCCAAAAGGCTCATTTTGTGATCGTATTGAAACAGAACATAGTAGCATGTTAATAAGCACGAGTTTTATATTTTTATGTATTGGCTAAGATAATACATAAATCCTATACTAAAGTATATATGGGCATATCTTAGTGGCTAGAACACTTGTCTAACAAGCACAGGGCCCTGCATACAATTCCCCAAAACAGCCTATGCCAGGTGTGGTGGTGTACCCTGTAATCCCAGGGCCTGAAAGGCTGAGCCAACAGTATTGCCTTGTTCGTGGCCAGACTGGATTACCAAATGAGTTCAGGCCCAGCACGGACTACAGAGTGAGAAAGGAAGAAAGATTTTACATATATGAAGACACACAGAGAAAGAGAGAGTAGGGAAAGTGAGAACAAGTTTTAAAAAAAGGACAACAGACAGGGAGGAGAGAGAAATGAGAGAGACTCACCCTCTCACTCCAGCTACTGTTTAGGGAAAGGACAAGATGTGACACTACAGACAGGGAAGCTTCCTAGGTGTGTTTTCCGAGATATATGTGAGAGGTCAAGATGCGTGAACAGTGTAATATGTAGCTTAAACAGTTAAAAAAAGAAATAAATAAAAATGAGGAGGAAAATGTAGACTTATGAAGTAAAAAGCCAGACATTTCCTTATTGCAATAGAGATAGGTGATAGAGAAACAGACGACAGGTGACTAATGTAACTGTTGGTATAATTCAAACTATTTGGTTATGCGGTGAGGTCTTCTTGCAATAACAAACAAAAGAAATAGAAAAAAGGAAGAAGAAATATTGTTATTGTGCACCCAAATAGGAAAGTAGAAATGTAGATCAAAATATTCAAGCAGAAGGCATAACTAAATCATAGCTACAGAGAGCCTGAGTTCTTTTCTTTTGTAGATATGGAAAAATTTCCACCTTCCTTTCCACTCCAGGTTATTTTAAAACTAAATGAATTTTATACATATGATCAAACACCAAAAACTTCTTTTTCATTCAGGTAATGAACTAAGATACCAAAACTCCATAATGATCTGTAGAAAGCTATGTGCATGTCTTTTATCTTTTTTTCTATCCAATTTATGCTTCTCCTTTCAACACAAGTAACATCAAGTAGTAGTTCACATTAATTTCACAGTAAATCTATTTTCTACTGAGAGAATAACTGCAAATTTATGAAATCTCGGTTGCTCTCTATCTTAGAAAATGATCTAGAAATCACAATGGAGTGAATTCAAGGTGATTAGTGTGGACAAAATCTAGTTGTCAACCATGGCACCAATAAGAGCAGACCTATGAATATTGGTCGCCTATGAAACAGAATGAGAAACTAAGAAGAATTATGATTAGGATTTATCAATTCTTTCATCAGTCTATTCATTGTATTTACTTCTTAAGCACTTACTACATAGAAACACCTATAAGATATTCACAAATAAATAAAGTGGAAAATGAAATTTCAAAAGGTAAGTGCAACAACAATCAAAATGTTGGATGGAAATGACAAGTACTCCAGGAGAAATGTAGAGGAAGAGCTGGTGTCACACAGAGAGGGGAATGGAAGGAGCACCTGTTGCTACCCGTGGCGTAGATATGGCAGCCATTGCCAGATAAAGAATGGCCTCCCACGTGGCATACTGGTGTGGCTCCGTGTGACTACAGTGCAAGAAAACTGAATGACCACAGAAAGTGTAGATGTGCAAGAGAGATTGCCCTACACATTATGAGAAATAGCATGTGTCAGGCGAAGGGACACCTTTATGTGACGTTGGCAAAGGCGAGCGCTTGAAGATGTGTAGGTTGACAGCAGCGCCAGATTAAGAAAAATCAGCTTGACAGCTTGTGCGTGTTCAACCAAAGGCCGGAGCGCAAAGGAGAAGCAATTACGATTATACAGTGAGAAATGGAAATGGAGTCAAGAGGAGTCCTGAGATGCGTATCAGTTAGCCCAGGAATTAAATGAGTACCACAAGCAACCGAAAATAAAAGGGACTTGCACGACTTATCCATCTCTGCTTTAAAAGAAGACTCTTACTGACACCGAGAAACTAATATAGTGGCTTCACGCTGCTTACATAGAGGAAAGTCTTGACATTCTAGGTCACATTTCTTACAAATAGCTTCTGTTTCTCTTCTCCTCAACATGTCAGCTGGTTCTCTTCATCACATCCCTACTGCAGGCGGGAAAAGAAAAGAAAGGGGGGGGAGGGTTAAAGAGGAATGCCTCGCCTCTGTGTCAGCACTCACGGGAGCATCCTGACGGCACACGGAAGCTTTTGTGAGTCATGTACACGTATGAACTTGGTCACGTGATCACGCTTCGCCGCAGGGACAGACAGGAAATGTACGATCAATGCGCATGGCAAGTGAAGTCGGGACCTTACCTGACTGGAGATTCTTGCCGCCTCGAGGCACAATATAGAGTTTTATGACCAATTTCATTTACGTAATGGGGAGAAAATTGAAGATGTGATTAAAATTTTAAGGTTGAATATTAGAGTTATTATTCATGACTGTATGAAATTTAAATCTGAAGAAATTTCAACTTGAATTTGAAGGAGGAATACTGGAACATGCTGCAGCAGTGCAAATACACACATGTTCTCAGAAACATAGCAGTGGGCTTTATTTTCCTTTTAAGTTAAAGAATTTGACATAATTAATGTCTTAATGATGTGATGAACCTCGTTGAAAGTGGTTCTTTTTCTAATGCATTGGTACTGAATGCAGGCTTGTTCCACTCTTTCCTTCAGTCCAGCAATATTGTGTTACTTAGAGATATTTTTACTATCTTTTTTTCTTGTCTATTGCTACACTGTTTTGAGACTCTTAGGAAACTGATAGCCTTTTACATTCATGAGATCTCACAGAACGATAATTGCAATCAAAGTATAATGGAAATACTCAATTTATTCATCTATTCATTCATTCTTTCATTCAATACAGTGTTTATATCTACCTTATGCCAGGAATTCTTTTAAATGATAAAGATTCAAAGGTAAGTAATATAAATTTTTTTCTCTAAAGAAGTTTGCAAGAGGACAATAGAAATGTGTCAGAAAATTTTGTGTCTTTGTGTGTGTGTGTGTGTGCATGTGTGAGTGTGAGTGTGTGTGTGTGTGTGTGTGCATTTGTGAGTGTGAGTGTGTGTCTGTGTGTGTGTGTGTGTGTGTGTGTGTGTGTGTGTGTGTGTGTGTGTAGAGAAAGAAGGGAGCAACGGCCAGCGTGGGAGAGTAAAACAAACAGTGATAATAGACGTGAAGTAAACAAACCATGTGTACAGCTGTCAAATAGCACCCAGTAAGGCAACAACATATGTCCAAAAAAAGAGGAAAGGCAAAATGAAAGAGAAATGATTGTAGAGGTGAGTGTCATGCACTGTCTCATAACAAATGAAAAAGTATTTGAGTGTAGTTTTAAACGAATCAAGTTGTCTAAGTGAAAGTCAGGATGGTAAGAGGGTCAAAAGGACTACAGAATCAGGTGACATTTCAAACTGATTAAAAAGATTATTATTTCCTTCAAAAGAATCTAAGCAAAATATAATATTTTTAAAGCTAGTTGATTCAGATTCTAGAATGTTCAATTCGCTTTGCTTTTGTTTTGTGCTGATTTTTAGTAGCATCGACCTGAGGCACCAGGTTCACAGTTGAGATGTGTGAACCTAAAATATGTGGATTGATAATACTTTGGGTGTATGCTATCTAACACTTCCTTCTCTGCAAGCTGAATTGTGACTTCTGTGATGTTTCTTGGAGCTATGTTATTCATATCTAGACTATAAGGGTTAAAGTCCTAACCTCACTCAAGGTCTCCATGGTTACAAGAGGACAAGCTGCCTCTTTGTACCTAGAAGTGCTGGAATTGTTTTCACATGAAATTGAATTGCACCCTGGCTACATATTCAAAATAACAAATTCAATAGTGAGTGACACATTTTTATTTCAGTATAAACAGAATTCATTTAAATTGCACTGAACTAGAGATGAAGGGTATGAACAAGGTACTGAGTCTTCCAGTCCATGGTGACACAGTGTTCAAGAACATGAACCAAAGAGGTCAACTGCATAATTTTAAATTTATTCTAATACATTCAAGAATGAAATTTCTTCCTGGAGTTAGGGAAAATGTAAGTTGAATCAAATAATAACTATACGGACAAAAAAAACCTATTTTCCTGATATAATGTCCACCAAAATATTGAAACTATTTTCCATGTTCAGAGTTTTATTCTTTAAAAATATTCACAGTTCTATGAGCAAAACCTACATCACTCTGTAAGTATGTGTATAGTAAAAATAATTTTTTCAATATTATAATCCAAAGCATTTTTTTAGATTGGATCTCTGTCAGGTTGGTCCTCAGCTTACTGTGTAGCCCACGCTGGCCTCAAAAAATAAAGTGTTAATTCAGAAGTTTCTTACTGTCTTAAAAGATTACACTGAAATAATTTTGGTGATTTTGAGTGTGTCCACGGTATTTTGAAATCTTTCATACTCGAAGTGAAATTTTTCCACTGATGCTTAGCCTTAGGATAAGTACCTATGACACTTTATCCAAAGAACCAGGGCATAATGCCAGTCTTGACCAGCACAAGTGTGCATGTGTAACAGAAAAAAATAATTTAAGAAGAAAATTCAATGGATTCCATAGAAAAGTAAAGGAATATATGTAATATACAAAAATAAAATTAAAGGAACCATAGAAGTTAGTTTCCATAGTATAGCCATGAAGTATCTAGTCACAGATGATAGGTACCAGCTGAGCTGAAAAACCTAGTTGCTTTTCACAAAAGTAAAACATATCCAGCCATTTTCAAAGTTATATATATATATATATATATATATATATATATATATATATATATATATAGCACTGGGTATGACATGTGCATTTTATGCAACTTTTATATTATGCCTTAAACTTATTTGTTTTATTAAGTTGATTCTTAATTTAGAAGAAAGCATAGATGTTAAATTTTTCTCACATAAATATCTAATAAAGAAATAAATGAACAGCAAACACATACACAGGCTTCTATTCCAAACACAGACATCTTGTATCCACCATAGTATGGGTACCACATTTTGAATGAGAAAGTTTGATTCAAAGAATAAATCTGAGTTGTGTGACCAGACATAAGGGTAGGATGTGTTGACATTTAACAGAAAATATGCATTAATTGTTACCTAGGGAAAGTCACTTAATCAATGAAAGTAGATTCTTCATTAGAAAGTTGAGGATCGTAAATTCTACACAAATATTCATATGTTGTAATAATTAAATAAAATAACCAGAAAATTGATACAAATAAATCAATTGCAAATATACTTAAGAAGAGTTTCTGGCATAGTTTTCCAGTGATATGTAGTTTGATTCTACCTTTACAAGTAAGTTTAGATGTAATTATTACAATTATTTTGAGAAATTTTTCCAGATAAAACTATAATCATCCATATCTAAGAAATTGTATTAGTTTGGGTTCTTTCAAAAGACAGAATTTACAGATTTTATCACAAAAGGGTCTATTAGGAAGGCTTACAAATCCAAGGATAGAGATAGTCCAAGATGGCTGCTCAGCCATGAAGTAGATCTCCTGTCTTGGACTGCAGGACAGCCAGTGAAGTGAAAGTCTGCTGCAGATCTTGGGCAAAGACCAAAGCCTGAAGATGGGTGACTGATGAGCAGTGATGGGCAGATAGGCACAAGTCAAGACTGGAGAGAAACTGTACTGAAGCTCTTTTGTGTGTAGTAAGTTGGCATCAGTAGACAATTGTCAAGGTGAGAGCTTTCCTGGAGAAAGAAGTTGTAACAGTCTTCCCTCTTCCTTCCTTTTATACCCTTAGAGTGCCATTTGACCCTCCCACATCTGGGTGGGTGCACTTCTTTCATTGGACAGCCCAAATATCACTCACACTCTAATCCAGACCAGTTGTTGATCCCCAGTCTAGGCGTGGTTCACAAATCCTAATCCTAATGGAGGTATGGTCCCTAATTCCCTCAAGTTGACATAATCCCTTTGATGGTCACAGAACCTAAATAAGAATTGTTGACTGTAAAAAGGTTTCTGCAGTTCTTACAGTCCAAAGTCAAATTTTATTTCTCTACTCAAGGCTTCCTTCTGGAAACTTTCCAGAGTATCACTGGGAGCCAATTTTTCAAAAGCCTGATCACCACTGACACCCACAATTCAAATCCGACTATTAAATATACTCAAATTCAACTAATATAGGATTCATTCTAAATTATGTAAGCCATTTCAATACTTTGGAGAAAAAATATTACTTAGTATATATGTAAGATTAACTAATTTCAATAAATGATATAAGTGCTATAGTAACAATTTAAAAATAGCATTATATTGTCATATTGTTATTACGTTACATGTGTATATTTATTTTATGGGATAGTTCTACTGAAAACATTTTGCAAAAAAAAAAAAAATTAAGTTAAACTTAGCACCAGACTCAACAGTCTCATTTGTAAGATGGGTATAGAAACATACAGATACGTCATTATGTCTTTGAACCACAAGAAGCATTGAGGAGAATTGGAGAAACTGGAATTCTCACATGATCTTAATTTAAAATAATAGTACAGTTTCTTTATGAAGATTCATAGTTTTTAAGGAAAAAATTACTTTCAGAGAATTGCCATGTTACTCAGCAATTCCATTATTATCTACATAAATAGCTAGGTTAATTGAATGTATATATACTCATCAAAATTGGTACATGAATATTCATAGCAACTTTATTCACAGTAGTCAAAAGGTAGAAACAACCGAATCACCACCAAGTGATGAATGGATATGAACAAAGTCACACATGTATTCGTGCATCCATGAAAAATAAAGAGATATCTATACAGCAAAATGAGTGAATCTTAAAAATGTTACACTTAGTGTAAGAAATTGGACACAAACGGTTGCACGTTGCATGATTCCATTTTTGAAATGTTCCAAATAGGTTAATATATTGGAATAAAAGTAGATTGGTGGTTGCCAGGAGCTATGGGGAGTGGAGAATGTAAAAAGAGAGTTGATGGTGTAGACCTTTCTTCCTGAATTATAGCATGTTAAAGAATTAGCCAGTGGCCATGCGTAGACGACTTTTTGACTAAACTGAAAAGTACAGAATTAGACTTTTTTGGAAATATGAATATTATATGTGAACTGCATCTCACTGAATAGCTTCTGTGGGAGGACAAGATGTCTAATTACTATTGACATAACTGCTCCATCTCATAAGGAACCAGAATATTCATTTAGCCAGGTTGTACTGGCTAGAACAAAATTTTCTTTGATTCATGATACAGTTTGAACTAAAAGAGATTAATTGCTTAGTTCATGTTGTTAAGATACAGTTTTGATTTTCTGTTTTAAAGAAAAGGAAATATTCCATGTGGGGAAATGATTTCATCTGCACTGAACTGCCTTGCATTTTCTGTAACTATTTCTAACGTCACAGAATTTGAAACAGAATTTTAAGAAATCTTCTCTTCTCATTTTTGGCATTGCTAGGAATTAAATTCGGAACTTTGTATGTGACAGGTGAGTACGGTACCCCTGAGCCACAACCCCAGCCCCAGGAAATATCTACTCTTTAAAGATAATATTTTTTAATATTGAAAATTAAGTGAAGAAAAAGTGTGAGACACTCTCACTCTGTGGTCCAGGCTGGTCCTGAATTCCCTGTGGAGCCCAGGCTTATGCTAGGACTCACAGCAATCCTTCTGCTTCAGCCTCCCCACTGAGAGTTGGGATTACAGTCGTGAACCACCATGCCCAGCTACTATTTGGTGTTGAGAATCGAACTTCTTGCTTCCTATGCAAGCATTCTAATCAACAAACTATGCCTCCTTCCCCTGAAATGTATTTTGTAAAACACAATATAGCCATGTGTTTTGCAAAGCAACTCCAAATTCGTATAAATCCAGTAACATACTTTTTCTATTAAACTATTTGGGTACCTTAATAAAAATGTGCTACAAATAAAATGTAAAATAGAAATTATTAAAGATTAAATTTTACTTCTTTTGTTCTGATGAACAAAAATGGAATCTAATTTTAATTTACAATTAATTGAAAAGCATATATGCATAAATGAATACATAACTTATGCTTATTTAAGTGGCATGAGTGTTGATAATATGCACAAACTACTTGAAAATACACTGTTCAATATAAATTTTTTTAAATAATTTGTGGTTATATACAAGTTATAAATGATCTATGCTTCCAAATAAATTTATTAAACGAACAAGATTTTTTTCTATAACATTTAATAGGTTAGAGCTTACTATTTAATTTCTTTTACTGCCATTTGCTCCTAACTCTTCTGCCTAATCCTGCTTTTATGACTGCCTCCGGGATGCAACAAGGTCCCAGTACATATAAACATTTGACACACAGAACACGAAATGTAAAAATGTGCTTATGTGGAATAGGAACGAGGTAGCAATAATGTTCTTTGGTTTGTCATAATAATCACAGTCAGATGGCAGTAGGAACTTAGCACAATCAAATAAAAGTCAACTGTGCTCAATATTAATTTGAAACTTTTTGAAGAAATGGCTTATTCAAAAACAGGGCAAGAATTATGTAAAATGAACCTGGAGTATCAAGGAAAACATTTTGAGTAAGCAGTAAAGCAAGCAGCACTTCATTATAATCAGAAGTATAAGAAGAAACCCATGAGTCATACCAACATCAGCAAAGCTTTGAATAAATAAGGAGAAGACAGCAGAGAAAAACTTTCATGCAGAAAAAAATTCCAAATAGTTTTATGTAGATGTACAATACAAAACAAACAAAACAAAAAAGAAAGCCAGAATATAAAATTCCCCTTCCTCTTTTGGCAACTAGGATTTGAAGCCGGAGTCTTCACACTGACTTGTAATCCCAAACTGGTCTCGAATTTGTGACCCTTCAGCATCCCAGACCGCTGAGATCACAGGCATAAGCAATCACGTCAACTAATCCCCCATCCTTCAAGCATAAGTCGTGCAAAATGCCTTCCTTCCAAAACCTATGATCCGAAATGGGGAGAACATGTATAATTTTATAGTAAAGAAATTTAATAGACAGTCCAACCCCTGGGTGATCAAAGTTAATACCTAAAGTCATAAATCAATTTTCTAGTATGCAGCCTTGAAATACAGTAGTGAGGCCGATGACTTCCTTCCATACTCCCCCATCAAACTTTCTTAACCCCAGGTAATGAAGGAGAAAGTTTCTAAGATTCTGCAAAACGCCTAGCCAGTATTCCTCCAAACTCTCTTGAGATTATCAAAAAGAAGAAAAAGTCAGAGAAATTGCCCCATTATATGTGAAAGTAAGGAGACATGATTAGTGAATACATCGTGGTATTCGTGGTGTATACCTGTACAAAAACTCTGAAAATCTGAAAGAAGTATAGACTTAATTACAATGAAAGGAATATCGTCAGTTGTGCTCCTCTTGCTGACTTGGTATCCTTCCTCGTAGAGATTCAAAGTGTTTAACTTTCGTGGTCATTTTGACTTTGAGGAGGAAACCGGAGTTGAACAGTACCCAATATGTGAATGTGAATACGGTGGATGTGGACACACACTGTAATATTTCTCTGAGTCTGCTTACCTGGGGGTGATACGCACTGGGATCTTTCACTGTATTTTTGTCACATCTGGTAAAGATACTCATGAAGAAGACTTCTAAAATTGCTTCAGAAAGTGGAAAGATAGGATAATTGTGTTTGACGCAAGGGGAATGCTGAGTGGAAATTAGTGGCCATGTATTCTATACTATATTTTTTTTGCTAAAATATATACTGTCTTTTTCAACCACTCCTTGTGTATTAATATACACCTAGCACTAACAAGTGTTATAATAAACAAAAGTTAGATGGTAGGCATAAGAGTACTTTACTATCATCAGCTGTATATCTAAGATTACCCTAAAATACATTTTACATTTGAAAACCATAATCTATGCAGTTGCTAGTCAGCTAAAGAAGATGCCTTCTACTACTATGCAGAGAATATCATAAATAACTTCTTTTATGTCGTGTGGATGTTGGTTGGTTTTCTTGAACATCTTAGAGGGAAAAGTGAGGAATTTATGCCAACGGGATTTAGACAGAGAAGCTGAAGGTGGTGGTGACAGAGAAATAGAAGTTTTAAGCCTGTAATTTCAGCACTCTGGGACGCTAAAGCGAAAAGATTGCAAGGTCTACTCTAGCTTTCGTCATTTAACAAGATCCTGTCTCAAAATCAAAACAGAAAAGAAGCTGCGTAGTAGTTTAGTACAAAGGCCTTGGCTCAGATCTTCAGTACAATAAAAAGAAGAATTTTAATGAATTTGTTCTAGTGTGATAAATAACAGCAGAAATGCTTTAGTATAAAAATGTACATTGTAATAGTTTTTAACCTGTTTGTTCTGCTCGCAGTAGTTTGGTACACACAAAAGTACATATATGTACTTGATGGAAGCTTCAAGGAATGTTTCAAAGGCATTTTGCTGCATTTTTTCCTCATACATTGACTTTGAACATTTTTTCTACATGAATGTTTCCTTACCAGATTTATGCCAATGAATCTCCAATTTGAGCACTCATGCAATTTTCTAAAAATAAGAGCTAGATAGTGAAGACAGAGGTTGTTGAAAAGTCAGATTGCTATGTGTTCTCGTGACTAATTCTAACTGGGTTGATTTTTGTTAAAGTTGCAATAGAAGATGGCCACATCAATTGTCATGGAGTTCACACTGAGACACAATTGATAAAAATCTTCATGAAAATCTCATTTATTTTATTTTACAAAACTGCTCTCAGGTACTTAAACTTTTGATTTCTCAGAAGTGGAATAATGTGGATTGATGAAAACACCATTCATCTCTTTAAGCACAGTATTTGTATTTTTAATAGCACCTTCTAGAAATTCTCTGGTATTGTTCAATATGACAGACAAAAAAAGCCAAGATCAGCTTTGAGAGAATAAATTTATTTTCAAATACTATAGATATTTTCAAGACTTTACCAATAAATCTTCACAGCTTTTATTTTTAAAAGATTCTAATTAAGCCTTGAGAAACAATCATGACCCAAATTGACCCCAGGTTTTGGAGCCTCGGCAGTCAGGTGAGGAAGACTGTATAAATGTGGGAGCTGAGTAGGCCTAGAAATCACCTGCTGCATGAGGGGAAGCCACTTAATCTCTTCTCATTTTAAAGCTATAACAGTAATAGTTTAAGCATAAGATACTTGGGCTTACTCATTGAGATGTTATGTAGAGGGGCAGGAGGAATAGAGTCGCAGTCAAAGTGCTCGCTTTGCAAGTACAAGCCCCTGAGACCGATTCTCTACTACCAAATAAAACAGAATGTGGTGGCATGGGCCTGTTATCCCCGCACTTGGGAGGCTGAGGCAGCATTGGCATGATTCTGAGGTCAGCCTGGGCTACATAGTGTATTCAGGACGAGACTGGCTACAGAGAAAGACCCTGTTTCAAAAATAAACAAGCAAATAAATAAATAAATAAAGAGATATATGAAATTCCTGTGTCAGGCACATCCTTAGCATTAGTAAACAGAAATAGTTAGATACACGTACTGGTTGTGTCATACTTAAGATTATTCACCCTTACAAGTTACACTTGCTAAACTGTTAAATTTCATTAAAAAAAATTACAAATCACTATAGACCCTGCCATCCACAAATGGGGACACTGAGCTTTAGAAAAATGCAGCAACATGCCCTAATGACTTTTTAAGTGTTGGTTTTAAGACAAGAATCTAAAACCCATATAGTCAGACCATAGACATCATCATACAGTGAACCATAGCACAAATGTTTCCTACTGCTGTAACAAAGACCAAAGTTCAGAATTGGACAAAGAGTCATATTTAAATTAACTTTTTATGAAATTACAAATATTATACACGAAAGCTAACTAAATAAGACAATTTTAACTGGTAAATATTATTATTAACTGTGATATTACAAATATCACATTAAACTGTTATATTACAATTACTTTTTTAGAATCTCTCAGGAATGCAAATTGCCATTTAAATTCAAGCTTAAGTTTTGCCTATGAAAGTAGAAAGTATAGCTAATCCTTATTAAAATTGATGAATATTCATTTACCTTGTCAAGGATATTATACTGACTTCAACTTGTTGAAATCCCCTTCGGATATGGTCATGATTATATTACTTGGTTGGTTCAACAAACAGGATGAATAATTGCTAAGCTCTTTAGGGAAATACTAGAAAAAATATGCACAGTGGCAGTAAGAACCTCTCACTCTGTTGGTTTTTTTCAGTGTGAGGCAGAATCTTTTTTAATAATAAAAGTATCTGAACATTGAACTTTATCTACATAATTAGTATGCCATTTCTAATACTTCCACATTGATTTAAACTTTCTTTTTTTACCCTAAGAGTTTCTTTTCCCATGGTAGCTAAACAAAGACAGTAAGAGCTGAAGTTATTAGGTTAAGAAAAGAGATCAAGGCAAAATATTTCAGACAAATATTTATACCAATTCTTAATATTTTCAATGGTGTTGGATGTCAAAGAGTCTCTGCTTTTCACCCTGGACTTTCACAAGCCTGGAACATTTACATCATTTACATCTGGGTTATCCACTATTTCAAGACAGTAAATAGTGGACTGAATGTCTAACTGTGCATGGAAACAGAAGTGGAAAAGACCAAATTCTACTGAGGAAAACAGAGTAAATTGAACAGAAGCTTCTCTCCTTCAAATGGGTAGAGAAAAAAAAAAACCCTTCCACGATAAATCCTATTAGAGAGAGTAGAGAGAGTTGGTTTTCATCCACTCTTCATATGTCCTTCATGAATGTTCCTCTATTGTTCTCAACCTCATTCTCACTCTGTTTGGCAAAGTATCTCCAAGGGACAAGAAACAACTTAGTTGGCTAAGCTGGGCACGTCTCCAGATATGTTGAATAAAGTAGAACATACAGTAATGTCCTCAGTAACCTGTCTTTCTGCTGGATGGTACTTGACAGAAAAATTCAATGTATTTTTAATCACATCTTATAAAGACAGTTATGAACAAAATACCTTTAGAATTTCTCCAGAACGTGGAAAAAGCCACAGCATGAGTGTGTTCAAAGCAAGGAAGATTATTTGGAAGGAGATGAATAGCAATGCAACTTTTACTGTAAAAAAGATATAAACATTCACCATATACTCGATCCAGTCACATATATCTTTTAACTGAGTTCAGGAGAGTGACATGTATCAGAATTTCTTGCATCCCAAAAGAAGCACGGTGTGTTTTGGGCATGACAACGTGAGCTATATGGTTGTAAGTTCCAGTCAGAAAAGAAGCTGTGGTCTGAGCTAGAATTAGGAGGTTGCCTTGCTAGTAGAGGTGATCTGCTTCATAAATAATAGAAGAAAGAATAATAATGGACATCCCATTTACATAATTATTGCATATGAAACAATAATCAGAGCATGTACAAAAACTCAGTAATTATTTAAGTATCGAACGAATGGAAGAGTGCAGTTTTCCTTTTCCTCAAGGGGGATGAAAATAAAGGAGCCCACACCAGTGTACCATAAGCTATGAAGCTTTTATGTCCAGATGTAGTAGGCTCAGCTAAGGTGCAGATGAAGGACTGCAGCGGTTGCTTCCATCGACACAAATTTCGGACAACAATGGCAGAGATTCATGCAGAAATAGAAGTAGCATCCATAGGGGACATGCTGTGGGTTCATTCCAAATGTTAACGGTGAAGAGGTATGTGGAAAAATAGAGAAATGGCAATTTGTGGAAAACCAACTGGAAATAAAGAATTTCTTATTAGCAAACTCAAACTTAGAACAGTGCTTCTCCCAAGAGCTTCCTTCGAAACTGTTGCATTGTTGTACATATTTTACTTTTTGTTTGTTTGTTTTTACCAGACTTCCCAATGTTAGAGTTTTGATAACTAAACACTACCTTGATATAAGAAGTGTATTCTTGAAGATTTGTTTAAATTCCAAAAAACAATAAGTTTAACAATGTAGGAAATTAAGAATACAAAGCAGAAGGTGGATTTTTTTTTTTTGTATTGAGTAAGCTAGCTAGCTTTTTGCATTCAGCAGTGATTTCATAAAAATGGCAAATACTATGTTTATTTTCACCAGGCACTTAAAGTCTCCATGACTGTTTTTCCAAGCAAAAACGCTATCCTCCTGAGAACTGCTCCCAATTCCCAGCCACTTGGCATCACGTTTTCATGGCTTGTTACCAAAGTTGCTTATATTATCTCTTTGAAGATCAATTTTCTAGTGAACAATCAGTTCAAGTGTAGTCAATCTAAATCACTATTGTAATGACCAACTAACTGGAACACTGCTGGTAATTTTGGTGATTATAATGACAAATACGATTCAATTCTGCAAAATTGACACATCTCAGCACTTGGCTGTGCTGTCAACACACAAGTCCAGACAAAACCCTTCTGAATCTAACCGAAGCAATTTGTGGACACAGTCCAGTTGGGCCGTCCGTTGCCGGTATAATGCATGATTGAGGTCTATCACTTTTGACAAGCATCATAATAATGAATTTCATCCCATCTTTTATATATAGCCTTAACTTAGTGAATAATAAATCAGATTACACTTCAATCATATTGAATTTAAAGGTAGAGTTTTGACAATGTGATCAAAGTAATCACATCAAAGTTATCAACTTTGTGAGAAAAAAATTTTCTTTGTTTGGAAAACAAACACAAGACCTTATCATTTTTGGTTTTGGATAACTTTTTAGAAAAAAAAAGAGGAAATCTGGAACACCTGTTGTTGTCAAAGCTCAGGAATACTGCCAGTAGCAATTTGAAGGCGGCCTTTACCTGTTTCTCACAACTGCTGTATCTCAGCCATCTGGGATAGAGTGAAATTCCCGTGATATCAGCCAAATTGTCACAAAACCGTCTTCATGCCCACCCTTCAGGAAATGGGCTTCTGGGGGAAGCTAAAAATAGAAGTCACATCAGAACGCCATCTCCAAATGCACAAAGCCTCAGTGTCATGAAAGGATGAGAGGAGCGTCAGGCTGGCACACCACATAATCACTTCTAGTGTAGCATTATATTAGAGTTGGGGATTAAGCCAACAGTGCATGTTTGTTTAGAATTGCGGTAATTGCTGTGTGCAGAACAGTATTAAATCATTGCTCAAAATGGAACTCTGCATTTTCCTAATATTCAACTAAATAAATAAACACAGGAAAGTTTCATTAAGCCGAGTAGTAGGCATTAGAGAAGATCGATGTATACTCATAAACTTTCTGTATGAAACAGTGTAGATAATACCCAAGAGAAATTTCCCTCAGATTACTCTTTTTCTTCGTTTGTATTTACAAAACATAATAACTACATTCAATATGAAGAATCGGTGCACATACTTCATCGCATCTACAGTATTGTCATTCCTTCCTCTCCTTCCCATCCCTGCACCCCCAACTCCTTTCTTCTGCTCTATAAAATCCATCTCCCTATTTTCTACTATTATCACTCTTACTCTAGGTCTTTTGGAAAAAAAATAAACTATGATAAGCCACGTTACTCACTAAGACTTTGGGAAGTTTCCCTTTAAAATTATCGATTAATGAAAATAGAAATCAAATTAAGGAATAAGTAGATGAGTAGAATGGGAACCATTTGTCAATGACAGTGTATCATTGGTGAAATGCACACATTTTAAAGGTAATATCTCAATGCATATGAAGCCTATAGGCAACAATGTATCTTCTAATATGCTTACCAAGATAGACAGCATTTCCATCAATCAAGAATCATTTTTATGAGTTCATAAAATACGATTTTGAATTTTATGACAGTGTTATATGCTGGAAATTTTTTTTTAATGGAAGGGATTGTAATGATGTCATGATATATGGATACCTGTGTGCACAAAATTCTCAAGCTTGATATATATAACTATCATGTGATATAACCATCATATATTGCATTTATGCACTATATATATATATACATATATATGTATATATATATATATATATATATATATATATACCAATAATAATGGGGGAAAAGAAACAAAAATAAATGGGATTTTTGTACTTTTTGTGTGTCTGTTTATTGTTTTAGGTTGCTCCTGTATCAATGCATGATGAAATGTTATTTTATAATATTTCATTGTGTAAATATACTATATTCAGTTTATGTGTTTTCATGACTAAAAAGCATTAGGTTATATTCAGTTTTGTATGAGTTTCACCAAAGTGCTAAAAAGGTTAGTGTGTTTTTTATAGGTAGATGTTTACAAGTCTTTAGAATATATGGTTTGTGTGAAAATATCTGGATTAGAGAAGAGATATATATTTAACTTTTTAAAGAAATTTTTAGGGACTTGAGGAATAGCACAGAGGTTAAAGCATTTGTCTAGCAAGGTCAAGGCCTGGTGTTCAATTCCCCAATACCACATAAATTTGGGCCTGGTGGCACACACCTGTAATCCCAATATTTGGGAGGCTGAGGCAGGAGTATTACCATGAGTTCAAGGCCAGCCTGGACTACAGAGTGAAATTCTATCTCCAAAAAGAAAACAAACTTCCAATTTGCCTCAAGTTCCTATTGTCCCAAGGCAACATTATTTTATAATCATTTTTGAAGAACCATTTAATATGAATAACAGAATACAGTTCCAAGTTGATATTTCTGTTTCTTTTTTCAATAATCACATGTCATTTATGGACAAGCTTCTATTTTCTGCGTTAAAATATGACTTAGAGACTTCCAGATAGGATAGCAATGTTCCAATACTCACAATTTCACAGTGGGCACATCATATCACTGTGCCTATAATTTTCAAATAAAGATGTGTAATTGTACAGTCATTTAGGTGCAAAGAAAACTATTTCTCTTTAAAATTCCAAAAGGAGCTGTCCATAGAGTCACGGGTTGTTGATGAAGTTTTTTTATCTATGATGAAAATAAAGAAGTAAGCAGTCCATTGTACATAATTAAATAAACTTATTTTATACTATTTCATTTAGTGTGTGAGCAGCCCTTTGCCCCCCCCCCCAACACCCCTTGCAGTCATATGAGGGACCACAAGTGTTGCTAGTGACATTTTGCAATCGTATCAGATTTCATTCATTTAAAAAATCGATAAATAATTTCAATTAGCAAGAATTTTAAGAAATGGCTCTAGTTTTGCATAATAATAGTACTACACAATAATTCTTAAGTAATCACTGATTGTTGTATCTAAGTCAACACTGTAACATCAGCAAAGCTCTTAGTATCCACTTTATTTTCTAGATTCATCATTTCTTCTGTGGCCATTTTCCTATTTTTCTTAATTCTTCATAATTACTTTTGGATAAAAATCACATTTCTTCTTTTTAATTTTTTTTGCAAAAGTAGTCAATATTGATCAATTTCAATTGCTATCATACCATTTCTTTTCTTTGACAAAATGCACTTTGTATCAAGAACTTTGAAGAATAAATCTCACTCAATTACAAACCACAACTACATTTTAACACTTTAAAATAGAGCTGTATGTTCTACATTGTCTTTTAAATACACTGAAGTAGTGAATTTTCAGTAGATTTTTCATAATCATAGATACGACTCTTGCGACCATTGTCTACATGATCTTCAGGGTGTAGAATGTATTCATTCAACTTAAAACTCATCTAATGTAAATCCCAATGTAAATGTGATTTGTTTTGTCTATATTTGTTCAACAAACAAAAGTATTAGTAACCTGTAAGGCTGGCATAGACAATAAAAGGTTTTGTATTAGTTTAAAATATTTAAATTACTATTCAAATATTTGTTTAGGAGCTATCTTATTTTTCTTATGTATTCTCTTTGATTCTTTATAAATATCCTAAAGTTCATGATTGTAAATAAACCATGAATAATATTATTTCTCATCATAATACTGAAGTTTTAGTACTTATCAATGCCAACAAATTTATCTAAACAACACTACTTATTTTCTTTACACTCTGATCACACAAATTTTTTAATGCAGCTTAAACAGGTTCTGGGTCCTAACACCAAATTATCAGTGTCTATCAAATAAAACTTTTGTGATTCTTTCTTGGACAGAAATAGATGTTATAAATCAGCCATAATCCAAATAGGAGATAGGAGAAAATTCATAAAGAGAGGAAACAGTGGATTAGTGGATTGGTGGAACAGATCAAGAACCAGACTTCTTCTCACTAATCTTTTCAATAAACTCATCTAGTGTGTGTCTAGCCTCCGTAATTCATGGCTCTTATTCAAATTTTCAGTACCCTGAAAGAGAGCCAGGAATTGGCCAAGGAAGCCAATTAATCAAGCTCTTTTGAAGCTTTCAATTAAAATATTGATTTTAACCGGACACTTATAGATGACATATCACAGAATTTCACAAGACTCCAATTCTTATGGCAATTCATTTACTTAGTAAATGTTTCCACATGCTCACTCTGAGCTAAAAATAGACTAAAATAAGCCAAAGCTTCTATTTTCGAAAGTTCAAGATTTTAAAAGAAAGGCATAATAAAAGGTAACAATGAGCAAAATGTATCCTTAACATGTGTGAAAATTGAGTGCTTAAAGAAAAGTAGGAAACAGTCAGAGGATACAGTGACAAGTGAACGGGCTATCTTACATAAAATTGACAAGACTTTGCTGAGTAGGTAGATAAGGAGACACATTTCATCAAACACAGTGTGCAGAGGAGGATTTTTTCAGGAAGTGACTTTTGAGCAGATCTTAACAATGTGAGCAAGAGGATTAAGAAAAAAAAAATCAAAAGAAGAACCAAATGCAAAGTTCCAGCAATGGGAAGTTTACTAGAGAAGCAACAACAAAAAAATTAATTGGACCAAGTTGTGAGAATAAAGGATCGAGGTTACTGGTGGGGGGCTTGTCATAATGGATTGGGAAGGACCAATGAGATAGCCGTGTGTAAATGCGAGGGAAATACCACTGCTTAACTACAAGGATTTGACTGTGTAGATTAATGAAACAGAGGTACAAAGACTGAGGAAAAGTAATAATTGGTTTAACTTTAAGAAATGACTCAAATGTCTCAAGTTTTAAGAAGAGGCTCAAAGTGTGTAACGGCAGGTTAACTACGGACGTAAGGAGAAGAGAGTGAAGAGTAAAAGAGGACTGGTGACTCCTAGAGACTTCGCCTGGGCCACCGTGTTACTGTCAGTAATGCCATTTGGGACATGAGCGAGATGAAAGGATTTGGAATTGGAGGGATGAGAGCATCAGCACTCATGTCGGTAGGAAACATCCACGAAGAGAGATTGAATGAACAGTTGGATGTAGCAGCCCAAATTCAGAGAACCAAGACCGTGTCCTGTGACTAGCTTGTCTTTAACTTCGGAAAGGTATTTCAGTACTTGTTTTCTCTTTTTCTCCCAAAGCCGCATGCTGATTCAAGTACACAGCATAGCAAGGAAATATCGTTTCCCGACAGATTCCAAGGACCGTGTGATTGAAACATTCCCAGAGAAGCAGAAATAACCCTGTTTTCAATGTAGCCTTTGGAAGTGATGATCTACAGCCTGGAGAAGTGTAGAAACAGAGATTTGGTGCGTTACACACAGTTGACTAGAAGCAGCCGTGTTACAGGTAAAAATCCTTCACCTGTTCAGACATGTAAGGCTTCTTTCTTCCTGGGCCACATCACATAAGTCATTGGTCCTCATCACACATCATCACTAGATTTTCATCATGTCCAGGATTCCAAATCCTCATAAAATATAATGTGCTTCATGTGCTCATTTTTACCTAAATTATATTGGTAGCTAATAATTATCTTTTTTTTAACCTCAAGACACTTTAAAACTACAAATACTGAAGTCCAGTCCTTCCTTTATAAATGCTTTGTAGACAACCAAGGCAAAAAAACAGTGTCATTAAGTCTTTTGTACAGAAGGTCTTTTTAGGTCACTGTCACCTCTTTGATATTAAAATTAATGTTGCAATAAAAATTTCTCTACATGGTTTTTTTTTCTACTGCTCTGTTTGTCAGGGACATGCACTTAAAAGGAAAATTATCTATTTGAAGTCAATGAATAAGTGCTAAATAGCCTTCTAATTTACATCCAATTTACATTTCCTCTTTTGCCTGTGAATATCTCCTTTTCCTATGAGCTCACACACATTTTTTTAAAACTAATTTTATAAGGACTGGGGGCAAAACTAAGAGAATAGAGTACTTGCTTAGCGTGCTCAAGACCTAGGTTACCCCACTACATAAAAATTAGCCAGATTTGCAGAAGCACACCTGCAATCCCACCACTCCAGAGGCAGACACAAGAAGTTTGCCATGAGTTTGAAGCCATCTAGGGCTACACAGTGAGGGCAGAACCAGCTTTGACTACAGAGCAAGACCCTGTCTCTAAGTAAATAAATAAGCAAGTAAATAAAATTGCTCAAATTTTGATAAAATTAAAGACAATCTGCTTTTATTCTGTATTCCCTTAGTAACTTTCATTGTCTGAGGAGGACCTAATGGCACAGACCTATAATCGCAGCACTCCAAGAGTCTAAATCAGGATGTTTGCAGGTTTGGGCTCATCCTGCACAATTTTGCACTTTAGCTAGATCGAAGTAGGATCAAAATAAAATAAAACAAATGTGGGCAGGAAATAAAACATAGTGCAAAAGCCCTAGGTTTCATCCGCAACACCAAAGGAAAAAAAAAATAAGTTTCTTAACGTTTAAATCTTAAATTTAACTAACTACAGCTTTATATATTGTAATTTATTAATATAATTTAAAATGATAACCTTTTTGACAATGAGATTTTCCCCCATTATTGGCTTTTATTCATATGAATAGTTACAGTCATATAATACCTACATGTATACATTATACAAATATATATCTATGTGTGCACACATTGTACCTATTTCTGGATTTATTTATTTATTCAATTAAATAACTTGTTCTATAATGCAGCAACTCCTACATTCTTCCTTCCCCTAGCTTGATAATTTATTGCTATCTGAAGAATAGCCAGTTTTCTTTGGTTTTTGATATTATCTACTTATTGCTAGTCTTCCTATTGGTCAATATGAATTTTTAAATTAATTGTTGCATTCCATAAAAATCTTAATTGAGGCCAACTAAAATATAGATAAGTTTAACAAAGACTGATATCTCCATGTTGACAGTGAAAAACTTACTTTCAATAACTAGAATAAACATTTTTATTTCTTCAGGTTTTTTAATTCACCCTTTATTAAATTTAGAACTTTCTCCATAATGCACTCTGAGGTTACCAGAAATGCCACAGGGGCATTAGCTGAAAACTCAAGAAATTCTATTACTAATGTGGAAAGGACCCTAAATTACCACAATCATGATTATGGTTGTAATGTTTTCTGAATTTGTCATTGCCTCTGGTAAGAAAGTTATTGATTTGATTTTTTTATCTTGTCCCTGGGGGTTCTGCTTCATCATTCAAATAGAGCCTTGTTAAAAATCAGGCTTAACTTTCATATCTGTAACCAATAACGTGGGATATCTTTTCTATTTTAGAGTCAAGGAGAAAAGAATGCAAGTATACAACTTGCTAACTTCACATAACAATTTAGAGAAAATTTAGACCAGAAAGTGAGTCTTTTGAGAGCTGCCACATTTTGAGAGAGGCACTTACAGCGATCATTAAAAAGTGAGACACCAAAAACATTAGCTTGCCAAACTAAATCTAGCAGACACAGAGAGGTGTTCTAGCTATTAAAAGAACTGCAATGAAAGCAAAAATGAGATAATTTGAATTAGTGTATAGACAACTCTTATTCTTGTTATGCAAGAGGTAGAGTTGTATATGAAAGGTAAATGGTTCATAAATTGCTCTACCACTGACAGGTGAAAGACTTCAAAAAAATCACATAACTTTTCTTTCTTCCATTTCCCTCAGATTTAAGATAGGATAGCAGTACTGGTACACACAGCTTAGGCGAATGATGAGTATAAAATGAGTTAACTGGTATTTAAATCACCACCTGTACCATTGAAAATATCAATGACTAGAAGCTTGTATTATCCTGTGGATGGCAATCAAAGAAGGGCTTTGAATGTATTAAGACATTTTAAAAATAATTAAAATTTAATAAGAGTGATACAAAATTGTTCAGATTAGCTTCAAAGAAAGTAAAAACTTTTCTATACTGTTTTGCTTAGTGGAGATAAAGTTCTTTTATCCACCATCAAAATATTATCATATTGAACATGAAGATGTTTTTGGCCTAGTAGCTCCATCATAAAATTTAATACCAATAAAAAGACATATAAGAATTGTTCCAGCTCCCACCCTCTTTCTAATAAATCAATTTGCAAAGACCTGAAGAAATATTTACAGGATGTATTTATTATATCTATCCTGTTATATTTTCCGGTCAACAGCAAGCCTCTCTCACCCCTGTTTTTGCTGGACTCACTCAATGTGTTCTCCAGGTAGCAGTCCAATTGATCTCCGAAAAAAATAAATAAATAACAATAAAAAAGGTAACACTCTATGGTGGTGAATCTTGTCTTTTAAACAAGTAAGTCGCACTTGACCATACCCAAGTGCACATTTTAATATGGGAAACTTCTTATCTCAATAGACGTCACATACATTCTTTCAGAAACTCCTGCCTAAGGCAACTTCCCAATATCTATTCCTATACGATCTCAGTCATTTACACCACTCTGTTGTAATCGTAAGAGGAGTTCTTCCCTATGCTTTTCTCATCCACGAGTGTGCACCGCCACGGGATACAGAAAACTGCCCACCACGTCGTATATCACCTACAGTACTTATTAGCTATTTGTTACTATTTTAAAATACTGTTGATATTAAATATGAAGTGTCTTCTCCTTCAGCAGATGTGAACTTCAAGAGCCAAAATGCCAGCATTAAAAACCAAACAGTCTTTTGACTTCCACTTTACAACAGATTTCTCAAAGAATGAGACAGCACATTGTAAATATAACTGCCTATATAGAGGCTGTCTGGGAAGTAGAGCCCACGTCAATCATACAGGGAGACATCACAGTGACTTACAATGATATAGGCATGCCTGATTAAGATCTAGATAAGCTGTCATTACAAACAAAACCACCACTCAATGTTTCTAAACTGAGGATATTTTGTGAAATTCCAGTAAGTGATAAGACTCCCAGTTTCTAAAATCTTTGCATTATGTCTTAAGTGTCTGTCAATCTCATTCTACTTATCAGAGTGTAAGCCCTGGACGTTTTTTGTTGCCTAAGCGACATTGCTATGTGCTTTGTTCTCACAATTCCTTCTCTGTTTTCTCACACTAAGCCTCTCACTCATGTTATTTCAATGTAGCTGTTAAAGCTGAATTTTGTGTCTAATTCCAACTTCAATGTCTCATAATGACTTCTAGAATTTACATGAGATATGAGACTATTTTAAGCATGAAAATATTTGTTCTTTCCTCCAGTAGAAGAAGAAACTGTAACCATAAGGGAGAATATATCTAGTAAACGTTTATTTTGAATTAAAACTTCAGGTGTCTGTAGCTCTAAAGTATTGGCTTTTTATATCAATATTTTATATACCAATGACTACCCTAAATGACATTTTTTATTATACAATTTTAAAAATTTGAACTAGACTTGTTCCCGCACTATATGAATTATTTATATAGTAAAAGCTAATGGCTTTTAAATTTGGATTTTCACAAATTTTCCATAGAGAAATCATGCTATGTACATATTATTATGAATATATAAATATCTGTCCTTTGTCACAATATCTTATGAATATAAAGTTCTGAATATTTAGCATCTTACTCTAGATAAATTGAAACGTTAAAAGTAAGAAAAAATAAATGACTAACCATCAGTCATCAGTCAATCTCCGTTCGATCACCTCCTTACTATAGATCCTGAGGGACAACGTACCACACTCCATTGTATTTTAAAGAACAAAATCCTTACCCTGAAAGCAGGGGTAAACGAAAGGGCAGAGCAAGACACTTGTTGCTTTTCCTCCAGAAAGCATGCCTAAATTTTAGGAGGACTAATTTATAATAAAAAAGTAATTTAACCAACACAAAACAAAAGTACAATTTAATTGGATTGCACTCATTTTGCAGTGCCTGGTGAACTAATGAACACAGACAATGCTCACCTGTGGCAGCTAATGTCGCTAAAAAGGCAATCTGTCATTACGTGCCCACAAGGGAGTTTGACAAGCAATGAAGTAGTAATCTTGTCAAGAATGGAAGAAAAAAGGTAATATTCATTACATCTTAAACTTCACGGAACACCTACAGATCTCAGAAGCATGTTAGAGAAATGACCATACCTGGCATCATATTGGGCCTCAAAAAACTTGAAAGAACAAAGAGAAAATCAGTAAGGAGCATTAACAAATTTTTCCTAGCGAATGTTGAAGATATATGGCTATCAATTCCAAAAAAAAAATATAATTTAAATACATTCTTGAAAGAGACAACTTTCGATTGTGATTTGCCCCATTTTATTGATATGTATATATGCAAGTGTAATTTTTGCTTTCAAATCATAGTGCCTCTCTCATCTAAAAGAAGGAGTAGGCCAATAGCAATAACTATGACTCACTGTTAAATTCAGCTGCAAGCCTGCCTCAGACATAATCATAATGAGATGTTTCTAAAGGGATGTTTTTTTCAGGTTCAGGTTTGAAAATCAGCGTGGGCTGCAGAACCCCATGCCGAGGAGAATGAATGTACCGAGAAAGGGACAAGCTCTTTATCCACAGGAGGAGAAAAAAAACTGTGTCAGCTCTATACTTGTGAAAGGAATCCCGCTGGGCAGTAGCTTTGCAATGAGCGTTCTCTTTGTCTACCCTGTTGGACTCATGTAGCCCTCATACACATAATACTATTCCCAACACCCTATATACTATAGCATTGATTATCTTGTGGTGATGTTACAAGTATATCTTAGGCATCTTCTATGAGGCTATATAGTCACACACACACACACACACACACACACACACACACACATGCAGATGCAAATGCACACTCATTTTATATGAAAATACTCATATCACAGACCAGCTTTGTAAGTTTAAAGCCTCAGCAAAGATTCAATTCTACTTGTATAAAAGAGGTAGACACACTTTAGAAAGAAATAACTGTGGTGAGTGGAACGAAGATTTTGTCTGAAATAAAACTAATAAAGAAGTATCTAATTACATTCAATAGATTGAAATGCTAGTTATCACGCTATAATTATGTTTGTTTGAAAATTTACAAGGAACACAGAATGTGACACCATCTACCCTTGCACCTTAGGAAGTCATTAAGTCTCTCGAAATTTTAATTTCTCTATCTGGGGAGTCAGAGAAAATTCAAATAAATTATCTCCAAATTGCCTCTGATTCTACAGTGTTCTGAGAATGTGATAGGCAATCTTTTACCCTCCTACCACTAGTGCTGCCTATGTAGAACTTCTATCTGGCTGTTTATACATGTTTATTTAAGATCATGATATAAAAAATGATAATACATTTTTCTTCAGAGCCAAGTCTTTATCTATGTTTTTAAAAAATCCATTACAGATGCTACTCTGAAAGGTTCATTGAACATTGCAGATAATAGTAGGTAATTTTCAAGGCTCAGATGCAGTAAATGCTAGATAAAGTACTTTCTCAGAGCCAGGAAAACATTCAAACAGGAGGTAACAGTTGAACAGAACCTTTAACGATGGAAAAATTCTCCTACACTCTCTCCTACATGCCTTCAAACACCTGTCATAGTTCCCTAAAAGTTAGTATTTTATCTCATTAGTCGTTATTTTCCCATGTTGATATCAATTGAGAGCTATAATATTTTTTTTTCATTTGAGAGTGGAAAAATTCTAAATCACAAAATAACATTAGTAAAAAATTTAAAAAGAAAATCTCACAGAACAAGCTCCAGATGTTAAGAACACAATTTCTAAGCCCTTCTAAAATGTTATTGTTATAGTTTGAATGTGAAACGTTCCCCCCAAAGCCTCGTATGTGGATGTTGTTAATTATCTGTGGGCTTCAGGTACTGTTGGGAAGTGGACCTAGTCAGGAGAGAAGGATTGCAGGCTGTGATTGCATTACTGGCCTAGAAAGATAGACATTCCTGCATTGGCTTCTCCCAAGGGCCCATATATTTTCTCCTTAAGAAGCTCTGAGGGCTGGAGGAATGGCTCAGCGGTTAAGGTGCTTGGCTAGCAAGCGCTAAGTAGCCTAGTTCGATTTCCCAGCACCACAAAAGCTGGGAGTGGTGGCACATGCTTGCAATCCCAGCACTTGGGAGGCTGAGGCGGGAGGATTGCCGAATCCAAGGCCAGCCTGGGTTCCGAAGTGAGTTCAGGACCAGCCTGGACCACAGAGTGTCTCATAAAAAAAAAAAAAAAGCTCTGAGCATCTCTTCCCTACCTGCCATTACTGGTCACACACATACCAATAAAACCTTCTTCACTTAAGTAGTAAATATTGGGTATTCTGTCTCAGCAATGAAAAAGTAAGATAATTATTCATCATAATTTGTATAATTTTCTCAAAGTGTCAAGTAATCCTTAAACTTATATTTAGATTAAAACCTTGGTAGTCAGTTCAGGCAACAAATAATTTTGATAAGCAGTGCATTTGTGCTTAACAAATATGGCCAAATTAATTTATCTTAAGGATGACTAAATCTAGTTTATTTAAATCATTATAGAAATAATAACTCTAAGTAACTCTTGTTGATAGCTTCTTCCTTTACAATATTAATCTAACATTATATTTATTCATGTATTTATTTATTCTTATAATCCAGGGATTGAATCTAGGAAGAGAGAATGAAGAGAGAAAGAAAAATCTTATTGTTAAATTTAAAAACAAATGTAGTGGACAAAAAGACAGTAAACAATTTCAGTGATACAACAGTATATAAGGTTTGTTTTTCCTATGACATATCTTTATTTCTAGATATTTATTTCCTCCTGTACTTGAACTTGAAATGGCTGCTTTTGTAGTTAACAAAAAGCTGATTATAATCCACACAGCCTTTTCTTGAATAATTTAATGTTTCCTTTACTCCCCTTTGTCTTTCAAATTGTCTTACTGAACAAAACCAGAATAAAGATAGAAGATCTGTTCACAGTTCAATAGCCAGAAAGAACGGTTGCTTTTTAAAAAGCATTACAAGCTGCTTAAAGAGTAGGAATCTTGGAATGATGATGAATACTTTGTGAATTTGGGACTCGGTGGAGTCTGTTTTTCCTAATTACTACCACAATATGATACTCAGTTGTTCACAGCATGAGATAAGATTGAAAGTTTTTGATTATTTCAGTGAGGCAGTGAGAGAGGATATGGCAAAGGAGATCGCAACTGGGCAGGAACGCTGGCAGCCAGACTCCCCTAAGGTGACAACTGAAAAGGCCATGTGAGCCTGCTGCCGAGTGCCAGCCCAGCTCCAGCCCAGCTCCAGCCCAGCTCTAGCCCCAGCCAGGGCCCAGAGTGCTGTCGTCATCCCACCTCGTGGCCTTCGAGGTTCTTCAGTGCATTAAAAAAAAAAAGAACAATTTGCCTTTGATTCTTCTCCTACTTCCCTCTTCTTTTAATAAAAAAAAAAAAAGAAATCGGTTTAAAAGATGGGCTTGCAGGTGCAAAATGACCTCCTAAAGGATTTACTGCAACAGAGGGCAATAAACCCCAGGAAGAGTCAAAGTCCAAAATACCTACCAATTTTATGCAGCCTTTGGGAGACAGTTGATTAGATTCAGTGACTGTGAGAGGGTAAAATGCAATGAAAGGGATTATTATTTATATTACTGATAAATGTGGTAAGTGTTGTGTCCATTAAGCAAAAGAGACAAGGAATGAAGAAAAATAAAAATCACCCATCAGGCTATGAGTTCAGTTCAGTTGAAACTATGTTCATATGTTCTTGCTTAATATGAAGCTTTGGACATGTGAAATCATCCACTTTCTGGGTTTTTTTTTTTTTTTACAAATAATTTTAGACAAGCAACACAAAAACTAAATGAGAGAGAAAAGTATTTTAATCATTATATTTATTTCTTTAAATGTCAAATCATTTCTTCATTAAACTCAAATTTTTTCAAGTTATATCTTTATAAAATAGACAAACAAGAACTTTGCACAAGCAAATGTTTTTAATATATAAAAACAAGAATTTATTTAATGGGGCCAAAGATGAGCATGCTTCTAAATTCACTGTTGGGAAAATGAGAATCCATTGAGTTTCAGGGGACATGTGCATACCGCTGTGTCTATCCGATTTGATTAATCAAATAGAAAATGAATCTTCAGGCTTCAGATTACATTAAGAGTAACTGGACGGTTTGTTAATTGTGAGACTCCCAGGCCTCACTATAGAGGAAGCAGCTCATGGGAGGCCGGTCAATTTCCAACATAATGGAGGAAATACAGACACCATTAATTCAGGAGCCACGTACATGAAGCATTCCAAGAAAGAGAGAAAGTATATTGGTGCAAATCTCCATACAGAAATCATTAAAGAGAATATTAATGATCTTCAGCATAGAACCTTATTTGAAAAGAAATGTAGATTGAACGATAAAGAGCTACTGTTAACAAACCTTTTAACCTGAGTCTAACTCATGCTCTAGAACTTACGTAGGATGAGAGCGTGCCTGATTACTGAGAAGGGAAAGTCAGTGATATGGGACAATAAAACACGTTCAAAACAAGCACAGCATACACTCGTTGGATCCAGCCAAGCACACTCGAATTTTTATCACATTCACTTTGTTGGTGTAAAATGAACAAATCTCACTTGAATACCCAACCTCAGCAAATACGTAGCGTCAACACTGTACATCGTGAGTTTAGATTCTTATCTCAGCTTTCATACTGGTGAGGGGAGATCATTCAAGCTGTATACAACAATCAATCTGTGATATTTCCTGTTACATGACTTGAGAATGAAGCTTATCACCTTGGTGATCACAAGAAGGTATTTATAGATCATTACACCATTCTTACAGGTTGGAAAACAAACATAAAATTTATTTTTGAATATTTTAATATATCACATACCCATTCCAGCTCCATACAAAGCTCATTTATTAGAACGTCAAAGTAGAAATCCATGAGCTGAAACAGTCCTCCCTCACACTTACTGAAAGAATTTTCACAAGGAGGGCTTTTGCTGCTCATTATGACCTAATTAAGTGGGGTCAGATTACACGTTTCCATCTTGGCAATAGACAATCAGGATTGCAGCTGTAACTTTGTCGCTGGCAACTGGTCAACCTGCTCAAAATGGTTATGCTTCTCCTGTGCTTGTCATGGGGCTTGAAGGATTGATACACATGGCATGCTCCAATTCCCTGTCAGAGTTGTGCCAGATGAGCGCTGGGCAAAGATCCAGGCAGGTTGATTGCAAAGTGACAGCTTCATTTTTAAAGGAGCTATTGAAGATTCTTCTAGTAAGCATACATGTCTGTGTAACTGCAGACAAACCTACCTTCTCAGTCACAAGTAGTGCCGAGCAACTGAAAATCCCCTGGCACTACCCCTCAATTTTACAGATACACAGGAATCTCTTTAAGTTGCTGATGAAAGGAATTATTTATCACTACATCTGTAAATAATTCCAAGCCATGATGTGCTTTCTGAGGTGAGACCATCTTTCTAAGATACAAAGAAAAATATTGAAATAAACACTAAGCAATATTTCACACATGTAGCAGAGCTTCTTTTCTTAGACAAGAAGCCTGAGGAGGGAACGGCTCATCTTCGACTAACTTTAGTCCAAACTACTAAATAATAGAACTCGCACGTCCTGGCCAGGACGATATTTTTTGAACGCTACTTGCATACATCCAAATAGAATCTTGTTTTTCACAGTGAAAAATGAAATGCAAAACTAGAAAAACTGAAAATGCCTCATAGGCCAATCGTGTATGTTGAATGCTTTACCCATATGGCAAGTTGGAGTCCACAAGGAAAATGATTTCAAGGAAAACCCTGTCAAACTCAGATCTTATCTCTTGGTAATTCTTAATCAGGACTATCATGAGTGTGATATATGGCTTTATATATTTTATGATAAGTTGCACTGAAAACCACTTTTTAGAAGTACATGAATGTCCTTCCTAATGTTAACATGCAAATTTTGGGCTATCTCTACTAAGCATTGGATTTTCTCACAATCACTCAAATTATTTGTCTCTGATACCTTTGCTCTGGACTTCAGACACACACTATGTTGCATAACTATCCTCTCTAGTAGAAAGAATAAAGAATAATAGACATCAAAATATATTTACATCCTCAAAGGGGCTCCTACGCTCTCTATACTTCCCTCTTCCTCCCCATCTTCCTCATGTCCTCCAGCCCACGCTATCTTTTCTATCATAATTATCCCACTCCATATTTGTAGTTGCCAATACCAAAGACCTTGGTTTTGTCTTAGTCACTTTGCCATTGCTGGGACACAATGCCTGACACTCACAAATCCAAAAAAGAAAGATTCATTTTAGCTCATAGTTTCAGGAATCCAAGTCTGTTCATGGATGGCAAGCAATGCTGGAAGAATCTGGCAGGGAACAGCTACTCAGAACACTATGGGGGGGGGGGGATCAATTATTGGGGTAAAACTCAGAGCTCAGTATATCTTTCCAGGCCATACTCTCAGTGACCCAGTGATCCACAATACTCTCAGTAATCTGCCCTTCCTAACCAGGCTCCACCCTCTAAAAGTACGTGCAATCTGTAGAAAATCCACAACATCAAAATACATGAGGTTCCAAAACAATTCACTCCAAAACCAAACAATAACACCTTGTCTGTGACTACCTTTATGCTTGTTATAATTCATAATATGTTAATACCAAGTCTTATTTTTTTCTTCCCCATTTTTATTTTTATTTTGTTTATATGTGATATACAATGGTTACGTTAAACTTAAGAATTTTCTACGTATCTTGTTGATACTAGTTCAGCTCATGCTCAGATTATGTCCATGGCTCAGTGCCATCTCTACCCACTGATCCAAATCATTCATCCGCTGTCCAATCAGACTTACTGCTATAATTTCTAACTAATCTTCCTGCTTCTGTTCTGTCCTTTCCTGATCATTATAGTCTCATTTCAACAGCGAATGTGAACCTTTTAGAATTTGTCAGGCCAAACCATTACTCTGCTTAAGAGCTTTAGAGGCTTGCTTCTTCTTCCATCCAATGTAGTAGTTATAGCTGTCATAACAAATCGTCATCAACTAAGTAGCTTAAAACAACAGAAATCTATTTTCTCACAAGTGAGAAAGATAAAAATTTAGAAACAGCATGTTGTTAGGGCTGGGCTTCCTTAACGCGGCAGGGGAGAATCCCCCCTTGCTTTTCCCACAAGCCCAGACATTCGCTAGGCTGTCGGTACATTGTGTCAACATCCGCCTGTGTCTTCACATGACCTTAAGGACCGCTGTCTTTTGGTTCACACTGTCTTCACTATACAGCAACAGTAGAGTAGACTTTGGTGCAAGGCCCTAATCCACTAGAACCTGATCGACACGTGATCCAATAGTTTCTATTTAATAAGATTACATTTACAAATTTGGACAAATAGCACTTGAGCATCTGTGTTTCTCTGTAGAGAGAGGCGGAGAACAGCTCACAATAATCATACTCAAAGGCCTTACAAAGACACAAAAGCCTAATCCTTTGCTTTTTACTGTATGGTCATTTGGTAGCAGTGTCATCACCCAGTAACTTATAAGAAAGTAAACGTTCCAGAAATCCTGCCTCAGAATCTTCATCTAAGTATGAAACCAACTTCATTTAAATGCAAGCTAAATTTTGAGAAGCACCACACATCAAAAAGGCCATGCTTATTTTCTCTTTCATCTATTCTGTTCTTCCTCCTATGTTACCTCATCATGACTCCACATAGGTCATATTGGCCTTTTATTGTTCCTGAAATCCAAGAGATAGTAAAATGTTTATTCAGATTATCCCCTGACTATTTCAGAACTCTATGTAAATATCATCTCAGAGAAACCTTTCCTTTATGCCTACTTTAAAGATGCACCCATCAATTCCATCTTCTTTACTTTCAACACAGGTATTCCTATAATGTAACGTGCTGAATGTTGTACTTCTCTTTGTTTATGGCCTTAACCAATAATGGTAATATGAGCTCAATGAACATCAAGGTTTGATTGTGTTACCTTCTGTTACCTTCAGTGTTGAATTTCAGACTCCTAAATGGTACCAGAAACTCAGGGGTAAAAATACATTATAGGTGTGAGAAAAATAAATGAGTTTGTAAGAACATTACTTAATCTGCCTATATATACATACACACACACACACACACACACACACACACACACACACAAAAACATGTATCACTTAATTCTCTTTGACACACACATAGAAACATTATACATATATATATGTGTGTGTATATATATGTACACATTATATATGTGCATATATACACATAATATATGAGCATATATATACATATATGAAAATATACTACATGTGCTGGTGCTTGGAGTAACTAAACTGCTAGGTTTTTCTTAATTATTTCAAGTTGACAAATTGTGATTAATGGACAGACCTCTACGTTATTTGAAATTATACTTTGTATGTATTTTGTGCAATGTTTTTTTAAATGAAGATATGTAAGAGTAAATCTATGGTTTAGAAAACCAAAAGCATAATTTACCAAGACATGTGTGAATCAATTTGTCCTTGTGTTTCACTAGTTCTCTTGGAAAATGATATCTGATCTCTGGCATCCACTGAGATAATACAAATGATATCTCATCATCTGCACCAAAAATTCGCTTATTTAGAAGCCAGAAATATGGTAACAAAGTACATATGCCTCATAACATGACTCGCACAGATTTAGTTGCTTTTTATTGTTATGTTCCTTCACATTATTTCCTCTCAAAATAAATAATCATGAGTTTCTTGGTCAGTCCAATACAAGAGAACTTGCAAACCTTACTTCTATTTATATACTCAAGTTTTAAGTAGCATCTCAAAAATAAGGTCATCAAAGCATGAAAAAAGAAGAAAAAATAATTACCACTTCTCTACCTATCTCCCTTAAAACCAACTGGATCATCTGTTAGTTTTGTTTATCTGAAAAAAAAATATAATTTCTAGTCTTAATTATACAGTCTTGTTATGGAAATATGAGCTCAGAGTAGGTGATTTCTGAACATTAATTTTGGTTATCTACAAATATTTGGAAAGGCCAAATTTATGTGTGCATATAGATTACAACAGGAATGCAAAATTAAATACAAAATGTTATTTATTAGTATAATAATGTAATTATTACTAAATAATTTGATGCTAAATAATAATTTGGTAGCAAATATGACATTTAATTATTACTAAACAATAAATTCAAAAGAACAATTGCATCAGGAATTCATACTAATTGTAACATGGGCAGCAAACATTTGATTTCAAGGTCCAGTGCTTTTTATTTTGAAATTATTTGGCTTACAAGAAGTCACAAAAATCATAAGAAAATCGCAGTGTTATTTTCAACCAAATTCCCCCAATGATCACATCTTACGTCTACCATAATACATTTTCAGAATCCGAGTTAGGCATTGTTGTTACAGTAACATTAAGTCAAGATCAAATCCTATTCAAATTTCAAAGGTTTTTATATGCAAGTGTGTGTGTGTGTGTCCATGCATGTGTGTTCATTCACATGTATTTGCGACACAGAAGTGTATGTTTGTTTAACCATCACCTCAGTCTGGATGCAGAACCGTTCTATTTCCACGATGAAAATTCCATGTTTTCATCTTATCCTGAATCACACCTTCACCCAGCCATCCATCATTTTTGACAACTCCACATCTGTTCTCTAACCCTAGAATTCAGCTACATCATAACCTAGGGTTTTGTAAGACCAAAGTTTATGAGATTTCTAATTGGTAATAATTTTCTGGAACATTATTTTTAATATTTACAAATGGTAAAGTGTAGCCCATATTCAAATATCCCCATACATGCACAGCTGAGCCAGAGGGCACATTAATTTAAATGAACAAACAATAGAACATACCACACAATTTCGTCATGATATACTTATTCAACATTCTTTTCCTATAGCAATAACAGTGATTTTTGCTTTCTTTCATTCACAATATCTAGCAAGTTACAGTCATTATAAGATAAAAGTGTGCTTAATGGCATAGGATTGCGTGAGTTGTCTAAAAAAGTCAAGCTTTTAGAAACAGAGCAGAGATTCATGGCTGCCTGTGTCTGTGAGGAAAATCAAGAGGAGATGTTGTTCAACATGTGAGAAGTTACAGTTACACGAGATGAGCAGAGCCTGGAGATCCAATGGACCACATCGTGCCTGTGGCCAACAGTGCAGTGTTGGGCCCTTTAAATTTTGTTAGGGGAGAAGGCCTCATGTTAACTGTTTTTACCTCAAAATTTGAGATGAATGAAATATCTTACACATATGAGAACTTTTCATATATGCCCGAAATTTGTGCTGTGGTTCATAACTTTAACTAGCAATAAATTTTTGTATTTAAACCTACCTAATAGAGCCAAGAAAGGATCGCTAATAAATAACTCCTAATTCTGTTGATTATGGACACTCACCAGGAATCTTTATAACTATCCCATCCTCACTCACAATACTGGTTTCTTTAGACCCATAAGAGAGTAGAGAACAGGCTCATCTTCAAGGTTGAAATTATGACTCACATGTACACAATATTTTAGTGTCCTTCATGCTTGGTCAAACTTCAGTTATCCTTTGGCACTTAGTGATCTTGTGTTATGAGACAACAGCAACCCATCCAGCCATGGAGTCGGGCCTCCTCCAGTCCAAGGCTCTCGCCTCACCTAGTCTCTCTCGCTGCCTGGTCGCATCCACTCTCAGCATCCTGTGGATTATTCTTTCGGGGCTCTGCAGGGCACTGTATAAATATTCCATACAAATTACCTAAGAGAGATCACCAGATTAATATTTTATTATGTGAAAGAAAATGTCCTTAAATCTAGTACTTTGAAACTTTCCAATTATATCTCTGCTCTCCATTAAATTTTAGGGCTAATTTGAAGAGATGGTCACAACAATGGAAACGCTGGAACAAGAAATGGTCCCCATTTTTGAAGACTAAACCATAGCTCAGCATTACAGAGTACTTTTCAGGTAATAAAATAAAGCCATTATCAAAATGGAACCTTGCTATAATTCTGTATGACAGGTAGGACCTTTATTATTATTCATAGTGTACAGGTGAAGTAGTCAGGATTAGAAATATTAAAAGATTTCCAGGTGGCTAGCTTATTAAATGACAGACTAAGAACTGAACCAAGTTTGTATTGGCATAAGAGCATAATGAAGAGGGTTGATCCAAATGAATTACACATTTTTTATAGAGTCAACAACCGTCACAAGCCATGCAATGAGGTCATTAATAGTCTTATATAACAATATCACTATGACTTGTTGATTAGATAAGAGTATTGTATGTGTACGCATGGGCATAGGTACGCATAGGATTGTTACATGGAGTTATGTAATTACGTAAAGATATTAATTCATGAAAGTTTTCATCATATACCATTAAATAGGCTGCTTATACCAGTTATTCCCATGTTAAGGGTCAAATACCACTTAAGATTTATAGTTATTATTGCACCAGTATTTCTTGGGCATGTATTCTTTGAAAGTAGTTTCTAGGCTTTGGCGAGCAAAATTGTTCTGTCAGAATCTATATTGTAAGCACAAGGCCCTGAGTTCCATTCCCCAGTACTGCATAATCTGGGCGAGGTGGCTCAGGCCTGTAATCTCAGCATTGGGGAGGCTGGGGAATGTAGATTGTATGAGTCCAAGGCCAGCCTGGGCTACACCAGTGATTTCAGGACCAGCCTAGACTACAGAGTAAGACCCTGTCTCAAAATAAGTAAGTAAATAAATAAATAAATAAATAAGAAAATGCAAAAGAAAAAAGAAATGAATCTATATTGTAGTGGAAAGAGCCTACTTGTAAATACAGAAATTATTTTGAAGTGCTTATGTAATATAGGTGTCATTAATAAATCCTCAAATAATAAACACATCCAGGTAGGAAGATAGGAAATGATGAAAGATTGCCCATCTCAGCTGCAGCCAATCGACAAAGGCCTCCCTGAGGCGGTGACACTGAGCTGAGACACAGGTGACTAAATGTGTAAATAAATAACTGTAAGAGGATATTCACGCTCAAAGAATGGTAAATAAGTAAAAAAAAAAGAAAAAATGTGAGGTGACAGCTAATTGATGCACTTGAGGAAGGACAAGAAACCAGTAAAAAAGGTTGCACATAGCCCAGTGGAAGAACGGTTGGACTTGGGTGAAAAAGCACCACAGCGCCTCACTGTGTGCTTACTAAAGCATTGCAGGCTTTAGTGTTTTCCTCTTACAAATGATGGAAAGTCATTAGAAGACTTTGTTTGGAATGCATGCACATATGTGCCAGGGGGCTGAGATGGGTTAAGATGTGATTCAGATACTTAGAAGTTTTAAAGCATTTTCGTTATTCGAGTAGAGAATTGCTTCAGTTTACTAGGGCTGCCATGATGAAGTACCTTCGATGACAGGGCTGATAAAACAAGAACTTGCTTTTTCATAAATTCAAGATAAAAGAGTCTGCAGTGTGGACTTCCTCTGAGGCTCTCTTCCTTGGCTGACAGGGAAGCTCTTTTCTGTGTCTTTACTTCATCTGTTTTCTGCACCTACCGTCATCCAATGTTTCTGTTTGCTTTACAACATCACCACTTAGGTTGCATCGGAGCCCACTTCAATGACCTCCTTTAATGTAATTACTTCTTCAAAATCGAATCTTCAAATACAGTCACAGCCTGAGGTACCGATGGTTAAGACTTTAACGTTTGAGTTTTGAGGGAAACACATGAAGTTATAGTGAAATTAGGGAAAGAGGTATAGACTTCTGCATTAACCAAAGAAAGCACGGTACACTCAAGACTAAAGTAGAGATCATGAATTTCAGTCATTATATGAGTCACCAAGAAAAAGAAATGATAACGTTCGTCACATATGTCATGAAAAAGTCTTATCTTTTAGACTTACTTCTTCTCACAGTGGCTAAAATTCATATTTACTGTCATATAACTAGGTATCCAGAAGCCAGATGCTGAACACATATTCTTTCTACCTTCTATAAAACACTTCCAAAAATTGTGCTATTGTCCTCCTATATCTGTATATAATAATTATCTTAAGAAACCTTTAGTCATAGAATGAAATTTATAGATAATTTAATGTTTACCTAGAAATATAATCTATGTTTACCCTGTCTTCGTATAGAACATGTGTTAGTATTAAGCAAACTTTGAATGCAGATTTTAAATTCAACAATCCCTTTGTTTATGTGAATATGCATGAACTACAGATTCAATAACATTGTAATAACGTACAGCTTGGGAATCTGTTCCCATGTAGATTCTCTTTGAACCTTTTTCTTCCTTCTTAACCTTTCTTCCCCCAAACCCCTCATTCTCAGTGTGTCTCTCCCAACAATCTGTCACCCTGCCTCTTCCCTTTCTCTTCTCTTGTGTTAGGAATTTTTGTGCACATATTTATGGCAATCTCATACGAGGGACACCCACTGCACTCCTTTTTTGCATGTGTCTGGTCCATTTCACTGAGCATTATTGATCCAAGGTGACCCCATCTTCTTTCAAAAACGTTACATCATTCTATCTTTATGAGTGCATAGCATTAATTTTGTGAAAACACATTTTTTTAATCCATTCCTCTGTTGATAGGCTTATACCCTGTTTGCAGGACCTACCCTTTACTCACTGTGCTGTTATAAACATGGATATACATGTGTCTTTATGATATGGTGGCCTTAGTTCTTTTGGAAAAATGCACAGTAGAGCTGTGACTAGGTCAAACGGGATTTCTATTGTCAGTTTTCCAAGAAAACTCAGCAAGCTAGGCGCTGTTTCCATAATGTTTGCATGCGACTCAGCTCCACCAAGTGTGTTTCCCCTGCAGCTTCACTAATAGTTGTTCACTTTCTTTATTAATGTAGGCCACTCTCCCTGGAGTTGTTTTGATTCACAATTTTCTGATGACCAAAGTTGTCAAACACTTTCACATGCTCGCTGGTAATTTATACTTCTCTTCTACAAAGTTCCCTTTCATTTCAGTTGCCTAATTCTAAATGGGATTATTTATTTGGGGGAGGATATTTTTGAGGGTTTTTTTTTGTAGATTCTAGATATTATCATTCTGGCAAAGGACTTGCAGATACATTTTTTTCCTGTTATGTAGATTTTTCATCACCCTGTTGATTGCTTCTTTTGCTGGATAAAAGCTGTTTAGCTTGACGCAGTCCCAACTGTTGATACTTACAGTTATTTTCTGTTCAGGTGATGCTCTGTTCAGGAAAACATTTCTGATACCTGTGTCTCGCTGAGTTTTGCCTAATTTGTCTTCCAGCAGATCCAGTGTTTCTTTTATGATATCCAGCTTTTTGATGCACTTTGATTTGATTTTTCATCAGTCACTTGTGTAGTTTGTGTTTCTCATTGAAATAAAGTATTTCCCTATTACTTTTCTGAAATCCAGCTCTTACACACTGAGAGAGATACAGAGACAGAGAGAGACAGAGTACATTCTGGGAGTCAAGAGCACTAACTATCATTGTTATGAAGGAACTTCCAATTATGTTGAGAAAAAAAGGTGAAAATGTTATAACTATGATATGTTCAGTGTAACAAATGAATTAACTGGCAAACAGTGCAGAGGTCACAAGAGAAAAACAGAAAATCACTCAAAGCTAAGCTAACATAAAAATAGATGAAGCTTCACTTCCAAAAATCTGGCAAATCCAATAGATAGATAAACCAATGCCTAAAAGGCTCATTTTTTTAAAAAACAGACCTCCTTCCTTCCAGGTAAGCAGAAGTCTTCCCTTTCAAAGTCCTGTGTAAATTTGGTTCAAGAGGCTCAGGTCTCCAAGGATTGCTGTTATTTACTAAGGCAGAACCTGTGCTTTTGCCTTCCATGACATCTCATATGCCAGTTTCGCCCTCATTATGAATTATTTTTTAACATCTGCATCAGTTGCCAATTGGCAAACAGATATGGATCATATCTGTTTTAATTCTTTTTTATCCCCAAAGAATTTTTTTAAATATTATGGACAAGAAGACAATAGATTATCTTCAAAGCTATAAAAAGTGGCAGGAATTAAGGTATATATTTGCATAAAATGATACATGGGTAATTTTTAAAAAGAGTTTTCTCTATTAAAATATTGATAAATGGGTCTACTGTTTCATGGTCCTTTGTGTTGTTGGGTGATTTAACCAGAAATTATAAAAGAATTCTTTCATTAATGAATAAAAATAACATCCTTTTATTGGCTCTATAATACTGCAGTGCATCATAATCTAGTCACCAAATGTCCTATTGTTGAAAATTTAGACTTTTCATAAACTGCTATATTATACATTTTTGCGTGTATTTTTAATATATGAACTCTCTAGATGAAGGGATGTGAATAAATTTAGGCTCTTTGGTAAATAGTGTCAGAATTCTTTCCAGAAAAAAAAAAATTCTTTCATTTCGAGAAAACAGTATAACTAGCACACACACACACACACACACACACACATATTTCTGAGACTTCCTTTTTGTTTTTTATATGGTTTTGATTTTTGTGGTTTTTGTTGTTATTAAGTAGGTTACAGAATTATTTAGCATTCACTATTTGAAGATATTTGAAGAATAATTTCTCTCTTTGGGATTATTTCTCTGACATCTACAAACAAATATCAGTGTGTTCTTTCTCCAGGGGAAAATCTAAAGCATAGAGAAGTTAAATGCTGCTCAAATTCTGAAACTATAAAAGTATAACAATAGAGAAAATAAATAGAAAGTATTTAGCTACTCAATGACTTTAGCAGCTGGTCGATTCTACCAGGCCTACCTTTATATGGAATGAAAAAGACACAGCAGGTTTCTTTGGAATATCAAACTGAGAAAATCGACTGCAGCTTCAGCAGCCTTAAAATTTTTTGGCAGGATGAATAAATATGCATAATCAAGAAAAATACCCTAGTCTGTAGGGGGAAAAAAATACAAAAAGATGCTAAACAAGGTTGTCGATGCCTGTTCTTTTCACAACCATCTTTTACATGTTCCAAACTACAACATTTTGGAATCAGGATATAAAATTTTAAAAATAATAAGTACTTGTGGCTATTGGGATGGAAACAAAGTTAGGCTCTGTATGCTGCAGGGACCTCAGACCCGGACAACTTGAGCAACATGCAATTGCAGGCTGGCTACATAGAGAATTCTTCCTTTATTCTCCGCTCAGCAATTTAATTATTTTGCAATCCTGGGACTATAATATAACTCCTCACTGGCTCAGTTTCCACATTCGTAAGTGGTGATCGCAATGGTGCTGCTCTTTCGGTGTCTGACTCGTTTTACTTATGAAATATTAGCCATTTTACTTATTGAATATTAGCCACGGAGCAAGTCACTGGGTCTTATGTCTCAGTTCCAAATGTACAAGGAATTAAAAAATACAAGTGCCCGATGTCACTTCGGAATTTGAAAGCCTATGATCGCATGAACACAGCAACAGGGACGAAATTACCAGATGCCAATGCCGCTGTGCTGTAACCAGAGCCGATTTGGGAGTGATTCGAAGCCAAACAGAAATGAATAAGGTAAAAAGGCGACATTGATTCAGGCACGGTGGCACACACCTGTAATCTTAGCAGCTGAGACATGGAGGTGGGAGGATCACCAAATGTGAGCTCAGCCTGGGACAATGTAGGTGACTAGTGAGATTTTGTTTCAATAAAAAAAATAAAAGTAAAAACAATAAAGTAGCTGGATATGTAGCATTGTGCTGTGATCCTGGATTCAATCGCTGCTTTTAAAAAAAATCATGGCAAAAGGTAAGGTAGAGAAAGAGACAGAGGGAGAGATACATCGTTGCAAAGAATAGGAAGATGGATTTTTATAAATCTGCTTTTTATCATCTCAGTATAATTATTTTAAAATTATGGTTATTGTATAGGCTGTCAAGCTGCTATTAATGGCATTGATTTCAGGAACACTGTTTTACTTTTCAACTTTCTTTATACCAATATAAAACATCCCCCTTGATGTTTTCTATTCTCAAATGTTTTTTAAAAACCATCGTGGTTCTTATCTTTAATGCAAAAGATATCATTATGTATAATCATTTCATCTGTCTTAAATATAAAATTGTTTGCTATTCACTTAAAATTAAGGAAAGGCTGCACACTGCTAACTCTGGCCTATTTAGCATTTCAACCAGGAGCTAGACTATTGGAAACCCTAGATTGGGTTTCAATGATCTCACAGACTGAGTATGCAGACGTTATTGTGGAAGGGTGTCGTAGCACTGAAATGATTCTCAAAGGCAAATTTATTACAATATGATAAGAATTATTGCCAAATTGAATTATCTCCTACAAACATTGATGAGGAGTTTTACTAAAATATCAGAAGCTCTCTGTGTCTATCATTGTATATATTCCACAGATTTATTACAGAATTAATTAATCCATTGAATAAACTATTGAGAAATAATACTGTCCATGAGTTCCTCACTAGGAAAATGAACTGCAGAGTTGTCTGTTTTCCTTTTAGTTCCATTTTTCTCTATAGCATCGTCATAGCACATGTGTATGTTTGTGGCCTTTCTCTTCCTGTGCTGCTGTTACTTCCATGAAAGCAAGGCCAATTGACATTGGTGATTTTGCTTTTTCGCACTTTTCTAAACTGCTGAACTCTTGGTGCCCATAGTAAAACTCAATAAATATTTGTTGATGGATTTTTAAGCAAATTATTTATTTTCCCCTGATTTCTTCTACAAATTAGTCATATTCAAACCTTTCCTTTACACATTGCTTTATTTTTATTCTCCCCATGTAAACTTAAAGAACAGACTCGCTGTCCAGGTCAACAAGGAAATTTCTGGCCAGGACTTGGTGAGACCCATCGTGCAATGTCTGGCATGGTCTTGACACATGGCAAGAGGTTATATGGTATTTAAATCTATGGTCTCTTGTTTAAGTAAGTCGGATTCTGATTTGCTAGCTTGCGTTATGGTGCAGAGTCTGAGTACTGACTTAAGAATCAGAATAATAGGAATGTATTTGATTTGTGATGACAGAGATTGGTGGGAGCGATGGCTAATATGACAGGTAGGCACTGTGCTTGATGAGAAACACAAGGAAGCTGTAGGTTTATGTCTTCTTGTTTTAGTAAAATCAATTGATGCAATTTGATAATACATCTTTATTTTCAGGATAGAAGTTTGCTTTCAAAATTTGCTTCTCCAGCAATGGATTATAACTTTGACATTCATCCTAAGCTTCTGTTTCTTTGCCAATGTAATGAAGACATGACCCTGTGCCCCAGTGCAGTTCAAGTAGATGGCAAGAAAAGTTTTATGGTATCATTTATGGGAAATTATTTATATATTCACTGAAGAATAAGAAAAGAGTGGAATATAACTGAAACAATGAATAAAGAGAATTGCAAATAAAAACTATAAATAATGTTTGCCAAATATAATACATCTTATAAAAATTAAATTTACAAGCTTAAAATGTGTATAGTCTTCCAAAGTTGCCTGAGAAAATATTTCCTAAAGTAAGAGAGGTTTTCAGTGAAAAAGATCTAATTTTATTTTACTGGAAGTTGGAGCTAATGAGACAAGGTAAACAGGCTAATAATAAACTTTACTTTTGAAGAAAACAGACATAAATAAAACAACAGCTGTTGAAATAGTGTGTCGTTAAAGGTAAGTCTTTCTTTCTTTAAAGGTAAGTCTCTCTTCAAAAGTAAGTCAAAGAAAAGAAGCCAGAGATGCCACACGAAGCTCTGCATTTCGATATCCATTGCAGTATTACTAACAATAACCAAGAAATGCAAGCAAATTGAGTGCCCGTCAATGGGTGAGTTGATAAAAGGTGGTGAATGTTATGCACTGGAATACTCTTCAGCCAACAAAGAGAATGAAGCCTGTCATCTATGTCCATACGCAGAATTGGAATGTCTCAATACATGCATACATCTTGTAATCTTGAGATTAGATGAAATAGGTCTGTCTTCTAGAACACTGTTCATTCCTTGTAATCCTTCACTGACTTCTCTAGCCACCTTCCTACATATCAGATCTTATTCCTCTCTAGCCACAATACACTATCCATTACTCAGCCTCCTTACCACCTTCTGCTATTTTCCCAAGCCTTTGGTGACCACCACTCTACCATCAACTGTTACAGGAGCAGCTTCTTAAACAGCACGTGTCAGTGACAATGTGTGGTTCTTGTCTTTCTGTGTCTGACTTGATACATTTAATATAGTGGTTTCCATGGAAACTGCAACTATACTTATCTTGGCTAGTTGGTTGTGTTTATACACTCCCATCTCCTCCCCCAAAAGGAGATTCTAAGTGACAAGAAACTGTCTCTGCTGGGCTTTTGTCATCTCTATGTAACCAGGGGAAAAGAGGATGAGAGGAAGGTAAAAATCAAGGTTAATTCTGGGAAATTTAGTCTATAGGAAGCCATGGGAGTCAAAGGGAACAAGAACTGCCCACGAGAACTTTCTGTACGCCACAGAAGGAGCTCAAGCTGTCGGTGACGACTTCCTCGCTTTCTGCGCATCCCTATCTTATTTATAGAAGAATGCATTTTTGTTCCCCAAAACACCGTCTCAATGTAAATATATGTAAAATTACTAGATGAAATTAAAAAGAAAGACAAAAAGTGGCTAAGTTTCACAGAAGAAAATGCTCCCCTATAACTATTAAAATCGAAGCTAACATTGCCTGAACTGAAACATGATCTGAAAGAAATCATGACATTATAAAATAAAGACTTACAGCACATTATAAGGGGCCAACAAAGACATGGAAACAACAGAGGGACATGATCTGTCAGCCACTTGTTCAGCAAGAGGAATCAGAGAGGCAAAAATTAAATAAATAAAAAGTTTATAGGCATTTTAGGTTTACACGTGCCCTATGTAGAATAATCTCATTTTTATGTGGCAGCCATTACCAAAAACATTCTTAACACAAGAAGCTGAAATTGAATGTTTGGGGGTTTTTTGTTGTTGTTTTCTTTCTTTCCCTGGCCTTTACGCCGCATGCGTCCTTTCCAATAGGCCTATTGGTTAGCAGCAATGTCCTAAAGTTTGCCAGAAAACCAAGAGGAGAAGCCATGGACGGCCAGTTGGGAAGGTCTCATGGTAACAGAGTACACACAGTGAAAGACAGGACTTCACTCAGCTAGAGAAAGACACATGGGTGTCACATAGAAATAATTTTTTTCATACATGGCAGAAAACCATCAGCCGTGTTTCATGAAAATAAAAAGAGAAAAACAATCTTGAAAACAAGTCATTCAAGGAGAAATAAATTAGGAAAGTTACCCTCCACTGATCACTCTATATATTTCAGAGGAAATAGTGAGACTTCAATGAAAGCTTCTTAAAAGTGACAAATTGAGTAAAAGAAGTGCGTATGTTTCACTTAAGGTGAGTGTCACTATTGATAGGCTAGAAATATCATAGCCAGATGGTGAGGGAGGAGAGACAAGCTAGAAGGAAATAAATAGGCTCGTCCTACCTCAGCCTAGCATGCCAAACAACAGACTGTGGCTACCAAGAGCGTGTCGAGAGCAAGATTTTCTATGCTCCAAGACATAGGTGAGAAGCCCTACCAGAACATAGGGGTGATGTATTTCAACTGCAGTTCTTTGGAGTTGTACCTGAAATATAAGTGAGAAAATTTTAATGTATTTAATATAAATATTGAGAAATATATATATATATATATATATATATATATATATATATATATATATATAATGTAATAGTTTGTGATAGTTTTATGCACATACCAGTGCTGTTTTCTTTTTTAATTAATAAAATACATAATTGAATATTTAAAGATTACTACTTAGGATTCATTATGTATTCACTTGAATAAAATAGATTTTCAAGTTTTATGTTTATAAGAAGCATTTTTAAGAAATTAGGCAAAGTGCATAAGTTCACAGGTAAAACCAAATAGGTGCGTGATAATTCTACTATGAGATATTCAACATTGCTCAAACTAAAGAAATGGACAAAGAAATCAGAATCTCAGAGCTCAGATTGTACCATGTCAGTGAGAAGGTACAACCGTTTAGGGGCAGTATTAACTGATGCAGGTCCTCCAAGGAACAATTGATGATTAATATGAAATTAAATACACAAAGACTGTTGAAATTTCATTTTAATGACAGTGTTTTTTAAAAAAAAGTCTACAGATAGTCATGGAGATACAGAAATATTTATGCATGGAAAAATTTTTCTGATTCCCCCAAGGATTGGCAAAGATTGGTTCACTCTTTCCTGGTATTTGTTACTCGCGTGTCTTTCTTCTTGAGTTTTATTTGGGAGCAGGTCACCATGATGCACTCTTACCATATCCCTACCAGCATTAGCGCATAGGATAGGTAACATACAATCACTCTCTAGGAGACATTCAGTCACTTAACAAATTGTTTTAAATAAGTGTTGGACATGAATGAGTTGAACAAAATAACAAAATGTGTCACTAAGGTCACTGATTCGGAAACAACATATGGATCAGTTTTAATATAAAATGATAGTAATATTTCTGCTGTACACACTGTCTTAGAGGGAAAAAAGCATGTGCTATACTTTAGCTTCTGTAATTTTTCTACTCTATCTTCATTTTACATCTCAGGTGAGAAAACAGCTTTCAAATGCTAGAAAGTGCCATATTTATCATTCGCAGAAGTAACAAAAACACGGAAACAACACTTTAGTTCTTACTCTTGTGCGATTTTGTGTGTGTATGTGTGTGTGTGTGTGCGTGTGTGTGTGTGTGTGTGTGTGTGTGTGTTTGATAGATGTCTTTTTCAAACGTTACACATTTTACTTCTGTTAGAATTTTTTTTTTCTGTTTACTAAAAAGCAAAGTAGAATAGAGCTGAGAAAAATACTCTGATGTTTTCCAGGAACCAATTTTCCTCTATAACTGGGATAACTAATAGCAGAAAGCAATCCTTAAAGGAGAAAGTGAGCAGACTGCAGGCATCAGCTAAAAAATGAGGCATCTGGATGCCCTCGACAATGGCAGTGAACAGTGGGAATTGGAAAAATAAACGTGTGTGTGTGTGTGCGTGTGTGTGTGTGCGTGTGTGTATGTTTATATATTTGAAAAACAAAATATAAATAGTAGAAAATTAATTTAACAAAATGCAAATGGTGTTAATAGTAAGAACTAGCCCAAAAAATCAAGGAGACCTAGCATTGACAATAACTGTGATTAATAACCACCCATACCTGATTTGTAGAAAGGACTTAGCTAAGAGGAAAGCAGACTCTTTGTTGCCAATCACAACGCTGTAGGACTAATGCACACGAAAGATTATTAATTTGAATAACGCTTTTGTTTACTTTGTGCTTTAGGCCAATCTTCTTTCAACAGCCCCTCGTCTGAACACATGAGAATCTGGAGGACATTTTAAATCTAAACCATAACAGTCTTGATTATAGTCAGAGAAATAGAGACGGTTCCAGCATCATGTGTAGAAATACACTTAGGTAGTCAGGAGAGGTGGCTCATGCCTCTCTAGTAATTGCAGCACTTGGGAGGCAGAGGCAGGAAGATTGCTGTGAATTCAAGGCTATCCTGGGTTATATAGCGAATGCAGGACTACAGAGTGAGACCCTGCCTCAAAAAATAAAAAGATCTTAAAAAGAAAAGAATACATTTATGTAGATGTTTTGAGCCTAATCACAGAAGTTTTAATGGTTCCCTAAGCCTGACTAATATTGAGAAAATTCTTCCCAACACTCTTCTTACAGAAAGTGTGCAATTGTGAATTATTTCTCTGCCCCTAGAATTTTCATACATCTTCTAGGCCCTTGGTAGTATTAACATCCAAGAACCAACTGGCCACTGAGCTGAAAGCTGTCGCTTATGAAAGCAAATGTACAAACCCACACCTCTAATTTCTACTCTCCTAGCCTCCATGAGAGAACAAGGAGGTCCACTTCGATGTATTCCTACTGTAGGACGAAGACGGTATCACCAGAAATGGAAAATTCAAGAACGGCCACCACCATTGTGCTGGACACATGCCACCATGGTGTTGCACAGGAGCTTCCCGCTACCTCAAACCAGTGGCTAAGTACCTTCTCTTTACTTCTTCATCAGAGTTGATTTTAGGGTCTGCACTTTTTCCTCTTTTTCACTCGTCTTGAGTAAAGTCCTCTTTACCTGTTTAACTTTATTCATTTCACTTTTATTTTTACAAGACCTAGATGAATGCACTCTGGTGTTGGGAATATATTTGCCCATTTGAATATGGCTTTGAGGATTATGCAGTTTTTACCAAGTACTTATTATAAACTTGTTGCTTTTGGCTTTCCAATAATACAACATTTCCCTGTAGCTCACTCATATATAGCCTGTAATAATTAGAGCTAATGGCATGAGTTTCCAATAGCGTAAGATATCTTAGAACTTATCCACAAAAAATATAGAGCAATATTAAAAAGATAGAAAACATTATTGACTATGAAAAATGAAAACAGAGTGAGCAAGTGAAAACTACATTAGTTTTGTTTTTAACAAAAGGGAACTATTATGCTTGAGATCAGAATTTGGAAAGTTTCACATAAATTGAAAATAAATATGCTATATCTTCTAGAACTTGAAATACTTTTAATAATGAAAATGCATATATTAATAAAAAGAAAAGCATTCAAACTGTAATTGTATGATTATTAATTTTAAATAAGATAGTCTCAATATTTAGAAACAGGTCCTCTCCACCGATTCTTTCTTTATTCTAAACTGTTGAAAGTGAGTTTTAACATGTGTTTGATTTCCTTTTTTTAATATGATAATAATAAAAAAGAGAACTCTTAAATTTCTCAGGATTTTTATGGGATTAAAAAATGGATAAATATGACCACTAAAGCCATCTATTACCCATCGTCACTCATAGGTAACTCAATGGAAACAAGAGTATGTCAAGCGTTGAATCATTTTTCACGAGCTGAAATTTTTGTGATGTCTCTCATAAACTCAAGTAGCATGTAACATTTTCTCCACTAATTATAAAAATTAACATACAAAGCATATTAAAAATAGGAAAAAGTTGTTCTAAATTAATATATCAATGTTTTGGCATTTTTCTATTCAAAGAATGCTTTGTTTTATGCTCTTTTCCATTGAAGACCTTTAGGGCGACCATTAAATAATATTGCAATTCTATAACACAGTATTCAAGACAAGTATTCTCCAAATCTTCCAGAATCCTCCAAGAATTTCATGAGCCATAGACTTAGAGTTTTGTTGTTCCAGGATCATGTTAATGTGATGCAACATCTAGCAAAGATGCAGCAGACGTTATTTTAAATTGAACATGCCTCTTTTAGAACAGATCTTCTCCATGCTTAAGCAGGGTCAATCTGACCATTTGAAGTAAAGCTACACATAGGTGAACGGGTACATCTCTCTGAATAGCTGTGACATCTGTTCAAATAACACATTTTCCATTTTTATTCCTCAAATCACACTTTCTAATTAAGTGCTACAGATGCTGCAGATTTGTTAGTAACACACTGCTACTAACTGCTCTTGAAAGTGTCACTATATAACACATTGTTACTCTGAACCCTTAAGGCTTGGTTAGTTTAAGAGGAATAGCTGCAATTATGTTTCTTCGTATTATTTAATTTTGATTAAAAAATTTTAACATCGATGGATAAAACTTAATAATCTTGAAAGAAATTATGTTGTCTTACCTGAGTAATTTTCTCAAGTATGAGTAAATCTATGTTGTATGTACCACTCTCTTTTTTCCATTATTTACCAAACAATTTATCTAAAAATCATTCAACTCATGTAGTTTTTACATTTGAAAATATTGTAGTTCTGAAATTCAACTACACAAGCACTTGATAAATATGAAACTTGAATTAGCTTGGGTCTTTTGGATACATTCGTCATTAGTCAAGGTGTGGTGTGACATTTCCTCCTAACAGTTTTTTTCTACTCAATGGCTTAAAGTTAAGAATGCTCTGACTTCCAAACTTTGAAGCTAAGTCATTGCAATGTCATGATGATAGGAACTGAGCAAGCTGATGAGATGTCTAAGAGGCCACATGCAAGGTGGTCTGGATTAGGGCAACTGACTGAGCAAGAAAAATTCTGGATTATAAAGTGGTAGGGTTGAAAACAGGTCATGGATAAGAACAAATGAATACCCTGAATACAAAGATAGATGACTAAGTGTAGCAAGAAGGTATAGAAATCAGATCCACGGGGAAAAGGACTGTGAAAAGCAAACAATGCAAGCTTCCTAGGTTGTGATCCACCTGGGGATGCCAACTCAAACCCAAACAAAAAAGTGGGAGCCCGATAGAAGCGGTCTCATTTAGATTTTGTACGTGTCCTATGGAGATGACGCTTTAACATTTTATACTCGAGAATGACCAGTGTTTACTTGAAAAATACGAGCTCAACCATATCACAATGAAATCCAAAACAAACTTCTAAACAGCAATGTACCCAAGACGGCCTAAACAGGAAGGAGAGTCAGTAATTGCTCACATCCCTGCCCAACGATGTGTTCAGTGATTGTCGTCATCGCTTTGTCCTTGCCGAGGGGCAATATCTGACACCCAACACTGAAGGGAGGGAAGGTTTGTGTTAGCTCACATTTAAGATTGTCTCTATGCTTTCATGGCTGGCGGGCAGTGGTTGTGTTTCAGACAGGTCTGGCAAAGCACAGATGCTCAAGGGATTACAAAGAGGAAGGAATGAAGATTGGAGACAAGCCAGAGCAAGAGTCTAGCCTTCCAGATCATAACTTCAGTAATCCTCCACGCTCTCTGTAATCCGCCTTTCCCCATTAGGCCCAGTCTCCTAACAGCAAATGTAATCCAGAGATAATCCCCAATATTCACATACATAAGTTTTTTTTTTTTTTCAGGGATATTTCAGATCAAAACCAAAGACTTTAAGTAGCTCAAATACAACATTGATCGTAGTATTGGAAACAGGCAAACGCAAATTTTCAGGGCCTTTTAAATTCATTTTTTTTCTTTTTCCCACAGAATGTCCAGACTCCAACATAATAAACTTATATGTTCTCTTTTCTCCCCAGAGATAGCTCAAGACCAGAACCTGACATTTGAAAATCGTTATGCATGATGTAGGTGAGAGAGTGTCAAGGTTTTTTTATTTTTCTGTATTACTAGTTTTCCCCATCAAAGTAAACAAAATTATCACATGTGTCTTATGAACTAGTAGAGAGGAGGAGGGAGAGGGAAAGCCAGAAAGGGAGAGGGGAAGGGCTTGTAATTTTGACCCAATATATGTATGCACAAAATATTCAAATCCAATACAAACTCTATGCACGCATATATACATATCAAAATTGGGAGAAAAATGAAGCAAAATTAGAAACAATTAGAAGCACATTTAAATCTTTTCAACTCTGAATGGTAACAATCTCACTAAGGTACTTAAGAGTTTGTTTAGATATGTGATTAAGATAATTAAAATTATTACATCTTAAAGATCAATTGTCAATGGCTAATTTATTTTTTTCTTAAAAGTATTTATTTTAAGAAAAAGTCACTAACTTTAAGACAATGTTGTCTCATATTTTCAATAAAATTGTTCCACTAGTTTCTCTGATATTTAAAATATATATATAGAGAGAGAGAGAAAAGACTTCCACTGCCAAATATACTTCAAAAATAAAATGTACAATGTTAATCTGAGTATCAATACCATTACAGAACATGCAACATCTTGTAGTTACACAATGATGGATTCTCTTATTCAAACAGGTTGTTTGTTTGTTTGCTTCTTTTTTTTGAGACAGGATTTTCTTCTGTTGGCCACGCTGTTCCTGGACTCACTGTGCAGCCAGGGTGGCCTCAGAATTATGCCAATCTTCATGCCTCAGCCTCCCAAGCACACATCACCACGTCCAGCTACTATGAGGTACTGGGGGGTGGAACCCAGGGCCTTACTGTTCCGAGCCAAGCACTTCCGTCACTGAGTTACACTCCCACACCCTGCAATCAGTTTTTGTTTTGTTTTGCTTGTTTGGGTGGTTGGTCACCACAGATATCACCCATATGTTCTTCATTGAAAGACTCAGGATTGACAAGCAGCCTCTGTCTAGAAAAATCTAGGCTGGTGACAGAAAAAAGAGTGACATTGGAAATTTATGCAGTATTTTGTAATTATTTTTCGAGGTAGAACACGTCTACCCCATTTTTTCTTTTTGGTCTGAAATCAAATTAATAGTTTACGAATCAGTCATAATCCTGTCAATGAACTCATGCATAATTAGAGGAAAAATGGATTCTAATTCTTGCCCCACGCTGTCTCTCTCTTGAAGATTCATGTGATTTACAAAGTGCTTTAAAAACATGAAGCAGAAAACCAAAGACCTTTAATATCAACTCCCATTTCCAATTAGAATTACATTACTATTTATCAGAAGTTACTATAATTTCTAATGCATTGCTATGCTCTTAGGAAATCACTATTCTCATGGTCTGCATACCAAGTAAGAATTTTTATAGATTCATAAACTATTCTTGTTTCCTGTTGCATCTAAAAGAAACTTATTTTGTCTTGTCTTCAAGGAAAAAAAAAAAGAAAGGAGAACATGTTTTTTTAGGGAAACTTGAAGTCAGCATGTCCTACAGTGCATTCTTCCTTCCCTGTGACGCCTAGTCAACACCTGCGTCTTAGTTACTTTTTGATTACTGGGTCAGGATACCCACCATCCACAATTTAAGGGAGGAAAGACGTATTTCAGCTCACAGGTTTGGAAGGTCACAGTCCACACATGGGGGGCTGTCAACAGCGAAGCACGTGGTGGAGCCATAGCAGGAGGAAAGTGGTTCACAACATGGTAGACAGAAAGCCAATGAGGGAGGAAAGGGACAGCTACTTTCTGGGACCTGTCCATTAATCTACCCCTTCAGGATCAAGCCCCAAGGTTCCATGCCTTCTGACCAGGCCCCACCTCTTAGTAGCATGTGGCTCCACAAAGTCCAAATATATGAAGCTTTCCACGACACCCATCGTGTTCTGTTAGTATAGCATAATTATGGAGACAGGGTAAACTAGAAAGAACAAAGACTTTGTGTAGCTCATAATTCTGGAGATTAGGATATTCAGGTTCAGGTGGCCCATTCTGGCCATTGGACTGGTATCATCCCATGGCCGAATAGCTGAAAGCCAAGGGCAGTGTGAAAGAGGCAAAATGCAAGGGGGCACCATGGTTAGGGCGAGCACACCTTGGTAGCTTCTAATCCGTCCTTTCAATAATTAGCCACCGTCTTACAAAGGTGTTACTCTCTTTTCTCAACTTCATCACCTCTTGGATCTCACACCTCCCCTCAATTCCCCAGAGGTGGCCCAACTTAATATGTTGTAGAGGGGACAAACCATTCTCACACCACAGCAACAAATGCAATTCTTGGCAGACTTTTCCTTCAAATTTACATTACTCTATGCTTCCTTCATTTTAATGCAATTTTCCAGTTTCATATTTCAAAACTTCTTTCTCTGACATTTTCATTCTAATTCCAAGTAACAAATCTAACTCTACCTTCTTGTCTAGCTTATCTTAATTGAAGACAAGCATCGACATAGACACGGTCCCTTCCCATTCTACACTATTTCTACCTCATAAACAACCTGTTAGCTTGTTCATTAGAAACAGCAGTCAGGGAAAAAATATTTCCTTAGCTTATTTACTTGCAAATTTCCAGCCGAGAGCCAATCCAGTAGAATCAATGAGTCCCTTATTAGTCTACTTCAAGTTCACTGACAGGTAAAATTATTAAAGTTAATATTATTAGTGCTTTTCCCATTTTTATCACAATTTCTGACTGGGAAAAAAAGGATCTTCCTCGTTTTCATAGGTCTATACTTATCTCCATTAATCCTTCCTGGAAATTTCTTCAGAAATCTTCATTACCTGAATGGTTTGACACGAGACGCAACGTGTTGCAAAATCAGATACAACACAACTCATGCCAAATTTTGTCAAATATTGTCTCGTGTCTCACATTCCACTTTTCTTAAAGTCGAGAACCAAAGAAAGTCAAATAATTTTGTTCTTTATGGTGTTGATATTGGATAATCAATACTAAGTTCCCCACTCTGCCTCTGATTAGGTCCACATCACTCCAAATTGAGTATGAGAAGTCTTGGAACCGGATTTTCTATCTTTCTTTCTACCCTAACATACACAAGAACACTCAGTACTTGTAATAATCACACCATATGCATCTCTGGGTTTTGAAGTTTTCATTTTCCCATTTCATTGCTACTGCCTGCTCTGCTGCCTACATTCTCCATGGGGTTGTCATGCAAGAACCCCTTTGCCTTTGAAATGTTAAATTAATCTGCCTCACTCCCATCAATACAGCCTATCCTCCTAGCTTATGTTGTTAGTACTAACTGGCTTTCATTAAAACTTGTCTATAAAATTTTGATTTATAAAAATGTATAAAAATCAAAATTTGTTTGAGTATAAAATCAGACAGGTAATTTTCATGAGTTCTTCCTACTTATGAATAGCAGAATCTTTCCGACTGAAACTACTGAAATATCACAGTTTTAATAAGACAGTAAGACTGAACATTATGCTAAATTTTAACAGTAAAATGGAGCAGCTATTTTTCTCGTATCTTAATCAGCTTTCTTTCGTCTCTTCTTTTGTCCTGTCATTACTAGCTGATGTTCAGCAGCTAATAAAATATTCTTGATATATTCCCTGCAACTAAAATTTATCAAGTCCTGGCCTCAGACTCGGTAGCTGCCTGCTCCAGCACCATACCTACTCATATTTTAGTAAGTACAGGGTGTCACATACATGTAAAATATAATATAAAATTATGTTTGTTTGGGATTAATTTGTCATAATATTTATGGTAAAACTAATGCTATGAGAAAAAGTATGCAAGGACTATATTCAATGTACAAGGTAACCCCAAATTGTAATGCTGATGTCACCAAACACAGAAAATATTAACAAACTTTCAAGGCACACTTTAGCTGCATTTTTGTTACTTAGAAGTGTGATGACTCCAAAGGTTATACTTTAATTCTAAATATACCTTCTGAATATTTTGGACAGTTTTCCCAAATAAATAATTGGATAACTTTTTGAATAGTATCTTTCAACATAAATTTCCTGTCCTATAAAGTGATAATCAAGCTAAATTCTAAGGTCCTATATATGTCTAGTCTCCACTGGGTTTACTTTAATCAATCATTTACTATGTACCTAGACTGTAATTTTTTTGCAAAATTGGAGTATTTACATATCTCCTCTTGATCATGTTTGTGCCCTTCCTCCTCCTCTCCACCCCTCCCGTGTCCCCACTTCCCTTTCCGTGAAATCTGTCTTCTAATTATTTTCTATCTCTATTTTACTTTGCTGAGGTTGATGACCAAACATAACTTATAGTAATTAGACTAAATTAGCGATACTACCGTGTTATATATCAAACAGCAAAAATGTGATTCAATAAAATGTCTCCGTTGTTTTTATATAAAACAAAAATATTTATTCTACTATAAAAGTTTATGTTTTTCTTTTACTGCTCAATGTAAACTTCCAGGAGTGTCCAACTTGTGAAGCATCCTTTTGTTCCTTTTATGATTGAAGTCTTTGACAACATATAAAATATGTGATACAGCTAATGTACAAAATATAAGTAAAAAATAATGTCCAAGGCAAAAAATGGTCAGGTATAACTTGAACAAACATAAAGGAAAAACATGAAATTTTCTGTATGTTATTAGGAATTTTTCCAAGAGTGCTATTAATTTTCCAAGTTTATTGAGCATAAAATCATACAATGCTTCTTCCTGGTGCATGTTATTATGTTTTCTAAATTGTTGTAAATTTCTTAAGGAATAACAGGGACCCTCATCTTGAAAACTACTTAATATGAACCTCTTTCTGATAAAAATTCTACTAGCAGACAATTCTGTAACATTCCTCATTGAGAAATGCAAATTCTTGCCTCTTCCTTTCTATACTCTTCTAATTTGTATTTTTTGGTTTTTTTTCTTTTGCCAGTTTCTTTTTAATGAATCTTTCTAACATTGCTTTTTGTTCTTTTTCATGACATCTTTTAATAATTTTCTTAACAACAATTGCTACATTTTAGTTTTTGTTAATAGAACACTCATGACTAATACATAGAAACAACAATGTAAGAATTATCGGCTAAGTGAATGGTAAACAAAAAAGATACGGTTGCTAAGACCTTTATACTGATTTTCTCATTTTAAAATATATATTTATTTAATCACATATATGTATATACGTATACATTATTATGCAATACACAATAGTTACATTGAGCTTGAATATTTTATGCATCACATCAACATTACAGTTTCTTCCGCTTCTCCTTTTTAGCCCTCCCAAATTCTTCCCATCCCCCCTTTACCCCCACTATCACACTCATTTTGTTCTATAGAATGCCTGTATTCTGCATTTGTTATATTAAAAAAAAAAAAACATAGTATATACCCTTCTGAGTTTCACTCAGTTCACTGAGCATGATGGTCTGAATTTGTGACAATTTGCCTATAAACCCTTCCAATCTATCTGTCTTTAAGGAAAAGAAGTACTCCATTGTGTACACATGCAACAAATTTTGTGCCTACTGTTGATAGGTGTATAGCGATTCTTAAACAGGAATAGTAGCTCTCTGCTGTGATTTTGATGGGGGTTCTCTCAGTGGTCCTTCTGCGAAAGCTTAGTTTCCAGATGGAAAGATTGAGAAGTACTGTGGTCTTTTTAGAAGTAAGGCCTGATGGGAGGCTTGAAGTCCACGGATGCTGTGGTCAACCTATGTATTCTCTCTTTCTCTCTCTCTCTCTGTCTCTCTGCTCTCTGTCTCTGTCTCTCTCTCTCTGTCTCTCTGTCTCTCTCTCTCTCTCTCTCTCTCTCTCTCTCTCTCTCTCTCTCTCTCCCACCTCCTTGTTTCCTCCCAGGTGTTTAGCTTGAGAGGTTAATGCTACCTTTGACTATGTTTTCCTCTTGTGATGTGCTATCAAGACAAACACTCAAACTGGAACTGCTCTATGAACTTTGTTCTGAAACTCAACTAGAGGAAGCAAAGCTGACTCATGTGTACTTTCACTCTACCACTTGACCCCGCCCCCACCTTCGCCCATGAAGGACACATTGAAAAATGTGGACTCTTATTGAGTTGCCATGATGACAAGGACACAGAGCTACTGCTAGCATTTAACGAAGGATAGAATAATACCTAAAGTGCTAAATGCATTTCTAAAGTTTAATAACTCCTTTGCTAAATGTGAGGGATGAAACCATCTATTTTTGCAATTGGTTAAAATAGTTGGGAAATTTAAACAAATAAATAATAGGGAAATTAAATGTCTTTAATATATATTTAGAAATATTATTCTTTTAATTTTATTATTTGTTTGAAATGCAGTAAATTTCTCCAACATCAAATGCCTTTGGGCTATATTTGAATATGTCTGCTTAAATGTCAGTTAAAATTCTAAGAGGTTTTCCACTTAGAGAAAACAAACAAACTAATGATATTTCTGGAATCCCAGGGCTTTAAGTCATTATTTCACGGAAGTTATAGTTGACGACAAAATCCACACAATCTCATCACAATTACGTCTCAGCGATGCTATTAACAGTTGTCAACCAAACCTTTAAATGGTCACAGACCGGTGGCTTCCCATTTTTAATGTGGTATTTCATTATTTAAAAGCACTCGGGATACACGTAGATGATAGAGATTCCAGGAATAAGAAATCTTACTTGACCAAATGGAGGCAAATGTCAATGAGAATTTGAACCTGGAGTAGGTGCCTGGAGACTAGGGTAATGACAAAACAGTCAGTTTCTATGACAACCATGTAGATGAATTGCACAGAGGTTCCACATTTCAAAGACAGTGTTAATTCTGCTTGGGACCTGTACATCAATGATATTAGCCATATTTTAGTCCCTTTTCAGCTAATTGCTTTGGGGCTTGCATTAATCATAGTTCTGTCAGTAAAGATATTACTTTGCATTAGGACCATAACTTAATTGGAATTCAAGAAGGATGAAAATGCAACAATAGGTTCTTCGTCCTCTAATTGAGGTCTTTCAATTGGGAGTGTTGGAACTGACCCTGGAGGTGGGTACAGAGGGAGCTAATGTAACCCTTAGAGTCTTGTCTCTGATCCACGGCCAACCAAGAGACAGTAACTCGTGATAACGCTTCACGTTTTTCTCCAGACTGTATGTAATTAATATTGATAACATGACATCTTTGTTAACCATTAACGATGGAATTTGCATTTAATTAAGTCTACATGAAGTTGCTCTCTGTTCAGTGTGAAGGCAGAGTGCTACAAGTAGAAAAAAAAAGGAGTCTTGAGTATCAGTCCATTGCACTGGTACGTGGAATGGTTTTCTTCTACCCTATTGTAGAAAGGGGCTATTTGGGTAAAACTAGAAATGTGCCTCTAAGTTCTATTAATTTGCAGCCCGCTCTGGTGCAATTCAGTTCCCCCAATTACTCCTCCAATGTGTACTTGAATTCCACACTTAGAATAAGCAGACTTGGTGGTACTTGGTTCAATAACCTGTCTAAATTAGTTCTTCCAGCTTTGAGTGAAGATCAAAATGTCAAGTTTCTCTATGCTCCTGTGTGTCTTTTCAGAAAGTTAAAGTTATGATTCACTGGGCTTCTCAGTAAGAGCTGGGAAAACAAAGTAAAGTACAGTGCTGTAATATGCACTCAGTAAGCTCTGCATCTAAATATGCCATTTCTATATTTGTATGTTATGAATATAGTGCTTATCCTCGAGGAAGTTACAAATGTAAAAAGAAAGTACTGGGCAGAACTCTTCACATTGGTGGAAATAGCAGTCTTATAAAAACAAAAATGCATCACTTTTCTGCTCACTGGTGTTGGCATAAGGAATATGAAAACGCCTATAAAACTCCTGAAAGTAAGTACACAGGATCGACAGTCTGCAATGGTGTGAGGGTATGGCACAGATACATATTTTTAAAAAGCCAGAATTCTTTAGGATTAAATGAATTTTTGTGGTCAAAGTAGGAAGCCCTTGTGGGGCATTTACAAATAAGCACAGGCTCACTTCTCAGACCAGAATGTCTTCCACAATATCTTTTTCTGACTTATCTCAGGAGCTAGGAACACAAAACGTTTCTTCCTCCTGACATTGCTATTACTCTTTGCAATAGGAGCCCTTTCCTTTACCTTCCTCTTTTCTCCTCCTCTACAGAAGGTCAGGTTTATTTCTAAGACATTTGATGCACTTCTTACAAGGGAATAAAAGAAAGAAAGACAAGTAATAAACATCAAGGAAGTCACAAAGTTTAACAGCTGTTCCCAGAGTCTTACAGAAATGATCCCAAGTGAACCATTTCTGATTTCCACTCAGTGATGGTAACAGAAAATCTCTTTTCATAGCATACTCTATATTTCTTCTAGGTTAGTAGGAGGTATTTTCTGTTCTCTTAGACAGTATCCCAGAGTGTTTAATCATGTCCTAAACTAAACTTTACACAAAAACTGTGAAATACATCTAGAAGAAACTTTGCTTTTCCATTACTTCAGCCCACCATTTTTCTCTACGACGATTTTAAGATTTAAAGACATTTGTTCTTCTGTGTAACTTATGTGAACCTAGAGATTAGATGTCACAACTTTGTAGTGGAATTTAAATCATTTCAATAGAAAGGGTGCCTACTGGAAAGACTCTCACCGTTAAGACCTGACAACATCACTGCTCTACAACACTTCAACTGTTTGCTCGTTGACCTGTTGCTAAGCAGACCAAGAACTGTAGCACAGTCATTCATCTATTTAAAAAAAAAAAGGATAGTCAGAGTGAGTGGGAATTAAGACACAAGGACAACTGGAAAATCTAGAAGTAAAAGCAAAATAAATATACAGCATAAAATTGGGGTTCAGCCAAGTACAAATAGATGGTTACTTACTTAGTCTGGAATAATCAGTAATGGAGAGGATAAAGTTGTTGTAAAGAGGCTCAAGTGATGTTATAAGCCAGTGTCAAGAAGGTCCAAAGAGTAGATCCCAGACATGCTGTAACACTGCCACAAGACACATCAAATGTTGCCTGGCCAAAAGCTGTTAGCAAGTTCTCCTAGTTCGTAATAGAAGGACAGTTAAGGAATGGGCATTAGAAATAGGAAATGTGTGATGTGAATGGGTGGGTGGAACAGGAAACTGAAAAACGGAAGTACTTGATTAATCAAAAGAATGGAATAAAGAGGAGTCACAATTTCAGTTGCCGCGATTGAGTGGAGTTATGAAGAGTGAAAGGTTTTCAGGTGAAGCACCTGCCCACAGTATGCATATTTACCACAGAGAAAATACTGGTCAATATTTTTCACGTGAATTTCACAACATGATATGAAACCACTGATTTATAAACACAAAAAATACATTTATGTGATTTAAGCATAAATAAATTCCTTACAGTATTAGAGAAATTTATTTATAAATCTGGGGATAGTTCTTAATAGAAATTAAAGAATTCTAGTTATTAGGCAATTTTTCAAAACAAGTATTGAGGAGAAAGAAAAGCAGTACTGGAACACAAACAGAACCATGAAGTAATGAAAATTTATGAAGAGTGTTATTGACAACTTTTTACAGTTTGTGATAGAATCATTACTAGAACTCATTTACAAGTAACACAATAAATTTTGAAATAACAAAGAATGAAGGGGGATTTGGAAAGCTAACCCAGATATTCACAGAATCAACCGTTAAACTATAGAACCCTGGGAATCTGCAATAATTTCCAAGCCTGAAACCTGGAGTGTTCCCAATGAACACGCTTCTTACACACTTGTGTTGGACAGTTTCCCATCACTGGAACAAACCATGTTACAACCACACCTTAAAGGAGGAGAGCTTCAATTTGCCTTATGGTGTGGAGGGCTCAGTCCATGGTGAGCTGCTCCACAGCAACAGTGGCATGGTGGATGAGCACAGAGAGAAAAGCTGTTCACCTCATAGCATCGGGAGCCTAGAGATAAGGGAGGAATGTCTCCCAGAAGGGAAGACATACCCTCCAAAGTCACTCTCCCGAAGAACTTTGAAAGTAGTGAGCCAAATGTGTAATAATATCATTTCAATTTGAGAAATAAATAGCTATTGAAACCCTACCTTTAATTTATCCAAGAAGTTTTATCTTTTTAAGTGCTAAGAGATGTATGTTTTCCTTAACTGATAAGCACACCCTACTCCGTATAAGAAGTCAAGTCAGCATTTCGGGAGTACCTTGACTGATAAATTCAAAACGCATCTTCCTATCCCTCATCTCCCTTCCATTCTCAAAAGCGAGACAAAGAAACTTTTGATCAAACACTGTGATGGTTGAATTTATCTGGCAACTACATTGATTTAAGGGATACCCAGCTAACTGGTAAGATATTATTTTTATTTTTTTCTTTTCCCCATTTTATTGATATGTATAAGTGCAAATTTTAAGGTTTACAATGAAGTTGAGCATTTTGTGCACCTACATATCTTGTCTAGGTGACAAGGACTTTCCCACTCTCCTTTTGTCCCTCCCCCTACCCACCGCTCCATCCCCATTTTTAAAACAATATGAGGATGTCTTCAGGCAGTTAGCACTTGAATGAGGAGACATGGGAAAATAGGTCACACTCATCACTATCACCCGTGCAGATGAGCACCATTAAATCTTTTAATGACACACACACACACACACACACACACACACACACACACACACATAAAGGGTATAAGGACACATTTTACTTCCTTTATGTGAATTAGACGAAGTGATTTTCCAGCCCTGATGTGGTTGGGACTTTGAACTCAGACTGGGTCTTAACACCATCACCTCTCCTGGCTTTTGGGCTTCAGTGAGACTGGAAACACACACATGCCTTGATAGACCACAGCAGATTATGAAGCTTACCATCTATAAACATAAGAGCCAATTCCTCATAATATATTTCTTTCTATATATCAATATCTCTATATCTATATCTATATCTATGTATCTATGTATCTATCTATCTATCTATCTATCTATCTATCTATAGCTACATAGCACACTTAGGCTTTTCCCCTAGAGAATGCTAACACAATCAGTTATCAGATAATCAGATATTGCTCATTAATGATCTATAAGTAATCAGATTGAGGACTGTCTGTTAAAAACCTAAATGTCAGGTTTACTACATCTCTCCAGACTGGTTGTTTAATATCTCTTTTTTCTTCATTCATCTGTATATGGTATTAATTATCCATTTCTATCTCCCATAAGTGCTCTGATAATTACTGTTGGTAAAGCAGTTAGGTTTCCATGGATAAGCGAGATGATGTTAGGGCAATGTATTATCATCATAATTATCAGTGCCCTGGGCATCTGCTCATTAATGATTGCATTTGAGTAAAAACCCATGAAAGGTTTAATTGATATGAGACAGAAATTGGTCAACCTTATCTATATTCACTGCCAAGTTTCAGTCCAGAGAGAAAAACTTCTCCATAATTAGATCATCTCAAATATTACCACCAAAAGCATTACACCAGTTTTAAAATATTTTAGCAATTTAATATTTATTAATTTTGCTGGAATTTATTTATCTAGTGTATGGATTGGATATCTAGTCTGTGACAGGTAATATAATAATAAAATATTATCTTCCTGGAGTTTACATTAGGGCTTAAAATATGTGCCTGGGCTATTTTTTTCTCTTCTGACCTAAGTCTTACCTTAGGCTTTTCAAGCACTCTGTCCCAAAGATCACATTTCATAACACACCAGACACCATCTGTTTTTTGTTTTCTTTCTAGGGAAATTGGTTCTAAATATTTACTTTGCCGAACTATAAATTTTTGGCCATTATGCAAAACTGTTTTATATTTATTTGCTTTCCATGTTTTCCCTAAAACCATTGGATCATTCATATTGTCTATCACATTAGCATGGAACCGCAGATTAGTTTGTTCAGAAATGATTTCTTTATTATACATATCTGTCACTAGTATTTTAAAATCTGTGTAAGGTTAGTAATGACTTTCTGACAAACACAACTTGCTCTTTAGATGGTCAACCAAGAAGAAGGTTTGAAAAAAGATCAAATTTAGAAAATTATACACTCTACTGGCTGTACCTCTCCACTCCCCACTTGTTATTGAAGGATTTCCAGGGTCTGGCAGGACATTACCTGCCAAAATTTCTCCGGGCATCCTTTAGTGTGATTTCCTGGGCATTCATGACCATGTCAATTAGCAATGATAGGATACTGAAAGCATTATTTCTGCAATTCAGACCCAGTTCCACACTGTCAACTGCTGCTTCTCTAACCATCTCCAAAACTAATTGGAGGTATTTCACATCTCGTTAGGCTGAGCATTTCTTTTCCAAGTACCGTTGATGTTATTACTGGTCCAAGACACCCTAATGCCAAGCCTTGGACTAATGCTGGTCTACAGCACTTTAGGAAGCAGGCCTCAGCAGTATGTGTGTAGCAGGTCACAAGGGGAAGCTTCCTTGTAGTTACTGGGCCTCCCTAACAGGTGAAACATCTCCCGACCCCCACTTCCTCTTATGCCAGCAGCAAAAGTCAATTTTCATAGGAATGCAAGCCTTACTGTGAACTATGCTTGAGAGGGATCAAGAATCTAGTTGTATGCTCCTTTTGAGAATCTAATGCCTGATGATCTGAGTTGGAGCTGAGGTAGTGATGCTAGAACCATTGCTCACCAAGGCTCTACAACAGAAATAGGTTCCATGAAAACTTTCCCTCGTGCAAAGAAAAAAAAAAAAAAAAAAGGTTGGAAACTGCTGTTCTAAATTACTGGTGATAAACTACTATTCATTTTTTTGTCAAACATTAGCACTTCCCAGGTGTTGCATGTTCAATAAGAGAAGGAAGGCACGAATACTTCCTGTCTTTTCTTGTCTGTTGCTCAAATACACCACGGAAATATTTACATCTTAAGGATTCTTTAAACAAAACATTTCCATCAGTTTCTACTACACTTGGCAAACTTTTCTCTTACTTTTGTCTATCTCTCCCTACCCACTAGACTGTAGAAATAATATCCTAATGACTGGACAGGTGCATGCCAAATGAACAAACCCCGTATGAAGAAACTGAATTGTGATTTCTAAGAAAAGGCTTCCCTTTTTCTGACAAAATATCAAAAATTGGGTTCCATGAAAAGTTGAGCTCAATAACAAAACTGCATTATCTTCTCAAAGATTTACCAATTCAAGTAATGTTCCTGCAGCATCTTTACTGTCGTCTCCAAAATTGATATATCCCTAAAATTTAATGAAACAGAGTCCTTAAAATAATGACTTTTTTTCTGTCCACCTTAGTAAAGTAAATGGTGTGGAAATGAGGTGGGTAATGTAAACCAAATATCAATCTGATTTTTTTCAAAATACTTTAAGATCAGGGAAAAGAAAGTACATTTTGTATTGCTTTCAATAAGTGAGACTTATAAAAATTTAATTTCAGCTAATTTCATAGCATAAAGTTGTAATTAATATTGCTTATAATAGAGATAACAATAAGTTGAAGATATTTGATTTTAAAGGAACAATGGACATTATCACCCTTGTGAATTATATCAGTACAAGACAAACTCCAACCGTAGATTTTTCTGACAGTATTTTTCCCTAGGAACAATAACAAAATGAGAATCAAGTATCACCTAGTATATTTATCGTGGTGCTCTATTAAAAGGGGGCCTTAAACACACACTTAAGCCTTGGGGACTAAACTTCTTTCTTCATCCTTTTCACCGGTGCAGATGAGCATCATTAAATATTTTAGTGATACACACACACACACACACACACACACACACACACACAAAGGGCATAAGGACACATTTTACTTCCTTTATGTGAATTAGACGAAGTGACTCTCCAGCCCTGATGTAGCCCTGTTTCCTCAGTTCTAAATCTTGGGTCCTTGCCACATTCTTGATAGTTGCATCGAGGTGAGAAGTGAAGGTTAAAAAGGAAGCAAATAGTTGAGTTCAAGTGTGGAGAAAGCAGTTTTGTCTCATTTTTCTTGTCTGTAAAGTAATAATTTTATCCTTCCCATAGTCAAAATCTTAGTAATTCATGTGTTAACTCATTAAAATACTTTGAAATGGATAAGCAATAACCAACCCTTACTAAACATTAAGTACCATGCTGGCGATAATTGCCATGATGATCGCTCCATCCTCATCACTACTCCCCAGGCCATGCCCTCACCTCATAACCAACTTTCAAGAAAAGAGAAAGAGCAAAAGGGCGAAGCCCCTTAGGACTACTTGGACCCACTGAGCCCATAAGATGAACAATAAAGACATGCTTTTTCTCATTTGAACGAAGCACTCACAACCACGTGGCCTTATTCCACCATCGTGAACTTGAACTAACACTCTGACGTGCCTCTTTACTTTGCAGGAGACGATAAAATCCTCTGAGGTCAAGGGGTGGCCAAATGTGAAAGGTAGAAAATGACCTCTTCTGTAAATCAATGGTTCCAAATAATGACATTGGATGCTTCCAAAGTACTGAGCCATAAGTTAGAAGGCCAACTCAGGAATGCAGAGGGCCAGGTGTCTACTATGGCGTAGAGCTAGAGTTGGTGTTTTCAAAGGGTTGGGTGACAAACACAAGAGCAGGCGAGGGGCTGTGTGAGGGCGGAGAAGACAGTAGCAAGGTTGGGCTCAGAAATACGCACTATGCAAAATAAGAGTTAGAGAAAGACACATTTTTAATTTCTTAATCTGTGCATTCTAGAAAGATGACACAGAAAGTGTCAAAGCACACCCATCATCCCAGCTCCCTGGGAGGCTGAGACAGGAGTCACAAGTTTAGGCCCAGCTCTGGCAACTTAAGGTCTTAGTGAAAACCTGCCTCAATTTAAAAAATAAAAAATAATAACGATCTGGAATGTGTGACAGCTCTAGGTTAACTCAAGTACTGAAAAAAATGGAGTAGGGTGCTTGGTATACCGTTCAGTGCAAAGACCCTGTGATTACTTGGTATACAAAAGGGTATAGAGAGAATGTATATGATCAAAATATATTTGTGCATTAAACCTCTCAAAAGTGTGAATTTAAGGGCTGGGGTGGAGCACAGTGGTGATGACAGTAAAAATGATCAAGATATACCTTATGTAAATATAAACCTTAAAAGGAATCCCATTGATTTATATAACCAATTAAAAACTGAAAAGAAAAGAAAATCTAAAAACAGAAAAAAGAACCAAAAGACTGACTATAAGTGTGAAAGAAATCGTTGTGGATGGACATAAACTTTGGTGTGTGGGTATTATCTGGGGGAATATTTTCTCTGAGTTTTTGCATATGAATTGTGTGTGTGCGTGTGTGTTTATTATAAGAAATGAGAATACAGAGAGAATAGCCTGACATATATAATAACTAATACTGAACACAAACATTTATCAAACATATTCTCATTAATCCACAATTTGATTTTTTAGCTACAAGCTTTCAGCTTCCAAAATGCCCCCATATTTTATAATTATCACCCAAAATTCCATTGCTAAACATATTACGCTACTGAAAGGCCTAAGTCAATCTTATCTATGCTGCTCTTAGTGACCCAGAGAATTGTATAGCCCTGTAGAAAAAAATGACTTTTGACTACTCACGAAGAGAAAGTTCAGGCCCCTGTCACTGCTGCAGAGATGCAGCCCTGAGGCAGAAGTGGATGCTCTGTAGACATGCAGAGTAGAACCAGCTGTATCACCTCTGGGACCAGTAACAAGAGCATTGAAAGTAAAAGGGAAGAGGGATAGTCCCGCCTTGTTGGTGAGTGTTCCCAGGGTAGCCAAATCAGATTAATCACCCAGTCTCTGGGGTAGCTGCCTGAGAAAGCAGGCTGGCAGGACTGGACTTACCATCATTCCACAGACACAAAGCAAGCTATCAAAGGAATAAGCACACCCAAAGGGAAGCCTGCTCCAAAATACACTGCAACTGACAACAGTGAGCTTTTATTTCCTATTGAGCTAGTCTGAACTTTTTTTCACTTCAATTCATTTTCAGTACAATGATAGCTTAAGTGCAGTGTGTGTGTGTGTGTGTGTGTGTGTGTGTGTGTGTGTGTGTGTCAGTGTGTGCCTATTCCTGGGGCAATAATGATCCATTCACTTTAGTGAGTCAAATTTTGAAAGACACCACTTTTATTTTTCTCTGTAACAGGAGGGTGACTTCTTGGTTTCTGACCTTCCACACGAAATGTGATTTTGGGCCACTGTGAGGTAGAACTATTTGTTATTGTTGGGTAGTGGTGGTACAGCAGGAGACTATCAGTAGGCTAAGCTGGTTTTTCTTAACTTCTCTGTATTTTAAAAAATATAGCTGTTTGAAAATAAGGCATAAGGAATATCTACTCTAGAATAAAAAAATCTATTTTATAAACCAACACAATGTTATGGAGAGCTGATATCTAGTTGAACAAAAATAAACTCTATTCTCATCTTAACCTAGCCTAAGATTGTTTTCCTCCTTGCACGCAGTTTTAAAAGCTCAACTATTGACGTCTTGTGTATTGAGACTATCCGACACTGTATTCGTTCTTGGGAGGCTGTATTTTTTCTCTTCTTCAAAGGCATTTGTGATATTCTTCTTTAATTAAAATCAAATCACCTTTTTAAAAACTGAAAACACTTAAAAGGAAAGAGGGGCAATTTCGAAGACTGATTTTTAAAAATCCAAAACAGGATTGTCCCTGAGTTAAAAGAAAAAAAATTGAAAGACACCAAGGAGAGTTTTGGTCCCTTAAGAACACAACCTCTTCCTCCTTCGACCTCAGTCTTTCCTGTGTTTCCTGAATCCGGGCTGCCATCTTTTTCTTCTCAGAAAAGTAATACGGGTTGCTGAAATCACCAAATAAACTATGATTTACCGTAAAACTTTAACTCACATAAATTCACACCCCTTTATGAATTATTTTGTTTTATATTTTAATTTAATCTTTTTTTCTTGGGATTGAACCCAGGATCTTCACACTGAGCTTCATCTTTCATCCTTTTCTGTACTTTATTTTTGACACACGGTCTTATTGCATCGGTAAGTTGCCCAGGTTGGGAACTCAAACTTGCATTCTTCCTGCCTCAGCTTCCCAGAACGCTAAGTTTACAGGAATATAACGCCATTTCTAGGTTACAAATGATTTTTTAAACTCAGAATTTCAGACCAAAGAAAATGCATACTTAGGTGATTATATGCTGGCCATTTTATTTTCTTATCATTTAGACAGTTCAAAGTATACAATGCATTTAGACACTAAAATTACCTTCCTAATATTGTACAACTACGTAAAGAGCAATTAATGGTTGTGTTTATTGGCATGTAATTTATTTGTTTATATGTTTTACTTTGGTGTCCTGCTAGGTAAGGACCCTGGGGTTTTAAACACGGTAGGCAAATGCTCTTCCACCGAGCAAAACTATGTTAGCCTCTTATAGATACGTCCCATTAACTCATATAGATGGTACAAATCATGTTGTGAACTTCATTGTAACCCAGTAACAGATAACAAGTTTCTGTGTGTAGTAGGGAGCAGTGGTTACCTTGAGGAGCAGCCACAAAGTGAACTAAGGTCAAAGTGCAACAAATAAAATCTTGAATGGATAAAGTAAGAATTGCCCACAGGAATTGCTGGATGTTGTAAAAAAACACAAGATTTTTTAGCAGCATTTACAATACTACTTAAAGATAGTTCTACTCTTGTTTTCCCAAACTTGATTATTTTTGAATGTGCCAACTTTAGAAATTTTTTATGTAAAATAAATTTTAAATATGTCTTAAATCAAGTACCAAATTTCAAGAATAAATTTACAAAGAGAAATGTTACATTAATATGCTACAAGAAAAATCAGTATCATTAGCCATATGCAAAAAACACCCACAGCTTAAAGCAGAAGGAGTTTATTTGGCTCACAGTTTCCATAGAGTTTCATTTGAAGATGGCTGATGCCAAAGTAGAAATGTGTGACAGGGACAGTCCCCATCCCTTACAGCCAGAAAGCAAAGAGAAAAGGGACGATCCTGGAAAAGAATATGCCTTTCTACATTGCACCCAATTCCGGGCACACTTTTCTAACTGTTCATTCAGCTACAGAAGTCATCAATGGGCAAGTCCACTGATCGGTACAGGACCTCAAAGACTGTCACGTTCGGAATGCACGAGATTTTGGAAGGGCATTCTTTTTTCACCTAAACCTTAAAAAAGGAGTATCAGTTTTTCCACTTTGTTTACTAAGAGAAACACTGTCACTAAGGCTAGTTTTTGTTAACTTTATATATCTTAAAATTTCACAAATCTTTGTTCATCCAAATTCTTAATTAAAAACTACAAGTTGATCTTAAGCAAGTCTCAAACCGACAGAAATGCTGCTGAAACTTATTTTGATACATCAAGTACTCACCATTAACCATGATATGGTCATTTCTCCTTCAGTAAAGTAGCAGCACATGTTCCATGTTGTACAAACAAATCTCTCCTGAGAGGAAATTCATTTTAAAATGTCTCCAGGGAAATTCAGAAATTAAAGTAACATAAAAATTTTCCATAAATTATATAATGACTAAGTCATCTTAAAAACCCAAATGCTGTTTAAAGTCTAGCAGGCAGACAAGAAGCTATCAGACAATTAAGATAGCTATGAATTAATTTCTCAATAGATTTCCACCTTTGAATTAAAGATTAAGACCAGATGGAGACCCCAAAGTCACAGCCTCCCTGACCACCCAGGCATGTCCAAACTCAGAAGTGGGCTTCAGATGTTTCTCTGGAGGATCCCAAACAAATCAAGTTGTCATAATGAAACTTAGCTGTCAGAATGGTTTCATCAAACCTTGAAAAAACACTGAGACATAATTACTTTTTTAGAACACATAAACACACACACACAGACACACACACACACAGAGACACACACAGACACACAGACACAGACACAGACACAGACACACACACACACACACACACACACACACACACACACACACATATATATATATATATATATATATATATATATATATATATATATATATAATTTATCTTCAGTTTTTAGTTTTCTTTCTTGGGAAATCTACAAACATGGAAAACACGAAATTGAGAGGGTCCAACCTTCTGGTGTTACAGACACACAGAATTTCAAAAAGTAATATTTATGGTTTTTAGTAAACAGTGTAAAGTAGAATTTGAGATTGAGAGCCCAGCTCAGTGGCTAGAGTGCTTGCCTCGCTGGTGCAAAGCCTTTGTTCTGAATTCCCAGCACCACATAAGCCAGGCACTGTGCTGTACCCTTATAATCCATGCTCAGGAGGGAGGCTGAGGCAAAAGGATTGCCGTGGTTTTGAAGCCCAGCTGGGCTATGTAGTGAATTCCTGACTAGCACGGACTACGCAGGGAGACCCTGTCTCAAAAATAAATACATAATTTGTGCTTAACATTTTAGAATTTCAGGTTTTCATTTTCTGTGTGGAGCAGCAGCTGTCTATAGGACAGCGGTATGAAAACCTGACAGGCATTGTTGGAAACTACACGGTGAACCATGTCGTTGGCCCCTTTGTTCATATTGCATTAGGCAAATATTACATATGTCTGTCTCCTTGTTATAGTATTAATTCCAGATCAAAGCAGGCAAAGTATTACTTACTTTTCTATTTGTTTGATCTTCTCTAAACACCTTAGGCTCTCTGATTTTCAGGGATGAAATGAATCCAATGCAAGTGAGAAGAATTTTTATCGCTAGAATACAAATGCAAGATCACAAGACTGGCCTGGGTCAGTTTAGCAGTAAAGCACTTGCAAGTGCAAGGCCCTTGTTTCAATTTCCTAACACCACATAAACTGGTGGCACAGGCCTGTAATCCCAGCCCTTGGAAGGCTGAGGCAAGAGGACTAATGTCAGTTAAAGGCCAGTCTAGGATAGACACCTAGTGAGTAGAGGAAAAAAATTGTAAAATAATATATCTCATACTATAATTTTTTTTCAGGCAGGGTCTATAGCCCAGGCTGATCCTGAACTCACTATGGAGCCCAGGCTGGCTTTGGACTCATGGCAACACTCCTGTCTCAGCCTCCCAAGTGCTGGGATTCCAGGCATGCACCACCAGGCCCAGCTTACGTGGTGCTGGGGAAACGAACTCAGGGATTTAGCACTTGCTAGACATGCACTTTAACTGCTGAGCCGTTGCTCCAGCTCCTCATACCATTATTAAAAATGGTAAATGCCAATAAATATAAAACTGCATTTAAGATAAGTTTGTTTTATTTTTTCCATTTTATTGATACGTATAAGTGCAAATTTTAAGGTTTACAATGAAGTTGAGCATTTTGTGTGCATACGTATCTTGTCAAGGTGACAAGGACTTTCTTTGGCACATAATTGTCTAAGCTTACAGGGTATGATGTGGTGTTACAAGTCACACACACATTGCATAACCATCAGTTACAATGACCAATTATTTAGTACATCCATCATTATAAACATTTAGTATTTCTGTATGGTTTAAAATATTGTTACTTCCCACTTGGCTTGAATAGTATTTTCTTGCTACAGTTTTCCAAGGAACAATTATAATCCTTTATGTTTCATACTCTGAAGTCATCTAATGTGAAGAATACAAAACAATAGCTCCCCGTTCCACTGCTGTGGCAAATTGTCCTTTACAATACTGGCAATAACAGAAAAGTTTCTTATAACATACCAGGGTAACAGTAATTTTGAATAAAAACTTTCATATAATAGTAGCATTAATCTTCTTCATTTTTAAATGACAGAAGCACAAATACTGTTTTGCCTGTGTAATTGAGTTTTTTGTATGAGAAAGTTTTGAACTGGCACTTGAGTTACAAATTTAATTAAAACCACAAATCCCATAATGATCAGAAGATTGATGCCTTAGACAAGTGGTTCTTACTGTTTATAGTCCCAAGATTTATAGTTCAGGTTTCATGTAAATTCTATTTTGATGATTTGGGGCAGGTATTAGCTACTTTTTAATCTTTGAGGCAATTTGGCAGCTACAAACTCTTCATGAAAATTAATTAGTTTAACAAGTAAGTAGAAAATTTAAAACTTTATTTTAATTGTAAGGACACACAAAAGAATCAAAACTGAAAATTTAGTTAAAATAACCTGAGATATAGAAGCTATACATATTTAAAAATCAATTTCCCATAAAATTACCATCAGAGACTTTCATGTTTGAGAATTTCTTCTTCTGTTTTTCATCTTTACAATTAAAGAAAGAGAAAGATATTAATTCGTGTTTATGGACATTTTTGAGGAAATGAAAAGTATTACTATTTCTCCGCTGGAGAATTGGTAAAATTAAAATGCAATGTATCATGTTTGGTTTTGGAAAAAAAAAAGGTTAAGTATTCAGAGGAGAGATAGAGAATGATAAGCAGAAAAATTCTAATGAGAAAAATTAACCAAATACACTGTGTTTTGATTATGTTTTTCAGTTTTATAGCGTAGTTCAAGCAAATTAGATGAGAGTAGAGTTCACTAGAAACCATGTAGCTTTAAAAATAGTAAGTAAATTGGCATTAAAAAGTGTAAGGATATGAAAATAAATATACAAAGCACACATAAATATATAAAGAATTATATAAATATATGTGTGTGTTTGTGTGTGTGTGCGCATATGCATATTATCAATAAGCTAGGAATGTAAAAAAAAAATTTGAATCTCTGGCAAGCCATGCAATAAGTTGGATTTTATTCTTCTGTAAGAAAGATTTTCTCAGCAACTGTGAAAGAGACAGCCAAACAGAAAAAGGTTTTAATGTGTTCATCTATCCAGTATATCTAAATCATGAAACGCCATAGAACAGAAATCAGAGAATGACTAAAATCAAAAGGATTTATCTGCAAAACCAAAATCTGCTTTAGAACATATTGATGCAATGTTTCTTTTTCTCCCCTTGGAACGGAAGCTTCATGAGAGCAGATAATTTTTCCTGTTCTTTCTTTATTGCCATAGACATTGTCAGTGAAAGAATGCCTAAGATACAATACAACCTCAATAAATATCTATCATGCAAATGAAGACATAAATAGAAAACATTCTTGGGAGTCTAGAGAATGCTTTTGTCCTCACCATACACAGGATAAAATATAACTTTTAATATACCATCTTCCCTTGATCTGACACGATGCTAACCAAAGAACTGACCAATTAGTTCACTACTTCCCTAGACAAATGTAGTGTACTCACTGAAAGAAAAGATTCTCCTTTGCAAGACAACTTCTCTCTTACTCAGTTATTCAATAATTCAGAAAGTGCCTTTGCTGACCCAGTGAGGGAATTCTTTTCTCTCATTTCCTTTTCTTTCTTTTCTTTCTTTTCTTTCTTTCTTTCTTTCTTTTTTGACATTTGAACACTTCATGAACATTAATGTGTTAGTTACTTTTCACTCTGACTCAATACCTGAGAACACTCCACATCCAAGCCATAACGTTCTGCCCTGGCCCCCAAAACACTCATGTCCGTCTTCTATGCGAAATGCGCTTGATTCTTCTTTTAAGAGTTGCCAAATTCTTAATTTCAGCACTGTTAAAAAGTCCAAGAGCAAAGTCTGCTCTGAGACACAAAGCACACTCTAAACTGTGAGCTCCTGTGAAAAGCAAAGAAAGGTTAAGCACTCCCAACATACAATGGAATAGGGTAAACATTCCTATTCCCAAAGGGAGGAACGGAAGCGCTGAAAGCAATGGAACGAAAGCAGGAAGAGAACACAGCAGGACAATAAAAAAGTCCTGCAGTTTCATTGAATTTTGTAACTCTGCATCCAGCACCCTGTGCAAGCTGTGGTTTGATGTGCGCCTTGAAGGGCTTGGATAGCCCTGCCTCCATAGTGTTATTATTTCAAGCTGCGGTCTCCAACTTCTCCCCTTTGGCCTGAATATGCTCCCAGCCTGTAGCTTTTCTTAGCTGATGATCCACATTTTGCACATCTTTACACTTCTGGGCTCTCCGCTGCACCTTAGGCTCCTCCCAATAGCATACAGTTCCATAGTCATTCCACTATAGCCAGATACGTGAGGATTTGGAGGTACTCTCCAGATCGAAACCATAGCATCATCTCAAATGTCTTGAAACCAGTCTTTTTAATCTACACTTCTATCAGCATTCTGCTCTTCTGAGCTCTGCCCAGCATCTCCTGATAAACTCAGCTTGAGCATTCTAAGGCATGTCAGGCCGGCATCCTCAAACCTTCCCAAAGTCCTTCCACAAACCAATTCCAAGGGCTTCTAAACCATAACACTGGGTAGAGTCACAGCAATGATCCCACTTAGGGCACCAATTTTTGTCTTCATTCCTTTTCATCACTATGGTTCAATACACAACATTCACAGCTCGAAGAAGGAAAGGTCTATTTTAGCTCACAGTTTCAGAAGATCACAGTCCATATGGTGGCAGGTATGGTGGAATCACGTGGTGGGGGCTCCGCCAGAGAGCTCTTCACAACATGGTAGATATGGAAAGCCAAATCTGGGAGGAAGGGCAGAGCTACCTGCTCAGGTATTATCCCAGCATTCCATCCCTTCTGAGTCAAGTCCCAATGTTCCTGCTCCCCAACCAGACCCCATGTCTCACCAACATGTGGGGTTTTTACAACATCCAAATTACATGAGCCTTTTGCTGCCCATTCCCCATCCCAACTATAACAATCATTTAAGCCAAGATTTCCAAACTAGCACCTTTTGGAGAACAAGAGCTATGACTGGAATTAGAACTGAGGTACAGAGAATTTTAAAAACTTTCATAAATTTGTTATCGTGAGAAACTTTGGAGCTTTTTCCTCCACTTATAACCACATTTTATTTTCAAGTTAAATTATTTCTTTTTTCATATTTTATTGGTATGTATAAGCACAAAATTTAAGGTTTATAATGAAGTTGAGCATTTTGTGCACATACTTATCTTGTCAAGGTGACAAGGACTTTCCCTTTCTCCTTTTGTCCCTCCCCCTACCCATGCCTCCCTCCGTCCCCACCCTATCACCCTGGTTCACTTTCTCTTTCATTTTAAGTTCCATGAGATAGCTGTGGTCTGGGTTTCTCATATCAGAGAGACCATCCAATGTTTCACTTTCTACTTCTGACTCACTTTGCTAAGCATTTTTTAGTGATAAAATGGTATGTGTTATCTCTATAAAATAAGATGACATATTTTCTTGATTCATAATGTTTCTATTTGTTTGACCTATATAATTATCAGCCCAGAAAAAGCTATGAGTCAATGATAATTTTGCTTCTCTTAGTTTTGACAAATTAACCCTCAAAGGATTATCTACACATGTAGACACCACTTAGTACCTATTCTTAGAGGTCTTTCTGTTATTGGTTACAAAAATGGCCTTCCTGTTAGTAGGTCACTTACATTTGCTTCAAGCATTCCAGAACAGTAGCAAATTTAGAGAAAACAGCAGCCTGCCTTTTGAAAACACATTTACTACATTTGCTCTTTTTGCAAAACTGACCTGAGCCAGTTATTCACGTACTGCTTTCTGAACAATGGGAATAAATGAACTTCCTGATTTTGCTGCTTTCCTAAAATCACAGAGGGCTAAAAAATGGTGCCTGCAAACAATAACAGGAGGAGATCGCCACATAGAAAAGAAACTTTCAGTCACGGAGTAACGAAATTAAGGAAGTTTTGGAAGAATGGAATAGAAGAGACTGCAAAATGTTAAAGACAGGCAAGTATGAGAAAGCTAAAATTAAAGTGATCTCCAATTGTAAATGTTTGGATCACTTTCCAAAACTTCTTCCATCATTTAGTCTATATTATGGAAATTATGGCAATTTAGAGTTGCTCAAAAAACTTCAGACAAAGAAAAATGGCGAAAGACATTTGAAATCTTCTCTGCCTTGCATATCACTTCACAGGCCAAACTGTCAACATGATTCATGAATCATTAAGAGAGCCTCGCAACACTGAAGTGCTTGAAACCTCTCCACCCTGGGGCTCTGTGGTGTTCTGGTCTACCCACCACACAGTCGCTCTTTGTGGAACGTCTTCATCACCTTACTTTAACAACCAGCATTGCATGCCTGCCCTTTACTTCCTCTGGGAAGATTCCTAGGTCTGTTTCCTGGTGTTTACTGCAGGAAGAAAGACAGCCACTCTAGATGCTTGTCTTTACGACTTTCTAGAATGTAAATTCATGAAAGGAGACACAATATTTTCTTTCAACTGTGACAGCACTCACAAACAGTTCAACCGGTAACTGGCACACCGCAAGTCCCACCTATGGCTTGTTACACACTGAACACATTGCAAAGTGTTTTTGTTCCAGCTTATGTGTGGAATTGGCTTGGTGCTGTGTCCTTATGCCAGGACTCCTGCTGGGAACAGAAGGCCTCTCTGACCGCATGTTCCTATGGGATTTATTCCTGCCATCTTTTCTTATATCAAGAAGTATGTTGTGAATTTGGAAAAGATAAAAAATGTCACTTTTAAGGTCTTTAAATCCTTTTGCAAGCCTCTAAGTTGTAGAAAAATAGTAGTAGTGCAAATACATTAAATACAGTAGACTGTGGTCATTTTCCTATGTATCTGTTGGGCATTTACATGTGCTTCCATCATTCTTTATTGTCTTGATGCATGTGCTATTTAAATTTTTTCTTTAACCTATTGACTCATTAATTACTTAAATTGTCATGCATTATATTAGATTTGCATAAAATATATTATTTTATTCTTTGACACCAGTGAAAAGTTAGGAAAAAATGTTTTAGGTCTGTAAGTGCAATGACTCAACAAAACAAAAGGCTGAAGATATGTTATGAAATATTATTTCAGGAGTGTTACATGATCATCTTGATACAAAGAAAGAAAGACTTGAAGCCAACAGAACAATCATCCTCCAATCAATCATTCTCAGCTTACTCCTGACAACATTGATATAATCTTTTTCTTGAATGCCAGCAGGCCAGGCGAATATACTTTGATGACAAAATGCAATGTCATCTTTTATTTAAAAGGGGACATTAATATTGTAGTTCAATAAAAATAAATGAAGGTGAAGATGTATGCCAACCTCAATTTACAACTTTCTTGCATTTAATTAATATTATTGCATGTTTTAATTTGAAGTGTATTTTTCTCATCAACATGAGATGTTTAATTTATATGAGACTTCATTCAAAAGATTGCCTCCAGAGATGCAGCAATTTATTCGGGGCTGCATGTATACATTTTGTATAAAGTACACAGTTCACTGAGGACTTTGCTGTGAGAATTGTTCATAATTAAATTGAGCTCATAATGATCCAGGTTTATTCATAACAAATAAATTCATTATAATTGATAGGAATCATAAGTAGAGTGATTTCTAGTTGTCATCTAATTCATCTTTAAGTCCTATCAAGTAGATTTTCTTCTGATTTAATATTCAGATTTTCCCACTGGTGGCACAGTATTCTCACAACCTAAAAAAGTTTGATTTAGCTCCATGGTCACTTTGCAAAAATATCAAGGGGAGGGTCGCGGTGGAACAAGGTGCTCAGTTTCAGTTCATGGTGACTGGGGAAGACTGAAAGGGAAGGGGACCAGAAAGGAAGGGGAGAAGGATTAGACATGGACCCAAAGGCCAAGGCCAGACATACCCAGAAATGTGCTTCATAATTCCCTAACCACCCCCAGCCAACCAAGTTGAGGCTTGATCATCATGTATGGCTGGACTGCACTGTCTGCTGATTTCAGCTTGTAGCACCATTTGTCAAAGTCTTCAATGTCCTTGCTTGGAACACAAGAGTCATCTCACATGTGGCCTCCCCAGCCCTCTTTTCATCATCCAAAATAGTCAGAGTGGCCACTTCATTGAATTCAGCATCTGGCACTTTCTATTGTAATTATTAATTTTGTGGTTTATAGAGCACAAATTTGATACCTTTACTACTGTATTTCAAATATCTAATTACTAATACCTAAATCTACTTAAGATGATTAAAACTGAAAATATAATTAAATTAGGAGATATATCATGAACCATGTATCCTTGTGAAAATCAAAGGCAAAGAAAAATGTGTGTTTCTGATGAGAAACTGTACTGAAAGTTGGAATAAGGCTTCTCTACTATACTTGAGAAAATCTTCATTCCAATGTAACCAGACTACTTAGAATCAAATCTCAGGTTACCTACATTCTAACTATTTGACCTCACGTAAGTTATTTACCTTTTTAATCATGTAAAACTAGGGCTGGGAGCGTAGCTCAGGGGATGAAGTGCTTGCTTAACAAATATAAGGCCCTGGGCTTGATTCCCCCAGCGCCACACAAACCGGGCATGGTGGCCAGTGCCTGTGATTTCAGCACTTAGGAAGCTGAAGCAGGAGGATTGTCATGAGCACAAGCCTTGCCTGGGCTACATAAAGCTCAGGACCAGCCTGGTGTACAGAGCCAGATCATGTCTCAAAAAGAAAATTTGGAAATAGAACTGTTATGAGGATTAAATGTTGACATGAGCAGAATGGTTTGCTAGTGTAAACCACTACATAAGTGCTACATAAAGATTTATTCAAATCATTCTAGGTTATTTTATTTTGACTTTTCTTCCACTAGCTGGGTTGCACTATCTCACCATACTTACCATTGAACATGAAAACCTCCTACTTTTTCACTCTTTCCTTCCTCTAGAAAGTCAAGGCATGGGCTGGTTTCAGGTGAGGGATGTGTAGGAGGTGATATTGGCCACAGACAATAAAGGAATGAAATCCTAGGATATGAAGAACTTTAAAATTACTGAGTGGAGTATGGGCATAGCCCAGAGGTTTAATTGCATCCCTGGCAGGTGCAAGGCCCTGGGTTCAATTACCAAGCACCACATAAAGATTAGTGGGGTGTGGCAGTGCTCATTTATAATCCCAGCACTTGAGACCCTGAGGGAGAAAGGCCAGTGTGAATTCAAGGTCAGTTTAGGCTTCCTACTGAGTTCAGGACCAGACTCGACAACAGAATGAGACTTTGGCTCAATAACAACAATTTTTAAAAAGACAGTACTGAATGGATTCAACAATAAAGTATAGCTAGAAGGAAGCATGCGAATTTTAATCTAGGAGAATTCTAAAGATGAAGATGGCTTCATGACTAATATAGGATGGTCCTTAAAGAGTTCAAAATTATCATATATCTTGAAGCCAAATCCTCAATGGCATGACTATCTTGGTGGGAGTCTAGAATTCATTCATGAGTAGCAGAAGAATCAAAGATTTTTCATGCATGACAGTATGTTGTAAGAAGATAACTTAAACAGCAATGTAAAAATTGGAATAAAAGTCCAAAGAGAGAGAAGTACATGTGAGTTAAAATAAATTACAGGAATATAGTTTGTGGTTTGACCAATACTTTCCACAAACAGTAATAAGATCATAGCGAAAGCCAAAATGCTCTAATTATTTGCTGTGTGAATCACAGGTAACTAACTTGTGAAGATATTCCTGATTTTTAAAGGATATATGAAAGTACTTTATTTATCTACTGTACCAGGCTTGTTATAAAAATCAAATTGTATATACATATATATATGAAGAATTTTGAAGGTCCTATTCTATTATGTGGATAAAAGATGCTTATTAAAGTTATACACTACCTAATTTTATTTTCCAATATATTCACTTTCCAAGAACAATGTTGTTTCACGTGTTAAAAAATATTAGCACCCCATCACCTATATTTCCACACTTAGATCCTGAATTAACAAGACATGTGGCACAGGTTCAAGCAGAAGACACTCATTTCCAGCGATTTTTACTTTCTTCCTTCTGTCATTTTAATGATACACTTAGATTTGCAAAGTGCAGGTGTTGGAACTAACAAGATTTTTTTTTTAAAAAATGTGCACAAAGGAGATTCAGCTGCAGTGGTTTGCCAAAATTGATAAACTAGCGTATAAATTTTCACAGGTCAGCTTTTGGTAAACCCAAAATGATTCCTGTTACCACTAGAATTTCTTCTGCCTCTGGGCATTCTTAACTTCATTAAATACTGCCAGCTTTACAACATCCTGAAACTTACATAATAAGTATTCAAGGAACAATACAACTCAACCCCACACACATCCTGATCCTAAGTGAGGCTATCATAGCTTCATTCTTTTCTATCCGTTTCTATTCTTTTCCAGTATCTTCTTGAAGAGATTACCTGAAGGATAAACATCTTCTTTTTCATCATATCTTTTCTCCTATGTCAATACCATTTAAAATATGTTTTTCAGTGAAATATGAAAATAGTGGAGAATTTCCTAATATGATTGTTCTTAAAATTTTAGTCAGTTTTAGCAAGGGCTGGCTAAAATACTTCATAAAATACTGACCCCTACAGGTTAGTAGTGTTAAGGCCGTGTAGTTAAATTACGCAGAGATCTGAATGAAGAAATTTGAGAATGCTGGAAAAAAAATATTTCCCTCTCTTAGAGCTCCTTCACTAGGTAGCCACCCAGGTGCTGCTGGATGCTGAAGGATCCCAGTGGTCACTCTCTAGAAATTGTCCCAGAACAGGCCTCAAATAAGGATCATATTTCATTGCCATTCCTAAATTGACATCGAGTCAATGTCTCAATAATGCAAGTTTAAAAAGACAGTCATCATGTCTCCAGTGGAAAAGAAAAAAAGAAAACTTTGTAGAGACAGTTTATAGCTGACAAACCCATGTTCCACTTACCCAAGGCGACACTTCCACACCGCTGTCCCTCCTGTCTTGTTTTACTTTCTTCTCACAGGTCCTTCTTGACTAGAGCATATTTAATTGACTATGAATTGTCTATGAATTGACTAAAGCTCTAATTTAAGCTCTGCTTTGAAGGAACGAATCCCAAGACTTTTTATTTATAAGTTATCTAAAGGGATTTGTCCTTAATGTAGAAGGATGAGTCACACTAAGAATATATGGAAATTTATATTATTAATAATATTAGACTGTCAAAACACATTTTGTTGAAGTTCAATTCGATAGTTACTTCTAGAATAATAACTGCTATTTTAAAAGTAAAATCTCCAAAATGGTGTTATTATTGTTATTAGAAATACATGTTACTAACGCACTAGAAGATAAAAAAGATATACATAACTTGCAAGCTCAGTGCACACAAATACTTTTAGAGAGAATATGCATATAACTTCTCTAAAATGCATCATGGTTCTCTAAAATATTTAACCTAAATCAGGTGATCTTTAAAAGATTGATATGCTGTTGGTGCTATTGACTGTGTTGTTCTTTAGAAAATAAAATTTCTATGAATATTTACCTATCAAAAGCCACAATATTCACGTTAAATCTGTTTTTGTGCAACTCATCAATGCAAAGTCTCTATATCTACAAACTAAAAAGCACACCAAATATGATGCCACTTAAAGACAATGGAGTTAATTTTCATGAGACTATTAATTCCTGGGATAAGAAAGTCTTTATTAAGATATTTATTGAAAATTACTAAGTGTCATCTCTTCAAATTATAAATCTCCTGTCATCTGTCACAAGGAACTTAATTTTAAGTCACTAGTCCCAATACTATTAAACCATTACTACCCATAGAAGATTTCTGGTTACCAATTCAATTGTAGGAAATTATGTGAATTCCCTGAAAAAAGAGAGAACCCTAACATCCTCTTCTCAAGAAAAGGAAACAATGTTTTGATAAATTTAATGAATGAATGCTTCTAAAAATTAACCTTAAAACCCAATGAATAAACTTTGTTTTTCCTCTTCACAAGGACACTGACAATTTAGGGAAAGAACTGAAATTAGTGAACCAGTAAAAACGATGGCTGTGTTAAAGAGTTAAAATAAGTAAAATGACTTGCTCTAGGACAAAAAGAGCCTCAGGATACATGGTACAAAATAATTATACAGCATTTAATGCTGCAGGCAAAATTCATTCTTTCAATCCCATTAAAGATGTTACATTTCTCTTGATGCAGAGATTAACATAAATATGTAACTATACAGAGTAATATGCATTCATTTATTTAATTGCAAATTGTTCTACATAGCAAGTATTGTTATTAGTGTTATTGTGGCTTTACCATGATGAGAATTACCTTATTACAAAAAAAATGAAAACTAATCTATGTAACAGTGGGAAATTTCTATGTAAACTGGACAGTCTGGTTCAGCATCCATTTTTCTCATGGTACAGTCTCTAATAGAAGAAAAGAGTTAATTTGTAGTCTGCCATGTCAAAATGTAGTAAATTTTCTCAAGAAGACAATTCACTAACGCTCACCTTAACTTCAGAAATAGATAGAACTCAAAAAACAAAACTAAGGTATTTTTCTCAAACTGAAACTTGTCATCCAAAAATGAAGTTTCCGAGTACTCTGTAAACTTTACAGCTCAGGAGGTACTTATTCCAAGATGTCTCTCATTGTCCTCCAAAGACAGCAAGTGCACAAAATTGCCGCTTCTCACTCCTGTGGCCATGGTGATTGTGACGTGTTAGCAGTAATACTTTTTGCCATGTGTAGATGAAGCCTCCGATCGTCCCAACACTACATGTAGGCAGAAGCCGTCGCCAATCAGTGCTGAAGGGGAAGTGACGTCACTTCCTCACACCTGTTACAGAGGCTGCGTTTTGCTTGATGCATTCTAAAACAAGCGTAGCAATTTGGAAAATGATATAAATCTATTAATGCAGGAGGATCCTCTCTTTCTACTACATACTTTAGCATTCTTTCATCCATGTTACTAGGAAGTTTTATTGACAACTTTAGAATACTGTGAAACGTTGTTTACCAAAGAGGCCTTTCGTAGATGATATTTACTAGAGAAGTCTTTGTGTTCACTTCAATTTAAAAGCATGGTTATCTAGCTCTAAATCCTTTACAACAGAGTTCAATTACATCACCAGCCTGGAATCATCTAGAAAATTAGAAAGAGTTACTTTTACATCTTCTTCAAATATGAATTAATGACATTTTCAATTCAAAAAGAGTCCTATTCCTTGAGTTATATAACAACCCATCGTTTGATAACACTGGCTTACAATTTAATTATCATGCATCTGCTGGGCAGCAACTCCATCGGCGGGTCTCCAGGTGCATCCTAGCTCTCCTGTGAGGCTTCCAGTCTATCATCTGATGCCACGAGACCCCATCAAATCTTCGCTGATGTGCAGGTACTCTGGGACCGCCACGCTTTCCCTTTCTTCTTTTAAAGACAAGAGTAAGTGTAATATAACAAGACTAGTTTTAATGAACATTTTTAAACAAATTCAGTTTAACTGCTTCTTCTCCTCGGGGCTCTCAAAAGTTTAAATGCATGGAGCGGCTTTTATAACATAAAAGGAATTATCATATAAAACATGTCAAGGAGAATCTTCCAGCTAATGTGAATTTACCTAAGATCCCCATGGAACTCCTGTCTAAACCTTCATTAAAACAAAAGATCCACCTTACTTTCATTGAATTTGTTGATGGGCGTGCCAACATTTTAGATGTGTCAGCTGTTTTCTCGGTCTGTGCTTTAGATGTCAAGTGCTCAGTTATTCCACCTTCCACCTAAGTGAGACATTAGCAATCAGGTAACTCCAGTTTAAACGACACTGGTGTCTCGAATGTCCAAGAAGTTCCCTGCACAGGCTACCCAGATAATGCCTCAAGTATTAAAATTGTTTCAGAGCTATCTCTCCCCTCCTTTCCTTTCCCTTTATTCTCTTCTCTCTCTTTCTTAGAAGCAAAAATAAAACTCTTTTTATTTGAACTCTCAAATAAACTGTATCTGTGTGCTTTGACTCTTGCCCTCAAGATATCCATCATCTTTTATTAGGTCATTTTTCTAAAATAAGAGAGGGGTAAAATTCACATCCTGTCACATACTTACCAAGACAGGAAACCACAAATGACTAAAGTAAACTAGATATCAGATAAATGCCATGCAAGTTCAATGAACTATGGCAGCTGACACCTTGTTTCCGTGTTGGGAAGAAAACAGGAACTGATTTGGACCATGGCAAACTGTAAAGGGCATGGCTGGTCTAGGAGGGACAGCTGTCATTTAGCTACGAAAAGTATTTGATATATGGGCACACTGACCTGGTCTCTTGAGAGAGTCTGAGATCCAATGTTCATGTAGAAATGTCATTGTAAGTTTAAAATACTGATTTATTTTAATATATACATTCATATCAAAGTCAATATATACAGGCTACACAAGGTCTGGGATGAACTAGTAGGCAACCAGTATTTTAAACAGAAAGTGTCTTGCATGGTTAATTCTGGGTAAGCTGTTAAGAAAATAAAATATTCACAAACGCCCTCATTATCTACATCTCACATGTCAGAGAAAATAGCTCATGGAAATGCAGCTAATAGTTTGTAAATATCAAAGCTAGTGCATGAAGACGCCACTAGGAAGTGGCCATAGATTTCTGATGTTTTGTTCTTAGTGTATATGATCATGTCTTAAAGTTGTTCTTTGAAGACAAAAATTAATTACTTTCCTTGATGTCACAAAGATACATTAACATCAAGGTGAAATGATGAGTCAAGTTGACTTCTATTTCTTGACTTCTTCTTCTTGGATTTACAACACTTAAATCTACCATGTAATTTTTCTTCTACCAATATTCCAGCTTCAAAAATGAAGAGCTTTCAACTATATGCCTCAGTTTAACAATCCACTCATGCAATCACGCCCTCCACTAAGACTGGAACTGCAAAAATGCACAAGACTACTAACAGATTCTCTGATGTTATCTAAAATATTTTTGTCACTCTTTTGCTCTGTTGTTTTCCACATTTCTTTTAGCACTTGCTGAGTCTTCTTGCTTGGTTAATAATCGTTCTGTGTTTTATATGGCATAAATGGAATTAACATTGGATTCGTGGTAGTTCTCCGAGCACCAATTTGAACTTTCTAGAAGAAAGCACTATATGACTTTACAAATGATTATATTATATAACTGGAATGAACATCCTATAAACTTCTGTGGAACTTGTAACAAGCTTTCATCAGAGGTCAAGTTGAAGCCATCACATAGACTCTAAATTTCTTTCTTTTGTTTTTAATCACATGAAAGACTCGTGCAGCCCTCACTATTTCCTCTCTGGTAGTGAAAATGAAACAAGTTTTACACCGATTCCTCTGACTGCAGAACATGAACTTCAGCCTACAACTCCTTTGACACACTGTCCTTTCTTCCTTTCTGAAATATCTTTTGCATTTTAATTGCCCTGATTGTTTTTGCAGCTAATAACAACTGCGATCATCATAATGACAAAAGTCTTAGGCAACAAATTAAAAATAAAATTAACCACTGAGTCTCTGAAAGCGAAGAGCATTGTTTCTAGCAAAAGATTAAGGAAAAAATTGCTATTAATCACAGTGTCGAACACACCTAGCCACACAATGCCAAAACCAAAACCAAATGACAGAGTAACGTGAAGTCCAGACTTAAAGTTGCTTCAGTGTTTGTTAACAGTGTGCCAAATTTTCACAGAGACCTCTCACTGTATAATATTCTTTGGCATATTATGGAACATCTATTTTATTTTTCTCCTAGTTGAGCAAAATAAAGATTAATGTAAAAGAAACAAACAAACCAAAAAAAAAAAAAGAAAGAAAACTAAAAATTGGGCTAATTGACTCTCAGTCTGCTTGGCTTCCAACTCTTTTGCTTCCTATTTTCGGAAACTATTGGTCATTCTTCGCTTGTTACTTAATGAATTTGCAAACTCCCATCCACTTTTGGGTTCTTTTAACATACAGACCCTTGCAACAGAATGAATCCCATTTATTGCTGTACAACAAGAGACTCTTTGTAGTTTTAGAGGTGAATGTGCCAGAGCAAAGCTCATGGCTATTTAAGCAGAAGTTATTACCACCATAGCCTAACGGTCTGTCAGCATTTGTCTGGTCCTTGCCTCCATCCGTCTGCTCAGAATCTCTGTCCAACTCCTATCCGGTACCTCTCCCAGAGACAGAATATTTCAATAACCCCCACTCCTAAGGATACTAGTTGGAAAGTTGCAATTAAAAATAATTGTTCTTCCATACTTAAAGAAACAATTCCTGCCCATTTTATTATGAACTTTCTTTACTACCAAGTTCTCCAGACAGAGACAAATTTCCTGGACGCTGGTCATTGCTTATTGCCAAATGCTTCTTTTCTCATGCTCCTGCCAAAAAAGCCATCTGTCTGTCTGGCTGTTCCTGGACTTCCCTGGTTACAGCTGACCCATCTCTACTTTTTATCAAAAGACGCTTGGTAGCTCTGATTCTCAAGCTAGTCTCTTTTCTAGTTGCTGTCTAAATACTGACATTAAAGGGAAGTCCAGCATGGCATTCTTAAGACAGAACTGAAAAGGCATTGGAAGTCTGACTCCCAGACAGGCCTAAATTTGCCCTTATGCTGACTGAGACCAAAGAATTCAATCAGCCCTTAGACCATAATTGATGTTTAAATATGCACACCTTGTTTGTAATTTTATTAGAAAACAAGACTTTCTTTTAAAGAAGTATGACTAGCATTTGAGAAACATTTGTATCTCTTTTGAATAAAAGACTGTTTGTTGGGTTGATTTTTACAATCTTCCTAATCTTCCCACAAAAATGTTAAAAAGTAGATGGATACATTCCACGAACAGAATCAGGAAATTGCTGAAAGTTTGAAAATGTACACACCAGACTTCCAAAAATGTCCGTAGCAGGTCAGAGGAGCAAGAAAATATCCTGTCTTGTCCTATACTGCCACCAGGTGGGCAGTGTAAATAGTCTAAATGCAATTTGGGTATCTCTTCTCACTTGAAAATTCAGATAAAGATAAGTCACCGGGTACCTTGGATAAGGCAGGTTGACACCATCATTGCAGCACAGTCCAGAACAAAATAATGCTATTCTTTTAAAAGATTTCTGGTGTAGCATATATATTGGATAGATAAGAGCTTTACCTCCAAAAAACCACTATTATCTGTCACTGTCTACCTGCCCATCTAATTTCCTTGCTCGTGTTTTCCTAGTCACACTGGGTTTTGCAATCCCTGGGAAGGCCAGTGCACTGTCCCTGCTGTTCCAAGTAGTGAACACTGTACCCCCACAGAGTACATCTGCTGCTTCTTCTCCTTGTTCAAGTTCAGCTCCACTGCGAGCCCATTTCTCTCATCAGTGCTGCTGCTACTATCTGCCTTGAGTCACGTAAAACTAACCCTAATATGCCCTTTATTGTTTTGCCTGAGTGTCTCTTAAAATATCCCAGATTCTAGAGTAGCCCTCATTGCTCACACCCTTATCTTCGTAAGGTCTTGAGAGCCACCAGAAAACCAAGTGAGACTGGAATCGTCCTCTTTTGTTCCTATGGCCCAGGGCATACACATTAATGACTCCCTGTTACACTTTCAGAAACACTCTAGAAAATCAGTTATCCATTCACCTGGCCTATTTATTCTCTGACTCCTAATCAATTATGAAAACTTCCACTGTGTCCTCTGAGATACATGGTCCATCAGCAGCAAAAATTTTCTATGTTTATTCTCAAACTCTTAATATCCCCCAAATTCTCTCACATAAATGGAAAGATTGCTCATTCCTGAGGGCAAAACTCACTGTTTCAGCTACTGACTCATTGCTGGGACAGATACACTACATCTGACATAATTGAGGAAGATTTATTTTTAGCTCGAAGTCTCAGAAGTCACAGTCCATTCAAGGGTAGTCAGTTGAACATGGTGCCGAAAATGCACATTAATAAGAAGAATAATTTTGTAGAAAAAAAGAGCACATAGAGGTCAGTGTTCTTCCCACATGTGAACTAGGGAGAGGCAGAGGATAGTTCTTCCTCTTTAAAAAAAAAAGGCTACAGAGAAAGTATCTTGAGACTGTGTTACTTATATTAGTCAGCTTTCTCATTCTGGGACAAAAATACCTGACATCCCCAAATTCTGGGAGGAAAGACTTGTTTCGTCTCGCAGTTTCCATGCATTTAGTCTATGTTCAGTTAATTCCAAGATGGAAAGGACTAAACGAAAGAAGCTAGTGGAAGAAAAATGTTTGTGTCATTTTGGCCAGGAAAAGAGAAAGGAGAAGCCAGAGAGACAAGAGTGTTATCTGTCAGATCACACCGCAGGATCTGCCTCTTCCTGCTCATCCCTGGCTCATAGGAGCATGTTCAGGGTTCCCACGATCCAATCACCATTCGAATACCACAAACACAAGACTTACGGGGAACACTTTAGATCTAGACCTTAGTTTTAACCAAAAGAAATAGACTTCTTGATACTAGTTGAGTAAAAATGCTAAATTATTTCTATTAACTCTTTTATTCCAAATCGCACATTCATTTTGTTTTATTGTCAAGTCAACATGTGTATATGAAAGATAAGACTCTATATATCACAGAAAGTCATGCAAAAATATATTCAAGCGGATGGGCACAGTTTAGTGATTCAAATATTTAGGAAATGGGAAGATTCACACCAGCTGGGTGTGGTGGTACATGTCTGTAATCCCAGCACTTTGGAGGTTGAGATAGAAGGATTGCTGTGAGTTCTAGACTGGCCTTGGATACATAGTGAGTTCAGAACCAGCCTGAATTATATATATATATATATATATATATATATATATATATATATATAAAATTTACCAAACTTCAGCGTGAAACTTTAACTCATGGCAAAGAGAAAGAAGCATCACCAAAAAATAAACAAATTATTCCAAAAGAACTAGCATTTTTATATGTAACATTTAGCACACATTGGTACTTTATCAGATCTTATGAAAAAGAGGTTTTGTAGCTTAGAAAATAAGATCGATTAAAGTAAACTTTAATTGTAGAAAATACTTACCTAGCTATTTTATTTAATTTGAGTTGATCCATCAGTATAATGACTTTGCACCTAAAATGAGTTATGCCCTTTCAAGAAACCTTTTTAAAAATTATATTTAACCTACGAGTTCTGATTTTTTAATTTGACCAAATATTATTGTTTCATTCATTTATTTTCTACATTGTTTTTGTCCATAAAATAGCTTTTGACAGTTTTAGATTGAAGATCATATCCTATGATTTCTTAATTTTTTCCATTAGTTATTTCTCTTCTATATATGGATTTTGTGAATGAGTAAGATTCAATATTCATGTCAAGCCTCTCCTCACATTTTACCAAAATAAATTTTCAAACTCATTTATCAAATATTTTGTATATTCTGTTTTATAACAGCACAAATAAACAAATGAGAGTGTTACTTTTTGCAAAAGGTTAAAAATTCCTATTTATACATGATTTTTATAATTCAATAAAAATATTATGAAAACCTGAGATAAGAAATGGGAAAACTGTGGGAATAGGTCCTAAAAGACATACTGGACAGGAAAAAAAAATTAACCTTTCTTTTAACTGAAAAAATTGACATTTAATCAACAAGGTATATTTTGAAGATTACAGAAGTGATCCAACTTCTGTCAAATAGATGAAACTACACAAAAGTATAGAGAGAGACATACACTTGTAGATTATTTCTGCATTGCAATTTGGTAACATATATTGAATTTTTATAATCTAGCAAATAAAATTCTATGACTTAATTTTTGGGAATAAGTCAGATAGGTAAAAACAGCTGTACACATGGGTGTTTATGGTACCATGAATTAAATAACAAAAACTTATCGTTGGTTAACTCGTCAGCAACAGGTAAATATTTGAATGAGCTGTATGTATATACACTTTGTTGAACTTTGCAGAAACAATCGAGAGTTATAACATGCATGAAATTTCCATTTAATTTTTATTTTGAGTTCATCGAAGTATTCAGAACAAAATAAGACATTAAAATTATTTTGAATCTGTGTTCTAAAAATCTCAACAACATTCAGATGAATTCTCAAATAAATTAAATGTGTACCTTTGTAGCTTTTATTTAATATACTGTGTTTTCTGCATGACCACAGGGTTACATAATGCCTTTATTGTTCTTGTCAGAAAACAGAACTATTAATTTCAATTGATAATTATCTAAAAATGAGCAACATTCAAAAAATACATGGGTGCTCCAATTTCTTGAGCTTAATACAACTCTTTTTATCACAAATGCAAAGTGTAAAAAGAAAGTAGGAGCAAAGCAAAAGAGAATGGAAGAAAGTAGAAAGATAGACTTTGTGGAGAGGGAAAGGGACGAGAGGGACTGAAGGGGCAGGGGGTGGGGGCAGCAAAGTACCAAAGATAAAGATACGACAGATAGGCGCACAGATCCCTCAAGCTGACTTCTGTTATTATGCATCACAGATGACTACTAATAAAAGAACAGCAAAAGAAAAAGTAAACTAAACCTCATGAGTCAGTCTGCTTATAAAAGTGCGCCACATACAAATTGTCATATGGGGAAGGGGGGACCAAGTGGCGATAGCTGAGAAATTCCTGAAGGATGACATGTGCTAATGTGTGTTTGGTCGTTAATTTTCTCTGGCCGAACAAATGCCAAGAGAGGTGTGGCAGCTCCTATACCGCAGCAGGAGATGCATTAGGGATCAAATGCTTGTATTTGCCATTGTAACTCATAATTCTTGAAAGAATTGATCTATTTCTATCATTTTTAAAGGAAGTCTTTGAAGTCAAATATTTGATTTGTATTTGACTTAAATTGTATTACCTGTATTATAAAGCATCGGGATTCACCTTGGGTTGGAACAAGGAGGGAACTGTAGGAAAGCCAGAAGAAATTTCCACATAACGATTTCTTCCATCAGACATTTCACATGCCCTGTAGCCCGGAGGAAGTGCTGCTCCGCCTCTGCCTGAGCTGAGTGATGTGATGTGCACTGTCTCTTCAGTTCAATTATTGTTTATTTTATCTTGGATATCTTCACAGCGTTTATTCTAATCATTAAATTATATATTATGTGTGGGTATATGAGTGTGTGTGTGTGTGTGTGTGTGTGTGTGTGTGTGTTTCTATATGTATGTATGAATACATACCTATAAACCTGGTGACCATTTGTTGAATGGATAAGTAAATATATGGCCTTTGTATGCTTTCTTTTTACTCTCAAAACAGTTCTTTGAGGTTGATGGTAAAATATCAGTAATTCTGTTTTACACGAGTCAATAAAAATTAAAGAGATTAAATCTCCACACAAGACCATAGGATAATGGAGCAGGACATAGAATGTTTGCGTTGGTGCTACAATCAGTGTGGTTTGAGAGTTAAACTCTGTTGCCACACCTACGCTCCCGTGCAGTGGTATCTTCCTTCTAATCTATGATGAAGACTGCAACTTCCCTGTAATGTTTTCTATAACTGGATCCCATCTACAGTTCGCATCTCTGCCTTAGCGCTGCTGTGGGTAATGACGAGCTCAGCACGCTTCTCCCTGGATTTCTTTATTTAGGCAGGAGCTTCCCTTTCATTCCTCCTCAAAAGCCTGAATCACGGGCCACTGGGCCTGCTTATCAGCGTCACCACACTCACTGAAGCTGTGGATGTACCACTGCTAAAAATAGCTCGATTGGATTGTTCAACCCCTGGCAGGGCTAGAAATGACAGGCCCTAACGCTCACCTCTGGCTTTTATCCTCAGCGAACGCTGATAACTGTGGACAGCGGAGAGCACAGCGCGAGCCGTGAACGTGCTCGGCTCTTCCCATAATCCCACCGCAGAGGGACTCCTGTAAGGAAAGGCCTCGGTGACAAGTTGTCATTTTTGTCTGCTTAGGTTTTGCCCCTTTACTTCGTCTAGAACAATAAAAGATCTCTCGGTTTCACCAAAAAAAGTATCAGCTGTTCTTTTTTTCAGCAATAAATTGTGAAAATGGAATAAATTGCTCGCTGCTTCTATCGTTGATCCAATTTATACCAGTAATCAGATTCAGAAACCAATTAACAACTCAACTGGGATATGAAGAGGAAATTTTGATCTCAGGAGAAGGAATCTCAAAGAGACCCAGAACAAAATATGAGATGGTGATCTTGAAGTACTTATAACAAAAATTATAATATATCAGCTTATTTTGCTTAAGGTGTCACGTGACATTATTTTAAAAGATTTTTATTATGATTATTTCACTTAGCAAAAAAGAAGTACAATTAGTCTGACAACAATTTTTGCTCATCAAACTTGTAAGATCTGTTTTAGAATCAAGAGATAGTTTAGGCATATAATTAGAGTAGGAAAAGCATACTGCAAAACATACGTGATTTATATTTAAAATTTACATTTGTATTTTCTATATTTATATGTATATATGTAATTCAAATATAAGAAAAAGAACATTACAAGAATACATATGAAGGATTTTTTTTGTCCTTGTTACTTTTGGGAAAAGGTGCAAAGGACCAAGGTAGCTGTCATTATAAAGGGACTGATATGTAAGTCTAATGTTTTTAGCTATTAATAAGGACACTGTGGATAACATATTATTGTCATAATTAACTAAAAAATTATTCTAAATGTTATTTGGTTTTAAACGTATTGTTTTGAATAAATGTTCCAGAGAACATTCTGAGCTAGTCATCAATACAAAAATCACAAAAATAACCCAGGTCGTATTATTTTATACAATTTGTTTTCCAAAGTATTTTATAATAATAATGCTAAGAACTCTGCTTCCCTGAGTTGATCCTGAATGAAAATAAGAAAAAGCCATTATTTCCTATGGTGCCAATCCTAGAGAATTGAAACAGTCGAGATCAGCATGTTCTTCTGGTGAGTGGAAGAAAGGGAGATGGAAGGGACACACAGGAACAGATTAATACACCCAGAAGCCACAGTCCTTCGTAACTAGACACAACCTGATGGGAAAGTCTTGCTGCATGCTGTGGTGCTAGAACGAGAAAATGTGAGGAAGATGAAACTTTAAATTTCTTCTTTCTTTTTCTTTTACTTAAACTTTTCCACACTAGAGAAATGGTTTTCTTATTTTAAATTTTATTAACAATGATAAATTTGAAGAGTTTATGCAGATAGTGTGAGGCAAGTCGATTCCTACTTAAATTTCCCTTGTAGCCCAGAGAAGGAATCTAGAACAGGAGTAATTATTAAAAACTGGCTTCTAGTTCTTATTTGTACATTTTTACTTGCAAATCAAAGTCTCTTCTCTATATTAAGCCCCTTTCATCTTTAAGGAAGGATGACGCAGTGGGTATATTTGGAATACCAACAAATTAGACAGAATTATCATGTGATATTTACTGGAAGGCTTCACTCAGTAATATACTTTAAACTAGTTCTAAACTCTATTCTCAAAGAGAAGTCTAGGGTCTTTAATCCTTAGTGTGATGATCTCATCGGGTCTTTGAAGAGTCAAAGGGCCAAAGAACTTTGAAAATTATAAGTCACCAAGTTATTAATAATAGTAGGATGAGACTGCCGATGTTTCAGAAATCCAGAGATTGGGAAAAGTCAGAGTAATTAAAAATAGAATGGAGATACTCTAAACACCTTATTTCTCCAGAAAGGAAAAGTAAAGGGGAAAGATGGACAATATTTAGAAAATACATTTTGTGCTTATAAAGTAAAAACATCAAGAATTTGAATACACCTAGTATTTTGATAATGTGATCATATATTATCTTTATGAAGCTTTCTCTTTTTTCTTTTTTCTTTTTTCTTTCTTTCATGCATTTTGTTTGTAGAGTTTTGTGTTTTTTTTTCCTTTTTCTTACTTTTGTTTGTTCTCCTTCTTTTTTTGTTTGAAGTGAGAAGGGGTGTGAAAGCCTTAATGCATATGTAGTGGGGTAGGAAAGGCGCATGAAGAATTCGATCAAGATTGCATAACAACATACTTGGACTTTATAATCTTCATTCATGAGAAAAGCAAATGCATCAGAAAAAAAGGAAACTGGATGTGGTTTCTAGAATCTAATTATAGATTAAGGTATCCAAACACCTATCAGTTTAAGACGGTGTACAGCTCCAATTCTGAAAAGTAGAGAAACAAAAGAAAGATTGCTAACATGAGTTAAGCCTCCCTTGAAAGTGAGCCCGGGGGAAAAATATTTCCTGTACAAAGAACTGAAAGAAGTGTATTAGTTTTTGAAGAGGAACACTGATGCATGATCTTAGTTTGAAGTGACATAAATGGCCTCATTCAGATCTATTAGTTTTTATGACAAGAATCTGTTATTTAAAATGTTAATCTGTTAATCTGTTATCCATATCTGTTATTTTTATGTAAAATTCTAAAAGAACGTTTGTCTCAACCAAAAGCATTTAGAAATTATTAATAATCAAAATACTAACAAAATTTACAGTTTTCTTAACTTTCCAGGCACTACTCAAAACACTTTGTTCTCAACTCATATAACTGTATAGAATATGTACTATCATATGTGTGTGTGTATACCTAAATACATATATATCCTTATAGATATAGATATATAATTGATTAAAAATATACATGGGTTATAGATGCATACACAGTTTTATATTTTATGTATGTTTTAAAATATTTTCCATTTACCATTTAAATAGAACAACAAGTTCCATACAAAAATATATACACAAAAAATAGCAAAATGCAGTGCCACAATTTATATTGTAAAATGATCATGAATTCTTCATGTTTTACATTTTTTCATAACTATGTAGTGTAAAAAGTAGTCATTATCTTTCTGTTATAGAAAAGCAGTGCATTGCATTTGGGTCATTTCTAGGAATAAGGCTTTAAAATGTGTTAGAAGTTCAAAATTGTCAAGTACTTCATTAAGCTTTTCAAAAACTGCAAATGTCACTATATTTGCTTGGGTCACTCACTGCTGTTTCCCCCAAAGACGCATTTACTCCATTAAGAATAAAACAGAGCTTGTAACGCTTCTGGTTGTAGATTTCTGTCCTTATGACTAGTGTGTACAGCGCATAGGGATCTTTCTTGAACAATGGTGGTTCGGTGAGCATTGAGGAATGATAGACACAGTGTGTACAGAAACTATACACAGTGATAAGAGGTAAGCTATGAGCAGAAAAAATGCATAGACTCCAGAGCAAGGAGACAAGAGACTCAGTGTGTGTGTGTGTGTGTGTGTGTGTGTGTGTGTGCTGTATGTGGATCTGCAAAACCAATTTTTTTACTGAAGGGCAAATAGTTAACTAAGCAGAAAACTGTGGAAGGGCAGGGCACTTTGGCAGAGACCATAGTATAAACAAAACAGTAGGCGGTGCTGGGGTGAAAACTCATTTTGCCCACACATGGATGAAACAGCCAACCTTGCGAAGCTGAAATAGATGGAGGAAAATAACGTAGGGCAGACCACAGGCAATAGACTGAACAAAGTTTAAGAGTCACTAACCTAAAAGTTAAAAGAACTCTGTACTATCTTGTTGATTGGGATCAAGGAAATTATGGCTTGATAATTGCTTTTACTTATGTTTTGTCTGTTCTATTAAGTACAATTCATCTTGACTAAGAGACTGCTGCCACTACATTAAGATGCATGGGGAAATGTACAGGAAACTCTACATAGATTGGTTAGTATGAGAACTTGTTGAGAGGGTGTGTGTCATGATGTGCACAGTCTCAAGTAGAAATACTAATATGATCATTTTCTCAGTAGAACACCTGATACAAAAGAAATAACCCCCAGAATCAACAAAGGAGATTATATCAAGTTAAAATTTTCTACATAGGAAAGGAAGCAATTAACAAAACAAAGAGAGAACTGATCAAATGAAAAAACAAATGTTTACCATCGACACCTTGAACAAAAGATTAATAACTAGAATATACAAAGAAATGAAAAAAGTAAACTCTTCAAAATCAAATACCCAATTAATAAATGGGCAATTGAGAAGAAAAGACAGTTCTCACATAAGGAAGTGCAAATGCATGAAAAGAAGTTCAACATCCTTAGCCATTCGAGAAATGCAAGTCAAAATAGAATTGACATACTGTTTTATCCCAGTTAGAGCAGAGTATACCAAGAACTCAAACATCAATAGGTGCTGGTGAGGTTGAGGAGGAAAAGGAACACTTTTGTATTTCTGGTGGAACTTTAAACTAGTACAGCTGCTATGGAAAGTAGTTTGGAGATTCCCCAAAAAGCTGAAAATAAATGTGTTCCAATTTACCCAGCAATAATTCTTCTGAGTATCTTTCCAAAACAGCGAAAAGCACCATACAACAGAGATACAGGTGTATTTATATTTATAGGATCTAACAATAACTAAATTGTGGAAGATGTCATCAACACACCAATGGATACAAAAATGTGCTGTGTGCATACAATAGAGTGCTGTCCTGCTATTAAGGCAAATAGATTTGAGTCGTTTGTAGATAAATGTATGCAACTTGAGATCTTTATGCTTTGGGAAGTGAGTCAAACTCAAAATTCTAAATATCAAATGGTTTGTCTTATACAAGAAACCTCGAATACAAATAAATAACAGTGTCATGAAGAATGAAGGAGAAAGAAAAAGGGTGGAAAGGGGAAGGAGTAGGGAATGTGAAGCTGACAGAAGATATATGTGTACAAAATTCTTAAGCTCAATGTAACTATTGTGTATCACATTTATATACTTTAAAAATTTGAGAAAATGGATCAAGTCGAATAAAATTGTGTTTCTGATGTCTCATATCCCTAGCTTCTTAAACTTCTCGGGCTTCAAAAAACGTGACTTTTTACATTTATTCCAAAATTGGATGTAAGAAGTAGCCAAAAACATTTAACTCGGGAAGATAAGTATGAAAACGTGAGTTACAAATATTATCAAAGTAGTAATAACCAAATCCAACTTGAATACAGTGGCCAGATCAATACCCTTACCTCATATTGCCTGAACATTCAAGCTTTCAAGTCCTGGACACACATATAAATCAGGAAGAGCATGCTATTCATCTGCACACATGTTAATGAATGAGATACATTAGGACGTAAACTGGGAAGGCTGCTCGCATTTCCAAATATTTCAATTTCAGTTGTAAAGCAATCCCAGTCACTTTTTATGTAGCACTTCTATCTGGTCTTTTACTCACTCAAAATACAGATGAAGTCTGAATTTTTAAATTAACATATAAATGACTTTATGTTGATTTAGAAAAACTAAGCTGACCTCAGGTCTTTTTACCATCAGCGAAGCCTAATGAAAAATAGAGTATTATAAGTTATGGGAAAAGTGTCACTAGATTTTTATTATTTCATTAGTTAAGTATTCTTAGGGCACAGTTCTGGAGAATAAAAAAAATATTAACTGTACTCAAGATCTCTATTGTGTTTCTAAAGATAAAATCACAATTATAAAATGTAATTCCAGTACAAAATTCATACATACAGTTAGATGTATGCTATGAGTTCATTTGCAATTTATTGTTCTGATGAAATAAAAAAACTATCCGTAGTATTTTTAAATATATTCATAAGAAAATTAAGTCACCATTACTTAATAAATTTAACATCTTAAAATACATCTTTTTAGGCTTTATACAGGGACACTGGGCATGGGCATACATGCATACTTAACAAAACTTCAGAATATACACACTATACTGCACAATGACTTACATATAGAAAAATCAGTATTTCTTTAATTTGTTTCATTATAGAAAATATAAGCAGCCTTTTGATGTTGTCATAGTAACTACTGATCACTTTATATCAGAATTTATTCAACCAATATTAAAATGTAGGAATATTAAGTCATTTTCTGTGTTTTGCTTTTCTATGCCCAAAAGTTGGTTTATATAAGTGTATATACGTGTGTGCGTGTGTGTGTGTGTGTGTGTGTGTGAGTGTATGTGTGTGTTTGTGTACAGAATAAGCCACTTGAAGCTGATTTCTTAGGTTAAAAATTGTAAATCCTCAAACTATATGCTATCTAATCATTAATTAAACCACTAATCTCCACAAATATTTGCCAATATCAAATATTTAATAAAGTAAAATAATCCTTTTTTATTTCCTAAAGTACTGGAGGTGATTAATAGTGTTTTGTTGGTTATTTTATATTTTTAAAAAGAACTCATTCACTTAATTTTCTCTTAATATAGTATAATAATTTTCATTCCCATTACATAAACATTTTTTATATTTTGACATAAAACTAGTAAAGTGTATCTATCGTTAAGTTATGAATATCTTATAAGTATTTCACCCAACATGAGATTTCAAGCAGTGTTCACAGAGAATGTACTCCAGGATTATTCAAATATTACGTCATAGATACCTTAGTAAACTTAAGAAGACCGAAATAATAACCAAATATAACATCAAACCACAATGAAATGAAACTAGAAATCAATAGCAGAAAATAAGAGAAAAATTCACAAATACTAAAAAATATACTCTTGAACAATCACTAGGCAAAGAGAAAATCAGGAGGAAATTTTACAAATGCCTCAACTGTAGTGAGAGCAAAATTTACTTTATTGATGTCATTGAGATATGTAAATTCGCATGCATATACATCGTAACTACTTGACTAAGATAACTTCAGGGGCAAAGTAAAAGGTTAGGGCATTATTTTCATTGGACAAAAGTGAGAAACACTTAACCTATTTGTCCTTGTCATCTAAAACGACTAACAATAAGGATTGGTTTGTCATTATATAAGAGAAAATCCTTAGGAGCTGTGATGGGGACTCTCATATCAGAGTGGAACTTAAGACAAAAAGCAAAGTGAAAGATGGGGAAGGTGGGGGTGGAGGGAGGGGCAGGTGGGTGGGGGGAGGGACAAAAAGAGAGTGAGAAAGCTCTTGTCACCTTGACAAGATACATATGTGCACAAAATGCTCAACTCCATTGTAAACCTGAAATTGTGCACTTATACATATCAATAAAATGGGGGAAAAAGAGAAAATCCTTAAAAACTGGACAGCAGATAACTGAGCTGGTAATTTATCCCCGAAAAGATGTTGATGGTGTGTCAAGAAAGGAAATGGAAGCAGAATGTCTCAGCCTCTGTGCTGAAAGACAGAGACATAATTCTCACGACGAAGTAGTCAATCCCACTGTGACCTACTGCACTAATGTGCAACTTAGCTCCTCTCTCTTATGGTGTCTTTTTAATGTGTAATGTGAGTGTGGGATTTCAACGTATATAAGCTAATTTAAGATATGTTTAAGAATAGTTTTCTGATATACTTCATTGAAATAAATTACTAAACATTACAGATTGTGTGTGTTTTGTTGCCATATTTGTATTTTATAATTAATTTTCTCGGTTATTATTATTTTAATAAAATAATATATTTGTGATCCATAATACATTTGACTTGGGAAATTAACTCATATACATATCACATCTTAATTAGAAGTGGGTTGGAATAGAGAAGAATAAAGATGGTTTGTGTTTCACTGTATTGTTATCATTGGGTACTTATCCCTAGATATGTTTGATCTTACAATTATGTTGTGAACCAGATCCCCAATCCCTCTCCACACACATGTGTTTTAGTAGGTTTTCAGATAATGTGTGTCAGTAATCAAGATATGGAAACACTTGGGAGTTTGCTGACTTAGCTATGCTATCATCAAACTTACAAAACCAATTTTCTTTACAGTGAAAAAGAGAAGAGATACAGAAGACCAGGAAAGCCAAGATATTTAGAGAACTCTGTAGAAGGAGAGAGCCAGAAATTCAGAAGTGTTTTCTCTAGGGAATTACAGGTAAGTTACCGTCAACCCATGCATAATAAGAGATGACTTGAGGTTAGAAAAAGAATTGCCCTAAATTTTAGCTGTTATGAGTTGTGCCTCTATGAACACGGCTGAAACATCAAATGGTCTCTCTGATATGAGAAACCCAGATCACAACTATCTCATGGAACTTAAAGTGAAAAATAAAGTGAACCAGGAGGGTAGGGCAGGGCAGGATGGAGGGGTGGGTAGGGGGAGGGACAAAAGGAGAGTGGGAAAGTCCTTGTCACCTTGACAAGGTACGTATGTGCACAGAATGCTCAACTTCATTGTAAACCTTAAATTTTGCACTTACATATCAATAAAATGGGGGGGGGGGGGAGGAAAAAAACTGCCCTAAAGCTCTAGAGAGAATAAACAGAGCTTTAACAAGGCTGAGAAGACTTTTTGTTCCCACCAGCCGGAATTCTGGAAAACTTCAGAATTCAAGTAGTATTAAGCACATTATTCATGAAAGTCCTGTTTTAATCGCAAAGTCAAATGCTAAACTGATCTTGCCTAAGTTTTATAGCAAGAATCAACAGAAATTAAATTATTTTCAAATACAATAACTGTGAATCAGGATAAAGTTCAAGAACAGTTACAAAATGCAAAAATACAAACAATTCAGAATCTTGCTTATTCTCAATGTCGCACATCCAAACCTAAATTGCATGTATAATAGAATTAGTAGATGAGAATATTGAAATCATTATTAACACTTCAGTCCGAGTTAAAAACTTTAGAGAAAAAATAACACATTCAGTACATACATGAAAGATAAATATAAAATATCAAAATATTTCTGGATACAAAACATAATATGTCTGAAATTAGAAATATCATGATAGCAATTCATGGCAAATTAGGCTTTTACTTAAAATATTGTTCTAAGCTTTCCTTTTTTTCCAAATATGACAAAACCATGAAACAATGGAGGTCACCCCATGTGTTACCATGCCTGCACACAGTGGTTGTTTAGTAAATATTGGTACATTGAACTTGTTTTACTATTTCACTTATGGCAAAATGGACACTATAGAAGGAACCATATTTAGAACTAACTAGCTAATGATTGTTTAAGCACCATCTTCAAGCTGTTTCATTTCTTGGTCCTTAGAAATAATAAACAACATCTGTCCCTCTGTTCATTATTGGTTTAAAGAACTCTGTGCTTAAGGAATGTAATGTTCATTAAATATGCAAATTATTTCTCATTTAGCCAAAAAGAGATTAAAATTAGTAAGAATTAGCATATTAAAGTGAAGCTATTTAAAGATTCCAAATTAAATTCTGGACATTTCCTCCCCTGTGGAATTGTCAATCCTCTGACTGTCCCTTCACAGGAAAGTAACTACAAGCAAAAGATAAAAGCAATCCTTAACCTTACAGTTGAAAATATCTCTCTATTCTGCTGATATTCACTAGTTAAAGCTCGACTTATGCCAACTCAATTGAGAAAGTTCTTTTAAAATATTAGTATGTTTCTCTGATATTGTCTCCACTTATCACATAAGTCTTAAAAAGTATAAAATGGCCAACTGCAACTTCTCCTGCTCCAAATACCAGAGTACTTGTTAGAGGCAAATTAAAATACAATTGTTCATAGAGTAGTTTCATCATAGATATCTGTGTCCGTTGATGGGATTATGTCAACTTGATGGAATTAGGAACCACACTTCCATTAGGATTAGGATTTGTCAACCACCCTAGACTGGTGATCAAGAACTGGTCTGGATTAGAGTGTGAGTGATCTGTGGGCTGGCCAATGACAGAAGAGCACCCACCTAGATGTGGGAGGTCCAACTAGAACTCCAACAGTATAAAAGGAAGGAAGAGTTAAGATTGTTATAGTTTCTTCCTCTGGGAAAGCTCTCTCCTTCCGCAATTGTCTGTGGACGTCAACTTGCTACACATCACAGATCATCAACACGGATTTGCTCCAGTCTCGACTTGTGTCTGTCTGTCTGTCTGTCTGTTGCTGCTCTTCAGTCACCAATCTTCAGGCTTCAGTCTTCACTGGAGATATACAGCAGACTCTTACCTCACCGGCTGTTCTGTAGCCCCAGACGGAAGATCTACTTCAAGGCTGAGCAGCCAACTTGGATCACCTCTATCCTTGGATTTGTAAGCCTTCCTAATAGACCTTTTTGTGATAAAATATGTAAATTCTGACTCTTGAAAGAACTCAAATCAATACAGTATCATACATACCCATTACACTTACAGATCCAAAACATCACTTTATTTTATATTTATGAAGAAATTTTCTGTGTATAAAAAAATTGCATTAGAAACACATTTTCTCTAAATAAGACACAAAGTTAAACTTTTCAGTGGAGGGAAAATGGAGCAAGGAGACTCCTTCTTTCAGTCAGAAAAATATTATCAATGAAGGAATCACAAAATTAGCATAACTTTTTGGAAAGTGTGTTTTCATTACAAAATGGGATTTGCTTTACTGCCAGAATTATCCGTATGGAGCTGTTTCTTTGTCTTAAGTTTAAATTAAAACGTTATGCCTTTCCAAAAAAGATATTGAGTATGGGTCAAAAAATGAGCTGTCATCTTGGCTTCTTACAAATGGTAGAATGGAGCATTTCAGATCTCTTCAATCAATTCTAAAATTATAAGAACAGGTGGTACCTTGGCACAAATCCCCAAATTGTCCTTTGCCTGAGATTATGAACCATGCGGAAAGCTGCCTGTCTGTGAGAAAACCAGACGAGCCCTGCTAGACAAGATCAACAGTTAATAACTCAAGAAACAAACCAGCAGGTTCAAAACAGAGGGTGGGAAACTGTTCTGACAGGTCCTTGTCTTTCAGGGCTCCTGTGTTCAGTTGGAAGTTTTGAATGCTTTTCCTCTTGGCTCTAAAGACCGCAATGCATAAAGAGAAAGCAGATTAAATCCTGAGGAACTCACGTAGTTATGTAACCGTTGGGTGGCTTCTTACTTCTTAATTTACATTTATTTATTTATTTATTTATTTATTTATTTATTTATTTATTTTGAGAGAGTCTTTCTCTGTAGTACAAACTAGTCCTGAACTCACTATGTAGCTCAAGCTGACCTCAAAATCATGGTGATTCTCCTGGCAGTGCTGAGATTACAGGCACATGTGCCCATGTGACTATTTTCTGTGGTTCTGGGGAACTGAACCACCCAGGGCCTTGAATTTGGCAAGCAAGCACTTGAACCACTGAGCTGTGCCCCAGCCCTATGTTTGATCATTAGTCATTTCTCTGTCTATAAAATAATATATAATAATCTTATTTTTAGATAAAACAAGGCACAAACAAGCAGTGTTTCATTTCCTCAACCAACGTTTTAACCATTTTTGTTCCTTTTGCTTATTTCTGATGGCTATGAAATTAAAATGTGTGAAAAACAATTCAAAATTGATTGGTTTATGTATGTATGGAATGAAACTGAGAGATTCTATACAATTTGAATTCTCGCTCCAGTCAGAAAGAAATTTCTTTTTGTAACTTCTAAACATGTCATGGTTTCACCATTTTCAGATCCCTAGCACATGAAGGCTCACCTGCCTGACCTCCTCTGCCTGATGCCTCAACCTTACTGGTAAGTACTTTTAGATTTCAAATGTCATTCGCTTTGAGCGGGCTTTACCACAAATTGTAGCTAAAATCGTTTCTTCTCATCTTTCTGTCTATGGACCCTCTTATTCTACCTTAAGACACGATTCACCGGAATTTTAAAACAAGCCCTAAGTCTTTGACCTTGGCTATTTCTAACCAAAACATAATCTATCAAAAAAGGAGTTGAGTGTGATGCTCAATACAATAAATAAATCAATGTAAAGAGAGAAAAAGTAGTTCTCGTCTTTGAGCTACCATTCGTTTTCTTTGAAATCTTACCGAACACGATTCAACTGACAGAATCTCTACTATGAGCATGAAGTGAGACGACCGGTCTATGTCAGAGATTTAGAACTTTTAACCAAATCAAGTCATCAAGTAGAACTCAGGAACCATCTTCATCACTCTTATCTGTTGTTAAAAGGACACAAACAGAGGGCCAAGGAGGATTCTAGATTCTTGAAAGACAATATTTCTGCAGTATTTTGTTTGGTGAGTATCCCACTGTTTATTTTAGAAGGTTTTAATCCTTCCATCAGTCCTATGAAGCCTTCAGCAAGCTACTACGAATCTGTGCCTTCATCCGACTCTGTAACACGGAGACGATGATTGTAGGGTGTGAGGATTTAATGCGATAATTAATATGAATTTTGAAAGTGAAGCTTCTTATACCCTGTGCTCTATTACTTGTGTTAATGTCATCTTACAGAAGAGAAAACTGAGCCTTACAAATGTTCATAACACATTTCACAATCACAGTTTAGAAATGGTGGAAGTGGGATTTGAACCCACATACTTTGATTTCATAGTCTGTTTCTCAGGCCTGCTCCTCCATTTTGTCTTTTAACAGACTGACCAACTTAAGGAGGAGAAACAGTTAGGCTTTGCATACTGACTGACAGACCATAAAAAGAAAACATGTAAGAAGCTACAAGTTATTCTAATAGGTAGCACAATAAAGAAAATGAAAGACGTTGGAACTGGTTATGTAAAAGCCTAAAAGTCATAATTATACAGTAGGCATTGTAGCTGCAGGAGTTTTTACTAGTAGAGAAACACCAGAGATTTGCAGAGGGAAGGCTGCTATCAGTCAGATATGAACAATCAAGCCAAACCTTGAAAACGCACCAACAAGCTCTAAGTACATTTGTCTACAAAGCTTTAGTAAACGGAACTTCATAAATACTATGTAATTTATGGTAAAAAGTATCCAGCTTTCACCCAAAAATTAGTTTGAGTGCCAGCTGTAAGAATGCCCTGTGCTTAGGCTGATAGAAAATGTAGTAAATGCATAAACTTTGAAGGGGAAGAAAACAATAACAAAGATTTCTAAGAATTATGCAAATACTGAGATTATCTATGCATAAATGAGAGCATTTTGTCTTTCTATGCCTAAACAAAAAACGATCACCAAAAATTGTTCACATGGGAAAATTAATTTCAAATCATTTTGAGAAAGGCCAGTAGTTCTCACATACAAGTACTTAGATATCCAAGCTAAAACTTGGAATGAAACAGCACTCATTTTGACCCATTAATGTTAGTATCTTTCCTCAAAAACTATTCAGTCTTATATTTAGCATTATAAATAGGTTAATAACTGCATAGAACATAGATTCACAAAGCTGGTTTTAAGTGTAGTCTTCACATTAGTGGGTAATAGAAACGACTTCTGTGGAGAGAATTAAGATGTAATACACAATTAAAAGTTAAAATGGTACTCAGTATTTAGATTAAACAGTAACGAGCTGGAGTTAGTCAAACTGAGTTTTAAACCTCTGCTTTATGCCTTGCTAAAAAGGTATGTGACCCCCAGGCAACTTGCTTAACACTTTTCTAAAGGAAAGCTCAGGATGAATATAAAATCCATCTTACAGGTTTGTGAGGATTAAGAGCATTAATATTTATAGAGTACTTCGAATACTGACATGTAGTGATGTATTCAATGAGCATCAGCTAACACTGCTACTTAATAGAAGCTAGGTTAAGAATGATATATGTTTCAATGAGGTCAGAATGTTTCAAGAGCTAAGAAATTAGAAAAATTTATTCTGAAATACAGGAGTCGCCTAGCACCCGTCTATAGAAACATTACAGGTAACAAGAGGCCTTACTATAATGGCAATTATTGAAGCCATATTGCATTACAGATCCCGCATATCTGAGACATACATACATACATACATACATACCTTTGAGGCCATTTTTAAAGATCAAATTTCACTACTTTGCTTGAACACCTACATCCAAGGGATCCACTTACCTCACTGTCCCAAGTAGCTCCGAACACACGCATGTACCAGTGTGCCACAGTGCCCAGGTAAGGAGTCCACTCTTCAGTCTTCAGGAGTGCAAGAGTGGATCTTTATTTATGACTCTTTCAGATAATTTTAAGTATAAAATAATAGAATTATACAAATGATGTCAGAAGGTATTATTAACAAAACAATTGTATATTAAACTTTTACAAACATGATTTTATCATAGAAAAGTGGAATTATACAAGGGGATGAATGTATTTAAAAATAATTAAGGTCATAAATTTCTAAACTTCTTCATAAAGTTCAGGAGGAATTTAAATCACATATATCTCAGTGGGGTATAAAAAGAAAAGTGGACTCTATTTTTTAAATGGATATCCAAAAATATAGTGAGAAATACTTGCAGCCTGAGAGACATGTTAATTTTTCCCCCTCCTGTCTATTTTTGGAGATGATCTGAGATTTCTTGTTGCCAATAGAAAGTCAGTAAATAGTTATTAAATGAATAATTTGATTAAGGAATAAGTATTAAATTTCTTTTAATTTAAAGTACATAAAAAGCACAAAAGGACTTCTGTTACAAAATATTTAAAGGTAATTCTAAACAAATGAAGGAACTCAAAATATTAAACTTAGAAAGGTAAAGATTCTTGCTTTAATATACTGAAGTAAATAATGATGAGGTTGCAAACAAAATTCAAACATCAGCTCTCTATTTTTCTGAAAAAAAATAACAGGTTTCCTATAAAAATCAAAATAAGATTTGTAAAAACTGTATATGGAAACTGGAACCTATCAAGGATTTTCCAGTAGGCTTCTGTCAAGTAAAAGTTCTTGATAATAAACTCTTATTTTGTGTTTCTGTAACTTATAGGAGAAGTAAGAATGGCTTAAAGAAGGACCACAGGGTCAAAAAAAATCTCAGTTTCAGTAGTAATTCTGTCCATATATTTCTAAGTGATCATCAGATTTTAATAAATAAAACCAAGGAATTCAGAATGTGTAGTGCTAACTCCTGAAATATCATGGAATAATCTAGATGCTGAAGATACAGAAAAAATAAAGTACAACAAGCCGTCATGTGTGGTAAAGATTAAGCATTTAAATTCAAGCCAGATTTTGTATGGAGTCTTTGGCATGCCAAATGTCTATTGGGCATGCGGTAGATGTCTACTGGGGGCAGTGACAGTGGTTAAAGTGCTTACCTGGCAAACATAAGGCCCTGAGTTCAATGCCCTAGAACCACATGAAACGGAACAAAGTGGTCCATACCTGTAATTGTAACACTTGGGAGGCTGAGGCAAGCAGATTGCTAAGAGTTCAAGGCTGGCCTGAGCTACATAGTGATTTCAGAACGAGTCTGGGCTTGAGATTGTGACACTATCTTAAAAACAACCAAACAAGCAAACAAAGAAGTCTGTAAGCTCTGTTTCTTCTTTTTTCCTCCAATAAGTGGAAAGAACAGAAAGACTTATAGTGACTAAGTTATATGTATATCACTCAGAATAATGCCTACTCCTATTCCCTGAATATTAGTTGTTACCATTAACTGTTTAAAATCTAACATAACTAATAAGTATACATAACTGTAATTAACACAACTGACATCATGTTATTAAAATAAAGTATAAAATGTTTTCATTAACAAGAATAAAGAATAAAATTTAATGGAAGTATTATTTTTCTTTGAAGGGCATGAGGATTTCAAAACAAGAAAGTGAAAGAAAAGGCTGGAGAAAGTAATGGATGGGTGTGAAGTGTGACTGGGACTTAGAATTCTGAAAGCCTGACAGCCATTTTGAAACTTGAACAACCCACTAACATGGAAGACATAGAAAAATTATAATAAGTCTATAAACTAAAAAAGGAAAGAAGATACAAAAAGCAAATACAGGACACATTTTTAAATAATCATTCACTGATTCGCTCACAGGCTGCTTCACCGAATCTGAGGGGCTACAACGCACGGTATCCCCAGCGCTATGGCAGATGTCTTCTGAGACGGCTCCTCCTCAGAAGGAGAGGGGCACGTAGTCATCCTACTCTTCTCAGTTCTTGAAAAGTAGGAGAAATTCCTCAAAGAAAGAACAAATTTCAAATATTTGGAAAATCTAATACTGGTGTAATTCAAAAGATAAGACCAAGCTTTAAAGTATGTTGTAGCCTGTGAAGCAACTCACGAGAAATAAAGAACTGAGGTTCAGTCAGTGGCGAGAGCTGGAGGAAGAAGTGTGTTGATGCTGAATATGGATCCGCACAAGACACGGTGGACGACGGGAGAACCGGGTGGAAAGAACAAGGGAAGCATTTTAGTGTTGTTTAATAGGGAGGGCACATAAGAAGATCATGCATGTTGGGGAAGGAGGTATGAGAAGAGAAATGAAAAAGGAAACACAGAAATAAGGATCTGAGTTTTCAGTGGCAGAATAAATAGATGCCCCTGGTGGGGGCAGGTACTGGATACTGCCTAGGTAATGCCTAAAATTTGCTCCAGTTCTTTGACTCATAATTCTTTCAAAGGAAGAAGTGCATTTATCCGTCTGTCTTTGGATACACAGCATGTGTTCTCTTGTGTGTGATTAATGCACAACACTGTTCTTGGGGTGTGGCCTCAGTGACCCATGTGAATTTATATGTTTCTGGTTTCTGTCACCAAATACAGCTCCTTAACCTCAACTGTCAAAGTAAAAGCCACAGGAGACTTCTAATTAGCATAAGTGCAAGAAATTATTGGAAGCTATGGCAAACACATGCCATGAATTTCCAAGCTCTAGTTCACATTCAAGCTTTACAAAGCAAATATAGTATTCAAGAATAAATCTAGTGAGCAGATGATCAAATTTTTCAAAAATATTTTCTAAAAGCAAATGAAAACAATAAAGAATATTCTTTGTGGTTGTATTGCTGCACAACAGAATCTACATACAGAAAAAAAATTGCTCAATATGGGTCACACACTTAGTCAACCTGGTCTCCTCTTCATCCAACACCATGATTTTACCATCAGCACTATAACAATAAGTAGTGTACCTTGATCTCAAGTCAAGAGCCATGATTCTCCTTGTACACAGCATTTTAAAAAGAACTTCTGCAATGTTTGGAGTAGATCCTTAAAGAATGATAGGCCTTAGGGTTCTTGATAAAGGTTATGGACATCATCATCATCTAAGAAATGTAAAAGTTTTTCCTCTAAAGTGATAAGGAATGGAAAGGAAAAGAAATACAAGCAAAATACCAGCATGAGTACCCAAGAAACTTATCAAAGGGTGCATATGAGAAAAATAGAGCAACTTTACAGATTTAGAACGCAGCTCCTAGATATCTGTAGTTACAACTAAGACTTAACATAATAATAGATTCTATGGCCGACCCTACTCTCACTACAATTCTCTCTCTCTCTCTCTCTCTCTCTCTCTCTCTCTCTCTCTCTCCCTCCCTCCCTCCCTCTCCCTCTCCCTCTCTCCCTCCATCCAAACTTCTACCCCCCTGCCCCCCAGGTATTAGTTATAAAAGAAAAGAGGCTCTCTCTTGTGAGGAAATTTGCCAAATTAGAGGCAAGCAGAGAATGGTTTGAGCCACCCAAGCACACTATACTGAGAGAGAGTGAAACCAGAAGAGACTTCAATTGTTATTTTGGGCTAGCATAATAATTTAGAAATGTCATGAACACTAAGCCTGCAATTAGCTTTCCCCACAGTACATTCACCATCTTTCAGAGCTGATGACTCACCAGGCTTTTAATGAAAGAAAAAATAAAAAAATAAAAAACTCAGACAATCTCAACAAAGCTGACCTAACCTAGTCTATACCTAAATTGAGATAACCAGCCCTTGTCCTGTATTTTTTAATCTTCTATTTGTTTTTTTCCTTGATGCCCAAATACACCGGAAATAAAAAATAAAAATTGAAAAGTGAAACTGCATTAAATTTCACCCTATATTTCTAACAGAAAAAAAGCTAAACCTTTTAGATAAAGGTATCACTTGGATCTTCAACATCAAACTTGTTTATATAAAATTCATGATAAAATTACATTAGTAAATATGCAAAGAGATATACATTTGACATAAATCGTGACTCATCACCAAGAGAAACCTAAACAGGAGAAATAAACCCAGAAGTTGTGGTAGACAACTGTGAAGCTTATTCCCAGAGCTAACGGCCTCTTGGATGTCACATTGTCTAGTCTTTTCCCACACTCATGCGATTGACTCTAACCAACAGTATATGGCAGAAATAACGGAGTGTGACTTTCCAGGCTACGTCAAAAAAGACTGCAGCTTCTCCTATACGGCTCTCGGATCATTAGTTCTAAAAGAAGCCAGCTGCCATGTCAGACTTTCCGAGCAGTCTCAAGCAGTCTCCCGGCAACAGCCAATGAGGGACTAATGACACCCAGCAATAGAGACCAGTTTTAGAGATGTGTACACCATTTCCAGCCAGACCTTCAGATGACCGCACACCTGCCTGACATCTCGGCCGGTGTCAGGAAAGATACCTGCTATCATTAGCAGTTCTTGAATTTCTTACTACCAATATTGTCTGAGGTATTAAGAATATTATTGTATTATTCGATAAAGTGTGGAGTCATTTATTATGTTATAATCAATAGCCAAGCAGATTTTGGTATTTAAAGTGAAATGTACTCATGACAAAATCAAAACTAGCTATGGAATTAGAAAGGTGCCTGAGAAGTGGGAAGAAGCCAGAAAGACTTTAAGGAGATTGTTAGAGAAAAGCCTGCAGAGCTTTGAAGAGATAGGTAGCAAAATCTAATGGTCTTCACAGTCTTCCAGTGGAAAAACTATTGCCCAACTCTCTATAAACAAGACTATATACTTTACAAAGCTTAGGTGAACCATCTACAGAATGTTGTTGTACTTCCTGGCACCTGAGCAGACATATCGAAGAACATAACCTTTCTCCCTTTCCAGAATTCCAGTCATCCCCAGAAGCTCCCTAATGAATAGGATCCCCTCTCAGAGCCCTGCAGGGCAAGCATTTAGCAGCATTCAAATCAGAGGAGACTTTGCTTCATCTGAAAGAGTAATTTTGAATGAAGCAGGGAAAAGGGTCATTTTTCCCCTCAGGAGACATTTGATCACATGCGCAGTCATGTCTGGTTGTCACAAACGGAAGAGCTCCAGCTTCTAGTAGGTGGAGGGGAAATGTAGCCCTGAACGGTCTGTAATACTCCAAGATGGTCCCTTACAACAAAGAATTGGCTGGCATAGGCACAGAAACCGCACCCGAGAAGTTGTGTGCTCAGAATTAGAGTCACTCGTAAAATTTTTTGTAGCACTTTCATGATAATTTGCAGATAGTTGCTAGCAGCAACCTAATGCAGGGAAATTTTCACTCTCGCTCACACAAAAACAAGTCTAAATGCTATAAATTTTAAATATAGATTTGTCATATGCACATTTAAACTCAGATTCACTTTCTGGTGTTTTGCATTTTCCCTAAGTTAAAGCGGTAGCAAAACTTCAAACATAATAAGTCTGATTCAATTTGGGCATGTGTGAAAGTGTACGAAAATTGCAAGAAGAATTCTTGGGAAACTTTTATTGAAATGTAATCAACACTTTATATTAATTCTGGAAAAAAACAATTTCCGTGGAATCAACTGATTTGTCATGAAAAGGTACTCTTGTTACCTACTTCATCCCATGTGTGTTGATGAATAACAAACACCTGATTATGATATTTAATTATTCACTCAAGTCCGATGAGCTGATAAAAAGGAGAAAAAAATGGGCATGGTTGCTTTATTGCTATCATTTAAATACAGCTCATTTTAGATATTTGTTAGAGATATTTACAAGTTTATGTTCCCCAGGAGAACACAGACTAAATATGAAACAACTCTGATTTGTAGTCAGTCACGGTCAATGCTCATTGACAGTCATTTTACTCAGGTTAGCTACAGAAATTGCATTTGATTTGGGTCTTGTTTACAAAATGTTATTATTATTTTTTTCTTCTGGCAATCAGCTTCATATCCAGTAAAAGAGAAAAATGTCAGTTAAAAGTATCTTTTAAGGTAAAATTATGGTAAAGATATTTGGATGAACTGAATTTAAAATACATCAAGACACATTGAAGGCGCTACCTTCTAAAGCAAGAGGCACCAATCTCTTGCTTCCCTATCTTTGAGTTTCAAAGAAGAGCAATATGGGAAATGAAAACACAGATTAAACAATGATATTTTGTGAAGTTTTAAAGACAGGTTATGTAGGGGCACAGAAAGTGAATAATTTTTTAGTAACTTCATCCAGTCACGGATTTCTGAGGCATGAGAGATCATCTCCTTAATTCCTCATTTCAGCACAGAGAATATGAACCTGAAAATAATATTTTACTCACTTTCTGTAGATGACGCACAGCCAGGATTATAACTCACATTTTTCAATACTCTGTTTATCAATAAATTCATATTAGGATAAAACTTTCGAGAAATATAATTTTAGAACTAAGTTTACAAAAATTCTGAAAAATTTTAGGGGTCAGAGTTTTTCATAAGTTGTAGGGTAATATAGGAGATGATGAACCCCAACGTAGCTGGTTCCCAGGAAATGCACAGCACCTCCTCTTCTGGTAGCCTCTATCAGGTGGCCTCTATCAGGAAGAGCACAGAAAGCCAGCTTGTAAAGTGCGCCTGTATTTGGAGCTTGCTCCCCATGTTTCACATTCCTGCCTGAGCTCTGGGCTTCTGTCAGATCAGCAGCAGCACTGGATTCACAAAGGACTTCAACCCCACTTTCAGCTGTGTGTGAGAGAGATCTAAAATGTTCACTCTTTATGAAACCTAAGGTTTGTTGATCAGAGGTGGAGTTGAGCCAATGCTAGTACCCCTCTCTACAAGTCCAGGGGAAAGTTGTCTGCCACAAAACTCTTCCAAAGAATAGGGAACTTTCAATCTAACGTTTGGTCTTTCAGCTAAGGCATTGGGAAGGTTGAGGCTTCCAGTTAAAATTAATGCAGATACGCAGAGGTATCAGAGGGCAGTCAACACTCATGTGGCCAAAAAGAATGAAATCACATTGCTGTGCTCAGTGTTTCCATTCAGATATTCCTCAAAATCACCTCTAATATGGGAAACCACTGAGAAATCAACCCTGTCTTTTAAAATGTATTAATCACTTTCTTGTTCCTGTAAAAAAAAAAAAGTCTCAAAACCCACAGATTAAAGGCAGAGAAGTTGTTCCAGCTCGCAGTTTCTGAGGTCTTAGTCCAGTCAGGTCATTTAGCTCCAAGGCAAGAACGCCAGTGGCAGGAGGACCCGGCGTACAGGAAATTTGCCCACGGCATTGTGACTAGGAAGCAGGGGAAAAGCAAAGAGCCGGATGCAAGAGTGCCCCTTTCCAGATGGCACCCTTAGGGACTCACTCCTCTAACACATCCCCACCTCTATAGTACATGAAATTATGAATAGACGAATCCACTGATGAACATAGCATCCCATGATCCAATCACCTTCCAGACAAACAAGACTATTGGAGGTATATTTTAGATTTAAATCATAACACAGAGCAAAAGCTGGGGAAGCATACATGTATGATTGCCCCATGCTTGCAAATTTCCCTGAATCTGAACAATGTTTCATCTGGAGTCTGAACCCATCTCCTGGTCCCAGAAACACAAAGTCTAATGAAGTCTAATAATACCATAATACTGCACTTTGAGGTCCAACTGTATAGCATATACATGAAATTGCCCAGCTGGTCACTTACATACAGAACACGGCCGGGGGACACTGTGAGAAGCATTATCTCTCCTCTAGTTCTACATTAGGAATATGATCAACCTTTCTCCATTTTATGCAAAGATCCCTAAATGATAGCTGCTGTTGCTTAAAAGAAAGACTACATGAATATAAGATGGGAGTGTGGCATCTAAAGCACTATAAAATGAAATCATGTCAAAGCTTCCTCAGGAAGCATTAAATAAAAGGATATTCTCTTATTAATGTAGCAGAATCTACATAATTCATGCTAATAAATCACAATTGAGGGAGACAAGGAGATTTCAGGTAACTTCAACAAGAACTTTTGGGCAAATACTTTGTGACACTTGGAACAAATGTCTTTAATTTACAAGGATTTGGGTGTTAGCAAACAAAATGCTGAACAGAAGCAATAGGAACACAGTAGAGAAAGTAGATGTACTAAAGACAAACTAAAACTCCTTTGTGAAAATTGCGGCAACTCCGATATAAATAAACGAATGCTTTAGCAGAGTGTTAATCGCTTTCTATTGTCTCTGTTGTGAAAGACCTTCACTGGGGAAGAGAAAGCCTTACACAAGTAAGGGGCACCTTTCGTGGATAGTCATGTTGCCTGCCAAGGAATGTTCAACCACAGACACCATCATGCGTGATGTCACCTTAGCGTTCTCATTCTAATCTCTCGAGTCTTTTTTCACAGCTTCATTCACAATGCAGTGTGTTTGTTTGCTTACTTACCACATTTTCTTAACTGAAATGTAACTTATATGGCATAAAAATGTGATTTTCTCACTGCTTTCTCTGAAGTAACTAGAGGAGTGAATGCCGATGCCTATTGGCATGTACTTGTGGAATAAGTGTGTGTTACAACTAAACTTTGCACATTCTTAAAAGAGAATATTTTCAATCGAGCATCGGGAACAGATACCAAATCCATTGGAAGAAAGGCAACGTGCATTGCTGAAAGATGTTGATAATTATGAAAAAATACTCCTGTACAACCCTGACATCTTATAAAATGTATGGATTCTTGAATTTAGCCCCAAATTGCAAATCCTACTTAAGAAAAATATACATGTGAAGATATATAGTTTATATATTTATAATGCCTGCTTCCAGGTATAAATATGTTTGTGGTGTTCTTCTTAAGCACTGGAGTATACTATGATATATGGTGTCTATAAAGTAGAAATCTAAAGATATTTATTTTTCAAATTCATTCTCATTCCAATATTTTTAAATTAAGAAAAATAGGATCAACCAGAATTCTAGTGTATCAGTAGCTTCATGTCTTTTCATGCCATGATTGATGTCACTAATGTATGAATTCAAGAAAACAAAGAATAATAGTTGTCATAGATTATATTAAAGAGTGGCATTTCTTTTTTGTAAAGAAAGGGATCATTTATAGAAGGGATGTGGTATTGTTTCTCCTTCAGAACAGTAACAGGCAAGCTTGACTTGATTTCCTCAGATACTTATGACCAGGAGGAAACAAGGGCGAAAAGAAATTATTTTAAAAGGAAGCTTTGCCATTTACCTGATAATACTCCTGTAAAATAGTATGGGTCAGTTCCAGATAGCTACTGGCTAGGAACTTCTACAGAAATACAGCTAATGAGTCCTCCTTTATTACTGTTGGGTTGTTCTGCTACTGATAGGAATTCTCTCGTGTAGAGATCAAAAGGGTAGCAGCTTCTGTTGAAAGCTTTCTAACTATCAAAATAATAAGAAAAAAAATCAAATGCAATTCTCTAGCTTTTATAGATAACTTCAGCTATAGTACTTGGGCTCTCTTGTTACTCGCACGACCAAAGGTTTGATCCACTTTGTTCCTGTAGAGAAGTAATATATAGTAGTCAAGAACATAGGTTTGGGACTCCCAAAGATCTGAATTAAAATTCCAGGCTCTTATTGAGTTGATACAAGTTACATAACCTACCTCAATTCTAGTGGCCTCAAGTTTTTGATAGATGTATCTAGAAGAAAAAAAAAAGACATATGGCAGAATGTATTAGGAATGCCCCTTACCGCCATGCCAGAACAGCATAAGTACTCGATAAATGTCCACAGTGTTTCATTAGCCATTGGTTTCCTCTCTCAGTGCTACCTTAGATAAAGTTCTTCCGTGTTACCTCATGAGCAGATCGTTACAATGAGCTTTTACTGAACGTTTCTTCATTCACTTCTCCTGTCACATTTTTCTTCATGCTTATATTTCACACTAGTATCATTGCAAGAACATCAAGAAAGCAAGAGACAAACAACACAGAGCCAGCAGAGATGATGACGAAGAATAAGCACTTAGGAAGCACTTCTGTGACCGACACCTTTAAAACATTCTCCATGTTTAATTCTCACAGCAGCACAAGAACAGAGATATTAACTTCATCATTCATTTGAGAAAACAGAGGTATACACGAAATAAGTTACTTAACCAAGGTTATACAGCTGGTCAGAGGAGATCGTTAAGTCATGTGACAACAGCACAGATACCAACAATGACTACAAAGTATGAAGTGCTGTATCAGGCAACACTCGGCCCAGAGTGCTAAATGACAGATTTGGATTCAAGCTCATGCACTCTGGATCCACGCAGCGCTCTTAACCACCATACTAAAAAAGAGATCGATGAAAAGAAAAATCAACCTGTATAGGCCAGCGTTTTGTTTCTTGGAGACAAGAATCTCTTCAATCAAGTAAATATTTTGAGTTATCACATGGCATAAGATATAAAAGATTAATTCTCAAATTTTTATAATATAGCTGCCATGTTTGGTCCATAAATAGCATGTTCTTCTAAACAATTACATTTTAATGCACACATAAATTTGACTTGAGAGTTTTTTATGAGTTTGCAGTGGGAACAAAATGCAGGAGGAATCACTTCTGAATAATGCTGGAAAATTGAGCCTTGCAATTGCTTATTATTCAGATCAGCACATAAAACAGTATTTCTTGGCTAGAAGGGAGCTTAGAATATTGACTTACTCACAGTTTGGGGCTTTGAATAGAAGCTTTTAAATAGAAGTAGATATACATATTAACTATGATTGAAAGGTGCCTTTTTACTTAATTTACATGTTTTAAGTGTGAATATTTATAATTCTATAGCATTCACAAAAAAAGACAACATTGAAAGCTGTGAAAGGATCAGGTACAGAATTAGAGACTTTAATTACTTTTGACATATGCTAAGATTTTCCTTTTCTAGAAATTACAGAACCTGAGTCAGAATACCTACTGTAATGCACGAGATATACATAAATGTCATATATAATCAACTTTGAAAAATGTTAAATAAGACAAATCGCACAGTTAAGTAATATCATCTTCAAACTTTCAAGATGGGTGGAGCTAAGTCGGAAATTTAAGAGCAGAAAATATGGGTTGAAAATCTTGATGAGTATGTTAGAAACAACTCACAAGGTCCCAGACACTAAATCTTTGCCAATTGCCGCAGTTTCTAGAGGTCCGCAGCCAACCCTATCTTACTCTGTGAGTAGATGACTGCAGAAGAAGCGATGACAGGCCTGGAGAACCAGCGGCCAGGGTGAAGTTCAGGCAATCTTAGCTCAGCTGTTACCCTCAGCAAAATACCTACTCTTTGTTTTCCCTTTCTCAACTGTGCAGGCAGGACTTTTCCCCAAATTCCAAGTTCCAATAGAATATGACTGCTTGGGTACCACTAAGATTACCAGAGCTAGATGATACAATATTGCAGATTTTCTTTAAAAAAAAAACTACTCTATCTCTTAAATATTTAACACTTTATTAATAAATCACATTCTTAGCTTAACTTCTTTTCTATGTCAGGGCTTAGATAAAACTTCAAGACATCAGGGCTCATTGCTCTTAATATTATTTATGAATTTATGCATAACCCTTAGTAGAATGCAATATGTTTTGTGCATGCACGTTGGTCCATCTAAGTACTACACACATGAAGCAAATATTTCGAATTTACTAATGAGGATAAGAAAGAGCTTATCAAGATAAAGACAGTGATAACATCAGATCTGCAAATTCTTCTTGTCTTTTAGCCCTAATTTTAAGCCTTCTCTACCAATTTAGAACGCCTCCTGTAAGAGTCCTTCATCACACCCAGTGCATGACATTCCTGTCTGCCCACTTGCAATTGATTTGTCTTCATGCACCTCACGTGTTGCTGAGAATTACCTCGCCCCTCTTCGCAGGCCACAATATCCTGCTTCCCGACTCTATCTCTCCTCTACCTGTTCCCATACAGAATGGTTTTCTCATGTTCAACTTACAAGGCCATCTCTTCCACAGGAAAGAAGGCTGATAATGAGAAGGTCGCCACGTGTCTTAAGAAGGTAAGACTTTGTGTTCTCCACTCCAGAGTTCACAAAGGTCTTTTAAGAATGTTCTGTGAACAAGAAGAATTCATACTTTTCAAATTTGATAAACATGCTGGTTTCATTAATGCATTCTATTTTAAGTTGTGCTGTAAAATTACTATCGATGCCACTTTTCCTGGTTTTTTACATATAAAATATATACCGTAGTAGGAACAGGTATAAAGGCTATAAAAATCCCAGGATTTATTTCTATGGCATATCTTATTGTTGCATAATCGATAAGCAAGAGCTGAGTTTATTTCTATGTATTTCTTGGAAGGCTTCCCATTTTAGTGTAGGTTAACATCACATTTCATCCCTAAAGTGACTTAGGAAATCCAGTACTGATCCAGAAATTATATAATAAGCTGAAGTATCTCAAAACTGGCTCAGTACTATGTTTCCAAGAATATTACAAAGAGAAGAGAGACGCAGTAAAACTTTCTTACTCTCTTTCTCTTTAGTTTTCTTTCTTTTTATTTTGAGCATGGGGAATTAAACACATGGCCTTCACTCTGAGTTATATCCTCAGCCCCTTTTTATTGTGTATTTAAGAGAGGGTCTTACTAAATTACTAAATCTCTAAATTGTCCAGGCTGGGCTTTGACTTCTGATCTTCAAACCTCTGCCTCTGAAAGTGCAAAGATTACAGCCCTGCAGGCCTTGCTTGGTGAATACTTTATCCTGGACAAATCCTACCTACAAATCTGTAGTATTTGCAATTCTTGACCAGTCAGGTTCCCCATAAACACATGGTTGATTTGATTGAATTTTCCGAAGGTTCTTCTCATCCTCCTTATTTTCAGGTCTCAAGTTAAAGCAGGGAGCCCTTGCTCCTTCTCCAGCTAGCAGGGGAGTTTTTACTTTCTCCTTTATACTTCTCCCAATAAATTTATTTTATATTTCCAAAAATAAAAATAAAATAATAAAGCTAAAGAAATAAGTCCAATTTTCATTCACACATCCCCATGGTAAACAACTGGAGACTATTGTGTTTTCTCTTGTATCCTTTTAAGTAGAGCCTTTTCCTTCCACCCTATTTATTTATGACTGCCTCGGCTATGGCTTTGAAAGTTTTATTTTGAAATATCTTATTTTTAAAAAATTCTGTCTCTGAGAAAACTTTGTGTCAAATCTTTTAATTTTCCCAAAGACAGAAAGTATCAGAGCCCCCTTTAAACTATAGTTGAATATTCAAGGAAATAGAGAAATAATAGATTGTCATGGCTTAAGATTCAACAACCAATCCTATTTAGTACTAGAACTTTGACAATTTACTGTATTTTGTGGCATCCAAGAATAAGAAGAACCAAAATAAAGGGAAATTCTAAGCAAACATTGGTACACACATCTTTAATACAGAAATACCTTGTGTGATGTTAGGTGCAGTGTGCAAATAATGGTGTTGGAGAAATGTAGCTTGAAAACAAAAAGAAATGAAAGAAGTAGGGAAACTCTATTTTCAAAACAAGAAGCAAGTTCATTTTTAATCTGACCTTGCCACAGGGAAATTCACAACTGCATGAGAGCTGCCAGCACCTCCATGGCTACTGAGGAAAAGGCAAGACTTTTCTGGAAAGACTTTTACCACCATTACATGAACTATTTTAGGGTCTGTCATGGTGATGCAAATGTAAATATGACGGCAGTAGGCAGGCAAGGCCCTGAGAACAATATGTAACAGGACAACTTTCTCCAATCACTTAGCAAATGTTGACCTTGGAAAATCCCTTGGAGCACAGAGAGGAGGTGGAACAGAGGACCAACATTCCCTTGTCAACTGTCCTCTGGAACGTCGCTGTTTATGACCATGTTAGTCACTTCAGAGAAGGGCGTTGGGGAACATGCCCTCCTGTTTTGCTAAACAACTCCACCAGCTGCTTCCTGCAGGCTAGAATGTCATCCTCTGGGGGCCTTCCTACAAGTCACCTGCCTGTTCTTTTTCCAATACGTTCTTAATCATTTAAAGACTCGTGAGTGGTTTGAACATTTCAGCCTAAGTCACCGTGGCAGCGTAGTTCCACTGGCATGCCAGGAGGACAACGAGTCTTCCTGAAAACTACACAGTTCTTAATCAGTGCTCCAGGATTCTTTACTATGGAGTAGACAGAATAATCTCATAAAATGTAACAAAACAGTATAATGTTGAAATATTCACTAGTTTTCTGTTCTATAAACTGCTTATTAACATACAAAGAATATACTAACAAAAAGGATACATTGAGAAAAGGGCATTAACAGGATTTTTAAATCAAAACCAGAATTATAATTTTTAGTGCATTGAAATCTTCAAGGTTTGACAAATATACAGTGAAAGTTTAATTTATCGATAAATTTGATGTAATAGAAGACACACTGCCTTCAATCCCTGTTCACTTCAAGCACTAGCATCTCATGGCATGTGCCACTTTGTGACCCAGCTCTGGAAGTTCTCTTTTTTGAGAGCCTTCAGTTGCTCAGCTGTGGCTGCATCGATGTTCTGGATCAGTTCAAAATGTTTACCTTTCATGACTGTTTTCACTTCAGAGACAATCCAGATCAAGCGAATGGAAGACCAGGACAGAGCCCACGTCTGCACAGGGCTGTCTTCCACGAGATGCCACTCAGCAACCGCACCTCCAAAGGGGACTTCCCGAGCTGCTTCAGAGAGTGAGAAAAGTGACGAGACAAATGTGTTTAAAGTAAGGAGCAGTATGTTGAGGTGAATGAATTGCGATATGTCTTTTACCGTAATAAAACTATTTTTACCTTAAATATTCACCATATGGCTTTTTAATGATTTGTCTTACTCCTACTAACAATGACTTGTTTTATTTTTATTTATAATAAAGACCAAAATGCATGCCTTACATTTTATTTTTCAATGCCAAGAACGGAATTGCTCAGGAAATCCTGGTAGAATGAGGGCTCTACTGGGGAGCTGAGCACGAAGAGAGCAAACACAGTCAGGCACTCCATCATTGTTCCAAAGCTACAGTTCCTCAAAGCTGGAATGAGGACACGAAGCATTCTACCGGATGCTCTACAGGTTCTTCAGACACATAAAAATATGATGTAATATAACAGGTGCTGTGGTACAATGTGTAAAAATTTGCTCCAGATTGATCTATCATACTATTAGAAGCAAAACCACTATGATATGAAAAATTATGAAAACACTGAGATCAGTGTACAGGTTGTCGCCACTAACACCAGGTGCGGGAAAAATGAACAAACTTTTAGGGCACACTGATTAGCAAGACTTTTTTTCCCCAGATTCGATTTAGGAGGAATGATACATGGAGAGAATTTAATTAGCAAATGTTTTTCTTTTAAACCCTGCTATGCCAATTACAGAAGTCAGTGTTGAAATTTTACACGGCAGTCATTATGGCATTTTATACTATATGACATGGGCCCTCTCGTCCTCTGCTTCTCCAGAGTTAAATAAGCCTGAGAAATGGTCATACAGTTGCTCCTAAAGTTGACATCTTTGGCTTGTACACTGGGACACGAGTGGCCATGTTAACAGTGATATTCGTATATGCCTGCCAGTTCTGTGATTTCTTACAGACATCCCACTCCAACCTCTAAAATACCCTCATTTTCTTCCTCAAAATTTTACTCTTTTCTACACTGCTTATAAAACTTTAAATGTTGTAGAAATCTATTGGGATTCTTTAAATATTTTGGCCAATTGAATAATGTGAACAAACTTACTTATTCAGTATCAATATAAATATATTTTGAAACTTAGTACTCTAAGTACTTTAGATCTTTTTAAAAAGCAATTTACAAGTTTTAATCATTCTTAAAATATAATAAGTTATTATTTTCTCCTATAATAATCATATCCAGTTTTAATTTGGCTTGATTATTTGAACTGACAGAATTTTTTTAGCTTTTCCAAATTTAAGTAAACATCTGGCATTATTTAACATTAATATCTTACTGGAATTTTTCAAACTTGAATATTAGAAGAGAAATTGAATTTTTAATTCTGTCATCCCTACAGATGACAACTTATTCTGATTATTGGGATAGCTCTATCTAAAACTTGAGTTTCTCAAATATTTATAACCATGGGAATTTAGACACACAGATATAATTTTTTTTAAGATTTTAGATCATTTGAATGGTTCTTAAGAATGGTGACAAAATCAGAGATAATGAAGTAATCACGTGTGCTGAAGGTGTACGTTTCTACTTCCATATCTATTTGTAAAATTGGTTCAACATTAATACTAGAAAGCCAAAAATGTATTGTATCATATATCAAGTTATATTCTGAGCTCATTGCCCTTCCGCAAACTGCTGGTACTACCTTTCACTGTTAAATCTACCCAATGTTTCTGTTAAAATCCACCTATTTGCATTCCTTTCAGTATATGTGCCTGTCAAAAATTTAGCCTACTGCTCGAATTTTCTTTGGCCTCTCCTGTTTTATTTATTATTTATTTTTGTGAGATAGGGTCTCTCTTTGTAGCCCAATCTGGCCCTGAACTCACTATCAAGCCCAGGCTGGCTTTGAAAACATAGCAACCCATCTGCCCCAGCCTTCCTGTGTCTCTAATATTTAGCATTAATAGTCTTGCATCTGCGGAAAACTTTCATTCCCTAAGGAAATGACCACAGCTCACTCTGCCTTCACCACCATGACCAATGAGTTTCACCCCTCCTTCACGTTATCAACCCACTCAGTGACCAAAACTGCTTCACCACTGAAAGTATCATAATTATTTACACTTTTTTGAGACAGGGTCTCACTCTCTGGTCCAGGCTGGTCATAAACTCATTTTGTATTCCAGACCAGGCTTAAGTTCATGGCAATCCTCCTGTCTCAGCATCCTAAGTACTGGAATTACAAGTAAGCAACACCACACCTGGTTTACGTGGTACTGAGAAATTGAACCCAGATCACTGAGGTTGCAGGGATGTCCTTTAAGCACTGAGCTTCTCCACAACTCCCTTATTTAAAATTTTTAGAAATTTTATCATTGCCTCCCTTTTTCTGAAAGATATTTTGTTCACTCCATAGAAATCTACACTCTGCCCTCTGCAACCACTCGTCTTCCTTGGAGACACATTCACGATGTGCTGTCTCAATCAATTGCTCTCATAGCTATAGTTTGTGCGTTATTTCAACAAATAACTCATGAGCATTATATGAACGAATAGAGGACAGTGATTTGGGGAAATATGGAAGTCTCCTATCTTCTACCACTATTAGAGGCCATATTCCAAGACACTGAAAGTTCACAAACCTTCTGTTAAAGTAAGACAAACTCACTCTATCTCTTTCTCTTTTCTCCTACTCTTCTTCCTGTTCTCCTTCCTTCCTTCCTTGTTATTTTCCTTCCTTCCTTTCTTCCTTCCATTCTTCCTTCTTTCTTTCCTTGCTTTCTTCCTTCCGTTGCTTTGCTTTCCAGGGTTAGAAGATGCAACAGCACCCAGATATCGATTTCTTAACAAAGCTTTACAGTGCTTTTCTCATCGTCCAAATATTAGTATATAAACTCTAATCCCTACGCCCTTTAGTTTCTACTTGTATCTGATGGATCAATATATCCATTTCTTTGGAGTAAAACCAAACCTAATAAGTGCATGTACTTTAAACCAAATAAACTCTTCTGGGTATGGTGTATATAGGCCCTCAAAATAGTTCAATATTTGACATACAATCACAGGCCTTCCTACAATACAGCCTCTAACAAAACTAGACTGTCCCGAATCCCAGGAAATAAAATTGTTCACCTTTATACCACGAAGGTTGGGAAGGCATCAAAATCTGCTTGTGGTAGGTGTGGAGGCAGACTCTGAGGGGTTCGTCCTGCGAGACCTAAAGTTCTTATTAAGTGATCTAAAATGAAGAAACATATCAGCAGGGCCTACGGGCTTCCATGTGTTTTAAGTATGTCCGTGATAGAATCATGTGTGCTTTCTTTATTGAGGAGCATAAAATCGTTGTGAAAGTGTTGAAGGCACAAGCACAGAGTCAGAAAGCTAAATAAAACAATGAAGCTCTTTTCAGTAATAAAAGATCCAAAGGCTCAAAAAAATAAACCAAATAAAATTAAATTTCAAACTATATTAGTCTTTATTTCATTAACATTCTGGTCTTCTTATGGCCTACTACTGGTTATGACCCTTTTCAATTTCTCTAATTATATCAGGCCAATTAAATGCTTCTTCTCCTGTGGTTACTGTCACAGCTGAAGACAGCAAGTTAAAAACCACAAGCTCAAACAGATTGGTGACTTACTTAATAAAGGTGGGTATGACAGAAGTCATTAGGCCAGATGGCTGCTGAGGTCAGAGAAATAAGTGTGACAGTCGTCTTTCTGTCTCCTCTTTCCTGAATAAAAACTATGCAAATACCCATGCAAAGGAACCATGGTGCACCTGTTAGTGGTTGCGCTGTCAGGCCCCAATTCCATCGGATCTCTGCAACCAGTTCATGTCTCCACAGGCTTAAAGAATAAGTCATGGAACGTATGTGCGCAAAATGCTCAACTCCGTTGTAAACCTTAAATTCTGCACTTGTACATATCAATAAAATGGGGAAAAAAGAATAAGTCATGGAAGATGGGAAGCAGATTGTGAAGTGAACGCTTTACTGGGAAAAAAATTATGGAAGAAAAGTAAAGCTTCTGCTCATCCGAAGGGGGACCCAGAAATGTGGGTTGCCTCTGTGGCTCACTCTCACTGTCTAGGGACTTTTATACTTGAGCTGGGCAAGTGGTTAGCCTATGCTAAGTAGCTTAGTCACTAAGGCTGGTTGCTACGTTCCCCACTTCTAAGCGGCTGCTGAAGCCCACCCCTAAGCAGTCTTCTTTTAACTACTTAGTGTTTATCCATTAAGTAGTTCTTAAGGGGGACATCCACCTATAGTCGGTCTTTTATGCTTGGTCCATTTCACTGAGCATTATTGACTCTGGGTGGCCCCATTTTGGTTCAAATGCTTTCTATCTGTCTTTCTTCATGGCTGCACAGTATTCCGTTGTGTATAGGTACCACATCTTCAAAGATCAGATAGGAAAGGAGTGAACACCCTTGAAAAAAGGAGTGGAAACAGACGCTCACTAATTCCCTAAACCCCGTGGTTCCAATGTGTTACAAAATTTGGAATTCATGAATTTAAAAAATAAATAAATAAATAAATAAATAAATAAATAAATAAATAAAATGTTATGTTTTGTAAACTTTTTGTATCAAAATAGAAAAAGTAGTACAAATAAAAAATGATAAAAAAGTAGTTCTTCAGAGGGGCAGGAGTGGCAGGGAGTGGCAGGAGTTGCAGGAGTACTTCTATAATCCTACTTCCCAGTAACCTCTCCATTTCTGGGGAATGCTGTGCCCTACATGCCTATGATCCCACTGTCTCCTTTCACAATCCCAATACTAAATGTATTAGCAGTGTCACAGATGCTGTTATAGTTTGGTTGTGAAATGTCTTTCAAATTCCTGTGCTAAAGGCTTGGATCCCAGCTGATGGACTTCAGGGGAAATGGTTGGACTAAAACTCAGTGGGTCAATTCACGGTTGAGTTCATAATGATGGCATTACTGGAGGGGATTGGAACAAACAGCGGGACCTAGCAGAAGGGAGTAGATCTGGCAGAATGAGATTAAAGAGTTCATGTGACCCCCAATCACTTCCCGTGGCTCTTTTCCTCTCTACTTTCTGGCTTCCATAAAGTGAGAAGGTCTCTTCCATCCTCTCTACTACCACGATGTTTATGCTCTGCCATTAGCTTAAAAAATAATTGAGCTAGTTGGGCATAGACAAGATTCTAAAATTGGGATCTAAAAATAAATCCTTCCTCATTTTGTCTCTTTATAGTGGGTATTTTTTCATAGTGATGACAAACTGACTAATCTCAATGATCAAACAGAAAAGAGATCTTAATAATAAATCACTTAATTTCAACATTTGCTGCTCAAATATCATGCTATTTAGTGAATAAGATCATAGATTATGAAGAAGAGCCAGTCATTTGGTTGGGTCTGGTGGCAAAAAAAAAAGAAGAGAAAAGAAAGGAAAAAAAATAAGAAGAAACTAGCAGAAGAAAAGAAAAATAGTAGAAGAAATATCTAAAGAGTTATTTCTCTGGAAAAAGAGACTGGTGGATTAATTAGTTCCAATCTGACATCAACTTATAACCCCAGCTCATATTTGAATTGTCAAGTGACAAAAAATCATAAAAGATTGAAGAAAAATGTTAAAGATTCCTGGGTGACAATGAATATAACTTATTCCAAGCATAGAATAAAAATCTTACAAAAACTGTATCTTCAAAGACATAAAATATCATTGAGAAGCTTCTTTCAGAAACTAAACAAAATTATTCATTCCTATCCCCCTGCTGCTATATCTTTGAATAAAGATATTCTTTGTATATGAAGAATTTGGAGAGATTTTGTTAGGAGTGACTGCATATTTTTTAAAACAAACCTGGTTGATGGTGTTCCCACAGTGATTTGGCCACACTTCGAGTAACATGAAATAAGGTTATTTCAGGATTTATTTAATTTTAAAGAGGGAAACAGAAGTTCAAAGAGCTAAGAATTCCGGGAAGATTTTTACTATGGCTCCTCCTTAGATCTCATCTATAGGTGGTACTGAAAAAGCATGAGGCCTCTATCCTTCTCATGGGTCAGGTTCATGGCAAGTTTTGCTAACATCTCTGGGTATTCTCCCGGGACAACTCTGCCTAATTTGAGAGTAACTGTGTCGGGGTGCTGAGGGGCGGGGGGTATTCTGATCTTCTTAAGACAGCTGAGTAATGTTTGATTTGCCTAAACTACCTGGGAACATGAAAGTTAGAGTTGGCCTCCTCGTCTTTGTTCTTAAAACTCTTCAAATTATTATTAAAGCAAATTCTTCCTGGTACTGAAATTCTCTCTTAAAATTTAGAGTAGTTCTTATTTTCATATCCAGATCCTGAGAGACATTCGTTCTTCTTCCCATGATCACACAATTAATCAAACTTTCTGAATCTGTAAAACAGACTCATAACCACTAGGTAAAAGAGTAAAATAAAATATCCTCCACAGCATGCTCAGAATGTAAAGGGCTATTTGATTGGAAGGATGGGGGAAGATTCAGACACACACACACACACACACACACACACACACACACACACACACATATATATATAGCCAAGAACAAGAATAAGCCAGAAAATTGTATCAGTCAGCATTTCTGTTGCTTGGACAAAGTATTAGCCACAATTTAAAGGATATGAGGTTTATTTGATTCACAGTTTTAAAGCTAAGTGACTAAGAAATCATAAAAAATTGAAGAAGGAAGAGAAGGCTATGCTAAAAAAAAAAAGTTGGTCTTTTCATGTAGCACAGGGAAAGAATATCTAAGAGGAAGAGGCCAAGACCAGGGACAGCTCCCGAGGTCACCATCAGAAAGACCCAGGAGTGTGGTCTGCAATCTGCTTGGCTTTCCTTAATCTAATTAAGATGATAAGCATGATTGATGATCAAAGATGATAAAAATTAGTTGATTATTACAAAAAACATGGAAACCAAGAAAGTTCTATCAAAAAGTAAAGAAAACAATAACTGGCCCATATGATATTTTTCCTTTGGTATTCTTTTGTTTCCCCCATTTTATTGATATGTACAAGTGCAGAATTTAAGGTTTACAACGGAGTTGAGCATTTTGTGCACATACATTTCTTGTCAAAGTGACAAGGGCTTTCCCGCTCTCCTTTTGTCCCCCCTACCCTCTCTTTCCTCCCTTCACCCCCACCCTGTCCCCCTCTTTCGCTTTGTCTTTCATCTAAAGTTCCATGAGATAGTTGTGGTCTGGGTCTTTCACATCAGAGAGACCATCGGATGTTTCACCTTCGGCTTCTGACTCACTTCACTAAGCATGATGTTCTCAAGTTTCTTCCATTTGCCTGTGAAAACCTCCACGCTGTTGGTATTCTTGCTTAAAGGTCAAGTACAGGTTATTTGTTTCCAGCAAAATTCTGATCACTATCTCTATTGTTCACGTCACTGGTGTTTTTTCAATGGAAAAGAAAATGAGCTCTTTAAAGACGGTGGATGGTAGAAATGGCTACTCATTGGCTATTTGGTTGTCTTTTGTGATGATGTATATAACTTTCAGATTTGGGAGAAAATTAAAAATGTATGATAATTTCCATGTGCTCTTTTTTATTGATTCTGTTTCTCCGAGAAAGTGAGAGATTATGTTGAAATAATTAGAACCAATGACATATTTTCTCTTTGTCAAAACTAAGCCAGAAATAGGATACTATTATACTAGTCTATGTGTACATTTCTCTTTTTGGATCTGTCTTTACTAGAGGTAACATCAGTATTTTTATAAGATGTAAAAGCCTTTACACTTTCAAAACTTTCTATTTCATAGATAAGTGTCTGGAAAAGAAGAAAATGACATGCCACTTTTTCTGACGCGGTAGGGCAAGAATTGGTTCTGGAACTAATGAAAGGAAGTTGCAGTGTTTTCCTTTACAGAAGTCTTCTTCATGGTGAACTATTGGTTTTGACTCATCCAAAGAAAAGTTAGGGCTTATGTTTGGAGGAATAGCATAGTTGTTACAGTGCTTGCCTAGCAATCATAGGGTCCTAGATTCAATTCCCCAACACATAAGCTGGATGTGGTGGTGCAAACCAGAAATCTCAGCACTCAGGAGGTTGAGGCAGGAGGATTGCTTTGAGTTCAAGGCCACGCTGGGCAGCATAGTGAGCTCAGGACCAGCCTGTGCTGCATAGACAGATCCTTACTCAAAAAAAAAAAAAAGAAAGAAAAAGAAAAAGTTAGAGCTTAGCATTTTTCTGTAGAGATAATTTTTGTATACCACTGTTTCAGTTTGGTTTTTCAGAAGCAGACACTGAGAAAGTGCCTGGTATGCTGGCTAAATATTGTAGCTCACGGAAGGGGAAAGAAACAGTGCTTGGCAAAGCAAAACAAAAAGCTAATTCATTATCAACCAAGACTCAGTTAATTCTATATAGAACTGTGAAGCACATATGGCTCATTCCGTGGTGGATGAAATTATGCACCACTGTGATTAATGCTTTAGGAATGGACATTCTTAGGAAGGTGGTCCTTTAACTGAGTCAGCCTACTGCATCTCAGACAAGCACTAAAGAATACTCATCTGGAGGTTGTATGCTGACAGGTAGAACAAGACTGCAACAACGAAACTGTATTGTTTGCTTGATTGGCTGAAGAGTGCCCCAGGGGATTAGGAAGGCACACCATTGAGCCTGTCTGGGTGGGCCGTGGAGGCATGACCTTGGATACTCCATCTGATCATCGCCCTTCCCTCTCTGGTGCTGTTCTGCTGTTTTGCTTTCCAGGCCCCTGGAAGTAAGCGGGCTCACCCCACCACACTCTTCCAGTGTGATGTTCCTTTCTTGGAGCCAGCCTACTCTGAACTGAATCCTCCAAAATGATGAATATGAATAAAATATACCTTTAAGTTGTGCCAGTTGTGGGACACCAGTGATAATAAAAAGACTGACTAATACAGAAAATAAGTACTGGAGAAGTGAGGTTATTGATATACCACGCAGAAGCATTTGGATCTGATTTATATAAGAAGTTTAGAAAGGTTGGGGGATCTGGGCTAGGGAAGCCCTGGAATGACATTAGCATGGCCTAATGGGCAATTCTGGTCAGAACTCAGAAGACTAGGAAGTTGGTTGGAATGTGAACAGTCAAGACTGTGCTCATCAGGTTTTATATGAGAAAGAAGACCACGGGAAATTGGAGTAGAAGCTGAGTGTTAACTCTTGCAAAAATGATTTATATTTTCCCATATTCTGAGATTTTTGTGGCAGTCTGAGTTTAAGGGCAATGAGCTAATTGATTGGGCAGATAAATTTTCAAAGCAGTTCAATATTCAGGTGGCAGCATGGGTGTCTCTGATTGCTTTTTACTGGGTGTGTGCTGATAATGGAATAAAAAGCAAAGCGGGCATATTTGACAGACCTAAACTTTAGTCCCCAAAACAGATATGAAGTTGTAAGGTGGGGCAAAGATGTTGGCTTGATGAAGATATTAAAGAAACTAAAACGTTAAACAAGGACCATAGAACAGATGTCTCAAAGGCATCTCAGGTCTCAGCAAGACCCTACCCATTTCAGGCTCAAAGACACAAAAGTGTGAACCTTTTAACTGAGAAGGGAAACCCTGGGTCCCCCTTGCTTAGAGGCGACTACCAAGGGAACTGACACTCCACTCTTCCTTCCAGCATGCTGAGCCACTCCAATATTCAGCTGTTGCTGTAGCTCGGGTGTAAATGAGTCTGTCTTATAGGGCCCAGATGCAAGCACTCCAGGCAGAGCTTGGCATTTCCCGTATCATAATGGTTTAGTTAGCAGTATGCAAGTGTTGTGAGTTATGGAAGTCTCCACCCAGGTTTCAAAAGAAGGTGTAGGAAGCCAGGTAATGTGCCCCGAAAAGGTAGATGTATGAAGCTGTTGGATGCAACCATATGTGTCATCAGATAGTTGGAAATGCCAGCAACAATGAACACTTGCTGAGGAAAACTACTTGAAATGAGCAGAGGCTGTGGGGTCTGCAATGGGCAAGGCCACGGGACCAGAAGCGAGGGTGCCACCACATTTTTGTGTGTATCTGACTGGGTCATGGAGATGCGACCTTGGGTAGTCTCTCGGAACTCTCTTTCCTTTCTGATACTCTTCCTTTGCTCTGCATTCATTACGATATGAGCAGCTTTTCTCCACCACGCTCTTCTGCTACAGTGTCCCCTCCTTGGAGTCAGTTGACTTGAAACCTAATCTTCTAAATCATAAACTAAAAATGGTCTTCTCCTTTTGTCATATCTACCAAGTATTTTATCCCAGTGAGAAAAAGGTGAATAGCACAAAACTCTACCTATAAATAAGATATGAGGACTATATTTTCATGTTTAATATCATTTCTTTAATGTACTGATTGCAGGTGGTATTCAGTTGGAGCTGGTCACCGCTAAGAGCGCCCTCTGACCATTCACCTACGTAGATCTTGTGAACATGAGAAGGGGATCTACGAGTGACAGAGAGGAAGGGAAAGTAATTTGTTGAAGATTCAATATGTGTATGCATCAGCTCCCCAAATTATATGTAATATAGAATATATATTGCAAATATATACTAATAAAAACAGTAATGATAGAAGAAACACACTATGAAAAAATTTATCAAAATTCCTAAAAGTGTCTGATGCTAAGTAAGGACAACTAACCTCAGATGGCAGATAATTTAAGTTTCAGTTTCCTTCTGATTTCGATATGTAAATTCACTAAAATATTTTAAAACATTATAGATTTTCAAACAAGTGTCATTTTTAAGCATACTTGAGACATTTAAAATGAGGTTGTTGCTACTATATAGTTCATCTGGTCCAGCTCTTGGCTTTTTATACTTTCACTGAATCTAGCTTTAGCTTGGAGAGTATATCTGATTTATCAAGCCTGCCACGTCCAAGATACATGACTCTTTTACAAACTGTTTTGATTTGAGTGACATGTGAAACATGACTTATTGAGTAATGTCATCCACTACAGCTATTGTTGATGCGAATTCTGCAGAATACAGTGTTTTGAGCTCTTGGTGGATTTAAGAAATCCACTTCAAATTACTTGCAGAACACAAAAAGCCTGTGCTTGTTTGTGCAATAGACAGAGAGTGGATGGTAATGTCACCACGGAAAAGAGCCCGGGGTGGAGGGAGGGGAGGGAATAGCATCCTCTTAATGGCTTTTCTTTTAATTAGAATGTATATTGTTCAAGTGATCTTAAAATATAACGAGTTTGTGTGAGGATGTAACAATTCAGCTAAGATTTCATATAGGCTAATAATTAGATTGTGTCTGTAATTGTCTCTGTATCTCTATTTTTATTCACAACAGTCTACTTTTAAAGGTTCACATTTGAATGAAGATTATTTCAAACTTTTCAATTATCTTTCAGCCTATAGCAGTTCTCTGCCAGTTGTGACTTTTACAATGGATCTGGATGTTGCTCTATTTGGTTTTATTTTTGGCAATTCTATTCTAATTACATCTACCTGTATGGATCAGTAAAAGTTGAATGGACATTATGATAATGCAGGGTCTAATTTCTACTTTCTTGGGTAGAGTATGGCTATTCTTGAAATTTTCTTATTATTTATAGTAGCATCATAATTATGAGTCACTCCATTTGAGAAATACAGACGGTATAACTCATTCTTTTTGCAAATGAATGGAAGCAGATTTCTAAAATAAAATATCTGTTCCCATTTCTTTGCATTTTTGAGTGCGGAATGCTTAGGAAACAAGAGTGCTTATAGGTGATACCATTTTTCATCAAGTCTAAAATGTCAGATAGAAACATAAAAAATATTTTATAGGTGTCAACGTCATGAAAAAATGATGAAATGTAGCAAAATTTTATGATATACTTATAACTCGAGTATCATTTTTATCAAGTTTTAATTGATACAAGTTATTACAAGGAGGTTTGTATGCATGCATAATCTCTGATTCTTTTTTATTCCACACAGCAAACTCTAACACAAGTAGAACAAACTCTAACCAGACCTCCAGTGATACCTGTATAAGCAGATTTAACATGACAAATAGCGTGAGAATGACACACATTTTAACAGAATTCACAGTAAGAAGATTTGCAGTAGTAATAACAGTTAGGTCGTTACTTTTTAAAGTTGTATTACAGATCAATATCAACATTACACCGTAGGATGCGAGGACTGTAGTGATAGCTCCAGATCACGGTCAAAGACAATATGAAAATAAACACATAAATGTTGGAAAGTTTTAAGAAAGGTGTAGTGTATGGTGTTTAGTGCTAAGGAGAGCTCCAAAGAAGTTATTGCTTTCATAAAAATATCAGCTTATTCTCTTAAAACAGAAAAAGCAAAAAGAGAGACACATCTTATTTAATATACACATGCTGGAACCATTGTTTCTTCTGGATTGTAAGTACTTTCAATACAATACTGCCTGTTAGGGTTTAAAAATCAATTCTTATTCTGCCAGGAATATGTGGTCTAGAAAGAAATTCACTTTGTCCGTTTAGTTCTTTCAGAACAGTTAGAATGTGTCAAAATATTAACTGGACTAGAACTTGGTACAGTACCTCTGGCCTCCTAAAATGAGGGGCTGTGCTTCTCTTTTACTAAGAGTGGAAATGAAAAAAAAATAAAACATAAATTGAGAAAGATATAAGAGACTATCTTCTATCAGTTTAAGATGGGTAGGGAGCTAAATTCTATGACCTTGATAATGACACATGCCCCAAAATCATTATGGAAGGCACTGAAATCATAAGGCTATTTGATAGTTATTTGCATACGAAACAAAGTGAGAAGAGATGACCTTGAAAAAATCACTTCCGTGGCCTTTATCAGTTAAGATTGTCCACAGAAGTCATTTTGCTTTACACTTTGCTTGAAACGTCTTGCTATAGAAATGAGTGAAACAGCAAGAAGGAAGAGTAATCTTTTAAAGCAGATGCTAAAAGAGAAAGTTTAAATTCAATCCTTCTCACACACTCCTCTCTTTCTGTTTAATCTGCTTTTCAACGAAAATGAGAAGTGGACTATATTTTCCCCAGACCATTATTCCCATCAATATCTTTCATGAGTTTTACTACTGCGATACTAATATTTTGCCCCTCAATGTACAGATGAACACATAGATTATGGAAAAACATTATTTAAAAGCCAGCACTTAAAAAATACATCTCTGGTGATAAAGAGGAAAACCTCTCCATAAGACTATTTGCATTTGCTTTGGCACTTTTCCTCCAAAGAATATCTAAAAATGTTTGTACAAAAAGTTAAAATAGTTCATCAAAGGATTTATGTACTAAATCATATTCATTATTTAATATTTGCTCTGCTTACTAAATTGATGCCACACGTGACAAGTTGATACATTTCCCAGAGTTCTTGAAAGATAATTTGATGCACAAGGCTTTACATCTTCCTATCACAAGGATTCTATCTAATCAAAATTTTATAAAGCTTCAAGTACACTGTATATTGATAAATTCTAATACAGAGAAGGAAATAGTCAATCATAGTAGAGGCAATAATAGTGTCATGATTCAAAGATAGTACAGCCCTTTTATATTTAGCAATTTTCTAAGTAAAGTTATTATATTTATACACTCCATCACTTCATCTGTTTCTATGATAAAATTTAATTATATTAAGTTCAAAGAAATCTCATTCCAGCTACCTATGTTATTAACCAACCTAGTCATAATTTATAAACATAACCAAGTAATTATCAAAGATTTGAGAATTATTTTTATCCTGAAAAAAGGTGCCAACATGACCACCCACAATGACAGTTGATATCCTAACAAAGAGCTTGAAGAAAAATGTTTTAAAATTCTATGTAATTTACTTTAATATTTAGCTTTTTGGTGTGGTAACAAGCATTCTCTGCCTTCCACAGCTAATGCCATATTTAAAGCCACAGTCACGTATGTGCATTCATCACCCTAGCCAAGCTGGTTCTCAGACAGGAAATTGATTGCTGGAGATCTGACCCATGGAATGCCTCACCTAGCCAAGTAATAAGAATCCTGAAATGCAGAGATGGCTCCGCATCACATTTAACCACAAAAAGCAGGTCTTCCCTGAAGCAGTGCTTGAAGGTCTGAACTCACCATTTTTGGTGAAGGTGGTGGAGACTTACCACCGACTTTTCCCAAACAACTCATCTCTATCACAGAAGATCTTCGCAGTAACCATGCACAGGGATAGGTACTACACTACTAGCAGAAAAAGCACTCAATCGGAGTTAGAGGAAGAGCTTAGTAGCTAAAGCCCTTGCCTAAAGAACACAAGTTCCTGAATAAGCGAGTGTGGTGGAACTTACCTGTAATCCCAGCACTCAAGAGGCTAAGGCGGGAAGATTGCCATGATTTCAAGGCCAACCTGGGCTACATAGTCAGCAAGGGACTAGCCTGAACTACAAAGCTAGACTGTGCCTCAAAACAAAATAAAATGAAACACCTTTGGTGTAAAAGGGGATTCAGGATTTACTTCCTTGTTTATAGAAAGCATTTATCTAGACATACTATAAATCCTTTGTGATCAGTCACACCATTCTGGATCACGGAGATTGCACTTTCTTAGCAAAACTTAAGGTATATATTCCTTAGTATAGAATGTGCAAGCTATATGAATCTTAATACTACTGTCAGATAGATAATATGCTGTTACTGCCTCCTTCCGATTTGAAAATACCATGAATTTATTAACAGATCTGCCAGAATTTCAGACCAGTATTGGATACTAATCTTGTGTCTGGTTCTCTTTACCCATCTACTACTGAATAATCTCTTCCTGGAAAGCTCATTATACATAGCTTTCCAGAGGGTGCCCAGTCAGACAACCAGAGGATGTGAGGGACCCTCACCACTACATGGATTAGGAAATAAAATGTAACTCTTGCCATTACATGCACCCAGTTGTTGTGGTTCTTAAATATGTTTATTCAGCTATTTTCAACATCAAAAAAAAATGTAGTGGTTTGCACATTCATACCCCCACTAACATCCAGGGGAACAGCCGCTGTGTCTACTGGAGACTCAGCCAAAATAGAATTATTGGTAAAGATTAGGTTCACCTGGTCATGGAGGTGCACGCAGTGTATTCCAACCATAGCTAGAAATGTGAATAACGTACCAGGGGAGGGAGAATAGTGGCCTAGGCCTTTAAGGGCATTGTTATCCCAAAAGGCAATGAAAAGGCAGTGCGTGCAGGTTCTGTTGAAGGGGAATAAAGAAAAAGAGGATCCTTTTATTCTGCCCTGTATTGTGCCCTCCCATGAAACTTCAGTCTCCACACTAATGAACAGTGACCACAGCTATCTGGGTAGGCTGCATCAGAAAATAATAAATAATAAACTGATTATATGAATAAAATTACTCTTCTGCAAGTCAGAGCTGAAGAAATTTGTCAAATATCTAAAAGAAAATGTGTTCAATCTTGTAAAAATGGAGAAATTTGCTTGCTTTCAATTGTATTTTCTTTCTAGAGCTTAGTATCCGCTTAGCAGGCATGCAAGCAATAAACATTTATGAAAGTGGTGATTTGTAATATACAAATTTATTTAGCACTGGCTACATATGAGTAAGCATATGTCTGCGTTACTTCCTCACTGCTGGGACACAACACCCGGCACTCACAGCTTGAGAAAGGAAAGGCTTATTTTTAGCTTGCAGTTTCAGGAAGTCTCAGTCCATCTATGGACAGCTCTCAAGCGTGGAAGAGTCTGGCAGAGAGCCTCGCTGGAAGAAAGGTGTTCATGGAGGGGCAACAGGAAGCAGAGAGAGTGAAGAGCGGAGCTAGTAAGGGAGTTGAATCCTTCCAGGAAACACCCACGTGATTCACACTTTCCTGCCAGGCCCATACCTCTTAACAACAGCACAGGAAACAATGAATTAGCCTCCACGATTGAATCACCTTCCAAATACGTGGCTTTTTGGAGACATTCAAGATCCAAACCCAAACGGCAGACCTAATTGATGAATCCAGGACCCATGGTGTAAGCTTGCAATCCTAGCACTCTGGGAGGCTGAAACAGGAGGCTGGCAAGTTTGAGCACAGACTGGCCAACATAGCAACATAATGAGGCACTGTCCCAAAATATCAAAAGTTAAAAAATGTGTTAGTGATGCAGATCAGTAAGAAGGCCCTGGCTTAATTCTCATTACTTTGAAAAAGTGATTAATGAATATGAATTGTATGCCTTACGCTTACATTCATATAGTATTGAATGTATCTGAATGATCATATATAATTGATTAATGAATGATCTTCTATTAGTCACATGTTAATTAGTTAATGAGAGCTTGCAAAACAAAAAATGAATAGAATAAAGGCCAGTTATTCAAGTGAAGAAGCAGACCTAGTGTAAAAGAGACAATATTTGTTTAAGAGAAATTCTGGAAATAAAACATAGGAAAACAGGAAAAGAAGAAAACAAAATGTATTTTTTCTAAAAGGAACAGAAGGTAATCTCTAGAATGAAATATTTTATTTTGGGCTGGAAGAATAGTTAAGCACTTAGAGCACTTGCCTAGCAAGCAAGGCATTTAGTTTGATCCCCAGCCTCAGACAATCCAGGTATGGTTGCACATGCCTGTAATTCCAGCACTTGGGAGGCTCAGGCAGGAGGACTGCTGTGAGTCGCAGGCCAGCCTAGGCTACATAGTGAGTTCAGGACCGGCCTGTACTACAAAATGAGACCCTGTCTCAAAAAATACATGAGTATGTGTGTGTGTGTGTGTGTGTGTGTGTGTGTGTGTGTGTGTCTTTTATTTATAAACATAAAGATAAATTCATGCAGGTGAACATTCTAGAAAGATGTAAAGAAGAAAGTAGGATATATTTAAAATTTTTAGAAAATAAATTGATTACATATCAAGGAACAGTAATCTCAATAGAACAAGCTTTTATTAGTGAAACTCAGAGCTAAGAGAGCAATACCTTTGTGATTTGTTGGAGAAATATACTTTGACTTGGGATTTGATGCTCAGTTAAAATCTCCATCAAATTTAAGGTGGAATTGAGAGCATTTTTAGATTGAGAATTATGCTCTTCTAGACATTCTTCCAAAAACTAAGTTAATTGAGTTAACTGTATTCCTTAAAAATGATGAAAAAAAGTAGATTTGGATTCTTCTAGAGTGTACAATGGGATTTCTGTGCAATAAGTGTAATTAAAGACTGAAGAAATTTGAGAGCTCTATTAAAAAATGCTTGAAGGAGAAAATGAATTTCATTCAACAATCAGTATGATTAATATTTTGAAACATCTTACTAATATTACTAAATTTATGGATTGTTTGCTGCCAGTAATAGAAAAGAAATAAAAATTAGAAACTCTTTGGAAAGCAAATAAAGAACCCATAGACCACATATTGAGCATACTAAAATATAATATGAATTTGAATTATAATATAATTATAATATGAAATATAATATGAAATATAATATGAATTTAAGAACTTAAAATAACTTCTTTTGTATGATACAGTCTTATCAATGTGAGGTTGTGTTCCCTTTTTGATAGATCCCCTTACAGTACTTCAAAAAAAAACTGTTTATGTGTAATATTCATCATGTTTACAAAGTGCCTCATCATATGAGATTAATTTTTTAACTTTTAAAATCCACCTTTAATGAAAACATGGAAGATAACTTCAAACAGACTGAAATAGAACATAGCTTGACGACATCGAACAAGGTCATGACTGGCATTGTTTAGAAAGTGGCAGGGGCACAGAGAAATACTGAAAATGTATCACCTCATCTTGTATAATGTGAGATCAATGGTTATTCTTAAACTACATGAATCAAGAAATATTTGTTGAAGTCATAAATGATACTAAAAAAGAATAATATAAGTAATGAAAATTGAGTATGAGTAAAGGGAAAGGTAAGGGTTAGTGTGATAATTTAAACTTATTTTTTGTAACACAATATTGGTAGATGCTGAAATACCCATCAACAGACAAATGGATACCAACATTGTGGTATATGTACACAACCGAGTTCTACTCCTCCATAAAGACAAATAAATATGAGGCGTTTGTAGGTAAATGGTTGCAATTTGCGACCTTCACACTTAGGGAAGTCAAACTCAGAAGTCACATGGCTTCTCTAATACGAGAAACTTAGAATACAGACATTTTATAGAACCCAATGGGCATGACTGTGGGAATAATCAGGGGGACTGAGAGAGAGAAAAAGACAGCAAAAAACGAGGGGGGAAAGAGTTTTAGTGTTGATGCAATGTATGTATCTATAGATATAAAAGGTAACCATTGTGTACTATGTACATATATAGTAATTTTAAAAAGAGGAAGAAAAGAATGTTGGTAGAGTCTAAATTTGGAAAATACAGAAATAAAAATGAAAATTTGGAGACCCAAGAATATCCGTGAACTACCTGAAAATAAAAATATTTTAAGGTGGTTATAACTACAAGTCACAGCTGAACTCATGACAAGAGAAGGAGAGAATACTCATTTTCTTTAATTTTATATTCTTTTTGAATGATCTGATGATATAGATATGTAGATACATCTCCTTTTTTAAAGATCTGCAATAATTTCTCTTAACATTATCTTCATGCCCACATTACTAACCATGTCACTACTGGGAAACTACTTAGAACAGCGATTTCCTTTTGCTATGATTTTAATTGTAATTATTATCCTACCCTGCAAAGTTTTCATTAACATTCTTTTAGTGAATCTGACAAAATTCCCTCTATGATTGGCAAAATTTTGTTTCAGATTAGTTAATTTTCTCAACTCACTTAATTTCTCTCTCTCTCTCTCTCTCTCTCTCTCTCTCTCTCTCTCTCTATATATATATATATATATATATATATATATATATATATATATCAGAAACTTTGATGAGCACAAAAAAATTAATGGTCCATTTTCTCAAAGAATTATCAATGCAGCTGAGGTAAGCAAGGTTAATTACTCAAATAAATATTTAATTTAACATAAAGCTGGCCAGATGAGTGTAGGCCCAGAATTCCAGCATTCTAGTAGGCTAAGGATCACAAGTTCAAGCACAGACTGGGTAAATTAACAAAACCCTGTGTTAATCAAAGATGCAAATTAACCAGAGAATTATATCAGTGTGAAGGCCCTGGACTTGACCCCTAGTACCACAAAAAAAAAGACAAATAAATAACCATTACAAAAAAAGCAGCATGATTTCATGAAACTTAACATATGCTAATCTGTTCCTGGTGGGAGTAGTAAAACCTAAAAAGGGAGGGAAAGAACAGGTGATTTGGACAGAAGACTAGCAAGGGCAATGGTCTCAAGAGATGGAGCACTATCCAGTGATTGCACTGTAGTTATGTAGGCTGGAGCCAGAAGCTCAAGTCGTCAGTACTGAAAGATGGAGCTAAACTAACAGATCTGTAAACCATGTTAAATACTACCTCATTAATCTCAAAGGCAATCAAGCCATTAAAGGTCAAGGAGATTACATTATCTTGGGTTCTTACAAAATGCATAGTTAATAGAAATATTAATAAAAAGGATGTATTTGGAAGGCTCACAAGTCTGAGGACAGGGATAGTCCAAGATGGCGGCCTGCACGTGTGAGAGCTGGAGTGTCCAATGGCTGTTCCACCGAGAGGCAGAACACTGATCCGGCACTGCAGGACAGCCGGTAAGAGTTTGCTGTGTATCTCGCTTGTTCAAAGAACAATGAAGAAGATGGGAAACTGAAGATCTCTACTGAAGATCAGCAATGGTCAGGCAAGTGCAAGTTGAGACTCCAGCAAATCTATGATAAAGATCAGTGGCATGTAGCAAGTCGGCTTCGGTAAGTGATTGCAAAGGCCAGAGCTTTCCCAGAGGAAATAGTTGTGACAATCTTATCTTCCTTCCTTTTATACAGTTCGAGTTCCCAGTTGGGCCTCCCACAGCCAGGTAGGCGCTCTTTCCTCGTTCACCGGGGCCCAAATCACTCATACTCTGCTCTGGGCTGGTTCCCAATTGCCTAATCTAGGCTTGGTTCCCAAACCCCAATGCGGGTGTGGTTCTTGATTGTCTCAAGTTGACATAATCTCTCCAGTGGTCACAGGGATGTAATATGATCAGACTTGCATTCCAAAGTAAAGATTCTAGATGGCAGGGGCAGAGCCAGGGGAGGTATGCACAAAGCAGAGGGGTGTGTCCTGCACTTCTTGAACCAGAACCCAAAAGAAATGTGATAAAGGATTATCATGTTTCCATTATCAAACCTAAAGGATCCAAAGTCAAAATATCATCCCCCCAGAAGTGCCAGCTGATTAGGTCAGGCAAGACACAGACCCATTTGGCACCATATCAGAGCATTTTTACCTCATTGCTTTCCCTACATTTACAGCTGTAGATGTGAAAAATCCTCCTTGTCTCTTGCGTAAATTCTTGTTAGACAAGCACTATTGACTGGTTTTCTTTTTGAAAAAATGGATTTGTCTCAAGACCAGACTATACTTGTATAAAAACTCCCTGGCATCCCAGTAAGAAGGGTTATATCATGAGCTCAAAAAACAAATGCTGCAAGGATGTGGGGGAAAAGAAACCCTTTTACATTATTAATGGGACTATAAAATATCACAACCCTTATGCAAATCAGTATAAAGATTTCTCAAGAAAAAGAAAACAAATATTCCATTTGACCTAGCTATAAACTCTTTGATCTTCTAGTGGCTTTTCAAAATAAAGTCATTATATAGCAAAGATCAAAGATACGCATATACCCATGTTTGTAACAGTAAAACATAATAGGTAAATCATGTAAATCATGGAAGCTACTGATAAGTCTATCAACAGGTTAATTAATAAAGGGATAAAGATAGATAGATACAGATGTGCGCGCGCACACACACACACACACACAGTCATAAAAGTAAGTATGAGTGATTTATAGGAGAATGGAAGTACCATGAGACTAATATGCTTAATAAAATGGATCAGGCTCAGAAGATGAAATATCACATGGTTATGTTAATACAAAATACGAATAAGTAAGAGTAAAATACAGGAACTGAAAGGAAACAGGGAAGCAGATTTCTGGAATGTGGGCGAGAGGGTAGGAAGAAGAAAGGAAGAAAGGAAATGTAAGCGATGAAAATGTGATACATACATGTACCCATTACTCAATTTGTGGATGGTAAATACATACTAATAAAAAAATTCCTCAGAAAAATAAAACACCCTGGCCATCTTACCTGTGCCCCAGCAGACTATCCACACCTGGACTTGTGCCTTTTTTGTTAGAAGGTGACACTTGAGGCTGAGGCTGTTTTTTGTGTACAACACCGCTACCGATCAATTTTAATTCCTCTTGCCTGTTCCCTGTGGGAATGCAGAGCACTAATGAGATCCATTTAGTGTTTGTTTATAGAGTATTTTATTGCTGTGATGTCGAAAATTATGACATCTTTACCTCCCTCGCATCATTTCTTTGGCTTTATGGTTTGTAGCCAAAAGCGGGTAGATTTTACTTATACATGAGAACTTTGTAGATCCTTTTCATCCATCTTATAGCAGGATTATCTTTATAGAAAAAGAATAAAGCCTTGATATTTTCTTACAAAATAACTGCAGGAAAGAAAGAAAGAGGAAAGAGTGATTCTGTCTCCAGTGTGGAGTGTCGAGACCCGAGGTTTCAATGCAAGCATTCAGTCTCTAAGTCCAGTACTCCTTCCACTTCTTATTGGACCAATTAATAAAACCGTATTCTAGTAACAAGTTGTTAAGGCCTTCGCACTACTATTATTGCTAAATGTTGCCCAGAACATTACCTAACAAAGAGAGAAAAATCTATAATTCCTGAGTTGAATTAAGTTGTGAACATGCTAAGAAGTTCATCATATATCTCTTTGACCTAGATTTCCTTTCTGTGTTATATGTATTTTCGCCCTTTTTCTCCTTTAAATCAGAAAAAAAAAAAACGTGCCATGGATATTGTCGCCATACAATAGTGAAGTGATTTCTGTGAAGTACAAAGGACCGAAATAGGAGGAAGGAAGAAGGACTGAATAGTCATTTAACTGAAGAGAAGATAACAGCATTGAAATTTGCTACATAATCCCTGGGTTTGAGACTTGAGTTAAAAGAAATAAAAGGCTAGATTTTGGAAGAAGTAATATTTAGCAGACAGAGAATGAAAATGACACAGGATATATAGGCCCAAACAAATCATAAAATGCTCAAGTCACGCCACGTGTATTTACACAAACTCGCACACATACAGATCTTATAAGAAGACAAAATAGTCGTTACACATTTAAAGCCCAACTGGGCTCAAACTAGTATTCTCTACAGAAGCTCACAAGTGTACTGATGTATACAACAGCAATTAAAGTGACTCCCAAAGCCTATGGCGAAACTTCAAATTCAAATAAATGAAAAGGGGTGACTGTGTTTTCCTACTTAAAATACACTAAAATTCCATCTTAAGAATCCACACATGACGAGCTGCAGTTAGTAAGATAAAAGTGACTGGACCTTATGTTTCTTGAAGATGAGATCCAGTCCCTTTTATCTTACCAGCTCCAACTCATCATGTATGTGTAGTATGCTTATATAGAATAGCAAACACAGATAAATCATTCAGTAAAAATCCCTCACATATTAATTTCATCGGAAAGTGTTTAGGAAGCATTTACATGAACATTGCACTTGCTAGTAATGTTATAATTATAACATTATATTGTACGATAGTGTTTTAAATGAGTATTGTATTTGCTTCTCAGTGGATGGCACTTTAATTCCCACTCATACTCTTTTCGTTAACAATATGCCAGAAGCTATTGTCTTTGATTTCACCTCCCACACATAATTTTATCCCGTATTCTACTGAGCTTGTTTCTCAGATTGTATAAAGACTAGAACACAATGTCTGTTTCTATTAGCTTTGAAGATTTAAAAAACTAATAAGATATAATTCCAGCTGAGAGAGTATATATTTTAGAAATAGATATTCATGGCTAATAATAATGAAGCCAGGAAGACTGAATCATTTGAAATTATTTTAAAAGTCATTTTTATAAAGGAAAATTTCATGCGTAGAAACATTTCAGCATAAGAGACAGTTATGAATTTATTATTTTGGTTTCAAGGGGTATTTTATAAAGTAGGAACAGTTCAAAATAGTAAATGCATTTTGAGACACATAGGCTTTCACATTTACAGAACTAAATCACAATGTTAATACATTAAACTAACAAACCCTCTATGAACAGATCTTCTTTTAAGAACGGGACTGGATTTGCTAGGAAGTTGTCTTATTCCTTAGTCTATAGTAGTAGAAACTTAAGAAAGAGGTAGAGCCCATCTCTAGTTTGAGTTTTCCCAGTTCAACTGTTGGATCTTGTGGATGCTCAAGCTTAATGGCCCAATTGCCTAAAAAATTAAAACAAATAAATCAAATATGTTAAATAAATAAATAAAATTTTGAACTTTTTTACCCATATAACCCATACTGTATAGTTTATCCACAATTAAGCTAAGTAACAGGGAAGTTCAGAAATACCTAACTATCTGGGCTATGAAGAGGGAAAAGAAACAATAGAAACTTACAGATGATACTCTATAGAAGTAGTTAGATTACTTAGATGATTTCTGAATCTGTATGTTTCCAAATAAGAATAAAATCTGCAGATGACAACTGATTTTTCTTGGTTTGGCCACCTTCTTTCATTTATAAACCTAAGAGGAAACTATATCAGAGTCATTTATTATGGAATTTATAGAAGAAATTTCTCTAACAGAAGGAAAGAAGCTACCACAGCAGAGATGGTAGAGACAGAAATATGACGTGCATATATGACAGCCTCAAAAATGGCCTGCAATGGGTCCGAAACTGGGTAGAGCAGAGGGCAGGAAGAATTTTAAGGTGTATTCCAGAAACCTTTGACCAAACTGAGAATGAACTGTTAGGGAAAATCTGGTGAAAGCCCAGAAGAACAGAGACTTGCAGAGAAAATCTCAGTCTTAGAAAAATCGCAGTGTTTACAAACAGTATATTGGTGGAAATCTGGGTAGCTAAGGCAAATCTGGTGAGTTCTCAGAAGGAAACAGGAAACATGTTATAGGAAAGTGGAAGACAAACCATCTTTCTAAAAATGATGAAAGAAAAACTTGGCATGCTTTTTTTATTTTATTTAGGTAAAAAAAAATTTACAACACATATTTTTTTTTGGTAAATACATGAATTCCAAATTCTGTAACACATTAGAACCATGGGGTTTGGGGAATTAATGAGTGTCTATGTCCATGTTTATGGCAGCACAATTCACAATAGCCAAATCCCGGAAACAACTTACCTGCCCATCCATACAGGAATGGTTAAAGAAGATGTGGTATCTATACACAATGGAATACTATGCCGCCCTAAAGAAAGACAGATATGAAGCATTTGGATGAAAATGGGGCTATCTAGAGTCAATAATGCTCAGTGAGCTAGACCAAGAACAGGTCTGCTTTTCGTGTCTAGCTATTTTGTGAAAAGCAGAACATGTGAGCAGCAAAAATGGTTGTTTGGCTGAAAAACCATCTAAGCAAAGTAGTGAATAAACAGCTTAGTTACACTTGATGCCATATAATAAAATGCAAACTGAGTAAACTCACTTACAGGTTAACCAACTTAAGGATTTGGAAAATTACCAAGTCTATACATGCAGAAAATTATGGGAAAATAAGTAAAGAAAGTACAAAGAATATGATCAGAATCTCTTAGGACTACTCATCTCTTTAAATAACAGCCAAGATCTAGCCACGATCATGGAAGAATAAAGGTATTTCAGACAGTCTGAATTTCTCTCCCCAACAGGCCAAGAGTGCAAAAGTTCAAGTTTTTTGGGTTTTTTTGTTTGTTTGTTTGTTTTTCCAGAGGCACCAATCACATTCATGAGGAGTTTTTTAAAAATCGCTTCCCAGAAGGTTCCATTTCTTAATATGATCTTGGGTATTATATTTCATCACATACATTATAGAGAGAAACAAATTTTTAGGCTCCCAAAATATTTATGATCCTTTTTTTCTTTACAAGATGAGAAGAATGAGACTGATACTAAAGAAATCAAGTTTGTTCTGACTTTCTTTATATAAAAGGAATGAAATTTCCTTGATAGAGTTTCTAATTGAAGATACATCTTATTATAATAAAATCAAAATTTACCATGAACACATTGTCCACAGTTAGTCAATATCAATATTTTGTTTTATTTATCTAGTTCACTGTATATAATATATAAATGTAATTGTATGTAAAATATTTATTACAAATATCTTTCCATGAAATATACTACTTCACTTTAAATATATTATAATTTATTACAGTCATTGTTGAATTATTGACATTTTTCCCAGACTACATAAAGCTGGAGAGAAAGTTTAACAAAGAAAAATAGATTGGCATTTGAATCATTTAATGGGTGTCCTACTAAAACAGTACCAGATTTCTCATAAAACCTGTGAAACTTCCCCCATAATTATTATTTTAATAGATTAGTTTGCAAAATATACTAAGTATATTCAATATGGAGAATTTGTATAAAATCTTAAAAATATGTATGCATGTATATTTATGGATGGGTAAATAGATAAAATAATAAACCAAATATGGCAAAATGTTAGTAAATAACTTATGAAAGTAAAAAGAAATTCTGAAATAACTATGCCAGTATATCTATTGCTTATGTGTAATTTACACTTGTGGTATAGATGTAAGTTCCTTTAATGTAGCAATTCACTTGTTCGGTCTTTGATGTAATTTTATCCTAAGAAAATTGACTGATGTAAAGATAACCTGGATGACTTTTGAATGTACATTTACCTCTCAGCACTCAGCTAAGGAATTTGAAATTAAATCTATTTCTTTTTCCCATTTTCTAGCCTTATGAATTTCATTGCTATAGTTCTTTTCTTATGTGGACTGGTGCGTGAGAACATTGTAAAGAATCTCAAAAGAGACACAGTAAGATACCAAAAAAAAAAAAAGTATTTTTGGCAAATCATCCCAATAAAAGGCTCTGCTATATCCAGAGAAGAGGCATCAAGATATGGCCACTGCAGCCCACCCTAGGGGTAGGAAGCTGAGCTGAAAGGTGGTGATTTGATTGGTGAAGTGAGTCAGACACAAAAACTGAAATATGTTAAATACTGCATGGTTTTTCTGATTTGGGAAGCCCAGAACACAGACATTCTATAGAACAAAATCATTGTGATAGCTGGAGTTAGGGAGGTGGGGAGGGTGTGGGATGGCAGAAAACGGGAAGGAGCTGTCAAGTTGATGTGACATATATGTGCACAAAATACTCAAATTCATTGTAAACTTTATGCATTTTATATATATGTGTGTGTGTGTGTGTGTGTGTGTGTGTGTGTGTGTGTGTGTATAAGTACAATATATACATATATAAGCATATATATGCATTAATAAAAATGTAGGGAAATATGGTTAAGAGGAGCAGTTACCTCCCATAGTTGTTATTAGGATTCATTGAGATGATGTCCATAAAATATGTAGTATAAAAGAAATATTCAATAAATTTTATTGAAAAATGATGATTTTTTCAACGAACTTTTTTTTATTTATTGCAGAAGATTTACAAACTGGAAAAGGTTTATATATTCTTAGTGTGTTCAGAATAAAATAGGTATAATTGTATTTGAAATGAAACGGTCTATTACTACTCAAGCAAATTAAAGAATCTCATAATAGCACATGAATGTAAGGATCAAAACTGAGTGACAAAAATTGGAAATTACAATATTTGCACAAAATTGGACACTATTGACATTTATGTAGCATCATCTTCTTTCTTCCATTTTTCTTGGGGGTACAAGGTCTTGCTCTATAGTCCAGATTGGATATTTTTAATCTTTCCTTCTCTGTAAGCTAGCACTTCTGAATGACAGTCTGCATGCAATCTTACATATATTTTAACCTGCTCCCAATTCTACTCCAAAGTTATTCTAAGTTGAGAAAAGAAGTAGCCAAGTATAGTAAATAGAATTATGTCCTCAGAAATTCCGATCCACCTGCAATCTTAGGATGCGACTTTATTTGGAAATAAGATCTTTGCAGGTACAATTTGTTAAGGTCAAATGAAGCAATAGGTTAAGATATATCATAAACTCGTTGACTAGTGACCATAAAATCGAGGAAAAATCACACAAAGATGTCCAGTTGAAAAGAATTCCTGATAGCAGCAGAGATTGGAATGAGGCAACAATACACTAGGGACACCACAGATTACTGAAAGCCACCAGCAACTAAAAGAAATAAGAAAGGACTTTTGTCTCTAGTTATTAGAGGGAACATGAAACTGGTTACATTGATTTCAGACTTCTTGGCTCTAGAATTGATTGAATAAATTCCTGTTGTTCAAAGCCATCAAATATAGTAGTGATTTGTTATAACAACCAGAGGAAACTTTATAAAAATCACATTTGAGGGATCAATAAAATACATAAAGGGTATATTTGTCTCTCTAAATGAAGGTTAAATGTGCCCATATTTAAATACACATTTTAAAATATCCTTTGAGAGAATGTCTCTGGGAGGTTTGGAAAACATTTTAGGAGACCAAAAGTTTCTAGGTGCGTATTCTGGACTCCAAGGAAGAAGCAGGTGGCTGGCATGGCTAATGTCAGAACAGCAAGGGAGTTTCTGAAACCAAGAACCCCTGCTACTGCTGGTAATAACATAAGCAGTCCTTGCCATCTCTTAAATTGGTGGAGAAAATAAATGTGTGATTCCACCTGAGAATCTTATTACTTAAACCAAATACAGGTGTTAATCCAAGGTCAGTACCACAACAGAGAAAGTAGATTGATCTCCATTGGAGTCCCCAAGCCTGTGCATCACACAGGTCAGTGGTTCACGGAACCACTCTCTTGAATTAGCTTTACCAGCGACAGGAAATTAGATTTTAAAATTTGGTATTGTATTGTCGTACATGATCTTGGTAAGTAAAGAAAAGGACATTTCATAACTGACGTGTTTGGAACAAGCTGTGATCTACATCCTATTCTTTAAACCTCACTACTTGTTATTCAAAATTTACAAAGGGAAGTAACAGAGCAACAAGAAGGTCACACCTATAGAATTTGGACATAATTTGTTATCTTTCTGTAAAAATAACTAATATTTCTTGCTTCCTGAAGTGCCCCAGTGAGCCTTTGATGAGTCAGTACTCACAGTGTAGCATGGTATCAAGAGATCATTAAATTTATTTCCCAGCCTCTGAGGAGAGACAATTTGAGGAAGATGACTATTTCTCAAGTTATATGACACATGCAAAGGGCCAAGAGTACAGTGTAATCTCTCACTAGAAATTAGTTCCTGCTGCAGTCGAACCGGAAATCTTCCCTTGTCCTCCACATTTCTCTTTTGTTCCTCCTCCTACGCCCACATGTCCCTACTTGACTGCAACAGAAGAGAGATCGATTGTCTTGGAAACTCTAGAGTTTTATACACTGTACGATCAAACTACTTTTCTGCTCTTGTCCACTTCCTTTTGCCCTGGGCTTGGCAGTATGAGCTGTCCACAGCTAGACTAGAGTACCTATTCATCCATTCAAGGTTTCATGTTTTTCTTCCAATGGGACACACCCCTTTAAAATATCTTCATGATCTTAATTTATTATTCTTTCTATTTCTCTTGCTGAATCTTCCAGTTCTCTAAATTTCATTTTCTGAGATTTTTACCCCCTAAGTTGATGGCACTAAAAAGGGAGTTTTGGGAACATAATTTGGCGGTGAAGGCACAGCCATCATGAACAGGAAAAGCGCACCTGTGCAAGAGACTCCAGGAAGTTGCCTTGTACTGTGCTGACACGTGGATGCAATAAGCAGTCACCATCTGCGGTGGCTGGATCTGGAGTGCCGCCCCAAAGCCCCGTGCATTTGGATATCATAAGTTAACTGCTGAGCTGAGTGGTGTTGGGAGGTAGGGCCTGGATGAAAAAGGCAGATGTTTGGGGGTTGACTAGAGGGATATGTCGATTTCTTGAGATTGAGAGGGAGCACCCAGGGCAGAGCTTTTGGATGTGTGTTTTTACTGTAGGGGGGAGAGCACCCACCTGGGGTACGGGGACCCAAATGGGAACTTCAATTGAGCGAAGGAAGGAAGAAGAAACAATGTCACCGCTTCTTCCTGGGAAAGCTCTGGCCTTGCCTGAATCTGCACACATCAATTCACTCCCCACTTCACTTGCCTCCTGCCTCAGTTGGCTTCTATCTGCGGTGGAGTGGCCACTTCTCCCTCCTATGCCAAGTGCTTCCACAGTTGTGAGACCTTCTGAAACTGTGAACTGAACCTTCCCTCCACTAAATTATAATGTTGGGTATTGTGTCTCAGCGATGAGTAAATATTTAAACACCAGCTTTGAAACAGGTAACAGCTCTTGTCAGGTGCCGCATAGGCTGGTATCTGTACATCAGACTTCCCAGCCACCACAGCCATCAGAAGTAACTTTCTGTGTTCTGTACGTTACTCAGTACGCACTGCCATACTCTGGTATAGCAGTGCAGGTGAGCATCTCCTTTAGATACACTATACATTTTTTCACATTGACATGAGAACTCATAAGAAAAATAAAAATTTTACTTTATGATGGGATGTTAAAAGGAAATTTATCATACCCAAAATAGGAAAAAGAATGTCCAGGATAGATGTATTCTTGGTATTTGAACCATCACTGGCCAGCATTCCTGGGAAGCTCACCCTGTTAAGTACAAAATTAAACCTTAAAAATTGGCATAAAATAGATTATATTATTATAGTTTTATAAGTAAACAATAGCCAATTTGAATTTCCTGCCCAAATACCTACAAGAAGTGGAAAATCTGGAATTGGAATTGAACTTTAGACAGCTCAATTAATCATTATGTAATACTATCTTAAACAATAAGGTCTATATAGAAAGAAAATGCCCAAAACAACCTATGCTTACATTTTGTTTTAGTAAAAGTATTAATTACAAGGCCAATATACAAAAAGTGTGGTACATCTTTAATTCCCAAAAGCAAGTTAAAGTTAAAAATGAAAGAATTTACTTTTTATAGTAGCATAAAATTATACTGAATGTAGAAATTTTCATAGTAAGTCTATAAGACATTTACATAGATAATAAAATAAAATACTATTGTATAAACTAAAGAAAACCTAGATAAATGCGATTATATAATGTTCCTATTCATAGAAGAATTTAACAATCTTAAAATATAAATTGTCTATTTTCTACTGAATAAGTAGTATTATAATAGTGTTTATGAATTTGTGTTTGTGTATGTGTGTGTAACCTTACAGATTATGTTAAAATTTAAATTAAATGCAAGTGATTTAAATAATTGTATAAAACCTGGAGCAAACCAAGATGTACCTTATGTCACACTGTTCCTGGGGGAGCTGGCAGGGCCCTCTGGCCACTCGCAGATGACAGCAGGGCGGAGCAGAAGTCCAGCTGTGGTTCTTGTCCAGTGTCCAAAGGAATCTAGATCCAGACAGTGTTAGAGTCAAGAGTAACCACACACAAGCAGGAGCAAAGAATTTAGCAAGTTTACTAATGAAGCAGGAAGAAAGAGAAACAGCCCACGTGGACTGGGTCTTTTTCTTTTCTTTTTTCTCCTTTTTTTGTGGCAGGGCCTCACTCTGTAGTCCAGGCTGGTCCTGAACTCACTGCGGAGCACAGGCTTGCCTCAGTCTCACAGCGGTCTTCCCGCCACAGCCTTCCAAGTGCTGGGGTGACAGGTGTGTGCCATAATACCCCTTTTACCTTTTTCTGGAGAATTGAACTTGAGACACCTTGTTTGTTAGGCAAATATTCTAACTGCTGTGCTATGTACCCTGGTCCAGGTCATCTTGAGGCTAAGAAAGACCCCCTCAGCCTCCAGGGTTAACGTCTTTTTTTCTCTCTCTCTCTCATTTTTATTAGTGTTATTTGTGAGATAACCTATGGTTACACTGAATTTGAGAACGTGGCGCATGTACGTATATGTCAGTTTCACATTCTTTTCTCTCCCCCTGCCATGCCTTTCCCCTGCCTCCCAACATCTAGCCATTTCATTTACTATTACTCGGGATTTCTCCTATTAAAGGAACAATACAGTATTTAGCCTTCTGAGTCTGGCTCACTTCAATAAGCATAATGGTCTCAAGCTAACCAAACCAAAAAAGAAAAAGAAAAAAATGAAGAAACAGAAGCAGAAGAAGAGAAGAAGAAGAAGAAGAAGAAGAAGAAGAAGAAGAAGAAGAAGAAGAGGAGGAGGAGGAGGAGGAGGAGGAGGAGGAGGAGGAGGAGGAGGAGGAGGAAGAGTTGAAAGAAAATTTCTTTAAGAAAGCAACTAGCCAAAGAATGTGTAAAAGTATTTTAACCTGAAAAGTAATCAAGCAGTGCACACCAAAATAGGCAAGAGCGACCACCTGAAGGGCAGGAATGGCTAGCTAAACCTAGCAACCAAACGTTAAGAGAGGACATAGAATAGCAGAGTTATCATACAACGCTAGTGAGATTTTACAACTGGGACAAATGTTTCTGTAAATAGTTTGGAACTCACTACTAGAATAAAATTGAGGATACGCACACACCGTGACAAATTCCACTACGTGTATGGCATGTGTGCACATATGCAACAGAAGACATATGAATGTGTGCATTATTTATATACACGTCAAACTGAGCAAAATCTAAACACCTACAAACATTGAGTAGATGACAACCAGGAGACTAGTCCAAACTTAGATCACTGTATCCATCAACAAAGAGTGGCAACCTGCACCCACAAGGATGAGCCTCACCAATGTCATATGGAACGAAAACAGACAGTAGAATGAAACTTTCACTGTACAACTTTATTTATGTGGAATTTAACAAAGCTGTGGTATGATGATTAGAATTTTGTGTGTTGAGTTTTAATCATTATGAAGAAAAGAGAGCATATATTATAAATTCAGAAGCAGTGTTTACTTTGAGAATCAAAGCAGGGATTTCCTTTAATGATTAGTCATATTAGACATGCAGGAGAATTCTCTCATATTGGCAAAGTTCTTTGATCTACATGGTGACTTCTCAGTTTTGATTTGCACTTCATAATTCATCAAGTTGTACATTTTGTGTTTTACAAACCTAAGCAACAAATCCAAAGCATAAAAATATGATCATTTTTCATTAACATATATTTTGTGTTATGTATTTAAAACTTTTATAGTAAGTCACAGTACCATGGTATTACCTCTTTTCTAATAGTTGCAGGCCACAGAACAAAAGACCCTTTGAATTCCATGCCCAGCTACATCTAATTTACAAAGGTTTTAATCCCATGAAATTGAAATAAAATTTTTATGCTACAAAGAATATATATTTACCAAGGATGATTGAAATTTCATTAATGATGAGTTTTTCTGGTCTTTTCAAAAAAAGCAAGGCTATAATGACTCTCAATCCCATGCAGTTTTCCATTTGTGATACTGTGCAGAATGGCAATTAACACGGCCACAACTACAAGTGTCCAGCTCAGAAGCAATACTTACCCAGCTGCTGTCAGCATGGGGGACAAGGCTTGAAGAACAACGACAAGAAAGCAATCTGACTCATCAAAGTTGAGGTGATGCTGAGCAGCGGTTTAGTCACTTTAGTAGAACAAATTTTTTTCTGATACTCAGAAAGCAGAGAAATCTCTAATGTTTCAGTTTTAATTTATATTCAAGCATTTCAAATGCTTGCCAAGAAGGTGACTTCTCAGGAAGCAAGAGAAAAGTGAATGGCCTTTTTCTGCATATACAAAAGGAAAATACTAACAGCCAATACAAGCCACAATAAGGCGATTGCTTTATTTAAATGATTTACTTTGTTACGTGGTTTTTCCTTTCTGTAAATTAATAATGAATGTTATAACCACTCCGCGCTGACAAAGGTCCCATATTGCTAGGGGAGGAAATTTCAAACACGTGCGTTCTTCAGCACAGGAGGAAGACTAGCCAAGAAATGGACAGAATTAGGTTATGTCTCCTACTGACTGCCTCTAGTGTGTGCAAAGTCCCAAGAAAAATTTTTACCACCACTAACCCATGTACTTCCTTTCTATAAAAACAGTATGATTAGTAATATATTGCAAATGTCCTTGAGTGCCTAAAAATTATAAGAAGAATCACTGGACTAAGTAAAAACTCTAAATGCAATTCAGTCGGAATAAATTCTTGACCAACCTGGTGAAGAGTCTAAAACAGAATATTGCCTACCAGAGTGTTCTATGTTAAAGCTAAAATAGCCACACTTTGGATTCCTTCTCCTCAGTCATCACTTGCACACTTCCCAGAGGAATGAATGAAGTAGCCCTGCAACTGTGGGAAGCCCTGAAGGAACCGACAGCTGGAATCTGCCTGCTTGTTTCAGTGCCTTGAGTTAGGAAGTAAGTTCTTTTCTGAAGGACTAACTAGATGTATAATGTATCTCCATGGCAACCACAGTCCACTCCTTGTAGCACTCTTACCTACTTCTCCATAAACATTCAGAGGATGGCCTCCTCAAGCTCGCTGCAGCCTTCTTTTCTAGAAAGAATTTTATAAGAGGAAGGTGCACAAATTAATGTTATATCCATCGTCTTTCTCTTCTGTTTTTCATTCTGAAGTTTCTTATCCACAGCTACATGTGGGACTCTGTTCGGGAGGTTAATGACAGTGTCAACTGGATACTCATTTTTCCCATTCTTGACCCATCTTCACTGTAACCTCTCAACAACTGTATTCACCTGAAGGCAGTAAAAATCCAATGCACTATCTCGGGGCTAGTGAAACAAAAAATTATAAATCAGATGGTTTAAGCAACGACCATTTCTACCGCTCCTTGGTGCTGAGATTCTAAAATAAAAATGCCCTGGTACGTATGGAGTCTGGGAGGGCCTATTTTCTGATTTGCAAACAGCTCTTTTCTTGTCATAGCCTCATGTAGCTGACAGCAGAAAGAGAGGAAGAAGGTACTACACTGTCTGGTTTTCTTAAAGGCACTACTCTCGTGGTAAGGGCTCCACCCTCATAACCTGATTGTCTCTCAAAGGCCTCAGGTTCAAAACTATCACTCTGACAATTAGAGTTTCAAGAGAAGCATTTTGGGGTGACGTAAGTAGATTATGCCAAGCGCTCAAAAAAGATCCCTAGATTTTACATACATTTTACTCTTCCCATATTGCAAAACAGCAATCCTAACAGATGGCTTGGCGGCCTCATTCTTGCCTTCTGGCTCCTGGAAGAACAGAGCTCAAAGTGCCCAGACAGCGGTGGTAGCTTATAATTCAACTAATAGAAATGCCACTGATAGAAATATTTCTCCCCTGAGAACCATTACCTGTAGCCCTGCAAAAGCTAGAGCTGTGAGGCTAGGCAGTACAAATTCCAATAGTAAGCCATTTGATATAATGTTATGAGATACAATTCTTCTGTATACTCATGGTTCCTAGACTCATGCATTCTTGCCGTAGAAAAAAATACTGCTTTTTATAAACACATTGAAAATAAATATCACTGTTTCTGAAAGTATACAATACACCCTACAACACAGTACCTCCTGTTCACAGAATATTGCCATCGACTTGGTATATGAACCATGTTTTTGAAAATTGTTCCAGTGTTTTTTCAATACAGCAACTTTGAAGTGATGAATCAAGTGATATTTAAATAGATCTTGCCATCACGGACCCATTCCTGGACTTACTGGGCTTCAGAGTGGTTCATTTATTCTGGTAGAATTTTATGTGAGACTTATACCAGAGAATCAAACGTTCTCCTAGTCTTTCTCAACTTTTCATCAAGACGATACTCTCAAGGAATCCTTCCTCTCAGGGGCTCAGAATTCATTTCTGCTGCTAGTAGGTAGGACACGTAGAGGCCGCAATAGGAAAAGCACACTTTAGAAGTGGGCGTACATGATTTGGCCTCATTTCAATGTCAGCCACTAGGCCTTCTTTGCCGTTGAGCCCGTTTTGCTGGCACTTGTGGAGCTAGCGACAAAGGGGTAGTGATGACAGCTGACCGTCATTTTATCTATTTGGTCATGTTGTGTCTCTTCATTGGTGACATTGTGTGCAACACAAAGATTCTCATTGTGTGCTGAGTCAGAAGCAGAAGATGAAATATCGAATGGTTTCTCTGATATGAGAAATCCAGATCACAATTATCTAATGTAAGTTATTGTGGAAAATAATGGAAACTGGGGGGTGGGGGGAGTGGGTAGGGGGAGGGCCTAAAGAAGAGGGGAAATGGTCTTGTAACTCTGCCATGATATGTATGTGCCCAAAATGTTCAAGATCAATGTAAACTTTAAATTTTACACTTACATGCTTCAATAAAATGGGGAAAATATTCTCATGGATTACTTATTCTTGTGTATCTAACAATTTACCCAAACCTTCCTCACAAGTGTATGAGTGCACGTGTGGGGAGTAGGGTGTAACCTTTGTAGCCATATGTGGCCTACAGCTACATACATATTGATCCATCTGTAAATCAAACTTGGAAGGTTTCCTCTTCTTTTTTGCAGTAGTGTAGGATCGCCATACGGCCACAGGAAAGAGCTGAAGGAAGATCACTTGTACAGCTGCTGCTGGTGGCCGCTGAGATCTGACCTATCTGGTGATGCAATATCTTATGTCCTTTGAACACATACATTCTCTATAGATATATCTCTTCCATCCTACAAAGAATTGTTTTTGGTATGACCTAACTCTATGACATGGTTGGGTTTATGGCGACCAGCCAATGACAGGTATTCCCAACCACACTGTCATGTGCAGCCTGTGTCTAGGCAGATACTTTGCCAAGAGTTACTTTTCTAAAGTTATATCACGCCTTGATGCAGATTTTATGGCCTGCCTCATAAGCTGTGAGGCACGCATTGCAATTACGGTGATTGCTGTAAAATCAGTTTGGTAACCTTTATTTTACCGGTGATACTTCCAGCTTTCCAGTCTTAATAAACAGTCCATCCTTTAGGCAGTTTTATGGATTATAATCACCTTGAGAGTTAGCTGGACATACATAGTCAATGTGTTCCAGTGTGACCACTTCCCTAAGCATTTTAACCTCTTCCTTGACTCTCAGCCATAGAAATTCTGCCATTTCAACTTCACTCAACCTTCTTCATTCCTTTACCCACACCAGAAATACAATCTTATCAGTAAGTTTTTATCATCTCCTAGGACCTTCACTATTTAAGCTATGTCTTCTAGAAGAGCTTTCATAAAGTCTCCTTCCAATATTTTGTCAAGCCCCTTGAACATTCAGAACCCAATTCCATGCATAGTTCCTCAGCTCAAAGTAATAGTTATGATTCACATAAAATAATCCTAAACAGTGGATAATAAATGATAAGACCAAACAGTTTGAGATACTAAAAGTTATCATAGAACTAAAGTTTAATGTATGATTAATTCTGAGAAGTATGTAGATTATTAGCTACAGCACCTAGGTTCACAATAAGAATACCTATGAAGGCATTCTTTGAAAATCATTAGTTTACAAACAGCTAAAGAGTTCCAAGAACATGGACAATAAAGTAGGAATCAGTACAATTTCTGCTTAGAACATAATGCTTTGGGGGATCTTGTACACATCATTTTAATACTGTCGCAAACTGTTTCACTATCATACATCATGGAAATTAAACTGTTTCCACAGGATACCAACAATCTGTCAAGAAAAAAAAAATCAGGTATAGGAAAGTAGAATAGCACAGAAAAAAGTCCACAACAAGAATATCTACTGAGCTTGTTCTATGGTTAAAATCATGGTATCTAAAATTTTTGTTAGAATGTAACACAGCGGTGGGAGGCTTTGGTTAAGTCAGGAGTATTCCGCTCTCATAACTGAATGAATGACTTTTTATAAAAGAGACTTCAAAGATAGTTTACTTGATTTTCTCTCCTCCTTTGTTCCCTCACACGGCAAGGGAGTCCCGTTCCTGCTCAGGACACAGCAACAATTCACTGTTTTGGAAGCAGAAACCAAGACCACCTCAGACATAGATACAGACAATGAGCATGGACCTCCAGTCTTCAGAACTGTGAAAAAATGAAGTTTTATCCTTTCTAAATTTCCTAGTTTGGGGTATTTTGTTATAGAAATGCAAACAAACTAAATGAGCTGGTTCCATTAATCCGTGGTCTTAGAAAAAGAACATTTTCCTGTTCTTGGTTCAACAATTTGACAAAGTCCAGAGTAGGTAAACTACGGCACATAGAAAATAACTTCTAAACATAGGTACAGAAATGGGATGTACATGTTCCATAAGGCACTGATATCTATACATTTTTATAGTAACACCTTATGATGCCAAGTGTACTATAGCAAAATTTATATTTTAATAAAAACGGCGTGTCTTTTTTTTTTTGCAAACATTGTTGGAACAAAACTCTCCTTGGGTTTCTCATCTACTTGTGTGTCTTGTGAAGAGTATTTCTGAAAAAAAAAATGATATTTTTCTGGAATACCTTTGTGGAATGTATGGATAACAAAAAGATATAAAAGATGGAGATGGTTTCTCCCTTTGAAATAGAAGATTGATTTTTGACTCTGTGCTATGATAAAAATAATCCCTTCTTTATAAAAGACCAGGGTTTCCTAAGCACATAGTTTTCATTTGTACTACCAATAAATACATTGTATGCCCAGCATTGAACTTGATCTACTTCTCACAAGGAACGTTGTGGGGGGAAAGACTAAGAGATCATACAAAACATAAAATTCATGCTTTCTTCTGTGCTGAGGTTAATAAAATCTTCTGCTTCAGATATAAGAGCCCCATGTCTTTTGCCAGTATCTCTGATACCTAGCAAGCCAACCTATTAGCTTACAAGCAGAATAAAATCTCAGATCTTTCGCAGTTCTTAAACAACTTCAGGAATTTAAATTAATATTTTAGGATCTGAGATATAGCTCAGTGGAAGAGTGCCTGACTCTTATATGTTAGGCCCTGAGATAAATCCTCAACATTTCAAAAAAATAAATATTTTGACACACATAGCCTCATCTCTCTGTAGCGACTACTCTTCATGCACAATACCTCATAATATTTTCTAATGGACAACGCAAATTTGTGGATTCAGTAGTTTCCTAATTTTATTATAGTAAACGTCCTGGAAGGTCACCTTCAAGAACTGTATTTTCCTTTTTCTCATAGTTTCCAGCAATATCCTAAGACTTCAAAGGAACCATCCATTCACTTTCACCATTTTTGGGCTTTTTTATCTGTAGCATTCAGAAAGAAAAATAAAGAATTGCCAAAAAGAAAAATAGCTTGGCCATCCTTATCTGTGTCAACTGCAGAGGGACTGCCATCTGACTCGTATTACTGAAAATGCAACCTCCTGATTCCAGTCAGTTCTCTGGCGAGCTGCACATGGCTGTCAGAAAATATGCAGTGCCCCTCTCAAAACACACATTTACTGTTAAGATACAAAAGAAACCTCTTTGGTGATCTTTTAACTTTGAGTTTTCCATGTTTCTTGATAGAATTAGCTAAATCTAGAGGAATAAATGCACTATGTTCCCAATCAGGAGTTTTCAGAAACCCTTGATTGGACTCACCTTAAGCCATAAGCTTCTCATCTGTGTTATTTCTGCAGCACGTTGATCTGTTTCCCTGTTGTTTGTGTTTTCCAGAGAAACGTGACCAACACAGGATGCACTAGGATACAAAAAGAATTACTTCGAGTACCTGTTTTAAGTACCTATGGAGAGTGCAAATGTTTCACAATGGACTGCCTGCAAGTGAGAGACCCAGGAAAGCCAGAGGATATTCCCAGACTACACGGGAAGACCTGAAGACCGGGAGTGCCGAGGTGCATGAGCAGGGTCAGATAGATGGCCCAACTCAAGCAGAAATACCAAATTTATTCTTCCTTTTTTTCTAGTATTCAGGCCCTCTGTGGATTAGATAGTCTTCACCCATAGTTTTAGAATAATCTTCTTTATTCAACACATAAATTAAAATTCTAATATTTTCTGGAATCTCTCTCACCGACACAGTCAGCAGTAATGATGTACGAGCTCCCAGAGTATCCCCAAATCCAGTCAGCTCGGCAAAAGACAGTGAATCATCACATCCTGATTTCATCATCGCCTTCCACTACTCTGTTCTACAGATAGCCACCAAAGTGCTTTTAAGTATAAGCTGTTCCAGAGAATATTTTAAAATCAAATTAATCATTTTGGATATGTATTTTTCTGATGCTTCAGTAGCTCTTACACTTTATAACTACACAGTGTATTCAGTCTGATCTGCTACTTTGTCATACAAAGAAGCACCTGCAAAAAAAGAAGCATTACTCAAGGTCAAGTGTTCTATGAATGTTACACAGAGCTTTCACTTACGCAGATGCCAACATTATTTTATTTATGTTCTTAAAGCTTTCCAAGATAAAAAAATCACTGCACCTCTGCCCCCTGATCTAGAACCTGGACTTTCAACTACACATTTATCTGGAAGATAGATAAAAACTGAGTTATGTTTTCATGAGAATATGGAAAAATCCCACAGGTTATCTCATTCCATCTCTATGCAGAGATAGAGGTTTTTTTGGATATATGTTTTTATGAATCTCTCTCTGAAATCTTCTTTTACCACCTCCAGGTATCAAATCTGATTTTCATACTCAATCTATAACTCAGATTAGGGATTCTTGATAAAGAAAATAACTACACAATAGGTCCTGATCAGTCCCCGTCGTAAACAGTGCTGAAAGAAACTACTTTGTGAATAACTATCTGAAGCAAAGATCTATGCTCTATATCACCTCCCTAGATGATGCCTGATGATTCCCAGCAACTAAAACTTTTGTCTTACCTGAAAATTCACATTGAGAGAAATGCAATTAGACCTTAGACACATTTTTTGTAATTTCTTCAAATTAGGAATTATATTTTGCTTATAATGATAGCTTTTATTATTTGTTGGCTATGTGCCTAGAGCTATTTTAAAAATTATAGACATAATATTTTATTTAATCCTCACAAAGCTGCTTGATTTAGATGTTGTTTTCCATTTCTAACAATGGAGAAATTGAAATAAAGAAGAAATTGAATAACCTGCTCAATTTATAAAATAATATGAAAATTTGAACTCAATTTTAAGAGTTCATTCTGGCTTCAATCATTTTAGAAATCACCATCGTGATTATTTTCAAAATGAAGTTAGGTGGAGTTTGTAATGTATTTATGGCTTCCTCTGCACAAGGAACCAGAAAGGTATAACACAAGCATTTCAGCATGAAGAAATATTTTCCTTATTGGAAGCCAAAACTTCTTCCTAATTTTCTTAAAATTGTCAATCATGCAAATGAAAATGTGTTCATCTTTGCATTGCTACTAAAATATTGACCCCATAGTTTCTCATTTTTTTGAAAAATTGATTTTTAAACACATGCTTTGTGTATATTAAATTCATCAAGTTTTCCTTTTGTTTTCATTAAGTATAAATATATATCAAATATAAATATAGATCAGACACTTAGTTGCTTTGTTATAGTCAAAGACTATAAGTTACTGTTTCCCTAGTGTTTCTATGGTGCTATTACAGAATATTTCATGATACAAAATACAAATACAAACGAAATACTACTGTGTCTCCAATGAGTTTAGTCCACACTGGACATCACTGCAGTCTTAAAATGCTAAAATTAACCATAATGTATAGATTATGTATGTGTACATATACGTGTAAGAGAAGGTAAGAAGGAGAAAAATAAGTAGGCACACCTTTGTGGTTAATACAAATAAAAATTTTATGAAACAAATCAAATCACTTAGGATTTGTCTGTGCCATGCTAAGGGAGCAATGACTTGGGCCCTGAAAATTGTTGCTTCCAGGCTTTTGGATTATTCCATAGGTGAGCACCTGACTCTATGGTCGCCAACCTCCCTGTTTGCCCATGACTCATGTTCAGGCAGAAGGATAAGCTCTATACTCAAATTTTGTCTTATTTAGAAGACTACAGATGAGACACTGCAGGACTCCATTGGTTATGAATAATAATAATATGTAATTGAAATATGTTGTGTGATGTCATAGCAGCCTATAAAACAAATGCAGTGAAGAGCAATGTTAGGCCAGCCATGAGATTTTATTTGTAACGGAGTGATCAGGAAGAAGCCAGACAATGACATTTAAGTACTGTAAGAGGCATATGAGGGAGCAGAGAATTCCCCCAATAAGACACATGTGAGTCTACACCCTGGAGCTAGTGAATGTAATTTTATTTGCAAGTAAGGTCTTTGCAGGCATAATTAAATTAAATGTCTCAACTTGAGATCGTCCTACATGAGAGTGGATTCTGAGCCTGATTGCCAATGTTGTTGTAAGAGGGAAAAAAAAGAGAGAGAGATTCCACATACACAGACACACGGAAGAAAGTAATGTGAAGACGAAGGCAGGGGTGAGTAACACAAATGGAAGTCAAGAAATTCCAAGAATTACTAGCAGACTCAGACAGTCAGCAGGGGGTTGGAAGAGATTCTTCCTCAGAGATTCCAAACGAGCTAAAACTTTGGACTTCTGCCTTCCTGCACTGTGTCAGAATCATTTTCTGCACTTTTAAGCTACTCAGTTTGTGCTTGTTACAGAAGCCCTAGGACACTAAGACAGAAGGTGAGTCACACGCGTCTGAAGGCCTACTGAGCAGGTGGGGACAGAGAGGAAAGAAAAAGATGGTAGGAGATGATGTCAGGAATTATGCTTGTGCGTACAAGTTATCACTTAGAATCCCAAGTTGCTCTGGCCAAGGAAAGTTTGATGAGTTTGCTGTTCTGGTCTGTTTTTGTTTTTGTTACTTCGCTTGGTTGTTTTGATTATTTATTTATTTATTTATTTATTTATTTATTTTTGTTTGATTGTTTTGACATGAGGTCTACCTCCTAGTCCATGCTGACCCTGAAGTCACTGTGTAATCCAGACTGCCCTCAAGATCATGAAAATTCTCCTGCCTCAGCCTCCCAAGTGCTTGAATTTCAGGCGTGAGCCACCATAGCTAGCAAAGCTGGGCCTGGGGAATTGAACTCAGGGCTTTGAGCTTGCTAGATCAGAGCTTTATCCCTTGCGCTCCTGCCCCTTGCTTTGTTTGTTTGTCTGTTGGTTTGTTTAATCATTGCATGAAGGGAGCTCCACAAAGTCCAAGAAGAATTGCTTTGTTTTGACTAAATGTGAAAGTTAGTTTTCAGGTCTGTGTATAGGCTTTTCCCTCCTCCAAACAGTCCATATCTAAGCATCTGAGAAAAGGTAGAGTGGCACAGAAAACTCAGAGAAAAGTAGCAGCAAAAGGAGTGACAGAGAGAGAGGAGAGAGAGAGAGAAATAGAGATGAAAGAAAAATTTTAAAAGGCCATTTGAGATTGAATGAAGTCTTTAGAATTTACTCTGTGATTCTCCTCACATTCGCCAAAATATCTGGTCTAACAAAGTAAAAGAAGATTTCAGCATCTTTCTGAAAATTTCTGATTTGCCAGATTCAACAAAGTACATTAAGTTATTAACATATATTAACAACTCACTGTGAACTGACTTCTCAGGCAGTTATTTTTCTGAGAGCAAAGGACTGAAAGAATTTGCTACTGATCACTAATGGAGCTTTAACAAGAAGTGACGTTCATCCCTGGGAAGAGTGAGATTCTTAGACTTAAATCCACAGACGACTACCTCACTGGCAGGAAGACATTTATAGCATTGTGACTCTAAGCAGGAGGCCTCAGAGTGAGAGAAGATCAAAGAATTCAAAGTTTAAACAGCATAAGACAACAGGTGCAATGAGCTCCAATATCATCAGCTTGTCTTTCAGTGTCTTGAGTGTACCTCCCTACAAGTCTTCTCTTGTGACCTCTTCATTTCCTTTATAGTTCGTATAATAAAACAAATAACCAGCAATCCATCTGTTGCCCAAACTACAATATTGGTACCAGAGACAAATTGCCTCTAATTTCAATTTATAATCCCATGGAATAATAACACAATAATGCAAAAAGGTCAAGGTCTCATCTCTCATCCAGCCAACTGTGGCAAAAGATGAAATTACATAGTAGTGATCGGGTGACTCTGATTGCTGCCTTGTGATTGGATGGGTGAGAATTTTTAGCAGACACTTTGTAACCAATGACATAATAGCTCTGTACCGTGAGGGTACACAAAGAGTATACATAAATGTAGTTATAGTCAGGATATACCCACACTGTTCTTATCTCAAAGAAATTGAGACAGTCTCTTTCTTTACTCTATGCTCACCCTAATAGATTCCGCTGTATTTATTTAAATGTAATATAACATATGGAGGCAGCTAATAATATTTAGATCTTCTGTTATGATAGTGGCAATATCAACAAGAAGCTCTTTTAGAAATATTTTTAACTTTTAATCAATAACCAAATATCTATTTTATTTTTATTTCTAGAGAAATAAAAAAGTTAACGATGGTAAGTAAATAGCTCTGCTATGCAACCGCGTGCTGCTGAGAGGTGGAGCCTGGGCAGAGGGCGGAGCTCCTGGCTTGACCTGGGAGGGTGACGTCAGCCCCACCCTTCCTCGCTGACTTGGCTTCCTGTCTGCTATGCCATGACTGCCTTTCCTACTCTGTCAACAGCCTCCCATAAATGGACTGCATGAGGCCTTCTGACACCGTGAGCTAGAATAAATCTCTCATCTCTTAAATTGTGCATGACAGATACTTCATCCTAACAAGGATAAAGCATCTAGGACAGCGAATGTAGCAGTCCTACGGGCCTCTTCCTCTTCCTGCTCCTTTCCTACAAGTCTTTTCTTGCAATTTTGCATTCTGAAGTCTTGGTCTTAAGCAAAGCTATAATGTTTCATTTGTACCTTAGACTTTTTCAACATATTTTTGTAAAGGTAATTTTCCTCTAAAAAATGTGTTAGAACTGTTTTTGGTATTATTTATAGCTACGGAACGATATGCAACTTAATTGTCACACACAGGAACCGAAAATTAAAACTATTAAAATTAACATAAAGATGAAATAATTCTCTCTTTTTCTTGTTTGCTTTTGTTTTTGAGAAAGGGTCTCATTTTGTAGCCCAGGTTGGTGCTGAACTCACTTCGGAGCCCAGGCTGGCCTTGGACTCACGGCAATCCTCCTACCTCAGCCTCCCAAGTGCTGGGATTGCAAGTATGTGCCACCATGCCGAGCTTATGTGATGCTGAGGAATCGAATTAAGGTATGTGTAAGATGAAATAATATTCATAAACGAATGTTGTAAAGAAGGTTGCGGATTCAAAATTGCACATATGAAATAATTTTCAGTATATGAAATATACAAAAACATATAAAGTGAATGAAGTGATTGTCATTGTGTGTGTGTGTATGCGCTCATGTGTTTAAGAGAGAGAAGAATTACAAGTGAGACCTAATGTCCCCCAGATCCTTCAGGATTTCAGATGGAAGAATTTCCATGGAATTTCAGATCTTTCACCTTGATCTCCCTTAGCTTGATATTGCTTAAGTTCTGAAAATGGTACTTTTCATAATAATTTTAAGCCATTTTCTGAAGGAACGGAAGCTTTCCTTGTCCTTGCCTGCCATTACTCTTCTTATTTCTAGCTCTTTAGAGGGATAATTCTTTAGCCATGCCATCAAATCTCTATACAGAAACCCGAGCTGCTTGTCCACGGGAAATATAAAGTCATACACAGACATAAATATTGCTGAGAATTCCAATAAAGAGTAGCGAGAAATCGCATTTCTCCCAAATCTCTGTCAGATGGTAAATCGCACATCTCAAAGCTTTTCTGATTTTGCTCCCCAACACTCCTCTTCTGTTTATTTTGGTAAAAGTTTCAACCATTTATTTCCCCTTGAATTCCATTTTCCTGATTCACCAAAGCACTAGTCACAAAAGCCCACGACAATTTTTAGTTTCCATAATTATACCGTTTGTGCTGATGAGAGTGGTCGAGTGCTGAGGATTTGAAACATTAAGATCCCTGTGTTGCAGCTCTCCCAATACAGCCTCCTTCCATCTATTTATAGAAAGTCATTTCCCTCCTAAAATCCACTTCACACTTTCCTTGGTTTTGAAATCGTCACAATCTTCACACAGGTGAAGCCAATATCAGCTCTGTGTACACTGCGTCACAAAAAAATAAAACACAGCAACCTATATAGCACATAGGAAAAGTGTGTCTGATTCAACTACTTTTGTTGGCTCTTTTCCGTTTTTAGCAAACAGATAATGAAGAAAGTAAAGGGGGAAATAATAGAAAGAACGGAGGAGGAAGGCGAAAATCTGCACGTACTGAGCAGGAAACTAGGACCAAAATACCTGGAGCCCTTGTGTCCATTCACATCTCCATCAAAGGTGGCGTCACTGCAGACAATTCATCCCTGACTCTTGTTTTTGAAAGGGGCTGGAAGGGCAGTGTTTCAAATCTGCTTCAAATGTTATGGGTGGAAGAGCAAAGTTCAAGTTCAATGAACCTAGGAATGTATTTAGAATAAGACTTAATGAAGATAAAGAAAAATAGGAGTTTATTTGTAGTTTCACATAGTAGTTCCTCTCCCTGCCAATTTTTTTCTAGTAGTTGTTAAACTTTTTCCTTTTCCTTTTCTTTCTTCTTTTCTTTTTCCAGTGCTAGGGATCAAAACTATTGCCCATACCTGCCACACAAACGTTCTCTCACTGAGCTACAACTGCTGCTTTCAAGCTGATTTTAAACCCGCAAACATCAAAGCAATGACACCCTTTCTGATGACAGGTGAATTTTTATTTATTTTTTGAGATAGGGACTTAACCTGTAGTCCAGGCTAGTTCTGAACTCATTATTGAGGCCAGGCTGTCCTCAAATTGACAGCAATTCTCCTGCCTCAGCTTCCCACGAGCTTGGGCCCTTAATTTTTAATGGCACGACAGTGGATTTAGTTAGTTCATAGTTTCTTTATGAGCCAATTATGTTTTGTGATTCAAGGTGCCAAATATGTCAGGAAAACAGACAATTGGTTTATTCTTAGAGCATCAAAACCTACAATAGTTAAAGTAGTTAAGAACCAAGCCCCTTTTGTAGACATTAATATTGTCAACCAGGGACTAGTGGCCTCTCCCTACACGCCTATCTGTCATTGAAGCAATCTCTAGGCAAGAGATGTCAAATTGCCATAACAGGCCATGGAAAATGTAAAAATATTCACATCCTACCAATTCAACCCAAAATTCACGTTTGACTCAGAATCCTGGGAAACTGAGCTGGGAAAACAACCATACCGAACTTCCAGGACAGTAAAGGACAATCGAGTATGTATCTTTCATAAATAGATTAGAAAATACATGATAAATTTGCTTTTAGGGAAATATAAAAATTCTACACAGATTTTTTACTGAGTTAGAATACATATAAAATATTTTAAAATACCCTTTTAATCACTTTTAGTGTAGAGCTCTGTCATAAGCACATTCATAATGCTGTGCTAGCATCACCTGGATTCACTTTCAGAACGTTGCACTCTGAATCTATACAAAAGTTTCTATTTTTTTAGCCTCTGAGAATTTTTGTAATACTCTCTAAAGATTTTTCAATTTTGGGTACTTCATGTAAGTGGAATAATACAATATTTGCCTTTCTGTGTCTGGTTTATTTTGTGTAGTATGTTTTCCAGGTTTGTCTGTGATATAGCTAGGATCAGTATTTTGTCCTCTTTTAAGGTGGATTCTATTTATAAGTGTACCACCGTGGGTTGAATCTTTTCTCTGTTGATGATTATTTGGGTTGTTTCCCCCTTTGGGCTAGTGCAGAGAGTACTACTATAAACCCAATGAACAAGTAGCTATTTAGGTGCTTACCATTAAGTTGTTTGGGCATGTACCTAGAGGGGAAATTACAATATCACGTGGTAACTCTATGCTTGATGTTTTGAAGAACCACTACGTTGTTCTCTATGGTAGCTACACAATTTTGCCAGCCATGCCAAAAAAAAATCACGATTTTATGAAAATATTTTATTTTCTAAACACTCCGTGGTTATCAAGCATTTATTGAAATTTTATTTTGGTCACGATGCTGGCCAGGATTCATCAAGGAAAAATAAGGCACTGTCAAATATGCATTCTTTAATGAAAACTGAGTTTGTGTACTTCAAAATTAAAATTTTATGTTGCTTTTCACAAAAGCATGGGTTGTCTAGCAATATAAATTATTTGTATCTGCTGGGAGTTTTTTCTTAAGTCTGTGTATGCTAGTTTTAGTTAGAAGGATAGCAAAAATTTACTAGTCGGTATTAAAATATTTTATAGTCTACAAAGTAAAAAAACTGTAACTTCTTTTAATATGTACGGTATCAAATCATATGGTACAAAATCAATAGAGTCATTTTCACAATTATTTTAAATACTCACTATGTGTAAAAACTGGGTTGAGTTCTTAATATACGTCATCTAAAAATGTCTACATGCACATGATAGAAAAAGAGGAACAGAAATTTAGGTAAGATAACGTAAGATGTGTGTGGCAGGAGAAATATTCAAGACCGATTTGGTACTTGGGTCCCCCTTCTATTGACAGTGTTTTAAAATACTTAAACATTCAATGATTTTACAAGAAGAAATCTTAGCAGGCAATTTTCAAGTTTGCGCTCACTCCTTAAGGGAATTGACAGTGCTTTAATGTCTTCCACATTTAGCTCAGAACAGCAGGGAGAGGTTTATATTGTAATTATTTATTTAGTGATATCATTTTCTCCAGAGAAATCGCATACCCTCAAAAAATATTGTTTATCTGTATTTGCTTACTATAAAAAGTTCTTCATACCTTTAATATAAAGCTCAGCAAAATTAAGATTAGAATTCTCAATTTCAGAAATTTCGAGATTAAAAGATTATAAACAGTTTTCTTGGTTTTGCATGCTACTCAAAATAAAATCTCACCATTTCCCCAAAGTATATAATATTTTGTTCTCTTTTGGCGACCATTTCTCACCTCCAAGTCATCCTCCACCAGGAGTGCAAGACCCTATGGGTGTGGTTCTAAAACACCAGCAAGCTCCAGTATCATCACTCTTATACTCAACATCTTCTGCTTGAAACCTTTTTCCAGGTATCATTATGGGTCAGTCCTTAGTTACCTTCAGGTAAGGATCAAATGTTAATTTTCTGACCACATTATGTAAAATAGCACCATCTGCCTGGCATCTCTGCCAGCACCCAGGCTTCCTTGCTTTCATTCATCTTTACACGTATCATTATGTGATATATCAGGCATTTAATTTCCTTATGCTTCTATTTACATAAGGAACTTAATTGTGCTCACTTCTGCATGCTTATTACTTAGAAAAAAACAAGCTTTCTGTGAGGATTTACTATTTGAAAGAAGAGAAGGAAGGAAGAATGGTGGAGATAAAAGCTACTGCACTGATCCACAGAACAAGAAGTACAACAAACAAGCCAGCAAAACCTCCTTTGGTCCAGGCAATCAATGGTGCCACCACTCCATGCAGTCACACAAGCTGGTAAACATCTGGATATTTCAGTGTCCCCAAAATGCCCAGAATTCTCCCAAGTGAGCTGTAACATCTCCTATAAATTTGATTGTTTAATAGTCAAACTTTATAATACGCTTAGAATTTTGGTTTGTGTTCTTCTTGCCTAATTGTGTGTGTATTTTAGTTAATACAATTTTTAAATTCCCGAATCATATACCCCGCAATGCACTGAAGTCTGAGATTCATTTGAATTTTTTGATTATTGTATAATTTTTTTCATTTTTTATGCTTTTAAGTCATTGCTGCCTTCCCTGGCTCAGTATTGTTCAAATTAAGACTTTCAAAAAATAAAGCAGAATTTCGATGGAAAAAATGGTTAAAAATTAGATTGAGCATACACGTAGGATGAAATTCAGATTGTTTCTGGAGAAAACATACCTCCAGAAGGATCCTTAAGTCTTACAAATGTTATTTGTTTTGGAGCCACTAACTTCATCTGTGACTATTTTCTATAGCTCTGGTACTATGAATACTAGTCAGATGATTGGACATTATGTACTCAAATGATTGCAGAATTAAAACAGATTGCTTTCCATAGTGACCAGGGAGGTCAGGAACATGAAAGACCTAGGCAGTACATCAATCGTGAAATTTTAAAAGAAAAACAAAATAAATATAGAGAAAATTGGTCTGTGTAGTTCGTTACAAAACCTGGTTGCTATGCTGTTCTCCTGATGACAGGTAATAGGGTTTCTGAGAGGAGAAACAATTGCCCCAGAAAGGCGGTCACCATGGGTGATAAAGGCGAAGTGTTTAAAAGGTTGCTCTGACTGTGATCAGCCAAGTTGGGCCGGGCACCTGGGATGTCCCACGGATTCTGTGGGTGGGCTAGGAGGATGGGAGGGAGGGGGAAGGTACCCCTGAGAGGGCTTAAGTTTGACACCCTCCCCCGTCCATGCTCTGCACCCCCACCCAAGAAGGAGACACTGCCCCTCCCCTTTCCTGGGTTGTGATCCCTCCTCGCTTCACCTGAGGCTGGTGGCCACTGGGTCTCTTGGGACCTTTGAGACCGTTGGGACTGGAACTCACACAGAGGCTTCCAGCGACCATTGGCTGCCCTCATGTGCATGGCCCACAGGCATCTTCAGACCGCAGTAGCTCGGGCAAGGAGAATGTGCACAGTGGTTTCGTCAATCTTGGACCAAGGCCATGCAGTCACAGTTGCGACTGAACTGAAGTCCAGCCAACAGATGTCCAAGACCTACTAGGACTCCCATGAAGAAGGTAGCAGCAGAGGTGACAAGAGTCTCTGGAAGGATGATAGAAAACCAGTTTCTCAAAGGGACTAGGGCAACATCAAACCCCTTGACGCAGATCAGCCGAATTGTGTGGAGAAAGAACAACATTGCCCCACTGTCCGAGAGTCCATTTTGAGAAGAATATCAAAGAATCCAAGACGTAGTCTGGGGCCAAAAAATATTCCTCAGAATTGCTCAGTACCCTTGGAGTCCACATGGCAAGGCTTCAGAACATGGTACCTCTGCCCCTAAGGGAATTCATGCAGAAAGAAGATCCGGAGGTACCCACAGAAGCCCTCAGAACCTACCAGTCTAAGCCGAACAAGGGTCACCCCTGACCAAAGAGCTACAGCAACGAGTGGGAGAGTTCAAGGACCCAGAACAGCCGGCTGCACCGGATGTCTCAGGAAGCCTCCTGCCCCAGGGACAGCACGACTCCAGCCCCATGCCCTGTCCCCGGCTCCCCACACTGGACCCCATTCTCAGCAGTTTGTAACCTAGAGAAATTGAAGGATCTGTGCATAGGCTATGGAAAAATTGGCATGTAGTGTTATGAAGGATCAAATTTTATTACATGGACACACAAGTAAGGGAGCATCATAACTGAATACTTTGTTGTTTCTACTTTTCATGAGGCAGGAGGTAATTGGCAATATAGGCACTTAGGGACAAAAAGTTTCGGCATGAAAAACTTACAGCGACTCAAGATAATGCCTGACTCTATATAAGGATCCCTCAATGGGGCAAATTGCTAGCAACTTGTGGATAGCCACTTCCTGCAACAACTTATAGTTGTATTAAAACGTTGATAAAGTTATTGGAGAATCAAGGGTGAGATACCTTAGCAAGTAGTCTGCTCAGCAGACCTGACTTCCTTACTTGCCGACCACGAGACCCCTGGACCTGGAGCCGCATTGATATCGATCTTCAGAAATCCTCTCAGTGAGCAATAGTTTGTTCCCAACTTGTCTGCTTCGCCTATGAGTTCAGTCTTCAGTATTGTGAGACGCCAGCCTGCTACTGCGGCGACAGCAGCGCTGCCTAAGAAATTCTTCCAGTTCAGGGTTGCTTTTTAAGAAAAGTCAAAGCTTTCTTTTTACAATGTACTGCATCCCACAGATTTTGATTCTATTTTTATTTACTTAAAAATACAGTATAATTTTTCTTGTGATTTCTTCCTCAGCCTATACTTACATCTAATGTATAAGTCTCTAAATATGTGAGGTTTTCAAAAATAATGATCTATCTTCTTTTTGCTATGGTATACATAATAATATGTAAAATACCAGTCTTTTGAATCATGTTGAGACAAATTTTAATCCCTGTAAACGTCAATTTTAGAGATTGTTACATGTGAACTTAAAAAGAACATATATTCCACAAAGTTAGGGGAGGTACTCTAACCATTAGATTAAAATTCTGTATATTATCACTGATTGTATTGAATTATTCTATGAATAAATAATAGAGAAGTGCTAAATTGTTCAATTACAAATTTTGGGTGAATCCATTAGCTATTGTTAATTGATGCATGTGTCCTTGTGCTCTGTTATTAGGTACATATGTATTTGAGATTATTGTGTCTTTTTGATTAATTTTTTCTTTTTACTTTACAAAACAATAAGTGGTCTTTTTCTCTCAGGTGCTACTATTAGTCCTCTAATACCTTACTTTGTCTGTTATTAACACAGTTACCTCAGCATTTTAATCTTCTTTTTGGCATGATATATATAGATAGATAGATAGATAGATAGATAGATAGATATAGATATAGATATAGATATATAGATATATATAGATGTAGATATATATTACTAAATATATATATAAATACATAATATATAATATATATTACTAAATTTTTAATTTCAATCTGATTTTTAATATTAAATGAATTACTAGGAAAATTTATATTACTGAGACTTGCTTTTTTATTCATTATTAGAATCTCCAGTTTAGTCTGAGCTTCTAGTCTTTCATTAAATCTAACTAAGGCAATTGGGCTTAGATCTAATTTATTTTTGCTTTCTATTGGTCTGAATTTCCCCTCTCTTGTTTCAAGCCATCTTTTTGGTCATTCAAATATAAATTAGTGTCTTTTTTAGGTGTAACTTTTAGTGTTATTCTCTTGTGGTTGCAGGAGGTTGTGTAACCAATCCATCCAATAGTTTACTTATAGTTAATATTATGCCATTCAATGTAAAATATATCTACAGGAATAGAATTCCACTTACTCTCACTCCTTTTTGCAGTTGTTCTCTTATGTGTATTTTATATTTATATATCTACTTGTCCTTACAATGCAAACATATAATGCAATTGTTCTCTTTTACTTGTGATATTACTCTGCACAGTTTTAGTTACTGCAGTAACTTTTGTTCCTAAAATGTCAAATGGAAAATTCCATTTAAAAATATTACAAATTTTAAAGAAAATGACAATCTCCAAAGCACAATGAAATGTTGTGCTACTCTGTTCCATTTGATTCAGTACACGCATTATTTCTTCTTTCAGTGTATCCATGCTGGGTGCATGAACCTCCCTGTTACAGAGATCTCCTAGGCTCAGCCTGACAGGCACATAGTGCTCGTGATAGGAAGGCAGCCCTTCCTTTGCTAATAATGGCCTTGACGTTCAAGAGTGATTCTGGCAACTGAGATATGTAACAGGGAAGCAGTTTACCTCTAAATTTATCTTTAAAGGAAAAAGTAAAAGCTCTTAGTGTGGAAAGAACCCAGCCCAACTCATTGTACAGGCCTGTAATCCAGGCACTCTGGGAAACCAACCCAGGAGAATCACAAGTAGGACCCCGGATTTGGCAATGTAGCAATTTAATGAGATTCTGTCTCAAAATGAAAAAATTTTAAATAGGGGTGGGAATGTAATTCACTACAAATACCTTGAGTTTCTTTCCCAGTAAGAAAGACAGACAGACAGACAGACAGACAGAAAGAAAGAAAGAGAAAGAAAGGGAGAAGGACAAGCAAGCTGAGGTTGTTAAGATCTACAGTAATAACCAATTTTCTCAAGTGCAAGGCTGTGGATTTGATTAGCCAGAACCCAGCACATAAAGCTAGGCATGGTGGTGCACACCTGTAATCCCAGCACTCAGAGGCCGAGGCAGGACGATTGCCAAATCCAAGGCTAGCCTGGGCTACAGAGTGATTCAGGACAAACCCAGCATACAGAGCAAGACCCTGCCACCTCCCCCGATACATACACACACACAAAGAACCAATTTTCTATTGTTCATAAGGGGAAAAAAATCATGTTGGCTTTGCTGTCAAACTTCAAATGTTAAAAGTATGGCCACAGTGAGCTCCAGGTGATTAATTAAGAGAGAGAAGGGTAAAGCAGGCGTGGTGGCTCATGTCTGTAATCCCAGCACTCTGGAGGCTGAGGCAGGAGAATCACTGTTAGTTCAAGACCAGTCTGGGCTTCATTCAGAGTGAGATTCCCCCTCCCCCCTCAAAAGAAAAGAAAAAGGAGCAGGGCCTGGTGTCACAGATTTTTTTCTAATTTTTCCCATTTTATTAATAAATATGTAATATATAATGTTCACATTAAATTTGAGTATTTTGTGCACAAAGACATTACGTCAGATTTACAAATCCTTTTCCTCTCTCTTTTTGACCATCCCACTCTCTCCTCCTCCCCACTAGTTCCCATTATCCCCCCCCCATTAGTTCTAAGAATTGACTGTAATCTGGGTTTCTCATATTAGAGAAACCACTCAATATTTAACATTTTGCTCTGACTCACTTCCCTGACCATGATGGTCTCAAGTTGCATCCATTTACCTACAAAAGCCTCAAAATTATCTGCCTTTACAGACGAGTAGTAGTCCCAGCACCCTGAGATCCAAGTTTGAACCCAGCCTGGACAACTAAGCCACTTAGATGGGGATGGTAGCTCACATTAGAGGCTCTGTATTTAATCTCCAGTAACACACCCACCCACACACACACATATACCCACACATCCCCCCAACACTCCCCCACACACAGGGTTAAATGCATGTATGTATATGTATAGGAAAAATATAGTTTATATAGGGATTGTTAATATTACCAGTATCAAGTGTCTACTTGAAGTTTTAGAAGGAATTTTCACCAATAAAAGGGACATACTATAATACATTAAATAATCATTTATGTATCACTTTAAGAAATTAAGAAAATCATTTTTATTTATTGTTGTTCACTGTTTTTCTAGCTCTTTATAGTTGCCTGTAGATCCAGATTCAAATATAACATTTTCATAGATTTTAAATCTACAATTATTTCAGCTTTATTTTTAAATCTCTGAATGTCTATTTAATGGGATTTTATATAGAGAATACCAGACACAAACTTCTGGTCTAAACTGATTTATTTTCTTGAGTACTTCAAAGTTATCCTTTGGGATATTATAAAAATATGATTAATGTTTAAATACATTTTAAAAACGTTATTACAATAAAAGACACGTTACCAGTAAAACCCCTTAGAATATTCCCTGGTGCTTCAAATACACCTTTTCCATCATTTCTGACATTTTCAGAAGCCCTTCTGGAAGCACGTTCTCATGAGTGTCTTTACATGCCATTTTAATGTCCTGAGCTGACTCAAAATATTGACATTAATGCAAGAACATCACCATATGTGTTGACCGGATTTCCTTGATCTGGAACCATGTAACATCTGTCTTTCTGTCAATGTCAAAATAATCAGAAAAGATAGAGGCAAAGTCCTTATAACTAAAATAATGCATGTGAGAGGACTGGGCTACTTGTGGCAGAAGTGGGGGTGAGTGTATTAGGAAGATTAATTGCAGTGTGTCTTTCATTATAATAAATTGATTTAAAAATTTTATATTCACCCTGCTTTTTTTAAAATCACATCTTACATTTACTTTTTAAATATTGGATTTTTCTCTCCAGTGTCGTCTTCAGACTGTTTCAAGCCTATTGATTGGGCTACGAGCTCACTGACCAATCTTTCCTTCTGCCGTATTCTCCATCGCGTCACAGTTTCAAGAGTTCTCAGTCCATTCTTAGCTGGATGGCAACGGTGGAAGAAAATGACAAGGGGCCGGGCTGGAGAAAAGCACATTCAAAGCTTGGCAAGACAGAAAATCAAGAGAGAAAGGAAAGGTTTGTCTAGTGTATATACTTCCACATCTTAACCCTAGTGACCCAACCCTTTTAACCAGGCCCCACCTTATAATTGCACAAGATTTCAGTGAATTAACTCCCAGGATTGAATCATTTTCCAACATGAGACTTTTAGGGGACATTCTAGATCTAAACCTTAACATTGTAAAACTCTGTGTTTCAGAAAATCATGTACTGTCCTGACTTTACTGGATAAGTTGCCTACTGTGTATCTTTTGTGTGAGTTAGAGTTTATAATTTGTTAGGGGAGTTTCACTTTAGCCTTAATCTTCAGAAGAATATTAATGAGGAAGTAGTCATGATTCCCACATTGCATTCTTTCTGGTGCTTCAATTGAATACTCTTCTCATTTGGAAAGATTTGAATGTCAATTCCTGCCATGCATGAGGTGGGCATAAATTCAAATCACAACTTAGCATGTTCAACTTGCACACTGCCCAGTGTCCCTACCCCCTTTGCCAATGTATGACAATAGTCCCTGGAATGTCTTCCCGTGCATACAGCCTTCAAGTTTATCCAAAGACAGCTCCTCAGCAGGAAACTTCACTCAGTATAGATCACTATCAATTAATAAATATGGTACAAAGCATCAGTATTATAATTCTTGAAGAAAATCTGATGTTAGCCCGGTCTAAAACATTTTGAAATTTTTCTAGGCTTCTGGCTTTCCTTTAGGCCTGGTGTCATAACAAAAGAATAGCTTCTAGCTACAGTCACTTTGTTCTGCTCTCATAAAATATCAGATGAAACCAAGAATATATTTGTTATTGCTGTCTTAATTGTTGTCTATCATGAAATTGGAAGAGTAAAAGTAGCCTCATCCTCTTTTCACTAAAAATTAAAAACCTGATAGAATTACAGGACTAGGAATGTCTCTTGAGATCATGGAGATTTTACCACCTTCATTTTACAAAGGGAGAAGGCACAGATAAAGCACCGGAAGCGGGTCTCCCATCAGTGAGGGAGGGGCCAGAGCAGGACCTGACTCTTCCCACTCCGCCCCGGGCCCAGCTCCATCCCTTTCACTGCATCCTGCCTGCTCCACTGTTCTCTGGGGCCATGGAAAGCATGCAGTCCATAAGCTACCTCACATTGGTAAAGCATGTTTAACCCTCCTAAAATATACCAGTGGTTATTTTGAACACAAGCAGTGGTTATTTCAGAATAAAATCTCTGGAAAAAAAATCCCTCTACAGAATCCCTTAAGTTACTAAGGATAGCATTTTAGCCTCTAGGAATCTGTCTAAATGTAGACTTTTTGCACAATGACTTTTCTTTAAACTGGAGACCACATATTAGACGTTACCCAGTTACATCATTTTTTAAGACGCAGGCATCTTTTTAAATCTAGGTCAATACTGACATCCGGTGGCAAAACTTGTATCTGCAATCTGTAAATTGACAAAATGAGATTATAGTTCGGAGGACGCTTTGATAGCAGTAAAATATTGATACTAGTGTTCAATAGACATACCGTTAAATACAAAAAAAAAAAAAATGGAAGAGGAACTTAAGGACTCACTAGTATATTCCATGAAATACTTTCAATTAAAAAGTAGAAATTTGTTTAATATATAATTCAACGCAATAGATCTATGAGTTTTTCATTTTTACTGTTTTCAAAATTAGCTTAAATTTGTTTAAAAATCTATGATTATGGTCTGGAGGAATGACTCAGTGGTTAGCGCTGAGTCAAGAGCTAAGTACCTGAGTTCAATTCCCCAGCACCACATAAGCTGGGTGTGGTGGTGCATGCCTGGAATCCCAGCACTCGGGAGGCTGAGGGAGGATTGCCAAAAGTCCAAGGCCAGTCTGGGCTCTCTGGTGAATTCAGGACCAGCCTGGGACACAGAGCAAGACCCTGTCTCAAAAAAAAAAAAAAAACTACAACTATGAGTACAAGTTATAATACTTAGAAGTTACAATTTATGCTAATACTCCAACAGCAAAATTGATAACTCAATCTATATATCTAGATTTTGGATTGACTTAGATTTATTTAATGAATGGATTACCAAAAATAAATAAATATTAAATAAATTTTAAATAAATTTATATTTCCATCCCATAAAGTCTAATTTGATCTTCTAAAGAAAGAGTACAACAAACTCCTAAATATTATATCATAAAATGCTTTTTCATGACATACCAGAATTGAATATGAAAAACATCTTTTCATTCTTTTATTCATTTTATATGATAGCTCCACATCTTTTGCACTTGCAAATTGATAAAAATTGATTCTTTCTTGGACACTTGCTAAAATAATTTACGAATCAAAGTTTTGCATATTACATAAAATGCAGTAGTCTTCTCCATGACTTACACCCACACTGCTAGTAGGCTTGACTCCTTTATCCTAATTTAGCTCATGTTTCTCATTTCTAAAAACTAGATCTGTAAGAATTCTGTATATTTTCATAATTCCTATCACCAGCGCTAGAGAATACATGCACCTTAAAGCTGTTGCATTTAGTAACATAAATCAGACACTGAAGGGTAAATGTGACGTGGCTTCTCTGATGTGAGAAACTCCAAGTGTGAAAAGCAAAATCAAAGAACGACAATAGGCAAGCGTCAGGTAGAGCTTCTGATGTGAAGAGGATCTGCAGGCCAGGGAGACGTGGGTGGGGAGCAGAAGGAAAAGCAATAGTAACGAAGACACGATGTGTGTATTCACCAATTTCCAAGATGGAGCTATTGCATATCAAAGATATACACCAGTGGACATAACTATGGGGAAAAGTCGAAAAGTTTCAGTTTCAACAGTAGAAAGAATGTCGCATAGGTTCTAAACCAAAAATATTAAACTCACTGTATATGAAAACATGTGTGACTGCTTATGTTCTGAAAGGACACCATTTTAAAAATACTGCATCTTCGACTTTCTATGAGAAAGTTTACTTGAACCACTGCTAGGATTTCACATTTATAGATGTCTCAAAACCTACACATTGATAATTATTCTCTCTGAAAAATCAAATCATGTGTGGCGTCAAGGGGGAATGTGATGTCACACTTAAGAAAATGAAGGTAACTGAGGTATCGGCATACTTTGAAAGGTAACTACAACCATTTGTTTTAGAAAAAAAGGGAACTGCAGAATCAATAGAAACTCAGGTTACTTATAGAAAATGATCTATTTACAAGTTAATAGAATTTTATTTTGGAAACTTTCACAATTCCTCATTTGGGCTTTTTGTTTGTTTCTAGATACCTGTTTCCAACTAACAAATTTTTTTTGTGGAATAAATAATCAGGGTCACTAAGTTACCCTGAGTTGATTACATAACAAAAGTGTTCATGAAATGAACAAAAAAATGTTTTATTTGTAAGAATATAGAATGAATTTAGAGTCAATTTATCCCACTCTTGGGGTGTTAGTTTCCCCCATAAAACACTAAATAAGCAATTTATATGATTGCATACCTGACGGACAAGAATACACACACTCCTGTTCTGCTTGATCTAAGACTATAACCAAAACAGAACACTCAAGAGTCTGTGTTCGATGTTTATTTTGGTACCCTATTAATTATAGCTTTTTAACATATATGATTATCAATAACCAAATTTAATTAGTAACCTACAGACCCTGAAACAGTCCTCTGAAGGTTAATGAAAATGTTAATGAAAGATGAAGGTTAATAAAGGTTAATGAAAGATTAACTACCATGTTTATGTGATTTTCTATTGCCAGACTACAAAAGGAGCAGTAACATGAGTAATAGTAATATTAACGGTCACAACGGATTACATTTGGTCAAGCACGGATTACTCATTCAATGTGTTTATATTTATTATATCAACTAAGAATGTCCCAGGAGATTGACTTTCAAGAAAATATGCTTAGGGAGTTTCTGAGGCCAAGGTCACATGGTTGTTAGGTAGTACAAATTATGAGACAAAGGTCGTAACAGATGATAAATGATAGTATTATGTGTCCATGTTCACATAAGTGTTGAATGGTAAAGGTGTTGAGTATAATGTCACATGGCCAATAAGTGAGACACAAAGTAGAAATACTCAAATTTAGGTATCTGAGGTCAGAGAGATGGCTAGTGGCAACATGCCTAAAGTCATTAGGATATTAGGCAGTAGAGGTTGGTGTCCAGTGTCATATCACAGATGTTGTCTAAGGTGTTAACTCAAATGAAAATAATAGAGGTTCTTTCTTGCAGTGCTGAAGGGTTAGAGTGTTTAAGTCTAAGAATACACAGGCAGTGTGTGGTAGAATTTGCCTGTGCATGGTTAGGCACACAGTTAGCAATAGCCCCTCCACGCTATTTTCTCAGTAGTAAAATGGTAAAAGTGGAAGACACTACAACTTCTCCAAAACATATTTGTGTTCTTATAGAATTGTAAGAGAGTCAGTCATGGATGACAGGATTGCCTTACAAAACCTTATACTCAATGCCCCTATGGACAGGAGATGTTTAATGACTAAGTTCTTACCAATGGGATGTCAGCAAAAATGGCCCTTGCTCTAAGGCTGGCCTGCATTAAGCCCAGTATTCACTTTTCCATCTTACAAATTGGAAGAAAGAAGCACCAAAAGACAGTTTCAGTCAAGCGAGCAAGGACAGTTCTCTCAGGTATCAATGAGAAAGAGTGTGGAAGGCATCCAGTTCCCTGAAGGATTGCCTGGGGCAGAGCTATCTGGCCTCTTGAAGCACACTTCAAACAAAACATGAGAAAAAAATAAAGGTTTTTTTCCTAAGCCTCTAACTGATATAATGGATGCAAAACACAATACAAATACCTTAAAATCTAAAATCCTAAATGCAAGGTTAACAATGTTATGCTAAACAAAACATCATGGAATAATAAATGAGTTTTGTAGAACTAGAATTCCTAGCACTGATTCCTTCCCATAAGGGATTTTACGGTATATATCACTTCTGATATTTAGTTCCTTGGATTCTAATCACTTTGTCTTTTGTCATATTATGTCATCACTAAATGGAACCTTATCACCTCAATCATATTTCCCTGGAGTTTTAATCTATAGCATTTTGTTACAGATATTGTGCCCAATCAATTTTCTAGCTCTTGAGTAACTTTCTGCTCAGAATCTGTGATGAAATGAAGATAATTTCTTTCTGTAATAGCAATTACCTCGAGTTTTAGTGAAAATAGATGAAGAGATATGTCTATTCATTTTTCATCAGAATAGAAGCTTACGGTAAGTATTATGCTAGACAATTTGTATTATGAAAATAATATTTTATAATTTTGGCTGAAAATCGGTCTATACAAATTGTTTCTATTTTGACAAGGGCAAGTTTCTAGCATGTTTCGTATTTCATAATAGCAGCTACTTTTTTTTAGTACTAGGGAATTACATTCTGCTAATGTGCTACACCCCCTTCATACACCTGATTCATCTTTAAATACACAAGTGCTTGGAAGTCTCCATTGGACTGCGGAGTCCCAAAACTGTGTATGACACAATTCTAACTTTCTAGAAGTTTCTAGTCTACTTGAGAAGAGAAAATGAGTGTATTGATCTTAAACACAAATATAAAAGGTATAATGCATGTTGAAGTGACTTAGAAGATGTTATCAGACCAAAAAGAATGTAATTTGAATTTTGACAGTAGAAAGACCACTTCTAAGGTGGGAAGAAACAACGAAACAAAGTTATTAAAATACTGAGACATTTTCTAAGCAAGTGAAGTGAGGATGTAGAGGTCTAGGTCTGACAGAAACAAAAATTAAGGTTGGTAAGATAACTGTTGCTATATTATAAAGATTTTGAAATGAATGTTCAGAACTTGTATTTGTCAACAGAGAAGATAATTATATTTTCAAAGAATTGCCTGCTTAAAAGTTCTGGAAACATGCAAAAAGATTTATGACAAGTTGTTGGACAAATGAGAATTTGAAGACAGAATCATCTCATGGCAATAGGAATCCTATATGTTGGTAGAGTGTAACAAGTGTTGGAGGAATTGGAACCCTCATCCACCATGTGTGGGAATGTAAATTAATAATGCTGTTTTGAAAACCAGTTTGGCAGTTCCTCAAAACTGTAAGCAGAGTTGCCCTATAACCCAGAAATCCACTCCTAGAAATACACCAAGAATAAATGAATGCATATGTCCACAGAAGAAATTGAACATTGAATCTTCATAGAAGCATATTATGGAGTTGGAGGAATGGTTAATCAGTTAAAGTGCTTGCCTACGAAGCTCAATTCGCCAGAACCACATAAAGCTGGGTGTGGTGGCGCACGCCATTAATCCCAGCACTCCGGAGGCTGAGGCGAGAGGATTGCTGTGAGTCCAAGGCCAGCCACGACTCCATAGTGAGTTCAGGACCAGCTGGGACTACAAAGCGAGACCTGTCTCAAAAAAAAAAAAAAGAAATATATTGTATAGTTCAATTTATATGAAATCGAATATACAATTATATAGAGGCAGAAAAATCAATTAGCAATTAGCTAGAGTCAGAGGGAGTAAAGTGCTTGTGAGTCATTACTAATACGCTAAGGATTATTTTTGGAGGTGATAAAGTTCTAACATTGGTTATGACTGTAGCGGCACAGTTCTGTGAATTTACTAGAATATATTAAATTCTAAACTTCCAATGGGTGAATGTTGTGGTTCATGAATATGTTAATAAAATTATACTTTATAATTTTTTATAGGATAAACGATAATAGATAGTTGTGATTGGAGAGAAAGATTGCCAAATGTAGCTACTCTCCTTGAGGTTAGGACTGTCTTTGTAATGTCAAATATTTAGAAGAACAATACATGTATTTTAAAACTGATTTATGTATAGGTCTACAATTGTTATATTTACTTTATATACAAAATTTCACAAGGCCCCTTTAAACTGGTAAGGAAATAGATCTACTTGTCACAAGAGGGATGACAAATCTCTTCACAAAAGTAGAAAATCAAGCGGAACAGTGATTGTCACTAAATTTTAAAATCTAGTAGAGGAGAACGAGAGGGAAGAAAGCATGAATAATGACAGCTTCTGCCCAAGAAACGGGGTGGGTGTAGTGGTAATTACATATAATCATAAGTGCCCTGAGGCTGGTTTTTCCCAGAAAATGAATACAAGTTCCAAGCATATTCTAGGAATCTGAAAGATCTCTCCACATCTCAAGACAATAAAACTCACTGTGAAAACTTTGATGGAATATTGAACATAAGACTCAATTTAAGAAAAAACTTAGTGTTGAAAGCTATCTGGCATACAGCACAACAGCAGAATCTGTTAAGTTTTCATAACAAACACTTCCAGGATGTGTGGAAATAAGCCATGATTTCCTTTGAGGTCTGAAACCATATAAAGTCTCTTCCTACATCTGTCAAATGAAGCTTCTTATGGGAATTCACCAGAATGAAACCACTGGCAAGGATGCTAAGTAAATATATTTTGTATTCACCATACTCCGCTATGCTAAAACCAATTAAAAGTCATCCTAGGAATAGTAAACTTCCATGTGGGCTATTGCAGAAAAAGAGGAGGGTGGGTTGGTGGCAGAGAATGTGTTTTCGGGGTAAGAGGATATGATTGAGGGCTTTCATGATCCCCGGTTAGGGCACACTGCTGCATGACAGAATGAAAATCAAAGTGGTGGCCATAGTTCATAGACCAACAGTCTTTGCATGGTGCAAGGAATATTTTTAAACCCATAAACCGATTTTGTAAAAGCACTTTTTACTTCTTGAGCTGGTCTCCTCATCCTTGATTCCTGTGTTCAATGCAAGTTCCCTCGGCCAAATGAATAAGTCAGTTTTCTCCTGCAGGATTCAAAGCTTTACTAAGCCTTCTCCAATCCATCTCTACTCGTATTTCTTAATTCTTTCTAAATTTTAGCCAATTAATGCCCAAGGGTCCCACAAACCTAGCATACCCTTGGCCTCTTGGCTTTCAGCCACCAGTTTACTCTTTACTGTCTGTAGTGTTTCCACAAAGTCTCAATTCTTCAAAACTCTTAATTGTTCTTTGAGTTAGGACTCAAAGTAACGAATTCCAGCAGGTTATTCCAAATCTTTGTTTCTTGAGCTTTCGATTACCTTTTGACCTCACTCATGTTGCTTATTTTAGTATGCCTTCTACTTACTTGCTTGAATTTCTCCTTCCCCCTACCTTTCCGGAAGTCACATGAGTCCACCATTTTAAGGGGGAATTGTGAAGCTTGGAAGTTAGGCTTGAGAAATGGAACTCATCATCTAGCAACAACACCATTCCATTTTTATATGTCTTATATACTGGCTAATAGACTTCCGTAGTGTGTCAACTGAAGAAAACATTGTACAGATAAAAAAAAAAAAAGTTTGAAAAATCCTGTTGGCTTGCTTTTGCACCCTCTGGCATGCTAGACATAGTCAGTTCCAGGGTAGATAGATGGTGCTCAGCAAAGCATGTGAGTCAGAATTAGTCTGACAGACAAAGTCTCCTCATTCTACTGAAGAAATAATGAAGGGAAATCATGTATAGGAAATCCTATAGCAACCAAATAGGCACATCGTATTGACAATTGTAAAATCATTCACAAATAAAGAAAAGTCAACAGAAAAGTAAGTACTGGCAAAGAAGATATTTGCCACTGGCGATTAGAACCTGATTAAATAGTCATAAAAGGGCACAAACCGAACTTCCTAAGGGATCATAATTTCTTAAAGTGAATTAAGATATCAGCAAGTATAAAGTTATAATTTAGGCTCACTCCCTGTTCTCTTGAGCTAAGTACACAATCCTAACTCTGATATTTTATATTATTTTAAGCCTTTATCTTTATGGTTGGGGAATAACGTCCTCTGAAAGATACTATCATCCTATTCCTCTAGACCTGTGAAAATATTACAATATATGACATAAAAACCTGAAGATTGCAGATGGAATTAAGATTGCTGATCAGCCAGTTGAAGTTAATTAACCTGGCTTATCCAGGTGGGCTCAGGGTATTCTCAAAGTCTCCTTCAATGTCAGGCCAAAGTGGCTGCATTTGGAAACTAAATGCAGGCTTTAGAGGTTTGGGGAGAGCAAACAGCAAAGAACTCTAAGTGAACACAGAAAGTTGTAAAAGAAGACAAGAAAACAAAATCTTCCTTAAGGCCTCTGCAGGAAAGAATTCAGACCTTTTAACAACGTGATCATAGTCAGTGAAACCGATTCACAATTTAGACCATTCCTAGAACTATGAAATAGCACATAAATTATTCTAGCCTTCCTCAGATACCTAGAAACTGCATCATCTTTATCAAATACCTTTTCTATTTCAGTCACCTGTCATAACTCCCAAGCTATCTTTACTTGTACGTGAGCACTATAATTTAATAAGAGTAATTTTCCATAAATTTCTTTGTCAAAACAATTACTAAAGAATATATTACCGGAGGCATGATGAATATTTAAATCATGATTATAGTTATTTTAATTAATGTCATTTCAAACACCAATTTAGAAGCAAAATACACTTTAAGTCCTCAAAAATCACATAATAATTTGACAAGAGTTTTTTCTTTAATTTAAGGAAATAAACTTGTTGTGTGTATCATGAGTTGATATCTGTTTTAAAGACAGACTATTTCAGGAACATAGGCATTGTTTGATCTTCTTAAAATAGGTATGCAGATGAGGCAGAAGAATGAAAAGAGTTAAGGTATGTGTAACTTTTAACACCATGTCATAAAGATATTCAGAATGTGTTTAAAAGATTGCCTAAGTCAAGCACAATTAATGTTCATAGATATACAGTCGGCTTCTATTTTTAAAATGTCTTTATTTTAGTACCATTTTGAGAATTGAGACTTTTCTAACTAAATAATGAACAAAAATCATCAGCTATGATTTTCCAGTGTAACTTAGACAATTAACTTTTCTAAACCTCCCTTTTTCCATGTGCAAAAGTGACTTTATTGCACCCAGTTGTCTTGGTTTTGATCTGGAGCATCCCAAAAAAACCTCATGTGCCTGTGGATACTGTGTGGTATTGGGAGTTGGATACTTGGGGCTTGACCGAGAGGGGCATGTGCAGGTTCTACCCTTCTTCCCATGCTTCTTTGGGTCCAGTGCTGCTATGAAAAACTCTGTCTCTGGGGCTCTAGCTCTGGCCCCAGACCCCGCTCCAGCCCTACCATATAATTTTCCATCCGCCCACATGTGAATGGACTATGACCTTCTAAAACTGAAAGCTATAATCTTTCATGCCTAAGTTGTAGATGTTAGGTATTGAGTCACAGTGATTAAAAAGTAACTAAGACATCAGTCCACTTCCTCACACAGGTTGATTCTAAGAATCAAATAAGATAAATGTAGTGAACAACAGCAACAAGAAGAATTAGGCAACATTTCAATAATCAATACACAGCATAAGACAAAACTATATGGGTTTCCGCTAGCACAAATTGGAAGGGGTATGGCAATGTTTAATTGTAAGGAATTAGAGTGTCTGCTGTATGTCAAGTTTTTGTACATATTTTATCATACTACCTTCACAATAATTTTATTATATGTTACTATCATTTTTTTCCTTCTCCTGATGAGATATTTGAGTCTTACGAGAACTTAGATGCAATTACCTACAAGGCCTGGCCATAGTAAGTGGTAAAATCAAGACTCATTCAATTATTTAAGTCATCATCTACTTAATTATTGATACTGAGATCATTGTATCAGAAATTCAGTCTACAATGGTAAACAGATACATGCCTGCAAAAAGCTTATACTCTACTGGATAAAATGAAAATAAATAGGATAAAAAATAAATATATGTAATAGTGGATTATGGTAAATGTCCAGAAAAAATCAGTAATACACAAAAGATTAATAGAAAAGAATTAAGGATGAAATTTTAGATAAAATTAGTAACAAAGTCCCTATCATAGAGCATGTAAGCTTGACATGCTTACTAGACATTCAAGTAGAATTGTCAATACGCAGTGAATATATAAATACACACACACACACACACACACACACACACACACACACACACACACACATACATACAGGAAAGAGCTTAGTTTGATATTCTGATAAGATATCCAAGTGTATCATCAAGTAGAAAGTTAGATATAACAGTTTGGACTTTAAAAAAAGAGTCTGGCTTAAAAAAATAAAATCTAAAGCCACCCATACATATATACAATTCCACAGCTGATTGATTTAGAACTTTTGAAACCAAATTTTGTTTATCTACATTGTATATCTACATGTCTCAGATTATGACTTACTGTAAGTGGAAGAACTTGTAGAAAAATTGGGAGACAAGCCAAAACACCTGTTCAACAATTTAGAAAACACATCATTGTCTAACAAAGTCTTGAGAAGAAAAAGAAAATATCTCTGTGTCAGGGGGATGTTTTATTCCTGATCAACAAAATAAAGATAATATTTCTCTCAGTGACAGCTTTGTAAAAAAAAATGGTTTCTGCTATAGTTTGGATCTCCAGTAGCCCATGGGTTAGAAGCTTGGTCTCCCCATCGGTCCTATTGCAAGGTGATGGAAACTTAAAGAGGTAGAGCCTATAAGGAGTTTATAGGTCACTGGGAGTACAGCCTCAAAAGGGACTGCGGGAGGGACAATTTCTTTTCCTCTCCTCTTTCTTTTCCTCTTCCTCTCTCTCTAAGCTCCCACGAGGTGAGTCACTTGCTTTAACTCATCCTTTCCACAAGGATGTACTACTTTACCATAGACCCAAACGCAATGGAGACAATGAATACTAGACTGAAACCTCCAAAACTCTAAGCCAATATAAACTTTACTGCTTTGAAGTTAGTTGCCTCGGATGGTTTGTTAAAGTAGTAAAAAGCTGACTAATACCGTCTTCTTAAATTCAGCACAATGCCAGGTGCTTATGAGCCAATTCTCCAACACAAATGTAATTATTGCATGTCAAACACGGGTTCCAATTGAAAACATAAAATTTCAGCATGCCTCATCCACGACACAGACCCCTTGTTATCTCGTAGGCTGTGTCCATTAATGCCCCAGGAGAAAAGGGGAGAAGCACTGACGTCACGAGGCTCATGCTGCCTAGGGTCCCGTGAGGACCTAACTGTGTAGATCGATTTGAGCTTATTTTTCCCCTTAAAAATTAAATTTATAGATACATTGAAGTGGTAGCTTCTGCTCTTGGAATATTAGACTATTTAACAAGAAAAACGGTACTTAATGTTGAGGGACTGCACAAGGGATTGAAGAGGATTGAGCTAGGATGAAAAGGACATCTCAAAGGGACATAACAGAGTCAAACATGCGTACACACACACGCGCACGTGCGCACGCGTACATATATATATATATATATAACTGGAGGCGAGAGGGATCATAAAAAGCAAGAGAAATTACAATTGAGAACCCTGAAGCCTTCACCCTGAAATGTCCAAAAGTTTCACCGTATGTAGTTGACTTCTGTGTAAGCTTAAAACAAATTTTACTTCTTCATATAACTAATATTTCTTATATTAAAAGGAAGACTAATAATAAAACATAAATCCAATTGAGATACAAGTGTTGGGTACATAAAGTAAGCTAGAGAATAGAATCACAAATCCTATCCAAAAGCCTAAGGAAACTTATTGGCTTATTAAAGCTAAACATAGTGACTCAGTATAGATGGCATGGTAAGAAAACAAGACTGAAAAAGGTGGGCTTCAGGAATAGAAAAGGGGGAACTCAGAATTCGCCTGTACCTGGCTTTGAAAGAAGATTAACTTCCTTCTCTTGTTTGGATGACTGACAGAAACCATTCAGAATTGTGAAACGAAGGCAGAGACGTGTTCTGACTTGAATTTTAAAAATAAGATCCATCTGATACCACAGAGAAAAATGAGCTGGACAAGAATTGGGATGGAAGCAGGCACACCAGCAAGGCTGCTGGTGCAGTGATGTATGCGAGACCTGCTGAGGCCCAGGGCAAAGGTTATTAGAGAAGGCCAATGGAAGAAACAGGCAGGTTCAAGAGATAGTTTTGTTCTATGGATCAATTAGTCTTAAATTTCAATAATAAGATCCACCTAAAGTTGTAAATAATACAACTGAAGATAGTCTGAATTTTTATATAAAAAGAATGAATATAGATATGCATATTAGCTAAGGATCTTCAGGAAAAGAGACCAATAGAAGATAGATATGAAAACGCATAGAAAACAAACTCAGAAAGATACTTAATATGAGTGATTGGTTATGTAATTACAGAAGCTAGTCATTCTTTCTTCCAGAATTTTCATACTGATCCTTGTGTGAGTCAGAGTTGTTGGAACCCAGGTGACTATCATTTCAGCCCAAGGCTGAAATCCTGACACCTATAAGAGACATTGGTGTTATCCCAGTCCATGTCTGAAGGACTTTCAAAAAAAAAAAAAAAACTTAGGATTACTGAAGCCCAAAGTGGGAGATGATTGGCCCAGCTCAAGCAGAAAGAAGGCAAATAGACCAAAAATACCCTCTCTTTCTTTCTATATTGCATTAAACACTTTGATTGATTGGATGATGCCCCTCACACCAGCCAAGGTAATTTGATTTAATCTACTAATTTAGTTGCTGGTATCTTTCTGATATAACCTCACAATCACATCCTGACTCCTATTTTACCACTTACCTGGGTATTCCTAAGCCAGTCCATGCCATGGTTTGGATCTGGAAAGTCCTCCAGCGGCGTCACGTATTTGTATATTGCCAATTATACACATGGATTTCACATGTGGGCGTTGTCAGAAGAGGCAAGTCACTGAGGCTTGACCTGGGAGAGACGGATCATGGAGGTTGACCTACAAGCATATGTCGTAGCTCGGATTAACACACGGGACTCACAGGCAGGGTCACGAGCAGTTTACTGTCCAGACAGATCAGCATGCTGGAATACGACCACCGAAGGAGCCGGGCCCGAACAACTTGGGTGAGGGATTTTTATACACACAGAACAGGGAACCAAGAAGCGGGAATTTTCAAAGAACAGAAGGAGGGGTTTTGACAGGAGAAAAGAGAAATGGGGCATACATAGTTTCTACATCAGAAACTGTATGCGTCTATCTAATGTCAATCTATAGACCATGGAGACTTCTGGAAACACAGAAACGTGCAATCTGTCAGCCATGGCGACACAGAAACATATTGTGGTTGTTCCTTTCACAGGTACAGGGTAGGACCAAAAGTTGATTCTCTCATGAGCTCAAGGAGAGGGGAGGGGTAAGCGGAAGTATCTGCATTTTGATTATTTCTCTTTCACACACAAGGCAGGTCTGTGCCGTTCCCCACTCTGACTCCATGAACAGCTTCTCTCTCACAATGCCTCTGCCAAGTGCTTTCATCACTGTAGGCTGCCCGTGCATGGACTCAGACCTTCTGAAACTCTGAGCTAAAATAAACCTGCCCTCCCTTAAGTTGAGAGTGTTCCAGTAAGGAGAAAGTAACTAAGTCAAGTTGACAAGCAATTAACTATTACAGCGAAGTCCGTACACCCCTGTCCACCCTCAGTTTGCAGTCCCTTCTCCACACAGCCCACAGGGTGTTGGAGCTCAGGACTGAGAACGAAGCTACAGTTACACATTCGGGATGGCATACAAGGGAGTCACAGCATAGAACTGAAAAGCATGTGAGGCGATTAAAGAGAAATGTTGGAAGGAGAAGCTCAGAAATTTTGGAAAGAGAAGCTCAGAACAAAAGAAGAAAAGAAAAAAGCCTCAAAGACAAGAGGGCAAATAGAGAATGTGTTAAAAAGGGAGAGCAGCTGCACTAAATGCTTCTCTGAGATCAAATAAGAGGATAAAAAGTATTCATCCATTTTTAGCAATAAATGTGTAATGGGGGGCCACTATTAATAAAAGAAAAAATGTTCAGAAAAGTAGTTGTAGAAAATCTTCTAATTAGGAATCAATGGTTATGTTATTAATTTTCAAAGGAAGAAAATTTGAGCTCCTCAGGGACGGCAGGAGTAAGAGTCATCCATACTGGTTACACAGCTGTCTGCAGCCTTTGTTCCTTGTGGAAACAGCACAGCCTAGCATAAAGTCTAGGTTGGTCAGCACAACGTCGTCCTTTTCCCCAACCGGAAAACACTGGAGGCTACTTCACCAAACCTACCTTTTGGCTACGAATTTTGTTATTCGTTGAAGGATGTCTTTTCACGGTATCAAGCTGAACTTTTTTGACACTAAATTTTTACTAGTCACAAAACCAATTAAATTTAAATAGGCTATTTGAGGAAAGGTAAGATTCTTATGCAAGTGACCCGAGATGGGTTCAGTTCAATCCTGAAAGTCTGCACTGCTCAGTTACTGTATTTTTCTTTCTGAATTTCATAGTAAATTCTTTAAATATAATAAACATGAAAAATTAAGATTTTTGTTGTAGTTAAATTTTAATGTAGTATCTTTTATAGTCTTTGCTGTCTGTTACTGCTGTCACCTAGAAACTCTCCAAAATGACGTGCTTTCTGTAAGATAAGAAAAACAAAACTCAAGTTTCTAGGGGTGAGCCTCGCAGCCTGTCCCATATCTGTTCCGATCGTGCCCTCTTGTGTTTAAGTGTAGCATAGCAGCTCTCTTTTTAGTTTGAAATACGTTGAATACTGAATCTCCATTGGCAAAGTTTTATTTTCTGAGCTGAGGATATAGTTATGACAAGAATTATATGATCCTGATATTCATGAAGATTATTTAAGATTTACTTTAACGATTATAAAAGTTCAAAGTCCATTTCAAAACCTCACTGTCTGAAGTTAAGTATTTTAATAGAGGATACAAAAAGCTTTATCAACTGAAAAAGAAATATTGTAGGTAATTTCTTTAGTGTGAAATCTTACATTATTAGTTGTTGTTTCTATCTTCTCCTTAGTTTCTTGTGATAAAAAATGTAGAATACACTGGTTTTATAGCTATTATTTGCAAAAAATACACTCTTCAGTGTAATGCACTATGGTGCTTACCCCCAAAGTTCTTATTTCCCTGTGGTAAAAGTTGTCATTGAAAAACCTCTGAGGCCATAATTTAATATTTTATTATCACAAGAAAAGTTCCTTTATTACATTACCACCAAAAGATGGTGCTTTATTCTGTGTTATTTAAATTGAAATTCCCTAAATCTCATTAGGTATTCTTACCATCTGCCTTTTTATGATTGTTGTCTAAAGTCATTTTCTTAAAATCTCACTACTGACATAAACTTCTTAAGTTTCAGTATATGGCTTTTGCATCTTTTCAAAACAAAAGTTCTTGTTTTAATTTAAAGGAACAGTGGGTCAATTTTGATGGCTTGTTTAGAGGTGATTTTATATGCCAAACAGAACAATCTTTCCCATAATGGATATAAACATTCAAAGATGTAAAATGCTGTAGCCAGATTTCATGGAGTTCCCTTTAATGAAAAACTGAAATCAAAGAATAATATTCTAGATTTTGATTTTGATTACAAAAAGACTATTGTTTCCCTCTTAACAGTTAAATCATCATATATCTGATTCAGAAGATTTTTTCCCTGTATGATTAAATGTGAAGACCGCTGTATTTTAGCCAATCACCCATTCCCTCTCATTCTATGTAGTAAGTCTCTATTTCACTTGAGTGTGTGAATTCAGGAAGTGGGTGCATTAGTCCATTTTCCATTGCTTTAAACATTATCGGAAACTGGAATAATGTATACAGAAGAGGCTCATACAACTCAGTTTTAGGAACCAAAAATTTAAAATTAGGTAGCCCCATTTGTATGGCCTCTGGTGAGTACCTCATAGCAATATCACCTTGGCAGATGTGTGTGAAAAGGACCACATGGCGAGACACGAGGAAGTGGCCTTGCTTGCTCATGCATACCAAACTCACTCTTGGAGGAACTTGTACTTGAGACTAGCATCAGTTCCTTCTCAGAGAGGTGCTGCCAAGATTCGCTGCAGTCTACTAGACTCTACCTTAATGGTTCTTTCATCTCTAGACTCAAGCCAGATTGAGAACCAAGATTCCAAATTATGAATTCTTGGGGGACACACTAAAACCATATCCAAGTAATAGCAGAGAGTATCTGGTTGACGTTAGTCCCGTGAGTGGTCATGTAAGGCCCCTTCCAATTTTTGTACCAGAAATAACACTAAACAAACCTAAAATGTAATTAAAATCAATGGATCTTCTCGGTAATTATACCCTCAAATCTAGTTTCTCAGACTGTCCTTAGAATCAAGCGATTGACTTGAAGTCCCACTTATATTAAAAACCTAAAGGTCCCTATTTGTTTTTATAGAATTTATATTTTCTAAGAATATGTGACATGAATATAATGAGTATAATCACAATTTTTGTATGAAAATTTTCAGTCACCTGACTGTCAACTCAAATCTCTGGCTAAAATTGTGACTAAAAGCTTATAAAACCTTTTGTTACTCTGTATTACTTTCCTTGCCTACAAAGGCCTGTGTCGTGAGCCAACAAATTTGAGCTGAAAAATATGGTTCCTCAATAATGTGAGAGAAGAGTAATCTCTGCTCAGTTACATGAATCCCATGTCTGATTGTGTATTCAACATCCATCTCTAGGAACCTCAGCATTACGGTTGAAGGGGGTGAGAGCCACACTTGATAGTACTGCTTACCAGGCGCCTTAGAGCAGATGTGTGTCAGTTATCAACTGAAACAATGATGCAAAAGAAGCCACACAAAACTCAGTCACATGAGAAAGGCTAGTAATATAAGAAGAAACAAACATGAATAATCAAGGCTGTTTTTACAATTTGCATGCTACAAGATACGTATAATGACCTCTCGTTTCTGAAATCAATCTGATTTTAATTTATATTGCATTCTGTGAACAAGTAAAATGAAAACAACCCTCCCCAAGACACTCCCACATTCCGAGAACTTTACCCACCACATATAAGCCAAGTCACTTCTCCACTGTAGCTGTTTATAGTGCAAAGGTCTTCTAAGATTAACACATCCCATTTGATGGCTTAATAATATTTTCATGTGATGGGATACAGAAAAGGATTGTATGCATACAACAGTGATAGGGCACAGATACATATAAACAGAAATTTTCATACTAGCAAAAAGTGTCTATTCCTTCAAATTATACAATTCAGACAAAAACGAAGTATAATGTATGAAAACATTAACTTTTAGTTTATATGACTCTTTCATATACTATCTGTTCACATTTCCTAAGATATTTGAAGTTGATTCGAATATCTTAAGAAAGATGAATATAACATTATTTAAACTAGGTTTTGTAGTTGGAATAGCTCTAAGAAGTTCCTGATAATGGCTTTTATTGGAGAAATTTCTGGAAATTTAATAGCACTTTTACAAGGGTGAAAACATCTGTAATAGTGAGCCAGAGAAAATGTATTTTTTGACCCAACTACAATGGCATTTTTAAAAACTGATAATCGTGGCTGACCCTCTTCAGGGAAACAGCTAAAGAACTGGACAAAATACCTGAATCAATGCCTCCTACAATGCTGCCTGGCAGGCCGTGTAGGATAGCAATGCTTCAGTAATGGAACCAGAGAAAGGAACCTTCTTTGACTGACCTTAAGGTATAGAGAAACTTCTCTAGTAACCGTGTTCTTCATTGTAGCATCAAGAAAGAAAACGTTCGTACAAGCCCATGGCCTTTAGCAGTCAAAAGATAGATTTGGGAGTTCAGGAAAGCTAAGTCACCCAGAAACCACCAAGTAGAGGAACAAGAAACGACAGCTGCAAAGACAACTTGGACCTCCGAAGGGCGTCTCCCTGGAGTGTTCAACCAACCAAACAATGATCAGATGAAAAGGTGGGGAAATTATGCGAGGCTGCTGAAAGTCACACATGCATGGAAAAGAAGCAGCTGAGTGCACATAAAGACTGTCACAGTGTCTGTGACCAGAGTAGACTAGAAAACCTTACAACTCAGGAGGTAAAGTTTAGAACACTGTACTGAGCAAATTCTTACTTCAGTAGTGAGGAAAATGAACCCTAGAGAATGTCCTCCTTCTTTCCTACCTCAAAAAGTATAAAAGCAGACCTGAAGGAAAGAAATGTTTTTACAAAACCCACCCATGTCACAGCACAAATCTGAAAAATTCTTTCAAAAATATATCTAAAATGCAAGAATGTAAAATTCACAAAATGAATATCAAATCACAAATACAAGGTATTCAAAGAATTAAAAATATGAACAATAATGACAAAACAACCAACTGAAAAAGAATGTACATAGAACAGAAAGCAGATTTAACAGATAAGAACATTAAAACAATTATTATTAGTGCATTCTATATGTTCTAGTAGCTAAAGGAAAGACTGATAATGTTAGAACAATATTTAAAAATAAATAAAATAAAATTTCTTCAGAAAAAGATCCACATGTCTGAAAATACCCTGTTGTTGGATTATTAGTACGTTAGGCACAAATAATTAGTGAATTTAGGATATAGCAACAGGAACTATACAAAAATAACATAGAATGGAGAAAAATGAGCTAGTAAACTATGAGGAATTTCAGACAATGAAACAAATATGTAATTGGAGTTTCTGATGGAAATAGTAAGTGGCTATAAACAGAAAAAGACATCTGAAAAAATAATATGCAGATTTTGTGAAAGCTGTAAAATTGAAGTTTCAATGGTTACAAGAAGTCTAAACAAAGGACACATGAGTAAAGCTTTACCAAACTAATTACTTAAAATTAGTAACAAAGGCAAAATCTTAAAAACCAACAAAGAAAACTAAAAATGCATATTATTGTCACAGAAATCAAAGTAGTTACAGCAGATTTATCTTTTGAAACCATGCAGGCTAGAAATAAGAGAAGAAATGTTTTAAATGTTAAAAGAAAAAGTCAACTGGGCTAGATGAATAGCATAGCTGTTAAGTGGCAGGCCCTGGGTTCAATGCCCCAGGACTACAAAAATCAGGTGTGGCATCGTACACCTGTAATCCTGGGACTAGTGAGTCTGAGGCGGGATTATAGTGAGTTTGAGGCCAGCCTGGACTACATAGTGAATTCAAGACCAGTCTGGGCTGAAGAGCAAAACCTTATTTCAAAGAAAGTAGAAACGAAAAAAGGAATGAAGGAAGGAAGGAAGGAAGGAAGGAAGGAAGGAAGGAAGGAATGAAGGAAGGAAGTATGGAAGGGTGGCACATAGTCAAAGAGAAAGAAAAATGAAAGCATCAACTTTCAAACATAAAAGGAAATAAAGACATCACAGCAAAGAAGTGAAATTTAAAAATGTATTATCAAAAGACACACACTTCAAGAAACTGTAAGTAGAAAGATAAAAGGATACCCAAATATAAAACAAATTAAAAACATAAGATACACTATTGACATGGTGAAATATAAGCAATCATTCTCATCATTTGTATCCCTGTTAAAATAATGAAACAACAATGGTGACTCCTGGAGGTTAAGGTGCATATAAAATCAAACTATGACAATAGGAACACTAAAGCAAAGAGAAATGGAAATTTGGAACTGTTACAACCTTAGAATACACATGGAGGGGCTGGAGGAATGGCTCAGTAGTTAAAGCACTTGCCTACCACGTGCTAAGTCCCAAGTGCTAATTCCCCAGCAACATATAATCACAGTGGTGAGATGCACACCTGTAATCCCAGCACTCAGGAGGCTGAGGCAGGAGAATTGCTGTGAGTCCAAGGCCAGTCTGGATTCCATAGCGAGTTGACGAACCCCTAGACTACAGAGTGAGACCCCGTCTCAAAAAAAATAAATAAATAAAAAATACACATGCAGTGATATGGTAGCATCACAGAGAGACCACAGGGACCACATAAAGAAGTGTATTAGAAATCCCATAGAGAACAGAGGCAGAGCATAACGAAACTAGGCATATAGAGTCGATGAAGGAGAATCATAAATTACATGTAAACCAAGAGAATGAAATTTTTAAAAAAATAACAAAAGAGATAGGTGAAAAACTAACATCAATATGGTAGCCCCAACTCAACTGTATACTAATCACATTGATTATAAAGGGCTTAAAAATCAGACTACACACATACACACACACACACACACACACACACACACACACACACACAAATCCATATGCTATGGTTTAAAGTTGGTTTGTTTTTACTCAAATTCATGTTGAGACTTCTTTTCTGATGTCGAAAGATGTGAGGGCCTTGAAGAAGGATAAATCACTTCTCATGGGTGTGAGCTTTCCCTCTCCTGGGCCTAGCCTGCCTGTCACAAGAGTGAGTTGTTGTAAAGCAAGCGCGGCATCTCTTCTCAGCCTCTTTCTACACATTTCCTGCTCCACTTGCCTGCTTCTCTTTTTCCTTCTCTGTCACGATGTGACCAAAAGGAAGCCCTCATTAGAAGACGACAAGATGTTAGTGCCGTGACCAGGAGTTAATTTAACCTCTTTCATTTATGAGCTACTGGCCTTAGGTAGATAATTACAGTAGTTATAACTACAGTCAATAGGCTGATACAAAAACTATATACTACTTATTTTCAATATAAATTTATTAGTAAGTTGAAAGTAAAATAATGGAAAAATATATATGTGAACTGTAATCAAAACAAAGTTAGAATGGCAATATTAATGTCAAAGATATTTGAGGAAAGGCTGTTATCACAAATGTAAAAAAGATCCTTCCATAAAGACAAAGAAGTCAATTGATCAAGACATGTAACAAATCTGCATATTTATATTCACTAATAATTGGGCTTCAGGAAACATGAAACATTCATGAAACATCAAGCAGAAAGAGACATTTTCACAGAACTATCTATAATTTCAATACAAGTCTTTCATTACCTGATAGAACACAGAAATGTAAGATTAGAAGTTTATACAGAAGACTTCAACTTTGTAAAATTCAAACAGATATGCAAAATTAAAGAGATTGAATCAGCCATCAAAACAACTACAATGATAAAAAGTTCAGAACTAGGTCATTTCATGCTATACTGGAAAAAGAACTAATATAGGACTTTCTCAAACTCTAACAAAACTTAGTTTATATTTTCTAACTTATTCTATTAAGCCAGTATTACCTTGACACAAAGACCGTAACATTAAAAAATAGAAATAAACTGTTGACTAGTGACAATTAGAAATGTAGCTTCAATAATCTTCAACAAAGTATGAGCCAAACAAACCAAGTCGCATATGAAAACGATTATACATTACCAAATGCAATTCATTCCAGTTATACAAAGCCATTTCAAAGAGGAAAATCAATATAAATACCATCTCATGAAAAACAGTTATTTCAAGAGAGACAGAAAAGCATTTAACAAAATCCAATTACTAGTCATAACAAAAGCAATCAACAAATTTAGAATACAGGAGGACTTCTTCAACTTGATAAAGGGTACCTATGAAACATACATGTGACATCATACTTAATGGTAAAAAACTGGAAGATTTTTCCCTAATATTAGGAACAAAAAAAGATGTTCATTCTTGTCACTTCTAGTATACATTCTATTAAGCTTATTATTAAACATTCTAGTAGCTTATTGTTAAACATTCACTCATATTGGTAAGAAGGTAAAAGTATATATATATTTGAAGATACTTGTTCCTAAGTGGAAAATCCTAAAAGACACACTGCATAAACACACGCATGCACACATTCGCGCACACACACACACACACACACACACACACTAAAAATAATAAATTAATCTAGCAAAGTTGTATAACACAAAAAACAACATTTAAAAATCAGTTACATTTCTATTCATTATCAAATAAGAATCCAAATATGAATTTTAGAAAGCTACTGCATTTATAGTAGCATCAAGAAGCATTTGGGAATAAATTTAATTAAGAGAGTGAAAAATATGTACACAGAAAACCATTATTAAACCATTTTAGAGAATTTCTAAAGTAAAAAAAACCTTATTTTCATAGTTTGTTAAACTAAATAGAGTTTAAAATACCAATACTCTCTAAACTAAATCTATATATTCAAATCTGATCTCAAATTCACAGGAAAAATAAAGGGTCCCAAATAACCAATCTTTAGAAAGAACAGACACAGAAGATTCCAATTTTCAAATTCTAATCCTTTCTACACAACTATCACAATCAAGATCATGTAACATATCAAGATAGATATGTTGCTTTATCTATGCTGTGTGGTCCACAAATTTGCAACAAATCTGATGAGCATATTTCATCACAGAAAGATCGCTTTCTTAACACACAGTGCTAGCACAACTGAATATTCACATGTACTCATAGAAGAATGAGGTTAGTTGAACTTTTACCACAAATATCCTATAACAATTAACTTAAAAATTTAAGTGTAAATAACTAAAAGTGTAAAACTTTCACAGTGAAATATAGGTATAATCTTGCTCTTGAGTTTGGAAATGACTTCTCAAAACAACAAAAACAAGAACAATAAAAATAAATCATACTGAACCAAGTTTTAAAATGTGAGAAGTTTTTTTATTTTTTATTTTTTGCCTTGAAGGACATTATCTAGAAATGAAGAGTCAAACCACCAAACCACAAAAAGATAATATTTCATAATTATTCATCTGATAAAGTTCTAGTATTAAAGATATATAGAGAATTTTTACAACCCAACAGTAAAAATAGTTCCATTTAAAAATTGTCAAATGATTTAAATAGAAATCTCTGAAAAGATACAAAAATAGAAAATAATCACAGGGAAGGTGTCATAATAATTCAAAGAAGTGCACATTAAAACCAATTTATTTCTCTGAAGCCCCATTTCTCCAAAAGCAAGAAACTTAAATCTATTTACAGGTTCATTTATGTAAGTGCTTTCTTATTCATTTGAAGTGTTAAGTTCTGCCAGTTTTGAATGTCTATTTTTGGCTAAGGAAGAAGGCTACTGTAGTTTGCACATCTGTAGCATCTGATCTGGACCCATTCTCTCCTCTAGAATCTCTTGCAGTTGATAGGCATCTCATTCTGTATATCTTTTCCGGGACATAGACACTGTTATCTGATAAAACACGTTTTGTTGATAGCATCCATTGGTATGAGGTGCATTGACGAAACATTTCGAGTTCCACATTGGATGCCTTCAAGTTGTTTGTCAGAGGACTGCCAGCTACTAGAGATAACATGATATATGGATATATGTTTATATATCAATACTTACCAAGAGCATTAGTGTTCTCAGACAATATCCATCTAATATTAATGATTTTTTTCTCCTGATTGCAGTAACTTGTTGGTAATAATAAGAGCGTGGCAGATTGTGTCAAGGAGGTGAAAGCCTGAGAAAAAAGAAGGTGGTGTTCGATACACTGTAGTCAAGGCAGAATTAACCAGTAAGTACTTATAATCTGCTCCAAATCCCCATATGGACTTTCCTAGTGTCAGAAGCACGTAAAGAAATAAAGCCACTGAAAATGAACGCACTTCAAGAATGTTCTCCTGCTCTCTAGAAAGGTTCTCTACTAAGTTTTCTTCTTTTCTTTTTTCTTTTTTTCCTCTTTTCTATATTACTTTCAGGTCTTTTTAATCAGAGTAAATGTATAATGGCATTTGTACTGGGAAGGTGTGAAACATTACTTTTGTAAACTAACTCAAATAATGGGAAGAGACTGTCTTCTCTTCACTGTGTTAGAAACTTTGGTTTGAAGCCTTACCAGTAAGAATGGAATGCCACACTCTTGCTTGAAGGACCTAAGCTAGATGAGTATTTAACCATACAAAGCAGCCTGACTTACAATCACCTGCGTAACTTCAGATCAGAACTTTGGAGACAGAGTATTTCATATTTATCTTAACTTTGTAGTTTTCAAAGAAATGGCATCTTGAAAGTGCTGGTTAGTCCATACTAGCAGCATGTTTTTCCTAACAGAAACCCAAGGAGCTGTAGTGAAGACAAAACTCCCGTTCTTGTATTGATTCCTACTATTTGACAGTCACTTTCGTTTCCTCCACCAAGATCTGTGATATTCATTCACGGTTGATTGTGTTTTTCTGATCCCTCATTCACAGTTGATTGTGTTTTTCTGATCCCTTTCTTAGATCATTCAATGCAAGCCTTACGTTGTCATAACCTGTTTGGTTTCCCGAGTGGCTCTGGTTTTCCAAGATAGATGGTTTGTCTTTTTGCAAATTCTACTTCTGAGGAATTATTTTCTGATACAAGTGCCTAACGGTCATTACGTTTACACAGCAAACACACAATAACTTTTAAAGAGAAGAAGTCACATTACATTACGATTAAAACCATACTTATGTATGAGCATTATGGCTCTTCATGTGAAATATTATAAAGCTAAGGAATCTACTGCAAGTCAATCTGTGAGAGACGAATACTAATTTTAAAAAAAAAAGAGAGAGAGAGAGACGGTGGCAAGGGGATGATATAGGAAGGGAAGATCCCCAGGCAAGAAGGTCGTCCTGTTGCAGGGATCAGTACACTACAGGCTTGCCCGCCCATCCCAGAGGCACCTGGAGCCGCGCGCATGCGCAGCGGCCGCCTCACGTCACTTCCGGCGCTTAAGTGTGCATCCGGGTCCTGGAGCGCGGCGCTCCCGGAGCCCATTGGCGTCGCTGGCGGGTTGTTAGGTGTTGGCTGTTGCCGGCGTGCAGACTTCAGAAGAGCCAGAGAGTCCGCACGGTGAGTTTGGTGGGGCGGGGTAAGACGGGAACTCCGGCGGAGATGCGTGCGGCGGCGGCTCCTTGGGGCGCGGGCCCCGTCGCTCGTCTTGGGTCCGGGCTTCGGGGTATTTTCGGGTCAGGTGCTCGGGTTAAGGCATTCGGAGTGGAGAGTCTTTGTCCAGCTCTTGGATGGCGGGCTGTGTGACTCAGGTGGTAGACGAGTTCTCGTCCGCCTCCGAAGTTCGGAGGCTTCTGTTCAGCTGGCCCTTCCCCGGGTCATGCACGAAACGAATCGGCAGGTGCGGCTTTGGCTTTTGAATGGCATCTGGTCACAGGGCCGGAGAATTGCATCGTGCCACAGTAGTTTGGATGTTTGAGGGAGGTTGGGAAAGGCGCGTCCCAATCCAAAACAGAGTAGCGTACATCCTTCTTTCTTCTGGGTGTGGGGATTCGGTTGGGGCCTTTGGACGTGAATTCTGCCCACTGAGTTTTTAAAAGTGAAATAAATTGCCCGGATTTTGGTATGAGAGACCTGATTGAACGTTTTTTTGCAGTGAAGTGTTTGGTGTTCTTTTCTGAATTGAATACGCTTGTAAGGGTTCACCAGCAGTTGGTATGTTTCTTGTACTCCATTTCGGAACTGTTGAAACCCTGCCCAAGGAGAAGGACCTGAGACCTGAGAATATGGATTTTATTTCCTTTTTTGTTGTTGTTCTTCTTGAGACAGGGTCTTGCCACATAGCCCAAGCTTTTTCTGAGCTCACTGTGTAGCCAAGGCTGGCCTCAAAATCTTGGCAAAACTGAGAATGTGTATTTTCAAGAGTTATCCTAAGTGACTCTAGATTCATAAGACAACTTAATGAATATGGCTCTTCGAGGGAGACACCTTTAAAGTCCACCTCTCTTTAAAACTTAATACTTGATAATTTCAGCAATAAACTTCTTATTGTGGCCAGCTTCTAACTCTTCCTTTTGCCCAGCATTTTAATAGAAATTAGTGTGTATCCTTAGTAGTTACAACAGGCAACAATTGTTTTGATATTTTTGTGTGACTCTGAATTTGTTTTTGATGCCACATCGTTGGGATTTGTTGGACTGAACTTGAGTGTTTTCTGTAGATACTATTGTTTATTTCTTATTATGCCAGAATTCTAGACTATGGGTATCATACTTGTTATTTCAGAATTCTAGGAACTGAGTTCTTAATATCCTTTAGATTCCTTGTATTCACTGTAAGAAGTCATTCTAGTTCAGCTTATTTAAAGCGTTTGACTTAATTGTCCGAACTGTGTGGATACAGCCGTCAGGGATATTGAAGCCATATAATAAAAGAATTGGTGTTGGTAGCTACTCATTTAAATATAAAGGTAGTAATTAAAATCTCAGACTTAATGACTATACCATAAAATATAAGTGTTACAAATCATGACAATATAAAAACATTACATAACTCAAGCACGAATTAGAGTAAGAATGCTAGGGTCTGTATCTCTTGTGTCTACAGCTTACATCTCTTAGTCTTCATATATAACTTTCTTTACCTTAATCTTCTAGAAACTCACATTTAAAAAAAATTTTCCCACATTTTGTTGATATGTATACGTGCAAAATTCAAGGTTTACAATGAAGTTGAGCACAATTTTTTTTTGTTTTGTTTTTGAAGAAATTTATTTTCCCTGGATATATATATTTTAGTTTACTTGGTTTTCTTTTTGTCTTTGAATTAACTCTTATTAGAAATATCATGTTTAGTATAATCTCATGCATAGAAATTGTTTTTGAGCATTCTTTTTATGCGTACCTACTAGATTTCTGGAATGATCTATATTTGACAATGTGAATTATTTCTGAATGTTGGTACTTAAGCATTGTTTAACAGAAGGGAAATTGTTGGTACTTAAGCATTGTTTAACAGAAGGGAAATTAGGTTACTATCATATTTATAAGGAGAGTTCTGGATTTTAGTCAGTAACCCAAAAGTTGCCTGAGTAATCATTATCATTAACTTGGGATCACCAAATAACACCAAGTATATATTATACTTGTATAATGAGTAGTGTGGTGTCTTTATGGTAAATTTGCCTTAGTTTGAATTCTGGATTAGTCGTTGTTTGACTTTAGCCAAATTATTTGAGCCCATTTTTTTTTTACCTAAAATTGGGTGTTTTATTTGATTCACATGACTATGCTGAAGATTAATATGTGAATGTAAATGCCTTAGCCTATGGCCTAAAAACCCAGAGTCTGCTCAGAAAGAACAACTATGACTGATATTTTGAAGATACTGATTGTATTTTTAATGTGCATGTTGTTCTTAAGTACTGCCTTTTTCAAAATCACCAAAATATAGCATTTCTGTTTGAATGTCTGTAAATTACTTACAGTGGAATTTTCTCAGGTTTAAACTTCTGCCAGAAGTTGTGTACTATCATAATGAGACTTGTAATTCTGGATAACTATGACTTGGCAAGCGAATGGGCCGCCAAGTACATCTGTAATCGCATCATTCAGTTCAAACCTGGACAGGACAGATATTTTACACTGGGCTTACCCACAGGTAATAAAACATTTTTTTCTATTTTAGATACTCAGCTTTTCTGAGGTTGTGAAATTGTAATAACACACTTTTTCTGCCCAAGTTTTGCTGTTTCAATAATTGAACTTAGTATGTAAATCCAGAAATATGTCTGTGTGTATGTGTACATGTATATAAAAATCTAGTATTTACATTTTGTTACAATTTCTAACATTAAACTTAATGTTTCACATATTACTCTAAAATGCAGTAGGAAATACTGTAATTTATGTGATGGTCATAGTATTTTTTGTACCTTTTTCTAGTAGTCTTTTTGTTTTTAAGTGTTTTACTTTCCCTGTAAATATAATTTCTTAGTAGCTTAGCTTTCTTATTTAATCATATATAAGGTGTCTGAAGTATGTGATACTGCCTCTTAATTTTACCTCAGTGACTCATGGTCTCTTTTTAGCCCTTTACTCCCTTCATTTGCTACTATTGTAGAAGTATTACAGGTGTAAAATCTTTCCTCAGTAATAGAAATTAGATCTTTCATCACAGAATAAGCATAAGCACTAATTACATACCTTATAGATTTAGTTTCCTGTTAAGTGTCACAAAATGACCAGGCATGTTTTACAATTTTGCTTTGTCATACATGTTTTATTTAAGTTATTTTTTTCTGTTCCCCATATACATTGCAGGTATATAAAAGCTACAGTCAAATTTTTATCTATGTGGATAATTTTCATGAATAATGTTCTTTAAGTTGGTTTCATTTGTTGTTTTCTTTTTCTCTTTTGGTCTGGGGCAGACCATCTTGGAGAAAATGGTAAAGTGTGATGTTTGTGAATTAAGCACATCCATACTGAACACTGGTAACACATCCTCACTTCTATAATATGGTCCCTGGTGGTGTGCAGTTTGCATACTCATAATTTGAGTTATATTCGCCCTATCTGTATTAATCATAAGGTCTTAAATATAATGCAGAAGTAAGTAGCAATTTGGTTATAGGAACAAAGAGGCTTCAGAGTTCTAAATGTTAGCAGTGCTAAACATGTTATATATTTAGATCTACAACTTTAGTTTTATGTTTGGTAGTATGACTGCCTAGAAATACTCCTGTCAAGGTTATATCTGGTATATCTATGGTAAACCTTGTTGACATATTCCACTGTTCTGCTTCATTGAGCAGTGAGAATTTTATTTAGGCTCACTTCTCTTCCACCCACCTCCTCACCTGAACATACTGTGGCATTAGGTACCTGCTATTATAAAATGTTATCCTCCCAGCAGGCACAGTTTTGGGAGTATCTGTTCAGTATGTAGTCACTGAAGTAATTTCTCATGAGCTTGATGTTAAAGGCCTGCACGCTGTGGCCTGGTTTCCTTTCCAGCCTTACTCTCACCGTTCCTGTGTTCTGAATTGTGCTTGGTGAAATGGACTCTTGTAGTTTAGAGAACAAACCTGAGCTTGATCAATGCTTTGTTGGTTTTCACTCATGTTGCTTAGTGTGTTATATAGTGGAATTTATGTGAATTTTTTAACTAGATTCTGTTGTCTTTTTCCCTATCAATTTGCGTCTGTAAAAGTCAGTTGAAATTAGCCATCTTTGATTGTTCTTCCAGCAAACAAGAAAATGCCTTCTTTCTTTGACTTACTGAAGTAGTCCAGACTTCTTTTAGGTTATGCTTTTCTTTATGTCATAGTTATTTTCTTTTGGCATATCCCAGTGTTATTTTTTTACACAGAAGAAGCCCAAATAATCATTTTTATATCTGAATCATGGTAAGCACTTTTAAATGTTACATGTGTTATTAAATGACTGTTAGGAGGAGAATATTTAAATTCTGTCTTACTAGGGTATCCTGTACCATATCTTTCATTTTTCTTCATTTGCATTGATTACAGAGTAGAATATGAATGTGTTTGTCACCACCACTCTGACCATTTAGCACTTTTTGTTAATTTAAGAAATCCTTGTAAACTGACGGATTCCTATGGCAAAAAAAAAAAGGTCATTTATGCTTCTAGAAATGAAGAACAGAAAGCTTGTTTATCCATCTTTTAGGTAGTTTTCATGTTTACGGTTGTGTTAGCTTTCCATGACTTTGACTGAAAACCTCCGAAAGATCAATTTAAAGAGGAACAGTTTCTTTTAGCTCATGGTGTCAGAGGTTTTCTGTGCTCGCTTGGTTCCTTTGTCTCTGGGCCTGTTATAAAGTAGAACATCTGATAGAGGAAACTGACTACCTCACGGTGGCCAGGACACAGAAGAAGAGAGGAGAACAGAACAGGCTAGGAACAAAGCAGACCCTTCGAAGGTGTACCTCCAGGGACCTGCTGTCTCCAGTAGGCGTTTCTTAGAATTGCTGCCTTCTCCAAATAGTCCGTTAAACTATGAAACCATAAATGACTTGAATTCATTGATTAGGTTAGAGCTCTCATGATCCAGTTACCTCATAAAAGCCCTACTTCTGAAGTTGCATTGCGGACCAAACCTTCAAAACTTGAGATTGTGGAGGATATTTCAGATCCAAATCATAGTATTAGGCTATAGTTCTTTGAGAAAGAATTGTAAAATTTAACTACATAGTTCACATTATTGCGTTTTAAAATAGCGTGTACTTGGCTGTAAAATTTTTTTCTGTTTTTTTTATTCTCTGTACTTACATATTTATTATTTAAGTTATGTATTCTATTTTAAATAAGCAATTCTTTTCTCATCCAGGAATTTCTTTTTTCTTTTCCTTGTGTGGGCTACTTGAGTAGTTATTTAGTGTGCAGGTTTTTGTTTTGGTTTGGCTTGGTTTTGATAACTAGACTAAAAGTCAGTAATTCAGCCAGGTCAGAAAGCCTGGTCATTTGTTAAAAGTGTAATCATGTTAGTTATAATGGAAATTGTATACAGCAGATTTAGAAAATAGAAGGAGCCATCCACAAGTGATAAAATATGTTTTGTTTTATCATATCCTGAGGTAACATCAAGCAGATCTCTTTGCAGATATTAACTGATTTCATAAAGCATATAAAAGAATCACTTTTTAAAACAATATAATCAAGATGAGGTACCCAGTGATCAGATCCCACTTCCTGGGAGTCTCTGCCCTGACTTAAACAAGGAACACTTGGTTTTCTTGGCTAAGCATTTTTGCTAGTGCACATTGAAGATAATATGAAATGAGAATCAGCAGCTCCAGTTAAGAATCATGAGCTTCACTTAAAAGGGTTTTTGGAGCCAGGCCCAGTGGCTCAGACCTGTGATCCCAGCACTCTGGCAGGTAGAAGCAGGAGGATCATGAATTTAAGCCCAGCTTGGGCAATTTAGCAACTTGGCAAGAACTTGTCTTGAAATCAGAAGATAAAAATGGGATGAGGTTGTAGCACAGTATAAAAGTTCGATTCCCAATACCACAAAAAAAAACTGAAAAAGAAAACTGAAAAAGAAAGAGGAAACTGACTAAAATGCCTCACTCAGTCCTTACTCGTTTTTGAATGAGTCTTGAAATTGGAGCAGTATTAAAGTTTGCTGTGGTTTCTCTTTTGATTTTGGCGTGTGGTCAGCACTTAGCCTCTTATCCATGTTGAGAACGAATTTTTTTTCTCAGAAAGTGGTACGTTTATTTTTCTTTTGATTCAAATGTGTCTTTTCTAGAAGATTTTATTCTTATAATTTTCAGTAGTAATTTCAAATATTCAACAACTCAAGAATAACTTTCCGAGCTGAAATTTCTATTAACAGATCTCTAGCCTTACCCTGCAAATTCGGGTTTACTGTGAGTTCAGGACACCTTTTGAAGAGACTAGCTCATCTCAAATGTGTTAAATTGCTTAAATAAATGCTTACTAAATTAGAAATATTGAGCTATTAAGTAAGAAAAGAATAGTTGAATTATAACTGCTTTCGAAGATGAAATATTTTTTAGTTGTGTTAGAAAATGTAATCTTTATCTGTTTTAGGGAGTACACCTTTAGGATGTTATAAAAAACTAATAGAATATCACAAGAGTGGAGACCTTTCCTTTAAATATGTGAAGACTTTTAACATGGATGAATATGTAGGTAAGATATATTTGGATATATATGTATGTGTATGTATTTGCACATATATTTATTTATATGAATAGCTTAAGTAATAGCCAAAGAATTTTTATGGTTCAGTTACTTTACATTCATATAGAGAGAATAAGGGAGGAATATGACCAGTATTTCAGTTGAATACTTAATTTATTATTAAATAGTTCCATTGATTAAGATTTTATGTGTTAGAAATATGTGTAGTGGTTAAGTGCATGTGAACTAAGTTTCCTGTGTTTGCATTCCATCCTTTCTCTGAGCTGTGATGTTGGGGAAGATCTGGTGGGCTTCACTTGGCTCTTCTATGAAATGAAAATTATGGTATTTCCGTTGACATTTTATAAATTAATTGTATTAATAAATGCATATAGGTTAATGTACCGATGGACATATATTAACTATATATCTTACATAACAGTTTTAACTTGAATCTGGTACAGAAAATTTCGATTTATTTTTTGATATAATTAAATTTTATTTCATATTTAGGACTTCCAAGAAATCATCCTGAAAGCTACCATTCTTATATGTGGAATAACTTTTTTAAGCATATTGATATAGATCCTAATAATGCCCATATCCTCGACGGGAATGCTGCAGATTTACAAGCAGAATGTGATGCATTTGAGAGGAAAATACAAGAGGCTGGAGGAATAGATCTTTTTGTTGGCGGTAAGAAGAGTTTGTCCTTGATTGCTGGTATTTGAATTAGGTGCTTTAAATTAAAAAAAAAAAAAAATCCTTACCATTTTATAATGTAAAGAGTACCTGTGAAAGAAATACCCATCTATAAAAGCAGAGATACTGATTTCTCTTTTACTTTTCATCAGGAGTAAGTTTTACAATTCTAAGAATTAATAGTGAGAATTGTTTAAATTATGCCTTGAGAAATAAGTCTAGATTCCTGGTAAACTCTTCTAATCAATCATGTAAAGCTGACAGATTTTCATATCTTTAAAAATCTAGTGGTGGTCTGTTCATCTTAAAGAACCATTACATCTTATTTATGAAATTAGAATTGAATCTAAAATTGTATATGAGAAATTGGTGGATTTCAGCACTTCACCTAAATTGCTTCATCTCACTGAGAAAATCCATGAAGATTTTTTATTTTTTAAAGACAGGGTCTTGCTCTGAAGCCCAAGCTAAACCTGAACTTAATATGATGGAGCCCAGGCTAGTCTTGGACTCACAGCAGTCCTACTGCCTCAGCCACCTGAGTGCTGGGATTACAGGTGTGCACCACCACACCTGGCTTATGTGGAGCTGGGGGATCGAACTCGTGTAATTAGTGCTTGATTTAGCGCTTGGTAGGCAACTGCTGAGCTGTTCCTCCAACCCCACTATGAAGATTTTTAGTTACTCATCTTTATTTAGAGAACTGCTGAGAATTGTATGAATTAGAGCTGTGTTGAGATTATGATTGACCCAACAAAGTATGATTGAGGGGATAGGTTACTCTTGAATAAACTGGGTTTTATAGTTATAGTCAGACATAAATTTGTATCTTATTTTGGCCTCATGCTATTTGTGTACCCTTAGTATGTTTACTGACAGTATAATTTAATTATTGGCAAAACAGGATTAATGCTGGCCATTTCAAATTTGTGGACGTGAATCACACTATTCAACATGCTTAAAATGCTTATAAAACATCACTTAGTATATATTTGCTTCTCTGTGTTACTTCACCATCTGTCTTTCTTAATGTTGACTGTTACAGCTGTCTCTTAGTTTGTTAAATTCCCTGATGTTTTTACTGAATTAATTCTAGGAATACCCGGTGAGATTGAAATCTCTTTAGGGAAAATTTGATCCCTGTCTAACAGACTCAGTAGCATTTCTTTCTTTCTCTCTTTCTTTTTTTTAACCTGAGCAAGAATCCAAGCAAATATATATTTTAATAGATTATGTTTCAAATAAAATTTTCTAGTATTACTTTAGTGATGTTAGAGAGGACTTGCATATTCAATTTTAAATATGGAGCTCAATTTTGAGATGATTACCACTTCTCCCTGCTAGCATTAGGCTGAAGCCATGAGCTATTTGAGGGGTTTTTTTGTTTGTTTGTTTGTTTGTTTGTTTTTTCTTTTCTTTGCTACTGGGGATGATCTGAACTCAAGAGTATTCTACTACTGAGCTGTACCTCCAGCCCCCTTTTTTAAAATATTTATTAATTTCTTTTTGAGACAGAAACTCAGTGAGTTGTCCAGAGTATCTGAAATTGCAGTTGTCCTTCATCAGCCTTCCAAAGTGCTGGGATTGTAGACCTGCACTACCACCGTTTCCTGGGAATGTTTAAGCAGTATATTAACCAGCTACTCTTGTTTTTCTAAATTCCATGCCTACATCAAGTAGAATACTGGAGAAAAATATATGTAAACTTTTAATCTGAAGATGTTTTTCATTCATTTACTGTCATACCAAAAAAAGAAAAACCATTAGTTATTAGAATTTTATTTTAAGGGGCTGTTTGAAAAATATTTTCTTTAAAGAACTTTGTTTTCCATATTAACTTATCAGCCTTATGCAAGCATCCATGACACAGTTCCATAGTAAATTGAGTGACTGACATAGAAACCACTTGGGGAAAAAATACCTGATACAGACTGTAACCCATTATTTTGGTTTTTTTATTGTTGTTGTATTGGGGAGGTGGGGTGCCTACTTTTCAGAAAGGTTAGTTATAAAGATAAGATTAGTACACTTTTTAGGCTGTCTGTCTCTCCTGGTTTCTGATAAAGTATTTGTCCTTCCCATGCCTGTAATTCATTTCTCTCTTCTTTTTAGCAAAATGTTTTTGGTCTGTTTTCTCACTATAAACCACCTTAATTCTTCCTTCTGAGTACATGGAGTGCAAATTATAATTACGTTTATCCCTGATGCTTACTTCTAAAAGAACTTGACTTTGTTGTTTAACCAGTTTGTCTTAAGCTTTATGCATTTGTCCACCTGTTCTCATCCAAATTAAAAAAGTACTTTTAAGGATTTCTGTAACTTTTTGATTAATATCTCCCCTGCAGCCTGATCAGGGTTTGCCAGTTTATATGTACCATGTAAAGGGCATGATTACTGCATGAAAAAGGATTAGCCTGTGCTTTCTTTTCTGTTTGGAAAAATTTGTTGATTGGAGGTATTTGTGAAAGAATCTTATCTGCTTCTTTGCATTTGCTGATCTAGGCTTGTTAGCATTGAGTTTTCAAGACAAGCTTGGTATCTGGGTCTTACCACTTGCCCTTCTTTTGTTCCAGGGTATGTTTAATAAAAAACACTATGAGCTGTGCCAAATGGGATCAAAATACCAGCTTTATTAAAGGTAAAGTTGGAATCGAGGTTGTAGGTTGGGCTTGAAGCCGAAATGGGGTTTTCTTTAACTCCCCTAAGAATTGGAAAGAGCAAGAAGAGCTCAGTAATGGTACTCTTCTCACCCCAGGAAATTAGAGCAGAGCTTCTGTCTTGGTAGAAAGGAGAGATACATACTCTTGAAAGTTCTAATTTTTGCTCAGATGGCAAAAGTGTTGCGAGAATTAAGTATTTTATGAATTCCTATCCTTTTCTCCAAAAGATGTGCAAATGTGAGATTTTATAAGGAATCTACTATCTTAAGTACTTTACTTCTTTAGAAAATAAGACAGCAAAGAAAGCTTTGACTTTTGTTTTGCTTACATGATTTTTTTTTTTTTGTTTGTCACTAACAGGAACTAGTGGGAAATAAACTAGGTGAAATGACTTTTGGTTTACTGAACTGAAGAGTTGAAACAACAGAGTCTTTGGGTAAACAGCCAGAAAATGTCATAGCTCAGAAATAGGACCTTGCATCCTTCTCCTTCAGTACTCTCACCCGATGTCTCAGTTCCAGGTGTCCTCTGGTTTGTTTTGTATCCCAGATCTAGTTCTGTCTGGAGAGCTGTTTTGTTTCGTTCAGTTGGGACAAGTACCTTTCTTCAGACCACAGTCACTTGACAAGAACATAACGACATGTGATCCTTTGAGCTGCTGTAGCAATGAGGGTAGAGCAGAAGATAGGTAGGTTCAGGGGAAACTTGGGAGCCAGCCAAAGAGCAGTGATTACATATTTATTTATTTATTCAGTTATTATTTATTATCTCCTTTATGTCACGTGTTGTTCTGAGTGATAATGATATATAACGAAGAGACTAAGAATGTAGCTAAGTGGTTGGAGAGCTTGCGTAGTATGCAAAGGCTGTAGATTTCATCTCCCAGCACCACATAAAAAGTGCATGCCTTTAATCCCGGAACTCAGGAACCTGAGGCAAGAGGATTGCAATGAATTCGAGGCCAGACTGAGCTACAGAGTGGGTTCAGGACCAGAGCAAGATCCTGCCTCAAAGAGAGAGAGAGAGAGAGAGAAAGAGAGAGAGAAATAACAGTGAACATAAATCTTTCACTCTCATGAAGTTTGCATTTGTTTTTGAGATGTTTCATTGTTTCATAAAGGTGCTGATACCATAATCTAAACTTAGAGGTCGATTAAGAATTAGCTTTTATATCAGGAGAAAATTACTATCTCAGAGACCTCAAGTTTTGAGTGACTCATTACTAATAATTGAATGTATTGACTTGTCTCTTATTAACCTTTGCTTATAATTTCAGTCAAGGTGCCTATTTTTATATGACCCCAAATCACTGTTGAGAACAATCTTGTTGATCTTAGTAGACTTCCCATTTACCTTGGATGTTTTATTTTCCTGGTTGTATCGTTTTTATACATGTAAAGAGAAATGTAAATGTATCTGTTTTGGCATATGTATACTTAAGAGGAGAAAGAATCTTCTTGCAAATCTAGAGAGAAACACAAATATGATTAAAACGTACAAGCAAACATACATACTTAATTGTGGAAATAATCCTTGCATATTTTGTCCTCACATTGTTAATATATGCCACCACATTAAAAATCTCCAGATTGTGGCTTTAGTAGTCTATGTTTAGTCCACATTCATTTCTTCAATCAGCCTTCAAAACCAAGTTATTCTTGGCCATATTTTATATTGTTAAACATGTAGACTATAAATCGATATTTTAATCACTTAGAGAACTTAGTGGTACTTTTTAAATAAAGTTGCCTTGTATCTACTACGTTAAGTAATTATATAAACTTTCACTCATTTTATAGCTTCTTGATTTTATGAAAATAATTGCCTCTCATTCTGCATAAGGAATCCCATGTTCCTAGCTATATTTTAGAGCCAACCCTTGGATATTGGAACTATCTATCATTTTCCGTATAGCAGAATTTTTCAGACTGACTGTCATCTCTTATTTGGTTATGAAGTCATTATATTCAATCATGTCCAGCATTTCCTTTTGGTTTATTTTATTAATAAAAAGAGATATAATAACAAATAGCTTATGTGGCTCCTAGTAAAGCTAAGTTTGGTTTTATTTGATTTTTTTCTTTTAATTACATTTTAGATGTGTGAGTATGACATATGCATTTGTGTACTAGATTATAGCGTCAAATGTTATTTCTTACAGTAGGTTTTTTTTCAAAAAGTTTGAAAAGTTATTGTCCCATGTACATACTTTTATGTGAGGGTGCTAGTACAGAAAGAACCACTAGATAGCGGCTGCTTTCGGACTGCAACCAGAAACTTAAAGCATGAGTATAAAGACTCCTGGGTTAGAAGTCAGAAGATTTATATACTTTCCTGTTGGTATGTACTATATTATGACCTAAATTATGAATTGCTTGTTTCTTTAAGAATCAGTTTGTGTTAACAAACAGGTGGAGGAGATAAGGACTATCGACATGTTTCATCTCATCATCTCACATTTTTTAAAATGTATCTGTGGAGGTGATGCTTGTGAAAGTGTTTTATAAACTGTAAAGTGTTATATGATGATACTTCATTCTATTGTTAATAGAATTATGCTAGCTCAATGCTAGGCATGTGGAAAACTTGGAAAAATTTTGTAAAATGATGCTTTGTTGAATGATACAAATATTTTAGTGCAATATTAGGACTTCATCTATAAAATAAGACCAGGTAAGTGTGCTTACTATTATTTTATTGCTCTTAAAATCATATTGAACCATGAAAAAATACATACTTAGTATATATGAATATATATATATGTACATATATAGTATATATGAAAAAATACACATAGTATTTATATATTTACTTTATGTTTATATGTGTATTTCTTTTGAAAGGAATAGGTCCAGATGGTCATATTGCTTTCAATGAGCCAGGATCCAGTTTAGTATCAAGGACAAGATTAAAGACTCTAGCAATGGACACCATTTTGGCAAATGCTAAATATTTTGACGGAGATTTATCGAAAGTGCCAACGATGGCTCTCACTGTTGGTGTGGGGACTGTGATGGATGCTAGAGAAGTAAGAATTGGATATTCTTATATTTTTTCTATGATGATTAAATATCTTGGCATGATTATGATACTAAGCAGCTAATATTCTGATTGCAGTAAAAATTGTATTTTAGTTTTCAATGATTTTTGTCAGCCATATTGACATACCTTAGGAATCAGCTAAATTTGTCTTTGAAGGCAAAGCTAAGATTTAAGCACCAGCTTGTTAGAGACACTGCTTTGCTTACTTATCCTGCTTCACAGTTTGAGGTCGAAAAGCATTATAAAAACATATACTTTGTTTTTGATTGAAATAGTCATGAGAAAGGATTGCTAAGACAAAAACCTAGTCCTGGCACCCTTCATAGCTTTGGAGCCTTCAAGATGATTAAGTGTAAACGGCTTCCTGAGTCTGGCGGACAAGGATTGCCAGTTTGTTTCCGGCTAAAACAGAAGCCAGATGGGACTGGATCAGTTCCACAATTTAGTACATTAAAAAAAAATACATGAACTCTGAACTATAGATTCTGTTTTTTAAATTTGTAGTTCTGTTCTAATTTCTTTCCTTGAGAATACAAATAAATTACAGTCAATTTATGATTACCGGTGCTTTAGTTTTGTGGAAACCCAGAAATCCTTTCTGTTTTAGTAACACAGTTGTGCAGGTTCAAAGAAAGGACAGGTAAATGATGATAAACAAGTAATTATATCAAGACTTGAGCATAATGGCACCCGACATTACATTCTTCACGCCCTACTTTTCCATCAGCCTTCTCTCCTTCCACTCCCATGCTCCATTTGTATTGTTAACATGGTATTAATATGTACTCTGCTGTTTAAGTTAGGTTATTTTCTTCCTGGTTTTTTTTTCCCCCCTCTCAGGATACACTGTATGTTCAGATTTATTGCTGCCTTTGCCATTACCTTTTTGTAGTGTCTGCTTCATAGTTCTTCATAGGACTTTGTAATAATTTTTCCATCTTGCAAGAGCCAGTGCAATGTAATTGTTAATTAGCATCAAACACCTATTAGTGTCTTGGCCCTACCAAATTTGAGTAACTTCCAGAATATCTATGCTTCAGTTTTCTTAACAGTAAAAAATTGATAATGTCTTTTTTTTCTAGTATAGTTTTCAGGAGTTACATGACAGAATTCAAAGAGCCTTTTGAGTTCTGTGTTAAAATTCCTCTCAAATAAACTTTGGAAATTATCTTCGTGTAGCAATCAGTGTATGTTTTTATTTAATGCAGCATGTATAAAAGTAGCTTTGTGGAGAATATTCTAGTGCTGGCCTGAGGCCTTCTGCCAGCTTATCTGCATAATTAATGTTCCTCTAATGGGCTCTGATTCCTGGGTCCTAACTCTAAATAATCTGAATTAAATGTCTTGTTATGAAGCCAAGAACCTGTGGGTTTTTTGTGTTTGGTTCATTTTGTAGCACATATATGAATTATAAGACAATGAACATTGGCTAATAATATCCATCAAAAAACCTAATTAACAATTCATTAATATTTTTTCCTTATGTATCAAACATAGTTAACTTTTCTTTTAAAAGGCTATTTTGAATTATAGGAGATTAAATACTCAAGCATTTGTTGAGCTTAGATTCTTACACTTGAGAACAAAAAAAAAAAATACCCACAAAAACATGACTAAAAATTATGTTTGAAAAACTCAAACATATCTTGGTGTGTTAATGAATCTTAGTTTTATCAGTGCATATCTTCAGAGTGAATTATGCTAAAATGTAATATCTTAATCCATTAATCTTTCATTTTCCTCCATTTTTAGAAAGGCTACTTATATACCTTATGTACATACAATCATAAAATTTTTTATAGATATGGAGCCTACTTTTAACTATTTCGGTGAGAAAAGATGTGTAAGATATGTAACATAAATTTATGTATATAGCCTGAGTTGCAAAATATGACTTTATTCCTAAAAGATGAAGGTAATGTAACACTTCATACTTACCTATGTTCTTAGAATTATTTTGCAGACAGGGATATAGGACCAAGAATGTGATATTTGTGTAGTTTGTAATGAAAATCTGTCATATATGCTTAAAACACAGATCCTGTGTTTAAATTGACCCCTAATCCTTTAATTTCAGTTTTTACTTGAAACAAGTTTCAGTACACAGGTACAGATGATCTTCAGGCTTCTCTGATGCTTTGAATGTTTCTTGTTGGAAAGTCTCTATGCTTTCTAAAAGTGGTAGTAGTATCTAGACTAGAGTTATTTGGTATATTATTCCAATTATGTCATTGAAGTCTTTAAAGACTAGTAATTAATGCTTTTGCAAAGCACCCTTTTCTTTTTCTCTTCATTCTCCCATAAGTATTTATTGTATTAATAGTCATAGTTATACCATATTCACTTATTCCTCATAATATAGCTTCCTGCTCATCTGGAACATGTTTTGTTAATTAACACAAGATGCTCATGATTTTTCAGGTGATGATCCTCATAACAGGTGCACACAAGGCATTTGCCCTGTATAAAGCGATAGAAGAAGGAGTCAATCACATGTGGACTGTTTCTGCTTTCCAGCAGCATCCCCGAACTATTTTCGTATGTGATGAAGATGCTACTTTAGAATTAAGAGTTAAAACTGTGAAATACTTCAAAGGTGAGCACTGAGTTTCAGAAGCAGAGTGTAAGATGTTCTGTTGAAGATGACAAAACTTTAGTATTACTTGGGTTAAATCTCACGGTGGGCTGACTGAAAATCCACACTGTGCTGATAAACTAGCCAGTTTTTTCAAGGCATAAAAAAGTCCTCACTTAGAAATTTTTTGAGTAGTCCAATTTTTTTTTTCTTCGTGAAGAATGTCTTTTCTATCTGGATACATTTTTTTCTTGAAATGTCTAATTTTACTTTCATATGGAATATGTAAGATTAAATGAACCAGTAGAAAGTATATCTTGTTTTCTAGGTTTCTTTTCACGTTTACCAGTGCTCCTCAGTCCTCTAGAATCTAACCTGTCACTAAGGCGAAACTACCACTATCTCTGGAATCGTCACAGTTTTAAATAAATTTATTCCCATATATTAAAGATATGATGGCTAATTTTAAAACATTGTGGAATAATGGAGTTTAATTGCTAAGGTATTTGCATGTTGATTTTCTTTTTTTTATTCTGTGTTATAATTCAGAAATTTCCTTTATACTTGCCTTTATATATATATATAAAGGACATATATCACTATACTAAATTTAGGACCCATTCTCTAAAACTAGACTCGATATGTAAATTCAGACACATAAACTGGATAAAGTTATTTTATAAATCATTTGTATTTATATATTTGATACTGAAAATTAGTCATGCAGGTAGGTCAGTGATTCACCAAGTTTATAGTATTTGTGCTATCTAATATGAATGAATTTCTTTATAATTGTGTCTCTGGTGATTCTGTGTTAACAGGTATTAGAAAAATACTTAGTAAATAAAATCTGTATTTAATGAATAATACTGCTTCTGCAAGATTAAGAAAAGTTACCATATTTTACTGATTCCAAGATACTTTGATCTTACCTTTATTTTTTAGTTGGGTGTCATAGCTTTTCTTAGCGTTTTTTTTTTTCTTAGTAATACATGTCTTAAAGTTTACAGCATTTCACTCAGATATATAATGTGTAATCCCAAAAGTGTAGTTTAAAGAAAATCAGTAATAGTTCACCTAAATGTTTGAATGAGAGAAAAATGTAGAAGGTTGGGATGCAACTGATTGACATTTTGTCATGTATTAGTATCTTAATTCTTAAAAAAAAATCTTGGTCATGCTTTGTATATGGTTTTGTGCTACATCTGCAGTTACGTTCTGTGAGCATTTTCTCGATTTACTAAATATTTCTCAAAAGCACTTTAATGGGTACACAAGTAGCTGAGTAGGTGTATCATAATTTACTTCATTTCCTTATTCTTTAATACTTAGGTCATTTCATCTTTTATATTTTTATTATTTGAGTTTTAATAAGCCACAGAGGTATCAGAATAAACAAAAGAATAATTGGCTTCTTTACAGTTTGACAGGCAGAGTTCTTAGATGGAGCTTTACCCCAATGTATCCATGTCAGTAGTGCTCCAGATTTCATTGCAAATATGAGGTGGCCGAGAGTTAGTAGAAGCAATATTATTATCCTCTGATTTTAATTCCACTTTTAAGGCGTCTAATATGTCCATTTTCTAGTACCAGTAGTCATGGTTGCCTCTATCTGTATCCTGAATTGATTCAAAGTATTTCCATTGTCATTTTGACTTTGAGGAAGAGCCAAGAAGTCACACGGTGCCACATTCCGTATATAAGGTGCATGGTTTTACAAGCCTGCAGTTTCACTGGCTGGTACTGGGTCATAGCTTTCACTGTGTATTTGATCACAAGTTGTAAAGATACTCATGAAAGACAACTCTCAGAACTGCTTCAAAAATGGCAAAAATGATGGAATAAATGGGAATATTTGGATAGGAATTAATGACTGTATATTTTACTGTAATACAGTTTTAAAATTTAAACATCCACTGTATATTTTGATCATTTGTGAGTTTAGAGAGAAGGTAGATGTTTATGAGTATAGTTTTAGTTTATATAATGTAGACTATTTGTGAGCTTATTGTTGTATTGTCTTAGGACAATATATTTTTCACTTTGGATCCATATGTATCATTTTGAAAATATTTTGGGATATGAATGTTATGAAATTGAAATTATTATTTTGAGATATATGTATATATACACTCAAACATATGTACATGTATATATGAATATGTATATATTTAAGAAACCAGCCATGCTTAACCTTGCTTCTGAATCTGACTCACTTCACTAAGTAGGTAGTCTCAGGTTGTGTCCTGTCTTTATGGAAGAGTAGTCCTCCATTGTATACATATACTGCATTTTGAGGGGAGGTGACCTTTTTTGCTACTTACTCTGTAGGCCCCACTCCATTGCTTGAGAGAGGAATGAGTTGATACTGCACCAAAACCGTAAAGAGTATTTTGTAAATGTCCTGATATTTTATGTGATGTGAACATACGACATTTCAGCATTCTGGCAGTATGTTAAGAAGTCTGGTGTATTTTTATCAGTATTGAAAGGAATTTATTTTGCTTACTACTTTAAGTATCAATTATTTATGTGAAATTTTGTGTGGAAGGTTGTCAGTTTTTACCTCGCCAGTAAATTCTTGACTAGCTAGTAGAATTCTCAGAATGATTTCTCATTTGGAAGTAGTTTTATGTATGAAATCTATATCCAGCGTTACAGTAAAAACTTTATACACTTTATAATGGAGTTGCTTCAGGTTTGTCGTGACGTGTTTTATACATGGGAGAACTATTCCCTATGAGGCAGTTCTCTAGAAAAGGATAAATTAAACTACCCTCAATTCTGTCCCTTATTCTGTCCTGTCTTGTAAAGTCTGAGGTGCTGATGACAGTAGGCTATTGAGAAGCTAACATCCTTGGTTGTGTTAGGCTAGAGAATGGAGTGCCTTTCCCTGCTTTGAGGTTTCTGTCCCATGGAGACACTTTACAGTGCACTTTGTTTCCTGAAGTGGGTCTTCGTCACAGTCTGGATGTTAGCATACATTCTGCAGCCTCCGGGATAGGACCATCTGCTTACTAACCTGTACCCTGGCTTCCAGTCCTGTATTGTATTCTCATTTTGAGGAAACCAAGTTACAAGTGTTTTCCCCAGCCTCTCCTCATAGTAACGTGGAAATTTTAACTGAACCATTAACCTACATAGTAGTTTTTAATTAAGTTCATCAATTCTGTCAAAAATAATCATTTTGGAAATTTTTATTTTCAAAGAAATGAATATTTGCACATGAAGACATATACATAACTGAAAGATCAGTTATGTCCTAACAAACTTTAATAGCTAAGAATTAACACAGGCATATACATCCATTATAAAATTTAGTTGTGTAAATTAAAATCTAAGTTTTCACTCCAATGCATTTCATACCAATTATAAAATTTAAAGTTTATTTAAATTTAGAATATGAATTACTCTAAAATATTACATAATATAGACATTTTCCTGTATCATTTTAGTAAACTTTCAACATGTTAACAGTTGTCATATTTATTATTTTTATTTTTCACAGATGCATGTAACAAATTATAGAAAGTAATTTGCCAGTTGAATGCATAAGGTAATATAATGAGACACTGAGCTATTTGAGTGTTACAGCAGTTCAGAGCTCCTCACTGAAGTCTAGTGGAGGATCTGACAGGAGCAAATTAGCATAAACTTTTAAATGTAATTTAAAATACGTTCTGTTTAAATTTGCTATCGTGCCAAGTTGTTGCTCTCTGAACACAAAACTGCCCTTGCTTCTGGCTAATTGCAAAGTACATACATATTCTTCAGTTTCATAAATATAAATTGCTAATATCTAAGTAGCTAAAACTAAACATTTTAAAATATTTCTATTTGCATTTTTTCTTGACTTTTGTATCAGATGGGAACCAAATATTCTTTATTATCTTAGAAGTTTTGTCTTCTAAAGTAAAAGCTTTACTTTTTTGAGATAGCTCAAATTTAGCAGAAACACAACTAGAACTGTCTTTTTGTCTTTAAGGTTTAATGCATGTGCATAATAAACTTGTGGATCCACTGTACAGTATGAAAGAAGGAAATTGAAGGAGATTGGAGAAAAATTCTGCTTGAAAGAAAGAACACTTTTGTATTAGATGAATTTTCAGCTATGCAATGATAAGTCATGGGGAATTTTGAAGATTGTAATTTTTAAGATCCATCATCTATGTTAAACATTCCATATTTATAATGTATTTTACACTAGGGTTTAGGAGAAATAGCTGGCTCTCGAAGTAGTTTGGCCATTTATTATAAATTATAGAAGCTACATAGCCACTTATAAAACAGCATAGAAGTGAAATATTTGCCTGTTTCATTTTCAAATTAAAGATTCTTCACATCAGGTACCATTCATGACAAGATACGTTTCTATTTTTTAAGAAGACACTCCAAGCTTTTCATATATCACACAACTGTTGTTGGAAATCTTTACTTTCAGAATGTTAACTTTATATTTTCTGTGTATTACAAATGCTTTCCTGCACGTTGTTGCCTTAGTCATCTCTCTGAAGATGGACATCAGTCTTGCTGTGTACTGGTGGCAAAGGAATTTGAAGGAGTGACAGTGCCTAAAAGTAGTTTACATCTCTTTTGGAAAACATATGTTAAGTGCATGTTTTTTGTGCACCTTCTTATATAGCACCTTTTTATAAATATGCTCATATTTTTATTTAGTGACTGGGTTTGTGCCCTTGGTATATGTATCTTGGCAATTATGAGCTTTATATAAAGAAATTCTTTTGAAGAATATTTTCTGATTATTGCTAACCTTCATATATGATTAGTTTTATTCCTATATATAAAATGTGTAAAAGGATACTATGAAGTAAATAGAAAAGGAATTACGGTCATTTCAGATTGTGGTAATTTCATTAAACTGCAGATCAAGTTATGTTGTTTTCTATCTTTATCTCAAATAAAGCTTATTAAAGTAATAAAGCAGTGACGTAAGTTTATTTCCAAAAGTGAAATAATGTATGCATTTGGGAGATAGCAACAATTCCTAGTATCTGTGAGCTTGCGTTTTATTGCCATTATACAACTAGGAAACCCAAATCTCTGCCTGTACGTTTTCTCACACTGAAACCACGAGTACAGAAATGTACTTCATCTGTTAACGTAACTTGAATTTTATCATCCCATTATACAGAAGCTTTGCTTTATAACTCCTTGTCTGTTTGACTGAAATACAAGTTAAGCTCTTTAAAATATTTAAATAGCAAGTTCTTTTAAAAATAAACTTCTAGTGCTGGAGGAATGGCTCAGCGGTTAAAGTACTTGCCTAGCAAGTGCTAAGTCACGTGCTAAGTACCACGGTTCAGTTCCCTAGCTCCACATAAACCAGGTTTGGTGGTGCATGCCTGTAATCCTAGCACTCAGGAGGCTGAGATAGGAGGATTGCTGTGAGTCCAAAGCCAGCCTGGGCTCAGGGGAGCGAGAGTTGGTGAGTTCAGGACCTGCCTGGGCTACAGAGCCAGATTCTTGTCTCAAAAAATAGATAGATAAATAAACTCCTGGAATAAAATGATGTTGGCTTATTTAATGTTATTTTCCCCCTTTTTGATATGTATTAGTGCAAAACTTAGGAGTTTAGTGATCTTGAGCATTTTGTGCACATACCTATTATGGCAAAGTTACAAATCCTTCCCCTTTCTCTTTTCGACCTTCGTCCCACAAGCTCCCCCATTTCCCATTATTTCCCACATTAAGTTCCGTGAAGTAATTGCGATCTGGGTTTCTGAAGTAGTATAGGTACATGTGCCCCAGCAGTTTAGCAGACTGCCCTCTAACCAGTATAACTCAGGTGAGATGCCGTAACGAACTAAAAAGCCTACTAAAGATGCTTCACGAGACACAATAAAGTCAGCCTTTGCACAGTTAAATCACTAAATTCCATCTCTTGCCCCTAACCAACCTTGGGTGATAAATGTCAGCAGCTTCTGCCGATACATGGATTGAATGAAGGTAGCATATAGAACTCGGCAAAAGGAGGTGACACATTTAAATCTGGAAAATGGGCTAGGTGTGGTGCACACACTTAAAATCCCAGGTATTCTGCAGGCTGAGGCCAGAAGGGTCTCAAATTTCAGCTGGTTGGGCAATTTAATGAGACTTTAACCCCGGGTTAATTCCCAGTGCCACTTACATATCTGAAAAAATGCTTTTTTTGAGTTATAATTAGTACAGGTAAAACTATTACCTAAGGATCCATAGGTTAAAGCAGGGTATCATTTATCCAAATTAGAAGAGATTAAATAAGAGGCACAGAATGTATTTTCTAAAACTGTGACTTTACGTTGGCAATAATACAAGGAAGCATTTTATGATAGAAATTTTTTTCCCTAATTTCAAATTTACTAATATTTTTCAAAATACTCTTATCTTCAAGACTGCCGTAAGACATTTAGTATAAACGTGATCAGTTAAGCCTCCTAACCATAGAAGATTTTTTTCATTTAAGGGAAACAGGAAAAAAAAAATAATCAGCAGCTAAATTATTTTATCCTGTAATATATTTTGATTGCTGACTGAAAATGGAAGTTAGAATTTTAAATAAGCATAGAAATTACTGATTGTGTGATTCTGGGCATAAAACTTAAAAAATAATTAGTATACTAATAGGAGCTGCTGCCAATACCATGTTTACCATTTTGCATAGATGCATTTTGAATGTCAGAAATACAGCCCTGTGTATTGTGTATATGTGTATTGGAAATCTAGTTGACACTTGATAAAATGTTTAAACATCACCAAAACCTACAGTAAATGACTAAACAGTATGCTTAGTGCTTTTAATAAATTATTTTATTTATACCAAGTAAATGGATCTAGCTGATTTGATGATTTGACCTGAAATCCTCTAGGATCTTAAATATGGAGTATTAAGAAAAAAAAAAACTGACACGAGGATCAAAAGATTAACATGCACTAAGTTTCATGGTGTATCATACATTCTTCTGAATGTTGAAAATGTATCATCGTTTCATCTTCACACCCACCTGTGGAGACAGAAGGAGTGTAACCTTGATTTTACTATACGTGATACAGAAAAAGTCATTTGGCCAAGATTACTACTGAGTGGTAGGACAGAAACTTCCAAGTAGGCCGCACGGCTTCAGAATCCTACCTCTTAGCAATCTGTCCTTTCAAAGAAAAGCCAGGAGGTTATTTAAACTTGGAAACCTTTTAAGAAAGAAGCAAATTTTATTATTTTCATTCTGTTGTGAACATTGTATAAATTACCATGAAGAAAAAAAAAGACCATTTTTATGTATAAAATTTATTAGTTTCTATAAATTATCTGTTAGGCTGTGTTTTCAGAACTTTTATGAAAGCATCTTTTGGAACTTCAACGTTGCCTATTCTCCTCAGCTTTTTTTTCCCTTCTGCTTGTCTCCGCAAAAGTTTCATTTTTCTGGTAATGTCACCACCATACTGCAAAATATTTTGAAAAACCGTAAATCCACAGCACTTCACAGAAAAATAGTAATACAATTATATGGAGGCATCAATATAATCTTACAATTTTACAAACTTATTACTCATGAGATAAGACAATTACAGGTTAACTCTAATTTTGCTAATTTTGTAAACTTCTCAAAGTGTAAAATCTTTTATTATTTATTCAAAACTTAGAATTTTGGATTTTGTTGCTGTAGTCCAATACAGTAACTCTCACACATGCATAAATGCAGCAGAAAGTATGCTATGCATTTAGAAAAAGCAGCAAAATAACTTGGTTAAAAAATTTTAATAACTTGAGAAGGCAAACTGGCAAAGCAAAGTAGCAGGTGAATTTAAACCTCTCAAGTCCTCCATTGTAACACACAGCCATTGTCTCCACGGTGTGTTGTCTAGATCATGGAAATAAATGTTACAGATCTTCCCTCAGGTCGTATTTTGTATGAGGAAATTCATATATGTAAGACAAAAACACACTTAAGAATTCAGTCAAAATAAACAAGTTACTGTGGTCAAGCTGGATTTTACCTATTTTAAGAACCCTGGAGTGGAAATAAAGTATATCTAAAATCCAGTAGTGGGAACCAGTGTATTTATACCTGCTTTAATTTCAACCCCCTAAAGCAAGTATTAGAAAGTAGAATACTCAGCTATATACATACACATTTTGCCAGAACATTTTTCCTGTAGGCTTTCACACTGTAAGAGAGTAAATTTTGTTAAAGATACTTCATTACCTATGTAAAACTGCTATAAGCAAGTATGGTTAAATGCTCTTGCTGTTATTTTCATGTACTTAACCATAAAGGAGCAAGTAATTTCAACATGTATATTATTTTGAAAAGTCAAAACTTGACAGTTTTTTAGACCCAAGTATGAGTATGAGGAGACCTTTATACAAAAATTATACTGGTGGTTTCTGGCTCAACCTAGAAATACTGTTATCACTTCACAAAATAAAGAAATAAAAATGACTATTATTCCCTGTTCTGCTGTGTGTAGGCACTATGGTTAGGAAGGTAGGTAGGTAGGTATGTAGGCTTTATAAAAACCATTTGAAGGTAAAGTAATTTGTGTCCCATCCTACATGTTATAATCCATAACAATATAAATTCTGAAGGATTTCCAAATAACTAATTTGGAGTAATACTTAATTCTCTGTAGGTATTTCCTGAGGATGTGACTTTTTTTTTTTTTTTTTTTTCCTTTTACGGAATTCCATCCCTCAGCACAATTACGTTAGAATCACTACATATTCTTTTAAATTGCACTTACCAAGATTTTATCTCATCGGTTTCTCTCTGCCTAATAGTAGTATCTGGATTTTAAAGTTTTAATGGAACAAAATAAGGTAGGGTTAAAAATGAAAATCACTGTAAATAATGGGCATTAAATTTTACCTTGAGTCTATAAGATCACCCCTACTGATTCATTAGCTTTGGGTTAAGCTAAAATTCAATGATAATTTCTAACTTTTTAAAGGGGGTACTTTTGGTTTCCCTCGGGTCTTAGGAAGAAAAAGTGCAGGAAAATGAAAGTTGTCGTAAGAAGTAACTTAATACATTATATTGCATAGATAAGACTAGTTTCTGACATAAAAATTAGTGTGTTTTTATGTTTTCTATAAGCCATGTGAAGTCCCTAATCGAGAATGCACAGCTTCCTAGGGCAGTAAGATTTCTCTATGGTTTAACCCATAGCTTTGGGGAAGTGATATTAGACACTTTAGATAAAACACATTAATTTGTGGATTTTAGTTTTAGTTTTGCCTACCTATATAATCTGTCTGAATAGTTTATCATTTACATGGATAAAACCTTGTAGAAATTTCTTAACACAGGAAATGCAAGTCATTCGGTGGAAGGGAGTAGAAATCTTTAAAACCTTGCCCAGTGGTGGTATATAATTAATGCAAGGTATCAGTCATTTTTTAATCATGGGGATTGACAGAGCTCTACAATACAGTCTTTAATAAATGCTTACAACAAGGTAAGATAAAATTTTTCAGTATTCCTTAGATTTCTACTTGTATCATTTGTAAAGTTAACAAAATTGAAACAAGAATGAATTTCAACTCACGTTTCCCTTGCAATGATTTTACTTCCCACAGCAGCTTGAATTGCTATCTCAAACAGCTGCCTAGGAAGCGAGTCCCTGAGACGTTCACATATAGTTTTTCCAACAGAGTATGCTTTGTCTCTGAGATTAAAAAAAAAAAAATTACACATCTCAGTAATATTTCAAGTATCTTTAAACATAAAAGTAACTTTTAAGGAAGTTCAAAGAGGACATGTTACAAAAATATTTAGTCTCTTAAGCATGAATAACTTCAATGCTTTCTAAAATTCAGTATATGAACCAGGCGTGGTTGCGCACACCTATGATCCCAGGACATTGGGAGGCCTAGGCAGGAAGATCACAAATTCTAGCCCACCTTGAGCAATTTAGTGAGTTAGTGAAATCTGTCTCAAAATTAAATAAAAAAGGGTAATTGCAAAAGTCCTGAAGTGACCTTCCCCAGCCATAGAAAACAGTTAACATTTTTTAATGTTTATTTTAAACATGTAAGCTGTTTTTAGATGCTTTTTATTAAGACATCCTGCCTTCTTACCTAATAAACATTTTTCCATGTCATTAAACATAATCCACAATACAGTTTTACTGACAAGACTGTAATTATATGGGTGTTCCATAATTTCTCTTAAGTTCGTGAGTTTGTAGTATTTGATTATTCAACATTATTTTTTATGAACATAAACCCTTTCTCAAACCTGAAACCATCATTACATAAAGTTTAAAACACTTGGTTGTTTTCACAAGATAAGTGAAGCATTTCTTTCCATTACATTATTCTTTCTGGCTATTATTACTCTCTCTTCCCTTAATATGTTGAGTTCTGAAAATTAGTGTGGAAAGCAACAGAAGGAAAAAACATAGTGAGATCTATTTTAATTACTTTCAGAGTTTTAAAAATATAGCTACTCAAATAAAAATAAGTGGAAAAATACTAAAAGGAAAAATACTAAAAAATACTAAAAGGGGTTATTTTCATATCATGTTAAGTTTCAGTTCAACTTACTTGTGCACCACAGTTACTAACTCCTCTACAACATTTCCGTTCAGGAGAATGTCCATTTTTACAAGTTCTGCGGTCTGGTAGCCCGCATCTTCATAATCAAAGCTAAGAGGGAAGAAAATTCAAGTGATAATTACTGTAATTCCCAGATTACACTTTTTTCTTCACAGAATGTCTTCACGAAATGTACCCATTCACCCCCCCCAAGATCTAACTTTCCACCAAAATAAATACATATATATATATGTTTTTACATGCATGAATCTAAATTGTCTACAGTAAAGAACATATTTTAATCTCTGTGTGAACTGCATGGCAAAGCAGAGGAATATGTCCAAAGTGGGAAGCAGAAAAAGCTGTTGAAGTCAGACAAAGTAAGTAGATTAATTTGAAGCAATGTCACCTCCTTCCCAATGATCCCAGAAGCTGATGGCTTTTGACCAGTACTATTAACGTATCATTTTTAGATTCAAGCATTGGATTCCTGTTTAGGTTTCTATTATAATGACCACCCTATGTTTAAAATCTCTGGAGTCAACAAATGGCCATTAATAAGTGAAGTCTTCAGTATTAACCTTCACAGGGCTTTTGTGACAACCGGGTGAGGTATTACATGAAAAGCCCTTGGAGCACTGTCTAGTATACATTAAGTGATTAGAACAGAACCTAGCCTAGCCACAAACACTGAGATTTACATGTTTAATCTATAAAACTGAAAATTTCCACTGTGCTTTGAAGTCTTCCCATCAGACAAAATATATTCCTGTTGTCTTTTAAAAAAAAAAGTGTCAAACAACTGCATATATGTTTAGCTTCTAAAATTTTCCCTCTAATATCAGGTTATTGTCTGTAATGTTGCCAAAGCTTTCCTTAGTCATCAAACATCACTTATTAAAATTTTCTAAACAAAAGACAATATATTAAGTACTATGCAGAATATAAAAGAAACACTAAGATGTAGAAAAAGATAGCCCCTGACTGATTTTCACAGTTTAAATTTTTTAGAATTTTTTAATTCATTTTTTTTTTTCCCAGAGAAAGTGCTTATTTACAGGCTAGCCTAATGGAACTATAACCTCTGTTCAAAACATAGGTATTCTCATGTTATTGTAGAATGTGGGAAACACATTTAAACCTCCAAAGGATACTGGTTTTGGGGACTGAGGTTTCCAAGCAAACAACCTGTTGGTCTGGCATCAGAACCTTGTCCTAGCCAAATCCACAATAGATTTTTGCTGTTTTGTATAAAATACATTTTTTCCAATCTCTCTCAGTTCATGGGTGAACTACAGCTTCACCTAGAAGGCCAAGGACTCTAAGGAATTTCTGGTTTTTGGAGTAAGCTTTTGAAAAGTGTCCATCTTGACTATAGGAATTACATTAAGTTAGAGTATTTTCTTATGTAATTCAAAATAAACCACTTTATTTCTTAAATTTGAAATGAAGTGTATTTGTTTCCAAGCTAAGACTTTTTAAAGACAACTCAGAAAATGGTTCTCAACTGCAAATTATAACAAACTTTTGCTAAAGTTTGTTTATAAACATGAAGCTTACTAATAATCCTTTCAAGTACAGTAATAATGTGCTACTTTATATTCATTTTATTAAATTCAATGGCCACTTATATGTTTAAAGTCTGTGTGAAAGATCTGTAGAAGGAAAAGAAGAATGATAAAGTAGAAAAGTAAGTTCTCATTACAAACATGGCCTTGATATAAAGAATTTCTGTGTATACTAACGCTCATCACTGAAAAACTTATTGCATAAAATTAAGCATCCAGGTGACTGTGGCATGTTGGACACAGGAATTGAGGAATTTTTATTATTTTACCATGCATTTTTAAGGCATTAAGTTATTCGTAAATTTAAGTTCTCACTTAAAATTTTTAATGACTTTCTATTTTTCAAATGTAAACATTTGTTACTGGGATCACATAACACATAAATACATTTAAAAAGTACCACTAAGATGATCACATTGTTTTCAGAGTAGGCACAGAATGAAGTGAATATTTCATGAGGAGTATGGAAACAGATTAGCAATAAATCAAAAGAGCTCTCTTATAAGCAAGTCACAAATACTCCTCAACACCCAGAAGGTTGTTGCAACCCTTTTTAAACTTGGAGTATGACTTTTAGCTTCCTTTCAAATTGTAAGATTACTAAATATGTAGAATAATAGAATATTCTTGTTAATATTTCAAAGAGTTGTCTAGACATTTTATATTCCCATTACGTTTTTACCTAGCATATCCAGATGTCAAGGATTTCAAGGAGTCATAAAAATCCACCACAATTTCATTCAAAGGGAAGAGATATTTAAGCATGACTCTACTTTGATCAATAAACATCATATTTTTCTGAACTGCTCTTCGATCCTGAAATGAAGAAAAAAAGAAATTAATGAAACCTACTCAAACCTAGTCAGATCATCTAAACTAATGTAGACAGGTATCAACTCCTTACAGTAGACAGAATGAAGGAATTTTTCTTCAGTGGTCTAGGAAGAACTTACAAGTAGTATTTTTCTGAATACAGGGGAATCATTTTGCATCCCAGTTACATTATACTTGTTACCAATACTTTTATTTCCTTGCCTTTATCAATTTTTTTAATATTTTAAAATTACATATTATATTTAGCAATAAATGAAACATAACTAAAAGTAAAGTCAAAGTCCTAATTGTTTTTACAAATAAGTTTAAAGAAATTAAGTGACTGACAAATATTACAATATAGTTTGTGGTAAAAGAATTACAACTCAAGTAAATAGTCAACAATTTGGCACAATGTACAATGTGTCAAAGAAGTTCAAATAGGTATTTTTTGAGGAATATGTTTATATCCCCTCTGTGGATTGAATAATAACAATGGTAAGAAATGTAAAGCAAACTAGAGGGTATGTTCCAATCTTGGGTTCCTGAAATATTATAATTATTTTTCAAAAATATGCATTTTTAAATATTTAAAATGGCTTGAAAAATTCACACTTTTACCTACTTCAGGATATGTACTAAATTTCTACTTTTGGGAGGGCCAGAATATCAACTCAATTAATATTGATGATCAAAATACTGATATTTTTATATAAAATCAAAATTATTTAAAAGTATATGTATCTTTACCTGTATTATACAGACAGATATATATGAAAACAAATTTCTTCAGTTTGCTTGGCAGAGGGAAATCTTTCATAACGTGAGCTAGGAACTACTGTTTCAAAGGGCTAAAACTTACTTTTTTAATAAAATTATATTATATTTCTACCTGACAGAGCACCATTATTTTTCTAGTGTATTCATCTGGTGTGATAATAGTGCCTAAAACAACTGGTTCCAGGTATTCTGTTACTTTTGATTTATCAGGGAATTGTGCAGGGTTGATTATTGTTATTTCTTTTTCTCTGTATTCCTGAAAGAAAAATAAAGTCATTAAAAAGAATTATTAGGAATTATTATGTTTCTTCAAGGTTTGTTCTTAACATACAACATATCACAAAATTTTTGTTAACGGAATTTATTGCAGTTAATAAAAAACATTAAATGCCTGCAGGTTATAATGTTATGCTGTTTTTTAAAAAAAAAAACTTATATTTTCAATCATTTAACATTCATTAATATTTGGGTTAATGACATTTGCTAAACACATTTGATGGACTATTTAGAAAAAGTATGATGTAAGAATACATTTTAATTTAACCATGGAATTATTATGTTTTGTTCAAAAACATTTCTAGATGCCAAAGGCAGCGTCTGTTTAGTATTAACTGTTTCTTAGATGCAAAACAGTATTGTTGCTACCATTAATTTGGAATTGAAAATATACCACAGCCTAAAGCATTAATACTTAACTTTTTATAAGATAAATGACTTATGACCAAATCGTATTTTTTTCATCTCTGTGCTGGATTTAGAAGTAATATTTCCTTAGTAATTCTATTTTTTACTATGAGGAACAGACTAGTTTTGATAATGCGGAGATCAAGTTAAGGTAACATCAATTTTCAAAAGGTTTTTCATTATTAAAATCAGTTTAATTTTATGACTCCTAATCAATAAATACTCAGCTACTAATATGCTAAAAAGTTGCACACGCTTTAAACATCCAGTTGTTCAGCTTTCCCTTTTATGTTAATGCAAGAAAGTACTATATACGGTACCTTTATCAATTTTGTTGATGAAAGAACAGCTTTGTAGGGAACAGTAGGGGTTGTCAAAATAACAGAAGCATTATATTCTTGCTCTAGCCGCTGGTTGAAAACTTCCATGTGCAGAAGTCCAAGAAATCCTAACCTGGGAGAAAAGAGCCAAACCGCCAAAAGTTTATGCTTCATTATCCCATAAACTCTGATTTCTTATTTTCTTTGGTGAATTTATCATATGGGAAGGAGTAATTAAGAATCATTCAGGCAACTTACATCACAAGTGCTAGGACAATTTTATTAAATAAGATTCAAATTATAAATTACTATAAAAAATTTAGCCATAAAAATGTGACTCTGCAGTGTAAAATAGGCAGACATAAAATGTTTTCGTTTTACTCGTATGAACTTTCTTCAGAAATATTCAAGAACAATGCACCATTTAACTCTGCTGCCTATAGAAAAGTGAGTCTGTCATGTGAATGAAACTTACCTCCAGCCAGCACCCAGGGCAAGGCTACTATCCCGATGAACTGTCACACTGGAGTCATTTAAAGTCAGCTTTTCTATGGCACTCTTAAGGTTATTGTATTCAGATTGGTCAATAGGGTACACTCCTGAGGACATAAGAATTTCTAATTACCACTTGTGATAAGCTGCCTACAGACCAAACCTAATATGAAGTACTGCTAAGTTTAAAATTAATCATCTAACTTTTACACTATTTCCCTACAGCATACTGAACAAATCATTAGCTTGCTAAAAATCTATGATTAAGTTAAATTGATTGCAGATTATCTTGCAAGTCATTAACTTAAGTGAATATACAAGTAGAGTCACATTAGAATGATTTATGCTTTTTCAGAAAATACAGAGGAAAGAAAAACAAGCATCAATGATGAGACTAAGCCTAATTAGAGAACAAGTTGTATTTATTTCAGAAAAGAAAAGCACAAACTATTCTACAACCATAAGTAAAACTTTCTTAGTAGGTAAGAAATAGAGGCAGAAATGAAAACTGCACTAATTTAGGGTATGTTATTAAAGCTAAAGATAATATCTGCTTTTAAAAATTTACTTGGAAAAAAACCCTACTGATTCTTTTACATTTCATATTTTGATTCTTTTTCATTGCGCACCAATGAGGTTCACAAACTTGCATGTTCACCCAAACCCAAATGCCTGCCTACACGAGGGTGAACAAAATGCATTCTTCCCACTGAGAAAGATTCTGGGAAGAAAACCAGGGGCTAGATACCTAGTGCAGTGTGCCCACTTTCAATCATGTCTTCTTTTCCGAACATGTCTAATATCACATGGGACTGAAGGATTCCAGTACCAGAGGCTATACTATTCTCTCTCATGTCTACACTAGTTCACTATTAAAGTCCAGCTAAAAGGAGACCACTAATATAATTTATTAATAATGAGTAATAAAAACATTCTAATAATTTTTCAATAGAAAAAGGAACTCAATATACCAGATAATCATCTTACCGAGTCCTAAATGACCTTTATAAAATTTCTCCATATATATTAACTGTGGAACCAATACATAAATTTAAATCAGGCACATACCACACACATACACAAACACACATTGCAAGCATTTAGCATTTGCTTAAAATAGTCAATGTGTATTTATTTGCTAATTTATCTTTCATTGCACAGACAGATTTTTAGTTTAAAAAGTACCCTGACTTTTAACCTTTGAATTTGAGAGTTCCTCACCTGCAAATACCATTGGTTTCGCTGACTTAAACCCAGGTAAGGGTTCCACTGGATGATTATGTAAATATAGGGTGTCTCCTATTTGCGCTTCAGTGACATCTTTCATCCCAGCAATCAGATAGCCCACCTGTCCTGCATATCTAAATAAAATTAGTATATGCAAAAAAATTACTGCTATAATGTTTCAAATGCTATGTTTCAAAATTAGTTCCCAGTAAACTATCACATACTTTCCAAACAAAACTTTATCGTACTCCAAATAACCAACTTTTAAGGCTTATCAGCAAAAGAACACAGTGTGTCTTAAGTACTACCCAAAAATTCTCTAGGTAAATCTAAAGCTTTCTTCAGAACCTTGCTTTACAAATTAAGCAAATCTAAAATACAACGTGAACACAGTAAAACAGTCTTCACTATACAAATCTTAGCATACTATTTATAACATGTTTTGTTATTGTTGTTCAACAAAAGATAAATTTTTAACCAAACAAATAATGTGAACTTTCAACAAACATGGCATGTTTCTGTTACTTTTTCTAAAAAGAAGAGAACAAATTCCAAGACTTTAGAGGCTTTCTTCTGTTTTGTTTTGTTTTTGTTTTTGTTTTTGGGCCAGGGTCATGCTCTGTAGACTAGACCAGGTTCATTCTGAACTCACCATGTATGCCAGGCTGGCTCCTGACTCAGCCTCCCATGTATGTACGTACCACTGTACTGAGCTAATGTGGTGCTAGGGAATCAAACTCAGTGCCTTGCTCTTGCTAGGCAAGCACTTTAAATGCTTAGCTTTGGCCCAGCCCAAGATTTTAGTTTTAACTTTTTTTTTTTTTTGAAGTCTCTACACAGTAACAAACTTGTATGTAGAATGAAATATATGAACCCTAAGTGAAGATGAAATATTAAATACTATACAGCACAATATAAACAAACTTTAGAAATATCTCAGATTAAAGCAGACTTTATTTAAAAAAATAAGCTGTCATTAGATATACAACATTGAATCCTGTCATTTAGTTCAAAACTGATTTTTTTACAGATGAGAACACAGAAATCAAGAAACTTCAAATCATGTGCCTAAAGTCTTATCTCATCAGCATCTAACATGGAATAGGCACTCCGTAGAATAGTCTGAGACCATTAGGCTTTGTGAAGTGAATCAGACTCCGAAGAATAAATGTTGTCTGGTTCCACTAATATGATAAACCTAGAATGTAAATTGAGTCAAATGAGTGAGATGTTGGGAGTCATACAGGGCACAGGGGTGTGAGATGGTATTAGAGAGAAAGGTAATATGAAGTGCTTGGTATGTGCATACAACATTCTGAAGTTTAAATGTAACCACTGTTACTAATAATTAGTTTATACATACTAATAAAAGATGGAAAAACAATAGAAGTTGTTTTATAAGTGAATTCAGATCTCTTTTTCCAATGCATAACTAGTTTGCTAATCCCACTCTTGATTTTAGTTAACTTAGGTTTTATGATGAATTTCACATTAAAGAAAAGATGAAGTTTCTATATGCATGTTGGAAAATCTAGTTGGAAAAATGTTAAATATAAATTTTAAAAAGTGGATATGGGTGGAGTGAAGTAACACTTTCATTATCCCATCAAATATATTAACAGAGGACTCAATTTGCAAAGGATCATCCAATTATAGCTAGTCATGAATGATAAAAATCAATTGTATTTTACATTCATAGAAGTTCCTACTACCCATCATACAAGAAACTCTGACAAAGCATTTTATGTTCAGTTGCACTAAATAATCAGTTCTTTTTAAGTTACCAAATTGGGATCATTTTAAGCACATGTTGAAAAGTAGCAGAAACAGAAATAGCAAACAAGTATTATTTAAGATTACTTACAATTTATGAGTTGACTGCTCATTAGGATTCAGAATTCCAACTTCATTAACTTCATATGTCTTCTGAGTATGTGCAGATACAATTTTATCTCCTTTGGAAACCACACCATCAAATAATGCTACATTGGCTATCACTCCTCTATACTGGTCAAACGTGGAGTCAAATACCAAAGCTCTCAGGGGATTTCTGCGATGGGCTTTAGGACTATTAAATGTAAGTTTAAAAAAAAGTGTATACACACACACACACACACACACACACACACACACACACACATACATATATATATACACAGAAGTAGATGCAAATATATATACATATAATAAATTAAAGTCTTAATAAAATTCTTATTTTCAACTTGTTATACATTAATAGCCAAAAAGAAAAAAACTGTAAAAAATATGCATTAGATTTAATCTACAGCTTTACATTACCATCTTTAAAGGACCTTTTAATATATTTATTCATTACAAAACAAAAAAGAGTAATTGCCAATATATTGAAATCCCGTAATTATGACTATCAAGAGATTCCTACAATCCCTGCTTTTTCTTTTATTTTACTATGGTATACTTTCTGAATGAAAAACTTCATGCACTGCAAATATAATATCCACTAATTTAAAATAACAAATCAAATTGATAATCTTTGAACTGCTAAACATAAGTGAATTGTATTAAAAACAGCAAAATACTTACGGGGGTATTCTTTCAATAACTGCCTGAAGAACACTTTGAACATTTGTTCCAAGTTTAGCAGAAATCTAAGAATATACACATAAAAAGCATTTAAAGACTACACTTTTGTATTCTGATGACTTGTGATATGATCAGAAAGAATTCTAGTCAATTTGAACACAGCAAAATGAAACGCACAAATCACATAATGACAAATACCTCTAGGCGTTAACACTCAGGTGGTTATAAGGTCCTAGAATTGAATTTCAAAAGCATTCTTACTCTGATGTGATATATCTGTGCATAAAATACTCAAGTTCAATGTAAACATTATGTATCACACACATACAGATTAATACACTGGGGAAACAAGAAAGCACTAGACTCTGGGCCAGCCATGACCGAAGAGTCCAAAACATCACAGTAGCTATCATATCTGCATGGAATATATGATTGCAACAACTTTAATTTCCTCATCTGAAAAATGAAATTAATATTCATAATTAGACTAAATCAAGATTATATAGGTAGAATAAACAATACATGTAGATGACATGCAACCATAAGGCACAATGCTTTTCAATTTTTCTCTCACTGGAAAAGCAAGCCACATAACTAGAACTGAAATTTATCATCATTATTGAGTGGACTATCTCTGAAACCTGGATTCCAAAATCCATTCTCTGAATGCTACCCTTCTGTCTTCTAACCACAGACCAGGATTTTTGCACCTCACGGCACCGACATTTGGGGCTAGAAAATTCCGTTTGGGGAGGTTCTCCTGTACATGTATGTTTAGCAGTAACTAAAGCATTTCTTTTTGTTCTGAGTTGTAGTCTTTCTAACCTTTCTCAAATTCTTACAACACCCTATCTTGACAATAATATTGTCTGACTCCTAAGAAATCTTCCTTAACCACTCTCCCTAGGAAACCACATTCATTTCCATGGCTTTAAATACCTGTGCACACTGACAGAACTACTTATGTAATCCAGACCCAGATCTTTCCATGGAAGCTAGAACTGCATATTTATGTAAAATATCTATATTGTTATCTAACAGATATTTCAAACTATGTCCACATGGTTATCTAGAGCTCTTTATTTTCCCTATTGATCTTTTCCTCCTCTAGTCCTCTTCATATTAATAACACTATTTAAACAATTGTTCAAATTCAAAGGCCCTGAGTATTTCCTTTTGCCTCTCACGTGTAATCCATAGGGACATCTTAATATACCTAAAAATAAACATTAAATTAAATTCTCCAGTGTCTCTAGTATACACTTAGCCATAATAATTTTACAGTCTACTATCGCTAAGTGGTTTCCTTGCTCTCCTTTTACCGCTGTAATCAATTCTCTTCTGTGACAACCTGAATGATCAGTGTATTTTCCTCTCTTGACTTAAAACGCTTTATCTTATAACAGAGATATATGTATACCCATGTTCATAGCAGCACAACTAACAACAGCTAAAACGTGGAAGACACCAAAATGCCCAACAGACCAATGAATACAAAAATTGTGGTATATGTGCACAATGGAGTACTACTTGTTTACAAAGACAGATAGTTTTGAGGCTTTTGTAGGCAAATGGAGGCAGCTTGAGACCATCATGCTCAGTGGGGTGAGTCACATGCAGGAGATTAAATAGTCAATGTTTTTTTTTTTCTAATATGAGAAGCCCAGATTACAGTCATTTCCTAGAACTAAATGGGAGGGGTAGTGGGAATTAGGAGGAGGAGGATGAAGGGGGAGGGACAAAAAGGAAGAGGGGAAGGGTTTGTAATGCTGATGCAATACATATGTGCACAAAACACTCAAGCTCAATGTAAACATGTCTCGTGCATGTACATATCAATAAAATGGGTAAAAACCTTTATCATAGAACAGTCTTTAATTTTAACCTATCAAGAATCCCATCAGAAGCTGAATCCGGTATATAACTACCAACCCATCTTATCCAACTCGCCTCTTTTCTATTTCTTGAAAATGCCAAAACTTGTCCTATTTTAAGGTCTTTTTCCTGATTTCTTGTAACACTTTTCTAAAAACTCTTTGTCCCTTTAAGTCTCAGGAGAATTTGTTTTGTTTTGATTTCTTTTTGAGACAGGGTCTCACTCTATAGTACAAGCTGGTTCTGAACTCATTATGGATCCCAGGCTGTCCTAGAGCTCATAGTAACACCCCTGCTTCAGCCTTACGAGTTCCCAGATTACAGGCATGCACACCTGGCTCATCTCAGTTTTTACCAGAGAACCTTTGCTGGTTCTCCAAGTCATAGCCTCTGCCAGAGAAAAAGGATGTTTCTGTTTCAGTTATAGTATATTACATGGAATATAATTTGTTGAATGAATTTCTTTGGCCAAATATGTGTTATGCAACAGTTTCTATGTTTCTTTCTTGACTGCCAAGTAGAAAGAGATCTTGTACTATTCATTCACTGCTGTACCTCAGAAATATTCTGCAAACAAGTAGCTGAAAAGTTTGAGATGAAAATAAGAATAGTTAATTATACTTATTAAGATATAAAAATCCTTAATTGCTCTGTCTTATGATGAGGACCCCACTTTTTATGTAACTATTTATTATATTTGGGTATTTGGGATTTTTTTTTTTTTTTGAAACAGTCTCACTCTGTAGCTCAGGCTGGTCCTGAACTCACTTTGCAGACCAGGAGGCTGTGCACTCACAGCAGTCTTCCTGCCTCAGCCTCCCGAGTGCTGGGATTACAGGCAGGTATCACCACACATGGCTTTGTGTGGTGCTGGCGAATCAAACTCAGGGCCTTGTGTTTGCTAGGAAGGCACTGTAACCACTGTGCCATTCCTCCAGCCCCTTATATTTGGGATTGGGGGGGGGGGGGGGGGGACACTTTACAACCGGGAATCTGCTGTTTCAAAAACAAAATTAAGATAAAGAGGAAAATGGTATATTGCTTCAGTTACACATTACACAGCAGTTAACTCTGGATCCTTAGTAAGGAAACCATCATTTTACAGGTAAATAAATCTCATTTCTTAATATTACTATGGAAATCATATCCTATTTCCATAGCTTTAAATGGTATAAATAAGCTAGTAATCTACAACTAACCTTATAAAACCTTTAGAATTAGCTTGTCAATTCCATAAATGATAAAAATGCTTTGAAAGCAGTTTGAACCTGCTCTTCAAAGACTGTATTTTCATAGTCAAAAAGTGACATATGAGAAATAATCCGGCAGTGGGGCTGGAGGAATGGCTCAGCAGTGAAGACGCTTGCAAGCGCCACATCAAGCACTATGTACCTGAGTTTGATTCCCCAACACCACATAGGCTGTGCATGGTGGCGCACGCCTGTAATCCCAGCACTCACTTGGTAGACTGAGGCAGGAAGATTGCCGTGAGTCCAAGGCCAGCCTGTGATCCACAGCGAGTCAGGACCAGAGCCTGGGCTACAGAGCAAGAGTTTGTCTCAAAGTCTCCACAAAAAAAAAAAAAAAGGAAAAGAAAAATGAGAAAGAAAAGAAAAAAAAGAGGAAGAAAAGAAAAAGAAAAGAAGACCCATGTTTTCATTCTTGGTACAACCACTAACTAAACCTGGGATCTCAGCATAGTGGTAACATCTTCCCTCACAGAGACCCACTCAGGATCCCCTTTGCAACTCTTCTCCCAGGGCTCTTTTACTAACTAAATCCTACTCAGGAAAAATATAAATAAATAAATAAAATTTTCCCTTACATAGAATATATCAATAATTTATGTCATAATAATACAAAATAGGTATTTATTGGTAAAACTGAAATAAAATAAGAGTATTTTTGTAAAGCTATAAAAATAGTGTACAATGCTAGGGGATCAAATTCTCATTGATTAAAATGAAACCTCACTTAGACCAATTATCTGTTAATTTTTAAAACATAATATTCAGAAGATATTTTACCTTAATACATTCCTCATTTGGAATATCAAATACTTTTTCAATTTGGTTTTCAACTCCTTCAGGATCAGCATTCTTCAGATCTATCTTTAAAAAATCCACTGTTATTATAATAAAAATAAAAATACAGCAGTAAACTTATCAACAATATTTGGAAATAGCTAGAAAGCTTTAACCTAAATGACTTCTCTAGGATATTTTCAAAATAATTGAAATTACACATAAACAGTACAGTTTTTAAAAACTATGACTAGTGAAAACTGGATATCAGGTGGCAGAGGAGGCAGTAAATTTCATTAATAACTTATCAATTATCATCTGTGAAGTGTTTAAAGCAGTAAATATAACATGAAGTCTGATAACCTGTCTTACCAATTCTTATAAACTCCAGCATTAAAAATCATAAGTTAATTAAAGGCAAAATTTAAAATTAAAGATTCTTAATAATTTAATGAAACTGATAATTACATATAAAGCTCAGCTTAGAAATTTTTGTGGATTATGTGATTTGTCTCTGAGATTGTAAGTCCTTTTTCCGTGTGTGTGTGTGTGTGTGTGTGTGTCTGTGTGTGTGTGTCTGTGTGTGTGTCTGTGTGTGTCTGTGTGTGTGTGTGTGTGTGTGTAGAACAGACAAGTCTTGTGTACCCTGCATCTCTCTCCTATAGCAATCACTTGCCCTTATCACGTGAGTTTCAGAACTACAACTACACAACTCACATACAAGTATATAGGAATCTGATCTACAGTTCCATTACATACAACTCAGAGAGAAATCCCAGCATTATACTGAATAAATAGCCATAACTCCTTGGTAGAAAAATACCACACCTAACATTTAAACACTGAGTATGCCTTTAGAAAGTGATATTACGATAGGTAGCATCGTTGACTCATTCGAATTACCTTGTTTATAACTGGAATAATTGATAGCTGTGCTTCAAAAGCAAGAAAGAAGTTAGCCACAGTTTGGGCTTGAATACCCTGGAAAAAGCAAGACATGAGAGACTCAGATGACCATTGTGCTACCTGTAACCTGTAATTCCTGCATTTTCATCAAAATTCAGGTTTTACAGACCCTAGTAATACAAACAAAATGCGACGTATCTTGGTACTGTGCTACTATAGACCTTGGATATCCGCCAAAAGCCCATGTGCTATTCAGCATTAAAGGGACTGTGTGATCCTGGTCCCTTCCTCATCTTCCTTTCTGCTTCTGGCTAACGAAGTGTGCAGTTTCATTCCACCACAGTCCTGTCGGGATGTACTGTCTTATCGCAGTCCAAAGCAACACAGCCAATCAATCACAGACTAGACTCTTCAAAGCACGGCCCAAGGAACCTTTTTACCTTCATATGGCAACTACCCCAGTTATTTCATTAAACTGTTGAAAAGCTGACTGGCTGACCAGCCTTCCTATTTTTCTCTCTGGCTTACGTCCGGGGTCTAAAGGAATGGTACATGACAATAAAACAACAGGGAAGGCAATCAGGGTAGCCAACAGACACCCGACTACATTTGTTTGGTACAGGGAACCTAAGCAGAGCTACAAAATGAACTATGGGACCTACATTTCCATGCACCCCGCTCATTCCCTATGGTAACTGTTTTCCTTCAGAAAACATCCACTGAAAGTTTCTGTGCGCCAGGAACTATGCCAAGCATCAGAGACACAAAAGTTCATCTGGACCCCACAGATATCAAAGTGTCCTACAGAACGGCTCTGTGAGAGAGTCTGTCAAGCTTAGCACCATAAGACTGACTTTCCTTGAGAGGATCGAGAAAAGCTTAACAAAAATACCTTTCTGAATATTGAATGAAAACTATGAGAAACTGAAATTTATCAAGAGCTTACTTTATCACAGTTCTTCTATGACTCTGATAAATATGTTTGTGCATAGTTTCTATTTGTACTACAAAGAAACTTTGTTAATATTATTGATATTTATTAACCTTAACACTTTCTAAATTATTGCTGTAGAATCAATAAGTGACCTGGAAACTAGTTTTTAATCTCAATCTCTGCTAAAAACTGATATGGTGCTCATATTAAGAACTGACAAAAATCGGTGAGGTAGATTTTGGTAGAATGCACTAACTGGGTACCATAATTCAACAACAACAACAAAAACAAATCAATAATTTTTGAACAATTCCTCTGGTTAACTTAGAAGAATTAAGAGATGAATTAATCCCAGAGAATGCTTTAGTGTAGTAAAACATTAACTGAACAGTATAAAAGCATATGATTTTTAATAATAAAAATAATCTGTGTTAAATTATTTCTAAAACATACTTCAATGTCCTTAAATCAGGTGGGCAAACTATATTATAAAAAATGAAAAGTCCTACCTCATTTGCATCGACCACCAGTAAAACACCCTGGCAAGCAGAAAGTGACCTGGATACTTCATAACTAAAATCAACATGGCCCTAAGAGACAAAGCAATGACAAATGTTGAAAATTCAGTTTGAAAATTAAACAAGTATCTGTGTGAATGACTAATAGAAGGTTGACTGTAACAATACATGCAAAATGAGTATTAAACTCACTGGTGTATCAATGAGATTTAAAAGGTACTGCTTCCCCTCAAAACTGTAGAAAAGAGATGCTGTCTGGGCCTTAACAGTGATTCCTCTTTCTCGTTCCACTTGCAGTTTATCAAGAACTTGCTTATTATTCTTTGTTCTATCAATTGTCCCTAGAAACAGAAATGTATTAATAACAGAAAAATTACATATAAAGTTATTTAAGAACAATGTCTGAAAGCAGGAAAAAGGTAAATTTTCCACCACTTATTGCAAACAATTCTATAATATAAAACGAAGATACCTGTGAGTTCCAGGAGCCTGTCAGCTAAAGTGCTTTTACCATGATCCACATGTGCAATGATACTGAAATTTCTAATATCTTCAACAGGAAATCTAGACATATCTGGTTTTTCCTAAAATCAGAAAAGAAATATCACATTTAGGCAAAGTAACTTTGTATCATATGAAATTAAGTTTATTAATCCAAAGAAGATTCTTTTTATTTTTTTGAGACAGTCTTGCTCCATAGTCCGGGCTGTTCCTGAACTCACCTCTATGTAGGCCAGGCTGCCCTAAGACACAGGGCAGTCTACTTGCCTCAGCCTCTAAAGTACTGAAAATATAGTGTGTGCCACCATATCTAGCTTATCAAAGAGGATTCTTTTAATTTTCAAGCAATTTGTAGTATTTATTTTATGCTTCTGACAATAGAGAGGCATATGGCTAAGTTCATATTTCAACAGCATATTACCAGGGGATTCAGCAAATACATCACTTTCATAGTGGAAGATAACTACAGAGCTGAGCAAAAGAGCAAGAAAAAATCTTACTTGTACCACAAATAGGGCCAATCTAGGACTAAGTCAAAATAAAGTATTATCCATGGATAGATACACAAAACAACCTAAACCTAGGCCCCCCAAAAAATTTACTGCAAAAATGATACCAAAGAACTCAAAGAATAAAAAGGAATTCTCTGTTCCCATCACACACTGGCTCACCAACATGCATTTAAAAATCTGTATGCTGAAAAGAACCTTCAAAGTTTGATTTACATACAATTTTATTGGTATACACCTTCTCTAAAGAAAGAAAAAGGGCTCCATCAATAAAAAGGGTTTTGTCACTTAAAAATGTTAAATGTTTTGAAATTAAACCCTGATTTTTTAGTACATACATCTTTAAATTTTCACTAAGACGAAATCTACTGAAAATCGGTTTTCATGTAAAATACCTGCCCTTTTTTTTTTGGTATTTTATTTTCTGCACTCATCACTAGCAAGCAACATGAAATCATAATAAATATAAAATTCACCTTCTTTTTTATAACTCCTCCAGGACAGATAATAGTACCATTCCATCTTTAAAAATTCTGCAAAAATAAAACTCTTCATTTTGCACTGTAGACATTTTTGGCCATTCAAATCCAAGATATGCAGAACTGGACCATTTTAAAAAGAACTTTTAATTGCCATATACATAAATCCATTTTTAAAAGCACAGACATCTTCAAAGAGGCCAAAGCGCTTTTTTTTTGTAGAAAGCCTAATTTTTCCACTAACACAATTGGCAAATAGTCATTTCACTGTTTTGCTTAAGATACATCTCCAAGTTATAGTTTAGTTTCTGTAGCTGCTAAACTCTCAACTTCTCAAATCTCAATCTCAGAAGAATCAAAATTACACTGGTTTGTTCCCACGGAGGTATGCCTGTAATACAGTGCACAGGAAGGCTTAGATGGAGAATCCCTAGTTCAAACCCAGTAAATAATTCAGTGAAACTCTTGTCTCATAAAAGAAAAGGGATTGGGGATGTTAGTTCAGTACTAAGGCTTTGCTTCAAACCCCAGTACCGAAAGAACAAAAAAAAAAAAAAAAAAAAAAAAAACCAACATAATCAGCAACTAGCACTCCTACATATTCCAAGTAAGTATTTTAAGTTCCATGTCTTATATTACACAAACCTCACAAATTGCCAATAAACTTTTCATTCAATAAAGAGGCCGAAAGAGGGAAGGGTCAAATAACTTGCCCAGCTCATATAGCTAATAAATTGCAGGGGCAGAGGCTACACACTAGTAGCAGGTTTCTCAGGTTTTTGGAATTAAATCTATGCAGCTATGGTCAGTTAAATAACTTGCCCAGGGTCACAAAGGTGTAGCAGTGGCGGGACGAACGGAGTAGGGCAGCATTCGTGCGCGCTGCACGCTCAGTCTCCCCTTTAATACCGGACGCCAGCCCCAGGACGCCCTGCGCATTTTGAGGTGCATCCAGCAGAACCGTAAAAGGAGCAGAAGCAGGGGCGCAGAGGCGGTCACCTTGAGCTCCGCCGAGCCGTGGAGCCTGCCGCCAGCCCAGGACCCCGTGGCATCCCCGCGGGACGGCGCGGGCCAGGGCCTGGGAATCTGGGGGCGCGGAGCCGCGGTGACCCGCGGCGCGAGGGCGCGTCCACGCCACCAAGTCCGTCCCGCGCGGGTCCACATGCCTCTGGCGTCGCAGGGGTCAAAAGAGCCTCCCGAAGGTCGGCGGAGCCATTGCTCGACACTCGGTTCACTTCAGGGGGTCCCCGCTAGGGCTGGGTGACCAAAATCCGGGGTAGCCAAGGATGCGCGGGAGACCGCGCTACAACTCCGGCCGCCGCCGGAAGCCGGGACAAGGAGTCCCTCACAGGCGCACGCCCGGCGTCCTGACGTCAGCGCGTCTCTCCGGCAGGGCGTGCGAGGTCACGTGAGCGGAAGCGTTCAATTTTACCGAATGTGCCGGGTATACCGCTAATAATATGGTGGCGTTGTTTTTTCCTGGGTCCTGATTGCGGTGCCAGTTGTCTCTCATCACAGTAGCCCAGGGGTATTTGCCGACCGATGGCTTGCCCGCGGGTAGGGAGTGCTGGAGCCAGGTGTGCCATCCTTGAATCCTCTTCCTGAGGCTGCGGTGCCGGTCGCTGAGATTTATTTAGATCACGCTCCTGAAGATGCTATTCTTGCTCAAGGCTGACATGTTCTTCAGCCTATCACTGAAAAAAATATGTTCATTAGGTAATGTATAGCTGTGGAAACTTGGGAAAATTAAATTATATAGTAGGCTCTAAGGTTTGGATATGGCTTGAGTGTTCCTTTAAAAGGCTCCCGAGCTGGAAACTTGATCCCCAGTGTAATGGAGTCCTGGGGAACAGTAACAACCAAACTGGAAGAAATATACTTCCTAAAGTATCAAAACTAGGTGGACATTTCTGCAGTGGAATCTTCCTGTTTCCTCCTTTTTCTTGGTCCTTGGCTCTGCCTGCAATAAATTGCAGTCTCTGCTTCTGTAACTCTGCTTTATCTGCGTTCCACAGCCTGGCTGGAGGAAGACTGTCTTATCCCAGATCCTGTAAGGAGGTGTGTCTTCAACATTCCCCCCAACTAAAATCTTAAATCTCTCTCTCTCTCTCTGTCTCTGTCTCTCTCTCTCTCTCTCTCTCTCTCTCTCTCTCTCTCTCTCTCTCTCTCTCGACAGGATCTAGCTCTGTATCCTAGGCTGGCCTTGGACTCATGGCAATCCTCCTACCTAGGCCTCTGGAGTGCCGAAATTATAGATGTGCACCACTGTGCCCAGCTTTATATGGTGCTAGGGAATTAAACTAAAGGCCTTGGGCTTGCAAGGCAAGTGCTGTTCCTCCAGCCTCAAATATTAAGTCTTTATTCACCATTCAGTGGCTGCCAACACTGCCCTCTCTTACTGACCCCAAAAGATTCTATAAATTTGGACACAACCCTGGACTTGGGGCCCAGGACTTTCAGCATCAGCTTGCTTGGTCTGCACGGAAAATAAAGTCTCTCCAGTCCTACCAGAGTACTGTCAGTGTGTGTCTCTTAGACTGATTTCTGCAACAATGATATTCAGGTGGTGAGATAATTAGAAATTTTTATGTCAAAGGCACCACTCTTGGAAGCGATAAATGTAGTTCTCCTAGATGAGGTTAGTTCACATGAGTACAGGTTGCTACAAAAAGCAAATGTGGTTCCTCCCAAATTTCTTGTGTCTTCCCCAGGACATGTAACCTCTCTTGCATGCACTTGTGCTAGGTGTTCCTACCGACCATGGTACCCACACTAGAAACTGATGTCAGCATCATGCACTTAGATCTCACGAACAATGAGCTAAATAAACCTCTTGCTTATGAAACATTCAACCTCATCTATTTTATTATAGCTACAAAAAAAAGAACTAGGGCGTTAGAAATGGGAAAACCTACCTTAGTGTCAGATTGTTACAAATAAAGACTCATCTCTCTGCAGTACCTTTAACAGCACCAGTTTATTACTCAACCTGTGCAAGAATGGGAGGTAGCGTCCCTGAATCTTTAAAGTGGAGGTATTATTTCTGGGCTTTGAAGGATAAGTAGTTTTGATTTTTTTTTTTTTCCTTCCAAAGGAATGGTCTAGAGTCTAATCGGGTAGAAGGATCATCCACAGATAATCACACTTTCTCTGTATCCAGCACTATCCTATACAATTTCTTATAGATTCAGTTCATTTAATCCTTACAGACCCGTCTAATGTATTTTATTTTTCTTGTATAGATATGAGAAAAATGTAACCTAAACATTTTAAATAATTGCTCAGGATCACAGAGTTAGTGACAAAGCCGGGCTGTGAGCCCTAGCCACCTGGATCCAGAGCCTGTGCTCTTTACCAATCTTTTCCTGTGCTGAGCAAAGGTACAAATGGTTAGAACACATGGGGCATTTTTTTAAGCAGAAGATTGTGGCCAAATATAAAGACAGAGATATTGTGAGGCAAAGATTTCTGAACAGCTAATAAATTTTACAACTCATAAAACATGATTCACTACAAACAACAAATGTAAAATGAGATTACATTTTAATATAATAATGTATAAGTACTATTGTGTAACATATTCATAGAATGCTAAAGGATCTCTAGTACTGCTGTCAGGTAGCTGAAATGGCACTGTTGTGTGTCTACAGCACAAACTACAGCTTAGAGCTCATGTTTTAAGTATGTCTTCAAATTCTGTGATTAAAAATATGTTTTTTTTTAATTTTGAATATACATTAGAGCTTTATGACTATTTTGATATTGTAAAATATAAAGTGCTTGGGAGAGATGAGAAAATTGGAATGAGTTATTTTATATAGATGGAAAGAAGAGTTAAAGCCTGTGTGTGAGCCTAGAAAAAGGGCTTGCTAGCTAGCATTTTACCATTACTCCATTCAGAAGCCGTTGAAAGGAACAAAAACAGTATAAAGTATCCTTTTGTGAAGTGGAATAAATAGGGCTCAGGGATGTAAAATAGAATGTATAAGTGTATCTTCACATTATTAAGAAATTTCCTAGAAGCACCGATATTAGCCATGGTCCTTCAGGAATATTTATCAATAGTCACTTTCCTATTTAATCCATTTTACACACCACTGCCAGAATATACTTTTTGAAACAAAACTTAAAGCACTATATCCTTAATATGGCTTCTCACACTTTAAATACCCTTCACAAACTGATTAAAACACACACACACACACACACACACACACACACACACACACACACATCCAGAAAGGGAGAGAGAGACATTTCCACAGACAGCAGGACACTGAGAATGAAATGTTTAAAAATTAGACTCCACAAATATGAAGATAAGTAAGTACAAAATTTTCCAGGTTCAGGAGGCTCACTGGTTAGGCAAGAATTGATATTTCATCTTTAGTCCAAAATCTGCAGAGAATTCAAAATCTGCCGGCAGGGAAATTCCAGCAGGACTTTTGTGCCCCTTCCTCCATTTACTTCTCTCCTTCCACCTTTTACCATTGTCCAGGAGAAACCAGGCCCCACCTTCAACACTCAACAAGCTTTCAAGATACTTAACCAAGTTCATCCCTTAAGAATTCTTTCCATTCCACAGAATTCAGTCACATTCTCCATCATTTTATAGCATGGATCAGCTTTTCTTTAGTTTCTAATAACTTATTACTATCACCTGGCACTCCATCAGAAGCACCTTTAATGTTCCTATTTCTAGCAATGTTCTGTTTATTACAACACATTTTGGCTCTGTTGAAAGAACCTTTTTCTGTAGCTTTCCATCTGAGCCCTCAGCACATTCTATTTTAATATCTATATTTCTCTCGACAATCTTGGCTTTTTCTCTAATGCACCTCAAAACCCTTTCCCATCTCCACCTATGACTAGAGGGTAGAGACAAGGAATTCTAAAGCAATGTCTATCTTTTGAGGTAATTTTTCCCATCGCAATCCACTTTCTGTTACCACAATCTGTATTAGTTTGCTAGGACTGTCATCGTAAATCACAACAAATTGATACACTTAGACAATAGGAGAAATGTGTTGTCTTAAATTTTGTAGCCTGAAGTCTGAAGTTGGGAAGTTGATAATCTTGATTCTTTCTGAGAATGAAGAAAGATAATCTGTTCCATTACTATCTGCTGGTTTTAATGGGTTTCTGGAAATATTTGACATTTTTTTTTTTGCATGCAGGTGCCTCATTCCAGTCCTTTTCTTCATTAGGTGGTACACTACTAGTGTCTCTTACCATCCTCCCTCTGTGCATATCTATCTCTGTGTCCAGAAGCTCGCCTTCTGGAATAACATGAGTAATATTGAATTACAGCTCTTTACAACCTCATTTTAACTTGGTTACCTCTATAAACATCCTATTTTCATGTAATTCAGACTGGAAATTACTGGAGAGTAAGATTCATGCATGTCATTTTGGGAAGACACAATTAAATACATAGAGTTATCCCAGAGTTACCCTCCAACCAGGTTTAGTGTCAGCAGCCTTTTCTCTAAATCTTTATCCAGTTAAGAGCCCAAATGGACCTTATCTTCCTGAGATTAAAAAACGGTTCAAATTGAGAATCTCCATCATAGCTTATGGTAATTTGTGAAAAGTACGTTAAAATTAGTCTTAAAACCAAAGATTCATGTAATGCAAATTATTTTTAAACTCTGTTCAAGGAAACATGTTTCAAACACACATAATTCAAATAAAGACCTGTGGTGAGTTTCTAAAAATGTCTATGACAATATTGTTTTGTCCCTTAATTGTATCAATGTGCTATTTCTGTGGAACCAGTTGCCACAGGTGTAGCACCTAAAAAAATAGAAATCCAGTCATTTACTTACATTGGCAAGACTCCAGCATGGTTCAGTAGAGTTCTCTACTTAGGGTTCCACAAGGCTAAATGCCAGGATTTAATCATGCTTTGCTTTTATTTTTTGGTTACATAGAGCGACATCTATTTCCAATTTCATCTAGGTTGATGGCCGAGATACATTGCATATGTTTTGTGTCACCCAAGAGTCCCTTGTGATTGAAGTCTTCCTCCCCATAGTGGCACTTTTAGGAGAAGGGAGTAGGGCTGGAGGGGAGTCTCTTAGGTGATAGGGAGTGTGCTGTTTGCCACCAGCCAGAGAAAGATCCCTGATTACTTTATTCATCTGTAAGTCAACTAACTAATAATGATAGTTACATCCTTTTGCTCAGGTTAAACCAAAAATCAACCACCAGACAGCAAGCTGTCAGATGACTCAGTCTGGGGCTTCTCAGCTATCACAAGCAGAGAAAGTTTTCCCTATTAATGTGGCCCAAATTGTAGCTTCTGAGAGAAAAAAGTTCCTTAAATTCAGTAGGTTTTGAAATGATTTAAATATAAATAGATAATGTCTATTTACTGTCTAGATAGTTACTTTTTCATTGCTAAGACAAAATACCTGACATTCACAATATATGGAGAAAAGATTTATTTTAGCTCATAGTTCAGAAGGTCTCAGTCCATTCATGGGCAACTGACAATGGCAGAAGCACCAGGTGGAAGCAGAAGTGGACGCAGCTTCTCACAGCATCGCAGAAAAGAGCCAAGTACTGGAGGAAGTGTAGAAACAGCACACATCCATCCAGGTCAAGCCCCAAGCATCTGCCCTTTCCAGCTAGGCCCCACTCCTTATGGTACACAGTATCATAGGTACATGAAGCTTTTGGAGGACACCCCAGATCCAAATCACAAACAGATGTCTATTTAAGTACATGTGTTTATTTTAATCTAAGAAATCTCTATTCATTGGTTACTAATCATTTAGAAAGCACTTGCTGAATATTTAGCATATATTGAAAACTGTAGTAAGCCACAGAAATACAAAATTGGACAGATTTTATTGTGGAACTGAAATAATTTATAATCAAAAGAGGGAGGACATTGTGTAAGAGATGGCAAAACAACAGCATTATATTTGCAGCGATAAAAGTATGGATACAGTATTTTAAAAGGACAGAGAAGCATCTTCCACAATCAGAGAGGGTTGGTGGTATTAGGTAAGTTTGCACATGGCAGGTGATAATATGTATGCATTCTGATAAAACTTGTGTGTCAAGTGCCTTCTAAGCACTCTGAACCTTAATTTCAGTTATCCCTCAGAACAACTTTATGTGTAGATTTCATTGTTGTGTTATGTACAGGTAAGGCTTAGGAAAGGTAAGTCACACCCAAATTAATAAAGACAGGGTAATTTGTAATTTAATATGAATATTAATATGTCGCGGTCCTGGTTCAAGGAAATTCCCCAAATGGAGTAGCCCAAGCCAACGTGAGATGAAAGCCAACTGGGATTCCAGAAAAAGAATCCCTGTTGCCAAAGGTGGTCAGTTCAGAACATTTAATAAAGGAACTTACTTGCAGAGTGCTTTGGCATATCCTCAAGGGGACAGCAAGAGGAAGGATGCTTTGCCCAGATGTATTCCCAATGAAAAGTTCAGGGTGTGGAATTTACATGAGAGCCGAAGGAATCTGACTCAAAGATGAAGCTCATTTTTGTTTATGTTTTGAGCAACAACTTACCCCCTGTGATCAGGGCCTGAAAATGTTTGGTGAGACTTGAGTTCGCATCCATAGGGAAAGTCATGTAACTGGTATGTTTTTGTGTCAAGACAAAAGGAAAAAGTGAGGGAACATAGGGACTCTCCACGTATGATTTTTATCTAACAATTCCTTGGCTCTGCCTTCCTCTATATTTAAAATTCTAACTTTGAAGCCCTTAAGAATTAATGTCAAAAGCAATGAAGCATTGTGGAGTTTTCCTCCAGACAAGGAAATAGCACCATGTCTGACTACATCAGTGAAAACAAGCCTGGATGAGCTTAGGGTGAGAATTTGAAACAACTACTTGTGCTAGGAAAAAACCATTCTGATCCAAGCCACATGGCTCTAATATAGGATCAGTGGGGTTTTCTCCAAAAGAAAACACCTGGGTGCTTGGCAGAAAATGTCAGACACATTGGATACAAATATCCATTATGAGGACTAGAGGACTCATAAATTATCCACAGGTATGTGCTTTTAAGTGAATAAATACCAAAGATTCTAGATCTTCATTTCTTAAGGGAGTTACTTTTCTTGAGACTTCATTAGCCCTAAGAAAAAAATCTAGCTTTAAGTGCTGGAAGTATGGCTCCAACTAGAACATGCCTTAACATGTATGAGGCCCTAAGGCCAATTACCAGCTATGCAAAACAAAACCATTTTTGTGATCAACTTTTATGCTTTATGTTTTGCCTCTCTGATATAGTTTATTTTATTCTTTTTATATGAATTATTATTTATATAGTTAGTCTTCTTATTACATGGTAGTTTGACTCCAAGGACTGATACTTCAGATGACAGGGGCAATGCCCAAAGTCTTTTTATTGTCCATTCTCTAAAGCAATGTTACTTCCACCACATTTTCTTGGTCAAGTAAATAAACAAGCTCAGCCCATATTTGAGAAAAAAGAGCTAGATCCCACTTCTTTACAAGAGGAACTTCAAGGAACTTCACAATATTTAATCCACTGCAGTTTGGAGGGTGCTCAATTCTGGATGCTGGAAGTTAGAATAATGGCATCGCTGGGTTCTTACCAAGATCGTTGTCAGAGTGGCACACTTCAGACTTTTCATCGTGCTTTCAGATGGAGGAATGAAACTAAACTGTTTCTCTAGATCCCTGAGCTCTTTCAAAGAAAACCATCCTTCTGAGCCGCTAACCTCTTAAGGATCCTATTTCCAAATACCATCTCATTAGAATTAAGTTTTGGTTTGTATACGTTTTATACAAATTTTAAAGGATATAAACATTCTGTTCTTTTTAAATAGTAAGACCCTCCATCTCAGTTTTACTCCTCGTATTTCTGAATGCCTTCCATTCCTCTCTAAACATAGGAGCAAATAGCAGGATTTCGCCTCCTCCTTTTTTTACCCTTCCATTGCATTCCTCATCCTGCCTGACTTCCAGCATCTAAGTTAATTTCTTTAGTTTTATTCTTTTTTACCACTAACAGAAGTGGAGGTCTACATGGTGAGACAATATGTGAAGGTTTTATATAATTACTAGGAAAGACTTCTTAATAAAATTAGTTTTCTAACTATGTATAATTTTGCTTTTAATTATATTATTTGAAATGGCTTTTGTAGTAATATGATTACTAAAAATATTCTATTCAATTACTGTTCATCTCAACTTTTATTATTTTAAGTGCAAATTGTGTTCTTGCTAATATTTACCTATTACTAAAATAACAATTTAATAGAGAAGTTCGCTGCTAAGTCTGCTAGATGGCATCTTCTCAGTAAGATGAAAGTGGAAGCTGACAAGAAACAACCAACTTAATAGATAGAGGTCATAATGGCAGTATTTGTGAAATAAAATCCTGTAACTTACTTTTTTCCAGAGAGAATAATGAGCTTTTTAAAATCAATGTATTGAAACCAAACTTTGTGCCTATTTGCATATGACTCTGTAATATTCAGAGCTGCAGCTTCAAGTTTGTAAAATAGAAACAGGATGGTCTTTAAAGAATGAAAGACACAAATCTTTTGGGGTTCTGCTGAGAACTTGTAGTGAACACTCATGAAAACACATTAAAATAACAAAAAAAAACAGTGCACATACTGGTCTTTACTATTCTTGGCATATCATTGCCATGTAAGGTGTACTTTTCATAGCCTTTTTGTGTAAGTGTTATTACTTGCACCAATTTGCTGTTTTATAAGTAGATTTTAATTTGTGAGATAATTACATATTGAAATTTAAGTGAGAGGACATGGTGGCCAATGGTAGTAAAAATGGAAAGAATTAGTTAAAGATTTATTTTGGAATGAATAAGAAAACTTGTTGGAAAAGCTAATTTCTAATTTGTTTGAGTGGTTGGTTTTGACTGCCATTCTTAAAATAGAGACATCTAAGGTAGGAAGTGAGAAAAGGCAAATGAACTTGATGTTGTGTTGACCATGAAAACTCAGCTAGATGGGTAGCTGGGAGCTAATAAGAGGCATAGGGCTGCATGAGGAACTTTGGGGGTGATCTGTGTATGGATGGCACATGGAGCCAGTGGGGTGCAGGAGATCAGATAGGTGGAGAGAAAGGATGGAAGGATGGAGGGAAGGAGACACACAGAAAGAAAAGAAAGAAGAACAGGAAAGTATTTATGATTAGAACATAGCGTTCTTTGTCTCATTAAGAACCTATTCTTTCTCAGGCTTTTTGACCATTGAGAACCAACCAACAATTATTTAAATACCACCACCATACCACTAAAATAATAAATTGCTTATACCTTGATTGTAGTAATATTGTTCTAAGCCTTATCCTTCAGCATACTCTATAACAATTAGACAATCTGTTAATGAAAAAATTTAAATCTGGTTTTCTACAGTATTATATTATGAACATATCTTTAAACTATTCTGGCATGTGTATGAATGGTCCAATAATGCATTCTCAGGACATTGAAGTCATTTGGTTCTCAATGTCTCATGACTTACATTTTGCTTGAGATTTCTTCATTTTTATATACCATTTCCAGTCTATATATTTTTGCAATTCATTTAATCTAGCCTAAACTATGTTGAAAGTATACAGTCGCTTGTAAATTTTATCTAAATGAATAACATTGAAATATGACCTTGGATAAGCTTACCGTCAATTATATGTCAAAAAATGGATCCTGGATCCCTGCAGTTGCAACTAGAGTCCTATAATCTCACATAAACAACTCTGATATTATATGACTGTGTTGAAATATCACACCAAGCACCTTAATATTTATAGTGATATATTAATAAAAATAAATTGTAAAACCTTTGAAGAAAGGAACAGAAAAGATGGTCAAAAATTGGCTAAAATACAACATTCTGGCTGATTTTCATAGCGCTATACATTTGAAGTAAAAAAAGTTGCCATAAATTTAGAAATCGCTCTTTCTTCTCCCGCCTATTTAACAGAAATCATATTCCATGCGCTCTTACTTCCACATGTTTTCGGCACCCTTCTTTTCCACTTCAATCTCTGCTAATCCTTCCTCAGGTCCGGAAACTCACCTTGTTTCTGGTTTCTGTCTTTTCCTACCAACACCCCTTCTCCAATCTTGACCCTAGTTTGTCTTCCCTCATCTGCCATGGCTTTTGTTATTAGCTCTCCTATTTCCACTTTTGGTCTAATCCTACACAACCTCTCCTAGCCAGTCTCCCTGCTCCAGTTCTGCATAAAACTGACTGTATCAAGCCATTACTTCACACCCTTCAGTGACATCATTTCAATTATAATAACATCAGAACGCCATACTACGGTCTCCTAGATTCCCTGCGACGTGGCCTCTGCTTAACACATCTGACTCGTCTTCACTTTTTTCCTGGTCCAAATTATCCAGATTGACTTTTTCTTAAACCACAGTTACCAATTTTCTTGCCACCTCAAAGCCTTTGCTTGAAATGCGTGCCATTTCAAATGATTTCTTCTATCTCTTCAATCGGTTCTCCAGGTGAGCTCCCTGAGAAGTTTTCTTTGAATACATAGATCCTCCTCTCTTCTCGTTTTCCATATTTTTTGTGGTAATGGAGACTAAACCTACAACCTGCACATCAAACTATACCCCAACCCTTTTTACCTTTTTGAAATTTTGAGACAGAGTCTAAGTCACTAAGTTTGTCAGACTTTTAAATATACAATCTTCCTGCCTCAGCCTCTTAGAACCATGTGCTGCCATGCCCAGCTCCTATTCATTTTAATATTAGATTCTATCTGTTAATTAACTTCTAAAACTATCTTGAATAACAATACAATCTTTGCGCTCAGTCTGCTAGGCTTCAAACTCATGTGTCTACCTGAAACCTGATGGTCTTGAGCGAGTTGTTTAGTCGCTACTTACTTTGCTGTAAAATAGGATAGTAATATTCAATAAATGTGTTAAGAAAATTATTTAAAAGTTCAAAACCTGCAGCTTATTTTAAAATGCCAACCTACTCATTGTTATTAGTTGTAGAATTAATCAAGCCAGTATTCATACAAGTCTTTAATTTCAGGCCTGTTTGTTTTGTTCACTTTTATAAACAAGCATTAAGAATACAGTCTGGTATGCTATATGTCCTCAGTAAATACATGATTCCTTGATACTTGACTAGTGACCTAGAAATGGCAGATCTGATTAAAGAAATTAAACTTTAAAATGTTTTAGATAATATGCGAAAAAAGTACTGTGACATTTTGACCACTGTTGATAATTTCTAAAGGCCTAATAGTTTGCCACTAAGCAGATAATGCCAGCTATTGGGTTTTGCATACATGGAAACTTTGAGGTACGTTAGAAAGGAGAATCATCACACATCAGACCACAAGAAAGCTGGATGTTCTGTTGGTATTATATTAAGAAAAAGACCCAGATAGAATTCAGAATATTAGCCAAGTTGCCTGAGTCAAAACAAGGAAGTTGTTTTCTGGCCCTCATTCCGTGATGTAGAGACAGGCAGCCCTGGCGCTTTTCTGGGGAGGAGATGATGGAAAAAAGCTCCCAATAGTTAGCTGAAAAATAGAATTGGCTTAACCAGCTCCAAGGAGTTGTTCTGATGGCACAGGCCTCCTAGCATGTTGGGAGGCAGGAGTAGAGGGATCACGAGTTAGAAGGCAGCCTAGACACTGAGGGACTTAGTGAAAACTTGTCTCAAAAAAAAATAAAAATAAAAATAAAAAAAAGATGAACTTGGAATGTGACTCAGCGTGAAGGCCCCAAACTTGATCTTGAGTACCAGTAAATAAATAAATGAGTAAAAGAATAAATAACTGGTCAGTTTCACTCAAAAATTAGACTGAACGTACCCTTAGAATGAAGCCCTAATCATTTTTGTGTACCTATCTTGAGAAAAACCAAGCAAGGAAAAAAAAGAGGTAGACCCTAAGTAGTCCACATAAATGTTGTTCATATAAATTGAATATTTCATATTTCAGATTTGGCCAAATTGGTATACCCCATGTGCCATTAATCTGGACTGCCAATTGGATTGACCGGAGAGTCACCAAGATATTAATTGTGCACACTTTTGGGTGTGTCTTGGGGGGGATACAGAGGCAGGACTTTGGGGTCTACATTGGATTCCTGGCCACTTCCTCTCGGGGCTTTTTCCTGCTGTAGAATTTCTGGCCTCCATGCACAGAGCAGCTGTGCTTCCTCACACCCTCCTCCATGATGTTTCTGCCTTGAAAGAGGCCAGCCATGGACTGAAGCCTCTGAAACCGTGAGCTAAACTAAGCCTCATCTCATTAGAGGGGTGCCAGGCATTTTGTTTCAGTGACAGACAAACTTTTTATGTTGGTGTTAAGATCCTCATATTATATCTGATATATTGATTTTTCCCTGTCCGTGTTACTAGTAAGTTGCACCTGGACTGAGTGTCCCAGAAACGGAAGAGCACTGAGTTTCTCACTTTCCACTGTTGACCTCAAATAAATGATTTTCTTTCAAGGTTTAATTGGCTTATATGCAGGAAACTGCATTTGCTTTTCCACATTATAGAATGTATGTCCGCACAATGTTCACTGTGTTTGTAAAGCATAGCAAGTGTTATAAGATACTGATTTGACTTTTGGCAGGCTTCCTTATTTATTTATTTTTTTTCTGTAGCATCTGTTCAGAGTGTCAGAGTACAAATTTAGAAACCTATAAATATAGCTATCTCGTCATCTTTTCACTAAACTGATTTGCTTTAAATTTCCCAAGGAAAGCCACACTTGGAAGATTTCTCCACGTGAACTATAGAGAGGTATGTATCTACCCTGTCTAATACTTCTGAAAGACTTGGCATTTAATAAAATTTGAAACTGCATTATGTAAGGACTCTAATATCAACATTGATATTACATAAAGCTTTTCAAGTTAGAAAAAACTGAGTGTATTCTTGAGTGAAATTATTCTCTATGTTTTAAAATAACATTTTTTTGTGGACTAAGAAACTTTTGCCATTAAAATTTTAAGTTATTTAAATTGTAAGTTGTTAAAAGATTTATTACTCAGTTCTGAATTTAGTTTACATAATTCATAGCTACTTTCACACATATTACTAATGAAAAAAATCTTGATTTATTAAATCAGATGTATGAATTGCTGCTTATAATTTTAGAAAAACTTTCTATATTTGTACTGAGCTGAACAAATTTGATATATTTAACAATTGGTACTTGAGCATTTCTGATTAATGAAGCTCTTAAGGCTGCTTATGCAATTTTACTTGGAATTTATTATAGGTAGTATTTCATAGATGATTATAATCATGTGAATTGCTTCTAGGGGCTTCTGAATTCACTCTTTTAAAATAAAAAGATTGTCAAAAAGATTGAAGTGTTAAGTTGAATATCATTTGTTCAATTGAAAAGTCTCTGCCAGATTTTCTATTTTTATCCGAACAGCCTCATTATCTTTCTAACATCGTTTCTCTCATCTGTTTCTCCTCTCAAAATTATTCTTCCTTCCAATTATCCTCGCCTTAAGGTCTAAGTCAAGGTCATGCATTCTTTTTCACTTCTAGAAATGAATATAAAATGTAGAAAGTGTGCAGAAAAAAAGATTGTTTCTTTAAAAATATTGAAGCTATTCTGCTTTAACTCAGTCAGGAGCCCAGGGGCAGAGTCCTAAGTAAAAGGAGAAGTATTCTAAGCACTTATTAGTAGTTTCCATGTATAAATAGGAAGTAAGTTTGAAAGTCTTTTGTTTTGTTTCATTTTGTTTCTTTGCCTTGGGGAGCAGGAATACTATTAGCAGCTCAATTATTATTATTGTTGTTGTTATTATTATTGTATTGCCATCCATTTACTTTCTGGCTTTATTACAGTGTGTGTGTGTGTGTGTGTGTGTGTGTGTGTGTGTGTGTGTGTTTTGCAGGTGAAAAACTGCATCACTTAAGGGAAGTTTGACATATGTGTACCAAGTTTTAAACATTTCTCTACTATTACTAAGAATAAAATATGTGAAGAATATTAGTTCAATTGAAATCAATTTAGCCGAAGTCACAACCTAAAGACATAAACACTTCAACAAAACTAATTGAAGGTAACACATTTTGTAAGTGACTTTCTACTTGTATTTCCCCAGTATTTAATTTCTCTTTCAAAGAATATCTTTTTTCTGGTAGGAATACAGCCAAAATCACCAAATCAAATAATCCTTGTAAGTAGAAATATGTTAATTTGTGACTGTAGTAAAAAAAAAGGGGGGGTTTTATTTTTCAGGATGTCTAACTTGGGACAATTTAACACTGAATTTTACCAAACAAATTATACCATTGATAATCAGGAGCAGAGTTATAATGATGCCAGTGCCTATGGAAATCTTTATGGACCTGGAGAGTAAGTACTTTATGTTGTACAAATATGTTTCGTATTTTGGTCACTTTTCATATTATTATGAGGGATTCCAGGTGGGAAGGCTTCCTTGGGAGAAGACAAAGTTTTCCTTAGCATATCTCAAAAATAAATGACAGGAAAGGGTGGAGAAATTAATCTGTGTTATTTTTTGTCACTTAGGAACCATTTCCAGTGAGTGTTTTCTCTATTCATAAAAAAAAAAATACTTAAAGGAGAATTACAAGTTCACGCCCTTCCTGGGTAACTTGGTGACTGAATAAGAACTGTCCCAAACAATAAGAAATAAGAAAGAAAGAAAGAAAGAAAGAAAGAAAGAAAGAAAGAAAGAAAGAAAGAGAGAAAGAAAGAAAGAAGAAAAGAAAAGAAAAAAGAAAAGAAAAGAAAAAGGGCTGGGGATATAGTTCAGTGTGAAAACACTGGATTTAACCTCCATTACCAAATCAACTTCCTAAGTAGCAATTAACATGGTGCCTAACTATAGGTACTAGATAAGTAGCAACCCACAATGCATATTTCAGAAGTAGAAAAGCCCACTAGCTGTGATAGCTTTATGAGTTACATGAGAAACGAGGTCAGATAAGTGATATACTAGCATACATCAAAGGAACTCTAGATATTTTATCCTTTATTCATACTGTGAATGATTCAATATAATCTGACCCAAATCAGAATAAGGTGATGATCTACAAACAAGAATCCAGAGGATAGTTGTACTGGCAAAATATATAGAAAGCCTGAATATATTCATAATTTATCATTCAGTTTCAGCATCTTCTGTTCCTCTCCGTCCCCCTAAGTCTCTCCTCTAAGCTTTCTCTCCAATGTGAGAGAACTTCATTGCTGTCCTTTCTGGTGTTGTCGTTTTAAACTTTCTTTGGCTCTGCGGTGTGCTAGTCTAAAAGCTAACTGGCCAGGCTTACTAATGCAATAAAAATTTTTATGTTTAAATACAATGCAACAGTCCTATTGTATTTATTAGAATGATTGAGGAGGATATTTTTTATTTAAAGAAAACCGGTTATTCAGTCATTCAGATAGACATACTTTCTAACCGTGTTTAGCTGAGATATATTGCATTGAATTATTGAAGGTGAAAAACATATTCATATTATTTAGAAATAAATAGGTATTGCTGTAAAAAAGGGTATGAACAAATTTAAAAAACCTCTTTAAGTATTTGATAAGACTTTAGCAAACTAATATCGAATTATAATCTTCTCTGAATCCCCAAGCCTCTACTGTGATCTCCTTCCAATATTTCAGATGCAGTTAGAGGCATCACTGTGCATCCAGCTCCACCTGCTACGACCTGGGGATGGTCCATAAGCTTGTACCCTTCCTGGTGGTTCCCCAGCCCGGGCTTCTCTCACACTGCTCCTGCACAATACGGCCTTGTAAGGGGCACTGACCTACAGTGGACTGATTTAATTGGCTGATTGGAATCTTACGTAGATAAAATGTTTCTGGAAGTCCAGAGTAAATTTATTTTAACCAACAAGGGATTTTTGTTGTTTCCTTTTATATTATTATTTTAAGTTGATGGTAGTGCAAATTCTGAAAACTTGTGGCTTCAGTTTCCTTAAGGGTTACTAAGCCACCTACGTTAAAGACATGCACACACACACTTGAATATGAGCCTAAATGTGGAGATGAAATTACAGTGAATTGTACTTTTGAGCTGATCCACACCCCCTAGTCACCTGGGTTACACACTGGCTCTTTGCATGACACTGAGAGTGAACTCACTCCCTGCTCTTCCTCAGGGTCAGATTGAAAAGGAGAAGCATCCCAAGTTTGCCATCATTATAGCTGTCCAAACTCATAATTTTGGAAAAACACAACTCCAATTCAAATATATCATAAAGGATTAAGCAACACATTAAGCTGAAGCTACAAAGCAAACATCTCTAGACAAAAAAATTATTAAAACTGAGTTAAATTCTATTATCTTGGAAATGGCAAAAAAAACCCCTCCCTAACTGTGCCTCATCTTAACATATTTGTATTCAAGGAAAGATAAGCTCTGGAGTCTAGCTGGTGTTATACAATCTCAGAGATGAATGGAGAATATTGGATATTGAAGAATAGAGTATACAAGCAGATATATATATATATATATATATATATATATATATATATATATATATATATATATATATATATATGAAGAGTGACGCTCCTGCCTTATAGCTGAGAGATGGAAATCCTGGCGTGAGTTTGGGGCGGGGGATTCTTCTGGTAGGAAACCACCTGGATAGTGAGATATGAACATTCTTTGAGTCTTTTAGGGAAATCAAAACAGGGAAAAAGATGGAAAGCACAGTAAGAACTCAACCTCTTAGCTTTCTACCAATGTTGATTTTTCTGTGGAAAAAAAAAAAGATAGAGTAGGAGATAGCTACTAGAAGATATGCGCTGTTTCTGGGTACCAGGAAGATTTTTAAAATGTTGGAAGAGAAGAATATACCAGTACTGAATAAGGTGGCTAAGAAGGCACATACGTGTCATCCTAGCACTCAGGAGGCTGAGGTAGACGGTTTCCTGTGAGTTTAATGCCATTCTGGGCTTCATGGTGAGTTCAAAACCAGCCTGGACTACATAGTGAGACCCAGAAAGAAAAGGAAATATCAAAATGATGTTAAGTATTCACTTCTCATATGTTCAATTCTACTCTAAGCCCTTTACTAAATTAAATTGAAAAACCCTATAGATTCTGTTCTTATCTTCATTTTACAGAGGGGAAACTGAGACGGAGTAAGAGATAATTTCTTTATGATTACTAAATGGGGATTTTTCATGGGGCATTATGGCCCCAGATATCGTGCTTGCTAAGCACTCCACTTGGTGCAATATAAATCCTACCGTTAAGTAATCATTAAACTCAGAAATGCAGCTTGGCAGCATTAGAAAATAAGACAAATATGACCAACAGTCAAGAACGTTGCCAGTTGTTCCACAGCAGCTTGTACAAACACCTCCCACGCAGTGGATTGAAGTGGTTTTTACAAGAACAGATACTTATTGACAAAGATATAATGTTTATACAAAGTTTGAGTCTGTAGTTCATGTACAAAACATAATAAATAAATAAAAATGTCAGCCAGAAAAAAGAACAGAATATTTAAATACTACCACCCAGAATCCAGTTCTCGTAGATCTGAGTCATTTGACATTTATCTTATCTTGAATAATGTGCCAAGTTATAAATGATCACAGTTTCAGTATTCGCCTTTGCATAGAATTATTAAAGATGTTGTGTAATCCAGAAGGAAACGTTTGGTCAGTCAATTGTGCAAAATATTTGTAGCAGTGTAAGATACAAATAAATCATACTTCTAACATCTCAAAAATTGAATATGTTAATCTTACTTTTACAAATGCCTTTAATATGTTAACCAATCCATGCTATAGGCTTAAGAGAATAGATAGAACACCTCTGCTACCCTCCACACCCCTCCAATATCTTCTAAAATATTTTTGTGGAATTGTATTGCAGAGTGAGAAAACATACATCATAAAGAACATTAAACTCGTTGGCATCGCTATTCGCAGTTCATGCCATGTGGTAGTAAAGGACAATTCCAAAAATCATGAGTCTAAGTATAGACTCCCAATAGCTGCTTAAAATCATGTTTGCTTTAACAATTTCAAGAAAAAGTCCTAGAATTGAACAAATTTGGTATTTACAGAGATTTCTGGATTGGACTTTAGGCTATTAATATGGTTATCTTGATGTTTTTTACTTTTTGATTTCATTTAATGCACTGCTGAATATTAGAGCCAGTGTTTACAAGGTCAAACCTTTAAAACAAAAAAGAATTTTAATTTAGATAGTTATGGACGGCAATCCTGATAATCTTGTAATTATAAGTAAAAGATTTTGATGTTTCCTTTATATAAAAAATCTTAATGCTTGAAATTGTAATTATGTTCCAATTAGAATAAGATAATAAAGACCAAGGCCCTGTTTGAGAAATATTGTTGGATGGAGAAGAAAGATGTGTGGAAAAAACAAAGGGGCACAGAATTTGGCTGCTAATGAGCATATACTTATATTTTTAATGTGTAAAAATATTTTTTTTCTTGAGGAGTACCAAGTCAAAATAGCTACCTGTGTAAAGTCACCTGATTAGGAAAGGTTGCTTGACAGGTACTAATTGTGAGAGTTACACATCCTCAAGCCTGGCTAAATAGTACCTGGGCCAGATTTATGGTAAGGCCAGCCAAGTGTGTGAATGAAAATTTTACTTATACCCTATTTCATGATCACCTTTATTTCTCTATTTAGCTCTTTTTACCTTTCTAGGAAAACATACATTAAGAAACATATTAGAAAATTTTTTATCAACTAAGAAGTCCAGATTCTTATTGCTGAAAATGTAGAATATGTCATAAACATAGATGAACAACTCTAGTAATCAGCATATTCAGTGGGACATTAAACGTATACCAGGTACCTGCCCCTGATGAGCTACAGTTGAGATAGTGAATGATTAAATGCATAGCTCTGCTATCTCTGGATATATTTACCACACTCGCCTATTTTCTTGTCAAGTTAACACACTTTTAAATAAATGTTATTCTTGGACTTTATATGAAGATTATTAGAAGTAGATAATCAAAATTAATTGTAAAAACATTTTAACATAATACAAACCCAGGCATTTACCAAGTTCAGCATCTTGGACTATACATTTGCCATTGGTGTAAAACACTGTGGCATGTTAGTGAACAATTATTTATGTTTTTTATTCCTTTTTCTCAGGTAAAAAGCACTTGGAATGAGCAAATAACCTCATACCCCTCCTCTTTCACTTTCTCCCATTCTCTGACTCTAGCGAGATAATAAAAACAAAGTTAAGAAGTCGTGAAAACATGTCTTAGCAAAACTAAATCACACATTTCAAACAAAAGGGAAAAACGCGAAGGCAGCTTCATAGTACATTTAGCTAGGTGCCCGGGATAATTTCTTTGGCACAAATTGTGAATGGCCAAAATTCAGGCCTTTTCTGTGTCTGCAGCAGTCTATGCATCTCTTGCTCCTTTGGATCGACTCTCCCATTAAAATTACGATTTTTCTGGCTCCTTCTGCAGATCTGGAGGGGCTTCTCAATTGATCGTGACCCCTAATGTCAGTGGAGGAGCTGCTGGGGTGGGAAGCAGAGCTGGGCTGAAGGGTTCAATCGGGCCCGCCACCCGCAGTGCCCTGGTGGGATGCTGCCAGGGTCCTTTAGTCGCTATGGGATTCTACTTCTTTGTTGTGGACTGGGTTTAAAAACACTGTGTTAATCTAGTCGTGATAATTTCGCTGAGAAAGTGTGAGTGGCAGTGTCCCCTCCCTCATCGTACATGGTTAGTTAATTTGGTTGAGATCAGTCTTCTTGGGAGCCTTTTCTTGCCCAGCTTTTTTGCCTTGTTGGGTTAGAATTAAACTTAACGTTACTCTTCTCAGTAACTACTATAAAAACAAACTAAGTGCTTAAAAGACAAATCATGTTCTCCTTCCTTGATTTTCCTGCCAGCCTTTTACTTGCTCTGTAAGTCTCAGCGTTTTTCTTTCTTCTAGGCAGCAAGCCAGTGCGCAGCCGCAGCCCACCTCTCTCGGTCCTCCCGAGATGCTCCTGCCTTCTGCGGGTGGCCCAGGACAAATTTTTCAGCCTGCACCCAGCTCGGATTATTACTCACAACCTCCTTACGCGGACAGTTTTGATGAAGAGCCTCCTTTGCTAGAAGATAAGTTACGGAAGTGTCAATAAGGGGCGTAGAACTAGAAGGCCGGTAGGGACGATCAGCACTGAACCTGTGCCGTGGGGCTTGCTGCGTACAGCGTTTGTGTGCGATTGGTCCACGTGCAACAAGCTTGCCAAAAAGAGTGGATGTGTGCCCCGTGCATTGCTGTGCGGAAATTTGGTCGTAGATCTGTGGCATTGCTCTGTTGATGCTAAAGTTATTACGTGTTTATTTAATGTTTCCTAAATTTGGACTTTCTGGCCGCGTTTAGACAACAGCAAAGATATTTTTTGACCAAGTGTTTATGTTGAAGCAACCACCTTTCCCATCCTAGTATTGAAGCCCTTCATAATAACATTTTGTTTTCTGCTGTTTGTCTGAGTTCAAAGGGGTTAGTGTCCCAAATTAATATTTGTTGTTTTTGACATGGAGACATGCCAGGGTTTTCTTTTCGGACTTAATGAGCCTTTATCTCAGCTCGGCCCTGCAGGTAGAGAGAAACGGATTCTAGTAGCTGTCGCTGGTTGGGAAACTCAGGAATCATTATTATTATTATTATCACCTTAAATTGAGATACGGATGTACTACATGTTCAGTAACATGTTAGTTACATACAACTTGGGGAATTTGCCCACGCCTTCCTCCTTCTACCCCATCCTGTCCCCGTCACTCCCAGGACCTCTGCGTGACCTCACAGTCCGTGTTCCCTCTCCCTACCTACCCTCTGTCTCGGGCTAAGAACTTTTTAATCCATGTAGGCTGAGGAAATCCAGAACTCTCGGAGCTTAAGGTCTTTAGGGGATTTCAGAGATATTTTATTCGTTGACTCACTTTAATATCCAACCACGTGATATTTGCTGCCTTTTGCTTTTAGAGAATATCAATATACTTGAAGTAGAGGCACTGGAATGCGAGTAGATTTATATTTGAGAATCAAGTGCTGCCTAGCTGCTCCAAGGCTCTTATGCATAGGCAAATAAAAAGAAATAAAATAAATTTTCAATATTTACATCGTTGTTTTAAAAAAATGACAAGAATGAAAGAATGTGTGTGTTTGGAAGGAGTAATAGGAGAGGGGTAGCGTTTGGATGGTAACAACAACTTGTCTTTTACTATAATAAACTTTTTAAATTAAAGTGTTCAAAAATGTCATTGTGTGACTTTTATGAACACAAGAAGCCACATTTTCTTTCTTTGACTAGCAATGTAACTAGCAAGTTATTCAAATTACTCAGAAAGCACAGATAATGCATAGCAGAACTACTAGTTGCTCATAAGCCAATTAACATTTTGGCCAGTTATGTTTAACCAGTTCATTTTATTTTGCTCTGCAATTAATAAATAGCTAAAAAAGAATTAAGCTATTCTTATTAAACATTTCTCTTCACTCCACCATCTTTGCTTTTTTTAAAAAAAATTATCAACTGTAAGATGGATGTATGTGTGTAATCCTAGCATATGGGAGGCTGAGGCAGGAGGATTTCCCTGAATTCAGCACCATCCTGGGCTACACAAGGAGTTCAGGAGTAGCTTGAACTACAGTCTGAGACCCAGTAAAAAAAAAAATGTCAATTGTGAATTCTGCACAGTACATAATTTGGAGAATATAGAAACAAATGAAAATATAAAATCTCTTCAAATTTTGCCTTGGCATGGCTACCAATTTGTAATTTGACAGATTTTCCTTCTGACTTTTTACTAATTTTCAATAAATGTGTGTAACGATGCATATATATCTATATCTATCTCTCTATATATTTAAGTCAAATACTAATGTACAATGAATATGTTCGTATTGGTTTAAAAATTAAAATTGGATTCTATTATGATTATAGAGTTTTATTTTCTTGTCAGTTATATTTTATTGCAAGCATTTCTCTACATGCATTCTTTAGTCTTAAAATATTTTGAAAATATGATTTAAAATGATTTATTAATATTCCATAATATAAAAATACTGTACATCAGTCACACTTTAAAGGTTGTTCTTTACAAGTAATGTTTTGGTGAGCATCACACGAAGATCACATCACCTGTACAATCTGTCCTTAGGATGTCCTGTAAGAACAGAGAGACTAGGACCAAATGCACTTCTGTCAAAATGATAAAATTGATTTTCTACCATACTCTTATATTAAAACATGTGATTTTTGTCAATTTAATAGGAAAAAGAAAAGAAGCACTATGTATTTTCTAATAACTAAACAGATTTGATTCTTTCATAATTTAATTTACAATTTTTATGTCTTCCTATTTTTCATGTCTTTTTCAGATCTCTTGTTTACAAAGTTTCTCTTCCCTTATTTTAAGAGATATTTACAGGGTAATGGTGTTTGGAATGTGCATTTTCATCGTATTTTCCAGCCTTTGTTTGCAGTCTCATTTGTTCTTGGGTATTTGAGGCAAATAGACATTTTAATATTAATATTTTAAAATTCCAATTACTTCTTTTGGAAAGGCTTCCTTCTAATTGCTCTTTAGTGTAGAATCTAATTGTCTAGCTCTGGGTAATATTTATAATGTAATTTTGCAATTTGAATTTGTCACCTGTCTAGAGTTCCGACCCAATGTGTTCTTCTGGCCATGTGACTGTTGAAAGCCAGAAACCATGTCTGTCCAAAGAAACCTAATAGCCGTAGGCAGAATTCTTAGAATTTAGTCCTAAATGACATTTGCTAGTTTTTGTTGAAATGGTCCATAGAATTATTAAACTATAATAATGAACACTCCAGGCAAAAAAAAAACATGTTGTTTTGAACATGTGGTTAGTTATTTCTTAGGTTCTTTGTAGTCTAAAATACTTGGTTTTATGTAGGAGTGAAAACTTTTGTTATGTGATAATATGGAATCAATGTATTAACAAACGTGTCTTCAAAAATATTAAATTCATGTCTGTCAGACTAGAACAAAATATTGATATTTAGTATTTTATAATTGTAATATGGCCTGTTATTAATAAATGAAAGGCCAATGCCACAATTTTCGTAGATAGCAGATCTCAACTTATTTCATATACTTTTCTATCACTAGAGGGCAGCAAAACAATAAATTTTTCATTTTGACTACGCAATAGCTTCATCTTATTTTATACGATAATGTGTTGTCTTAGAGTATCTACATTTAATAAGTGTTGTAATCCCAACCACACATCTTGTAATTAATTTTAAAAAATGTATGGAGATACATTTCAGTAGAAAACATATGAAATGTTTTTCTTATGAAAAACATTAAGCCTACATCACTTCACTCTCTAATAACTCAATATTGAAACATAGAAGTTAATTATGATACCAAATACACAAAACACTAATAATGTTACATTATTTTGTATTCCTTAAAAAACAACTATGCTTATTTTGAGTTAAATGCCTCTTTATTGTGGTAAATACTGAGTGTGTGTTAGCATAAATGTCAAAACAGGAAAAGTTTGAGTGCAACATAATCCTCTGGTACAGTTAATTTTAACAATAGCTTTTCTCAATTTCAAAAATCTCTTTTTATTCTACTAATTACGTAGAATTCCAACTTCATTTTAACTGTCTTGAACTGTTCATATTGTCCAAAGGAGATGTTCATTATAAATAGTTAATAGCTGACAATAAAAACTCGTTTGTTTATACAACTCCCCTTCCCAGTGTCACGGGGCTGGTTGAAAGTCAATTGTACAGTCTCTGTATAGAAGGTTAGCAGCTTTGCAGCATTTTAGGTGGTATTGCCATGTAAGGGGCGGGGGGAAGGGGGTAGCTGAGGGTTATCTTTCTGGCAGAGCACTTACCTAATTGTAAATGCACACATGCATACATACATACATACATAAATGCAAGCAAACTGAGCTGTACCCATTACCTGAGCAAAGATTATTGCCAAATTCTGGGCAAGTTGAACTCCACATGAAAGTGAATTTAGAGACAGAAGACTTCCTGTGGGAGAGTTTGCCTCAATGGAAAAAGTATGCAGTTGTTGCCAGGTTAAAGGTGCATTGACAGGACACCAACTCTGTGGTTATTCTTGAGTTGGACCTGATGTGAAAACCTCGATTTTGTATTATAAACTCAGTGACTTCGGACAAGTTTCTTAATCTTGCATAACCTCAGCCCTCTGATGTGTAAAATAGCAATGAACAGTTCCAACTTCATTGCGTGCCTGTAAGACCAATGCTTGGAAATCTTGGGGTCCCACAGCAAACAGTCAGTAAGTGGAGCTTCTTCTTAGCTAAATCCGTGTACTTGCTATAGTACTTACTAAAGTTCCAATTCCTCCTACCTTCCACTTTCCCTCAAATAAAATTCTCAAATGATGCAAGAAAAGCAAAGTTTGCTGGTTCCCAAATGATCAAATCAAATGCTCCAAAGATATATTGTACTTCATGCAAGCAGCAAAAAAGAAACTGATACAGTGTCAGAATTTATTTCTATGTTAGGTAGATATCAAATGGCTAGAGGTTTTTTTTTCCTTTTAAAAACACAGGATAGGAGACATCTAGGAGAAGTGTCTAGGAGTAGCAGTGAGCATTCATAGACTGCTCGTGCTGGAGGGAAAAAACATGAGAGATTTCTAAGTGAGTGTAGAATCGTGGACGCTGACTGTTGGTTTTGAATATTTTTATTCTAACACAACTCCTCATTAAATGACAACATTAGCTTGTCTGAAGAATTTATTTTTTAAAGCGCAGTGGGTCAACCTGCTAGTGCATTGATGGTAAAAATACGTCTGCCCCTCCCGGCCACATTTCCTTGCAGCAGGGCAGTGCTCTCTCCCCCTGTGTGGAGATGGTGCCTTAGCGTAAGCTTGCTCTTGTCTTTAAGCACTTAAGAATGGGAGGAAAGGCCCAGGCCTGAACTATTTGGGAAATAATGTCAAAGGCGGGATGGCAGGATGGTGAAAGGGTCAGTGATTGAAAACACGAGAGAAAGAAATACCTAAAGGGATCGTATAACTCCTTTGATTCCTTTGCAACAATTTTATTTTTACTACATAAAGTGCTTTTCCAAATTTAAACTGCTCTCTGAGCTTCTGTTTTCTGTGTAATTACTTACATCATCAATGACTTTTTTATGGGCTGTCAAAATATCATTTCAAAAGTTTGCTTTCTAAAAAGTCATATAAATGCAGAACTTTATGAAGGTATAATAGAAAAATAATACTTAAACATTAGCTAGCCATTCACCTTAAAGAATGTAATTTATTTCTTATGCATGTATATTCTTTTCTTTTTCTTTTTACAGAACTTGGAATCAATTTTGATCACATATGGCAAAAAACTCTGACGGTGTTAAACCCAATGAAGCCAGCAGATGGCAGCATTATGAATGAAACGGACCTCACTGGGCCGATCCTCTTTTGCGTAGCTCTGGGAGCAACCCTGCTTCTGGTAGTGTTTATGCATGAGGGAACACAGCTTTTAAGATTTGTCCTTACTGGGAACAGCTTTACAGCGATCTTGATAAATAAGGAAACACGCTGCTTTAAAGAATGAAAATTATTTAACTTATGACCGCCCTTTTTTAGTGAGAGACTTAACCACATAAAATGAAGCGTGAGTAGAAAAATAAGCTGCTGTCATGAATTACAACAGATAAAAATTAGACGTTTAAATATAATTCCAAAAATCAGACCACCAACTCAAATTCACCGCTAGGTAGACATCATTGCCTTTCCTGTTTCTAAGGCATATTTAGCAGTCTGGATCAGAAATGAAATAGAGACTTGGCAATTAGTTTGAAGTTTGGTTCTTGTTTTTTTTTATGAGATTTGTATTGGAACAATGGAACACTAGGTAAATTATTTCTCTTCAGCCCCATTGTTTTCTTTGCTGTAATATATCTTGAGCGCATTTCTAACATCCTCTGAGATAGAAGATCAATCTCCTTGTTTCTGATTTGGCTACTATGAGTAAATTAAGATGTGATGGCTTCCCATGATTTGTTTTATCAATCTATATATTTTTCCTACAATTTTAACTTTCTAGTTTCCAGAAAAGCATTTTCTTTCTGACTTTTCCATGTGTCTTATCAAATGTTTGGCTCACATTTATTCTATTTGTTGGTAGTTTTATGAATAGCCATCAAAAAAGTAAAGAAAAATGTTTCCAACAGAGTTTAGAAGACATTCTAGCTCATTGGTTAGAAATATTTTATTTACATAAAAAAAGAAGGAAAGAAAGTAAAAATGAGAACAAGATTACAATTTTATAAAAGAGAATAATGATTAAAAACAGAAGATGAAAAGGATGATCATGCTACTTTGAAAAATATAGTTTCATTAAAGCACATCAAAATGAAGTTGGCAAGGAAAACAATATAAGAAAATAAAGATTATAAGAAAATTTCTTAAATAGCGACTCACTTCTTTTCCTACTCTTATTGATCTTCTTTTCCCAAAGAAATAATTTATCCCAGTGTTCCTATAATTTTCAAAAGTAATCTAAAATACATTTGCAATCAAATACATTTTCACTTTCTATTTGTTAAATTTTATAATGCCAAACGAAGTTCTAAAAGCAATCCATGTTCTGTATGGTCCTATGGCTGATACATCACATTTGCCAGATATTGTAATATAGTAGTAACAATATAATCATTTATTGATAACATCTTATTTCTTTGTACTACAGATATCCTGTAAATCAAACACTATGACCTCGAGTTTTTATTGATTCTCTAAACTCCCTTCCTTTGTCTTTCTCACAGTAATTTGGTAATCTTGGGCTTAGCTGCTAAATGAGGCCTTGCCAATTAATCAAATAGTCAGAAGCAATCAATTTAACGTATTTACTCATCTTTCGTTTTGAAGTCACTTGTAGTAAAACAGCTGTTTGTTTTTCTTTATAAAGTTTACGGAACTGTCTCTTAAAGGAAGTGTTGACCTCCTCTTAGATGCGTAATGCTAGCTGGAGTTACTTAAATATGCTGTTATGTTTTAAACACAAAGAAATCTTGCCTTCCACTAGCTGTGATGTTGATCTTTTGGCTTCATATTGATAAGCATTTGTTTCTTTGTTTTCTGAGAAACAGAGAAATATATTTGAGTGATGCAGGTTCCTTTAAGTTCTAAAATTATGGGAGATCTATGAAAATATATACTTTATAAATTTTTAAACCAATATTAATACTTGAGTCTACTGGTAGATGTGATAACTTCAGAGTGGGTTCTGATAACTACAGACCAATAAACACCCTCCCCAAATCCCCCAAACTGGATATTAATGGAAGTTAACTTTAACTTAGAACCCTTTGATGTTAATGTAGTTCTCTTCTGGATGTCTATAATTAAGGTGTCATTTTATGGCCTGGTTACAAGCCTTGTATTAGTGAAAGCAGAATTAAATCTAGAGCAAGTATTCAAACCACTTTAATATGTATTGAGATATCAAATTCTTAATCAACATACACATCGCTTTTCTATTCATGTTGACTGAGGCTCAGGTTGAAGGATCCTACCCAAAGAAAACAGCTTCAAGCTCTAAACATAAATTCAGCGTCATTCTTTTCCTCCTTGTTAGTCTTATTTTCACTGCTCTGACAAATTACCTAAGATGGCTGACTTTGTAAGGAGGAGGACGGGTTTGTTTTAGCTCCTACTTCAGAGTTTTGGTTCCTGCTTCTTTGGCCCCTGGGCCGGTGCAAGGCCATAAATGAAGAAGGGAGCATGCGGTGGAGCAGAGCTGCTCATTTCGTGAGATCCAGGAAGCAAAAAGAAGAGGCAGGGAGGGCCAGTGTCCCGAAAGCCCCTGCAAGGGCGGGCCCTGGGGCCTCACTTTCTCCCAGGAGGCCGCATCTATTAAAATCAAAGTTCTACCAACTCCCATAATGCCACAGACTGGAGATCAAGCCTTTAACACAGAGGCTCCTGGGAGACACCTATCTAAACCATAGCAGCTTCCAAATGATGTTTATTGCCAACATCAAGAGGAGAAGCTCTTATATTATTCCATTCCACTTTTCTGGTAAGCTTATCAGGATGATCAGGCAAAGAATATGCCTGGACAATATAAAGTATAATTAGACGAAATCTAAGTTTTTTTCAATCAAGATGTGGTAATGAGAGTAACTTTCCAGGAAGTGTTTAAAAGAGTTTTCAGGTTAAAAAATGGAACATTTATTTTCTATTTCAATGATAAATCTTTGTTATAATTTAAAACATTTTTTCAATGGCTGCATTATTAATACACGTTTTAAGTCTGTATGACTAACTTGGGATTTTTTTTCCTTTATTCAGTTATCCAGTCATTCAACAAGAATGGGGAGGAAGTACAGCTGTTGAATGCCTTGTGCATTTTATAGATAATCTGTGGTCAAATATATATATATGTCGACCTGGAATTACTCTATCTTTTCGGATGCAAGCTTGCCCCTTCAAAATATAGTCAGGGTGTTGGTTTCAGGATCAGAACTCATATCACAGGCAGTGATTTTACCAAAATTCCTTTTCCTGGTGGTGGTAGTACAAAAACAGGAAACAAAATCAAGCTGCCACTACTTTGGTGTCGTTCTAACTACCTTTATATGTATTGCGCATTCATACTGTTTACTTTGCATTGTTTTAGGCAGGAAAAGTTCAGTTTGGTTACGTGTACGGCATGAGTGCCATTGGCTGCCTTGGGATTCATGCCTTGCTGAATTTGATGAGCTCCACAGGGGTGTCATATGGCTGTGTGGCAAGTGTGTTGGGCTACTGCCTACTCCCCATGGTCATCCTGTCCAGCTGTGCTGTCATCTTTTCACTGCAGTAAGTGTCTGTGTGCACTAATTTATCCCACATGCCCAGTTGCCACCGAGGCTCCCAGATCACTGCAGAACTTAAGCTCTTTCTTGATAATTTGGCACTGGAATTGGGAAATTGGGAGCCCATGTCTATTAAAAACTATACACAGATTCTGAAAAGGAGGTCAGTTTTGGCTCAGGTGCTATTTCTATTTCCACAATTTGAAAAATAAATTAACCCAAATGATGTTTTTAAACTGGCACTTTTGAAATTGTCACACACATCAATGTGAACCATTGTCATGGGTAATATAACAACTACAGAAAATTTGCTTATTTGACTTTGGAAGAGTAAAAGCCTTCTGAACATTGACAAAGTGCCTCAGCTCCCAGGCACCCTGCCTTCTTTCTCAGCTGGGCTCCTTGCAACATAGAATTCCTAGAAACCTTGACAAATGTTTTAATTCTGGAGAACTTATAGCATAGGAACTCATTCAGTACTTCTTTTTAAAATTTTTCTGCCTTCACTTCAGTGGTTGGTATTTGCAATCCAAAATTTAATAAGGATACATTAGATGTAAGTTTCTACAGGACACTTTCCCAGAGCATGTGCACACTGCTACCACTTTAGTCAGAGAGATCAAGTAATTACATAGTTCTTTGTCTCCTGCCGCATTCCAAACCCACTTGGAAATTAAGATTTCCAAATGCTCATACATCCACATCCAAAGAAGGCAATATTTGCATTTTTATCTCAGATGTTATAATGCTAGATTGCATAAAATATTATATAAAATTGACCAATAAGCATCTTAGAAAATATTTTAATATTTTATTTCTCATGATCATAAATATTTTATAATGTTGAAAATAAATTAGAAGTGCTCTTGTTGCCTTGACATAGTTTTATTTTTAAAGAAACTTCTTTGGGAATACGTTAGAGCCAATTCTTATTTGCCAAGGAGCACTCAACATTTAGAAAGGGATATATATGTTGAGTAAAAGAATCCGGTTGCAGTAAGACAAATACTTCATGTCCTCCAAAATACGTAAAATTTTAAAAAGATGAAAAGAAAGTAGAAGAGAGACTATTTCTAGAAAAGAAAATAAATAAAGGAGGGAGGAAAGTGCATAAGGAAGAATAGTGGAGAGGTGAATGTGATAGAAATTCAGTATGCACGTTAAACCTTCCCCCCAAATTGACCAGCGTGTAAGATGGATCATGGGGGACGTTCGGAGGGGGATGATTATGTGCATAGACTCATCTGCCAAAACGAAATTCATTCATTTGTATACCAATATACACTAGTAAAAACGTGAAAAACAGAATATAACAGGAAATGGGAATCTTCAGTGCATAAATATAACACGAGTTGCATTTTGTAAATTATCCTTGGAAAACTGCACACTTCATACGTTACATTCTGTAGCACACTGCTCAGTTTACTAGGTTGTTTCCCTCAGGAATCTAACAGGTTAGTGAACAGTTTGATTCTCTAATTTCTATTTTGTTAGATGCTTGTACTAAAAAAAAAAAAAAGAAGAAGTGTTAGTCATAATTCTATTGCTGTGATCTAATACCTGACAGCCACGACTTACAAGAACAGGGTTTAATTGAGGGCACAGTTTCAAGGATCGCTGTGTGGTCGGCAGAACCCAAAGACGGAACATCATAATGAAAGGTTTGGTGAGGGACAGCCACTTAGCTCACAGCGGACAGGACGCAGGTAGGGCACCAGTGCCAGAGAGGACAGACTCAGGCACCGGGCCACAGCCCTGGGGGTCATCCAGATGCACCCACCGCCATTGTCCTTAGCTCCCCTGGGTGGATCCCAAAGCCAATCAATCTGACACTCAGCCCTGCCACAGAAAGAATATTATAACCTGCCACTTAAAAATTCTAAGATGTAACCATTGTTTTCATTAAGTTTGAGATTTGGGGGATCATAAATGTCTTTAGAATATTAGGGAAGAAAAAAAAATCCCAAAAACTCTGGACTTGTAAAATCACCAGAAGCTTGAACTTTGTCATTAGATTTTTCCTCTGAAATTGTAAAAATGGATGTGTTAATTAGCTTTCTATCAGACCAAATGCCTGAGAAAATCACCTTATCAGAAGGAATAATTTATGTTGGCTCCTGGTTTCAATTCATGATCAACTGAGTCCATTGATTCTGCGCCTGCAGGAAGGCAGGACATCATAGTGTAGAGGACGTGGGGAGGCTCACGCGCTTACTGCATGCTGGCAGGAAGTGAAAAAGGACGTGGGGTCCTGATACCCCCAGCAGGGCCACATACCCAGTGACCTAACTTTCTCCTACCAAGACCCATGTCCTAACGGTCCACTCCTTAGTAGAGCCGTAGTCTGGCAACCAAGCCTTTACTGTATGGAACATTGGAAGATATTTTAGATGTAGGAGTTGATTTAGAAATATTTTATATTTAATGGGAATAAACTATATGACCTCTAAAACCATTAAATTGGTATTGTCTCTTTAGGCATATTACTGTCTCATTAAAATTGATCACCTATGATTTTACATTTTATTCACAGAAACTTGCATATTGAATCACTCTAGAGATTATTCCTAATAGGTATTAATTAAGTTGGTGAATACAGCATTTATGAAGTGGCTTAAAACCCTTTTTGTTTATAATAATCTAAGGCATTATAAGCTGCCCTGCAGTGTTTTTTCAACTGATTTTTCTGGAGTTCAATAATTAAAATCATGTATTTTTGTCAGTCTCACAAACAGTAAATAACAATCATTAACTTTAGTGTAGAATCAGGCTTTGAAATTTGATAGTAGGAAAAAAATAATATGCCAGGAATTAGATCTTTAACTGATACTCAGTATGCTGCGTACTTTCTAGTAACTCATTTTAGTACCTTCAGTCTAACCCTAGCTTGTTCCTGGCTCTCTTCTAGTTCTTATATCTTATTTTTCTTTTTGAGACATTCTTTATGGCACATAAAAAATGAAACTTATTTTGTCACGTAATACTGTTTGGATCTAGAATGTCCCCTGCCAAGTCTCATGCATTTTGGAAGGTCATTGGATCCTAGGATTTGCTTGATTCCTGGATTAATTCACTGATGATTCGGAGCTGTAAGGAGGTAGGGCCTGTTTGAGAGACAAGTCCCTGGTGCTGTGACTTAGGATAATCTATCTCCCTTACTAATTGTGCCTGTGGCTCACTAAACCTTCCCATGATGGCTGCCTGCACATTCCCAGATCGAGACTTCTGAAATATGAATCAAAATGAACATCTCCTTCTCAAAAACGAGTCGCCAGGCATTGTAAATGTTCCAGCAACAAGAGAGTGACTTAGATACTATGTATGCCTCCTTTGTACGATTCAAGTTGCTATTCCTAACTACTTTTTCTATATATTTTAAAGAATAGAGTGGCTCCACAGTTAATTTTTTGAAGATATCCATTTGAAATCCCCTTCTAATAAGTATGGATTATTTTTTAAATAAGCACACATTAGAATAAAAATATGTATTCTGGAATGCACAGGGAAGCCTCACACCTGGCAGAGATGTGCTGTCTAATTCCATATATTTGCTACTTGAGCTAGATAAAGCTCTGCTGTCTCAGACAAAAACTTGGGAAGTGGACTGGGGCGGGGGGGTCAGGGGGAGGCGGACTAGTGCATCTGCCGGAATGTAAAGCCATTTGCCTCTTCTCATATTGTAAGTTAATTTATGAAGACAATATGGGGAAAGCATGTGTCTACAAGAAAGGACTCTACATGTAACCTATAAGTCCCGCCGCTGAGACTTGAATTCTACAGCTGAGAGTGATGGGAAGAAAACCTGTTTTCCCTAAGTTTAGTTGTTTAGTTTTCCTGAAATATAAAATGTTTAGCCTTTGTGATGAATTTTACTCAAAAAATATTCTCGTTGTCTGAGGTATTTTAAGTTTGTGTGTTGCATCATTGCCATCATTTTACAAATAGAAAGAGTAGTTACAGATATCGCACACAGGGTGCCTCCGAGGCAGCTTAGACTCAGATATCCTGTACTATGCTGACAGAAAGGAATTGTCTCTCTCCTCTGTGTTTGCTGCAGGGGCACCTTTGGGACAGTGTCAGCTCTGGTCATCATTGCGTGGTGCAGTCTCTCCGCTTCCAAGATCTTCATTTCTGCCTTGGGCATGGAAGGACAGCAGCTTCTGGTTGCCTACCCTTGTGCCTTGCTTTACGGACTTTTTGCCCTTCTCACGGTTTTCTAAGGAGTATTTGAGATGGCCTCATAAGCATCTACTTGCTTGCTGGCCAGATTATTCCAGAAGTATACTAGCGTTTGAACTTGGTGATGTGATATTTGTTTTATTACTGTTGAGAGAATAATAACCAGAAAGACAAAAGAGCACTTAAGGATGGTACTCTCATTCAACCTGTTTGGTTTGAATCATATTTTGTTTTCTATTTTGTGAACATTGATAATTTTTAAATAAAAAGAGATATAGGTACTTTACTGATGGACATTACTTTTCTCAATAAATGTACTTCAGGGAAATTATAATTAACCCATATACTCAGTGTTTAAAAGAAATGTATGGAAGTCCTTTGAAACACACTTATGAATCCTCAAGCTGTGGGCATATAGTTAAAAACTGCATCATTCAATCCCTTTGGAGAAACCAGGGATATGTTCTATAGGGTTTTATTTACTCAAAGAGTCAAAGAACCTCGTGTCTTTCAATTCATTTGCTTTTATAATTATTCTCTGGTCTCATTTAAATAATGTGTTGACTCACCAACTTTTATTTTATTATTATTATTATTATTATTACTGAGACAGGGACTTGCACTGTAGCCCAGGCTGATCCTGTACTCACTGTGTAGCCCAGACAGGCCTCAGGGTAATTCTCCTGCCTCAGGCTCCCCAGTGCTAGGATTACAGGCATGTGCCACCATACCCAGTGTTGTTGGAGAGTCAAGCTCAGGGTTTTTCACTCTCAAGCAGGAGCTGTAACTGCTGTGTCATTCCTGCAGCCTCAGCAGCTTTTCAAGCTCTCATTTTCCTCGTATTTGGCTTAGATGTCATGGTCCACTACCATAATTCCCCCCATGCATATGTACTATATTTGTTTTGTGTTGTCTAAGATGACTAAATCACATAAGAACTTTACTGGTCAAATCTCCAGTGACCCTACTCATTTCTCACTAAGGGTTGATGCTTGGTTTACTCAAAAATACAAACATTCAATACTTCCTACTCCCACTACCCTCTAGCAAATTTTATCATTACCCAAGGATGCAGTCTGCCAAGCCTCTTAGGAGTTTCTCCAATCCACAGTGAGCCCTCCCACCTGCATAATCAATGTTTTCTCATTTATTGCAGCACATACAATGTTTCAGAGTCTCCTAATTTGAAATTAAAACCTCCACCTCTGGGCTCATTTCTCAGTTTCCCTGTATAGCAAAACATCTTTGAAAGAATTGTTTCTTCTCTCTGCCTTGACTTTATCACCTCCCATGCCTTATTTCCTTTACTCTCCTCAAGAATTCATCTCTGTCTTTACTGAGACCACCTTTCCTCAGTCAAACACCACACACCTGGCTAAAGCCAATGGTCAGCTCTCAGCTTCATTTTTTCCCACATTTTATTGATATGTACATGTGCAAAATTCAAGGTTTACAACGAGGTTGGGCATTTTGTGCACATTCGTATCTTGTCAAGGTGACAAGGGCTTTCCCACTCACTCTCTTTTTGACACTCCCCCTACCCACCCCTTCCTCCCTCCTACCCCACCCTACCCTCCTCTTTCACTTTGTCTTTCGTCTCAAGTTCCAAAGGAAATGATCTCAGCTTCATTTTGTCTAAACTCTCAGAGATGGTGATTGTATTCCCCTCACCAATCTCTCCCAGAGCAGCACTGGAACACTTCCTTCCCTTGATTTCTGGAGTGTCATATCCTCATTTTTCTTTTTTCTTACTTACCGAGGATTCCTTCTCAGCCTCCCTGGGTGACGTTTCTTTCTCTTTTCAACTTTAGATCTCTTCTCTAGTGTTCGTTCATTTGGTAGTTGAGATCATTTCATTGCATGACATTAAGATATAGGACTCCAAAATTCCCATCTTCATACAACCTTCTTCCTGAGCTCTGGAAATACACATTTGACTTATATTGATACCTCCTATTGTCGTTTTAAGTCTGTTAAGCTCAAAAATGTCATTTCTGTAACCAAACTCCCGACTCCTACCATATCCAACCTATATATCTTTACAACGTTCTTGTCTTAAAAATGGGAACCACAAATTACCCAGCTGCTCCATATTGTAGCTAGTAGTCAATTTTGATTACTCTTATTTTCCCATCAACAACTAGTCTATCAAGTACTTTAACTCCAAATTCAAAATACTTAAACTATCTCACGCGTTGCTTCACAAGCACATTGCCCCAAGCCATTCTCATGAGGCAGCTTTCTCCCCGGCCACCTACTGTTATGTTTTCTCACCATAAGGCCTTTTTATACACAGAAACATGTGTGATCCTTTGAAAATGTAGCTTGATTGTGTCACCCCAAATGCAAGACCTAATTATATCATTCGTTCATATTTATGATAAAACTCAACCGCCTTTGTAGAGCTCTAGAGCTCGGGAGCTGTCTACACACCCAGTAGGCCAACCCATAGCAGCATTCACGTCCCCTAGACGCTTGGGAGGGTTTGGGAATCACAGTCCCCACGTCCAGACCTTCTGGGTTCAAGCCTGCATTCCAAACAAGATTTTGATGACCTAGAAACACATTTTTTGAAAAATGCTACCTAAGAAGGCTTTGCCTGCAGGATACGACCATGTTTTGTCTTTCCTGTCTCTTCTCTTTCCATTCCCTTTTACTGTTTCTCAAACCATAAACTGTGTCAAACTCGGCATCTTACACTTACCCAGTCTTACTGCAACATTCTTTCTTTAGGTCTGTCATGTTGTCCAGGTCTCTATTCTTCTACTACTTTCTTGGAGAGAGCTTCCTGCCTTAGCCTTTGGAGGGGCAGGACCCACCCAGCTTGCCATGGTTCCTCCCAGGACCTCACCCCACACGGCAATTATCTAAACCTGCCTGAAATTACATACTACCCAAATTTTTAATTTAGAATTCCCTTTCTTTCTCTGGAAGATAATCACTCTGAGATCAAAGACCTTATTCACTGCATTACAATTCCTGACAATAAGAGATTAATGTACATTTACAAAGTTAAGGAATGAGGAAATACAGAAATAAATGAGATTGTGATTGGATACTGGTCACTGTAGTGATTGACACAACTGAAGCTGTGGGCATTTGAGTTGATGTTAAATTGACAGCAAGCAATCAATAAACAAGATAACTGTAAAAATATAAGAAGTCTAAGGTAAAAGGATGTGAAAAAAGCAAAGACTAAAATAAATGTTAGATTTCTGTAGTATAATAATCCATTAAAGTAACTTTTAATTAAAGATAGACTTTTCTTGAATTCAAGGTGTTTCTATTTAGAATGAGGTGGTTCCCTGACATCCTTTAAGGATATAAAGAAGGTGAAATAAAAATGCCATTTATCATAATGATTTTTATGATATCTTATTCATTAAAGATACCTTAAAGAAAGTGCTTTTATCTAGAAAAAATCTCACAGGTAAAAAATGCTCTACCTTTGGAATGTAAGTTGGTATTTCTTTCTGTATAAAAATAATTATACACAGAAAAGTTTTGATATTTGTTATGTTAAATTATTTGTTATGAAACAAAACATATAAAAATCATGCAAAGTGAAATATTTCCATAAGAGTAAGAAATAAAAATAAATTTTACATTTAGTAATCCCTGATGACAGAATTATGGAACATAAAAGAATTAATTACAAAAGAAATGTAGAGGATCTACATAAAGATAAATGCAAAATGTTAGAGGCATATTTTAAGACTTGCCTAGGCCAAATGATATACTGTATATGCTTGCCAAGGTAAAGATGTACTTCCAATGATTCCAATAAAAATTTAAGAAATATTTTTACTGAAAATTAACAAGATGATCCTATTTTAAGCTAACCTGTAAAAGTACACAAATACATAATTGAAAGATTGAGAATAATATAAATGTATCTTCTGTTTTAAAAGGGAGCTACATAAATCATTGCTCACTTCTAGGATAGATTATTCCTAACTAGAGAAATAATTTTGAAGCACCTGTCAGGAGGAAATGCATGTGTTCTTACAATTTCAATACTTGCTGAAGACCTACTATAGGTTTGCCTCTGAACTTTACATGTACTGAATCATATAATTCTCACAATAACTTTATGATGCTGTTATAATGAATCATTGCTGCTGTTTTACAAGTAAAGGTATTGAGTTACAGAGAGGCTAACACACTAGCCCCCAGTTATTCAGCCAGTGACCAACATTTGAATCGTGAATTTGATTTCAGAGCCGATCATCATTGCCTATGTCAGCCTATTGCTACATAGCAATGTGTCCTCTATTTATTCTGCTCGGATGTGTCCTTTCTACTTGATCATGGCTCATACTAACCAATGGGCTTCATCTGCTAGGGCAAATAACGTAGCCATAAGAAAAAGACGAATACAGAATTTCTGACAGGAACAATGTGGTATCTTTAAGAATTCTGGGTTCGCTGCTGAATTCTAGTGAAAAGAAATAGAAAGAAATGGTACAGATTCAGATCCTGTTAGCATTTGGATAGAATTTTTTTTTATAAGTTATAGTCCTCTTTTCCCATCTCAAAAGTTCATGTTATATAAATTTGTGTGGACTAGAGGGATTTTTTCTTTCTAAATTTAAGATAAATTATGAAATTTACTTGTGGCCAAATGTTTTGTAGAACAAATGATAAAGTGAATGGAAATACATTTTAGGGTCCAGAACCAGAAACACATATGTTGGTGTAATAGGCCCCAGCACGGTTTTCCTTTTTCTCAAATGCTTTCGATCTCTTTTTATCTGAGACTGTAACATTTTTTTCGCCTTGCTGTCTTAACTGGTTGGATGAAAGTTACAGATTATGTGCAAAGGTTAAATGGTACATTTGGAGTCAAGAGATGGCCTTCATTTCGACAGAAATGATTGGGGACATGTGCTGAAAATAAAAGTCCTGAATCACTCAGATGGAAGTGGCCCAGTTCACAACAGTTTAACTAGGGCAGTGGCCTTTGTAACATGTGCTGGCAGATACTTTTGCACTCTGCTCTGTCTCCAAGGGAAGAACACCAGCTGTAAACCACACTGGCACCATCCTGCCCCTCATTTTCTCAAGGCACTACAGGTTCTTCTCTGTTTTTGTGCTACAATCGTGGGTCTATAGCTTTCTAAATCAGTTTTATTTCTGAGTCGAAGTCTGGAATGATTTGTTTTGGAATGGGCCTTTAAAAAAAACATTTTCAAAACCAACTAGTTTGTCACAGAGAATCTATGATGACGGTGACCAAATACATAATTAAAAAAGATTTGTGTTATGGAGGCAGGATTTAATGGTTTTTACATTTCTGATAAATCAGGCAGAGTGGTTAACATAGTATGAACAATTATCTTGGCATATTCTTGAGAGAAGGAAAAAGAAAGAAAAGAGAGAAGGAAGTGAGGAAGGAAAGAAAGAAAGAAGGAGGGAAGCAATTCTACGTCCTAATGTGACTCTGTATGTAAAGTACAAACAGCTTGGCAACTTCGAGACCACTATAGCTTTCTGAATTTCATTTTATTCATGTGGAAAATGAAGTGAATGATTGCAGAGTTTTAAAGGTCAATATGAGGACTAAATAACATCCTACATATAAATTGCCTTGCCCAGTGCCCTAGCATCTAGTAATTACTAGTAAATGGAAACTTGGCACAGCTGTAAAAGAGCCTCTGAGATGAAAGTTTAGGATTCTTGACTCTTCCATAATATTATGAGTACATTTATAGGTAAAAGATGATAGCTTTAATTGGTGAACATATTTAAGGTAAAATAATTATTGGCCATAGTAGTATAATTGGCAGGGAAATAATACACAGCTAGGTAAACATTTTTAGGTTATTAGAAGCATTAAAACAAGATTATTGAGAAAGGGTGGAAGTTTCATTGGGTTACAGAGCACCTGAATATCTTTCCTCTTTTAAAGATATTCCACAGATGCTAAATTGCCACCATCTTTCTGATCTCTGAGCCAGAAATAGGTTAGTTAGGATCAGCCAGTTGTTTTTGTCAACACCTGCAGAACCTGTAAAAGGGATACAGGGGCAAAGGGGCAGCTAAAAATACGTGTAAAAGCACAAGATCAAATTCTAACTGCAGCAGTAGCTATGCATATGCGATTAGGTCTATACTTGCTAGGCTAGACTCTGTGACTGGCATGGCCTGTGCTGTTTTCTCTGCTTTCACAAACATTATTCTTTGAATTATGCTATTTTTTTCAAAATTTGTCCTTAAAGTTGATTTTATGATTTATCCTCTGTATTTCTAAGTCTTATCGCTTTTATATTAATAAGAATCGTTTTTTTGTTTAAAGGAACTCCCATGTTATTGTGAAACTAGTTAACATTTAATAGTGTTGATATCAGCTAGTCTTTAAAGTACAAATTACGTTACACAGTACAATAGGTTGAAATACGTGTCATTCTTTGCATTGTTTGAGGAGACGTAACCATTGAAGGAGTATGTTGTGGCATTCATATGTAAAATATTTAGGACCTACACTATTCCTGTAGAAGTGCTGTTATCACATAAAACAATGTGCAAGCTTCTGGCACTGACTAATTTGGGGAGAGATTTTTGTGAACTAAAGTGTAACTTCCAGATTCTGGAGTAGATGGAGAACATGGCTTGTCATCACGCTTTGCAAAGACTGTTCTGAGACTAAAGACTCTTTGATCGTGTGTATGGGAGAGTTGAGCCATCCTAGAAGAAGAGTAGCATGTATGATAAAGCATGTTGAATATTTCACGGAGGGAGAATCGTGGACAAGAGCATAAGGACTGGCAAAGAGTATTCACCAAAGCCACAGCAATCCGAGGCTTCTCCCTCGGTCCACGTATGAAAAGGACACCCAGAGCTTCAATCACTGCCGGCCACCAGCTGCTGCGAGATGGTCATGTAAAAGCACTGCAATTCATTTCGACTCTACAAATGTACAACTGGAGGATTTACCCTTCAAGAAAAAACGTGGTCCTTGCAGATGAACAGCCATTCTGAACTTCCCTCAGAGTGGTCATTTATTGAGCAGACAGAGGGGAGAGGAGCTGCCACGAGTACAAGGGAGGTTGCTCCTATATCAAAGAGGACTGCAGAAACTTTCACAGAACACTTTCAGATTTCAGGGATTTGTTTAGCATGAAATTGTTTGTAGATGCCCCCAAAATGCTATTTGGTGTTTCCATATTCAACATTTTTTCATTTGGCCAGAGAATTAGCTGCAGCGTGTCCTAAAAAACATAGGATAAACAAGGATAATTTTCTAGCATTAGTTTTGTAAATCATGATTGCAAAGCTTTTATTTCATATATAGATGGAAAAAACCCTGGGCTTTCCTCACCACGATGTCTCATTGAGCTGGCTAATGGTTTTCATGCCTACAATCTATGTCCTATTTATCTGTCCTGGGTCATGACGGCTGTTAAGAAACACTGTTAATTAAAATGATAAATCAGAAATGCAAATAACTCCTCTGTGATCCATGACACAGATTCACGCCAACTTGATCTCATTAGAAATCCACATTCAGTAAGATTTCCCAAGTTCAATTCCCCTCAGTATACTCTTTCCAATAGATTCCTCATCATTTGTAAACTCAGATGAAACAGATCCATTGAAGAGCTCTTAAGTGTTTGCTTAAACATTATATGGTCATTGATAACTCTTAAAAATGAATGAGACTTTTATTTAGTGATATTTCCATACATTGAACTAATATTGAGAATTTTTTTTCTTAGCTAGAGCAGGCCTATCCTGAAACATGTACTGTTCCAAGATGCTTCAGAACTAGTAGCCCTTTGGTTGTGAAAAACTTCTATGTGACCCAGCACTGCCTCTACAAGGTCCCTGTCTCATCTCTGAGTCCACAGGTAGAGAGAGAAAGAGTGTCAGGCATGTTTACAGCAGATATGAAGGAAGGACCTAAATAAGTAATAGCGAGCACATATTGTCTCAGTGTTTTATATAAACTGTCTCATTTCACCATCAGAAAAGCCCTGAAACATTAATTCTGGGGAAACACAATACTCTTATGTGCTCACATGCATCATACCCTGTTGCGTATATTGACATACTGTATCGGAATGTAGTGATTTGGTTACATCTTCACTGAACAGAGTTCAACTATCTCGAGAACATTATCTGTATCAGTTTTCTGGGAATCGCTTGATAAAATACCAATGCCTGGATGGCTTAGCCAATAACAATTAATTGTCTCAAGCTCTGGAACTTTCAAGATGAGGTTCTGTTCAGATTTGTTTCCCCCACATCCTCCCTCTTTGGCCTGCAGGTGACCAACTTTTCACTGTGTCCTTGCAGGATCTTCTTCCTAACGATGTACCTGCGACCTAATTGCCTCTTCTCATAAGGACTCAGCCATAGGGAAGCAGGGATTGCCCGTTGGTTGCTTTTATGTTAATTATGTTTTCAGGGTTTCATCTCCAAATATAGTCGCAATTTGAGTTACTGAGATTAAAACTTAAACCTGTGAATGAAGGTGTTTGAGGAGACACAGTCGATAACGTCGTCCATGCCATTAATAGGATGTGTACTAGACACTTAGTAAAAGACATCTGATACCAAAGTTAATGTTCATTTTATCATATCACGTTTGATATCTTTTATGACCAAATCAACTCTCTCAAGGACTCGCCATTTCTTAGGATTCCTTTCCTCTCAATGAAAAAAAAAAAAAAAAAAAAAAACGCAATTTTCTTCTTGTAGATTTCTTGTGGTTGGTTTGACCAATAGAATAAAAGAAATGAGAGCACTCTGGTTCAGAACCCAAACTTCAAGGGTCCTGGATGCTTCTGCCTCGTGGCTCTGAAAGCCTTGAGCCACTGTATGGAAAGGTCCACTCTACTCCTGTGAAATAAGATTCCACAGAGAGAAGCCCACGGTGCCGCAGACACTAGTGGGGATGATTGAGTTAGGGTGAATGGAGCACCTCTCCCTTGACAGGAAGTTGGTGGGAACTCTGAATTAGAAGTGATCTCTCTTCATTCCACTTCTTGTATGCCACAGCTTCTCTGCACACTGGACACCATTTACCCTGTCTCGTATCCCTTGACATTGTACGAGTTCTTGTAATCTCAGAGAACAAACTGTGGTATTCAGAACACAGACGAGGCAGTGAAGGCAGACTTATCTTCTGATCTTCTCTAAGAAGTTAGCTGCTTGGTACAAAGGGAATTCCAAGCTTTTAAATAATTTAATGAAATTAATGAATATTTAGGACAAATTTGCACTTTTAACAGAAAACCCATTTCACATCATTTGAAATCTAGTCACTGGAGCAAGCATCAGAAAAATGATTTCCAAATATTTTTGAACTTGAAATACCTGATAAGGTGCAACCGTCCTGTCAACATTCCTTACTCGATTTTAAAGCGAAAAAAACACCTCTTAAAAGCAGACTTCTTTGTATGACCAGTCTTTAATCAGTGTAATGATGGATAAGAAGAAAATTAACTCATGCTATTAAGTCCTTTGCCTTCAGAAGCTAAGTAATCATAATGGTACTGCAAAAAAGGTTACATCTGCATACATATTTTTAAGGAGTGATGATGAAAAATGTTTAAAACTCAAATCTTCATTGTGCTATTGATTAAAAATTGAAACAGTTCAATAACCACCGGCTCTGTGGTCTTCCTGTAACTTCAGGTGCTGCTTCTCAGGCCCTGCTTCTTCCTGCCACTCCCTATCCTGGGACAACGCTTGCATGCACTGGGAACTTAAAGACTTTATTATCTTCTGCTTTTTTCTAAAACGTATTACCATTCCTAAGGCCCTGCAGATCCACGTAGATGCTGTGTCCTGGGGGGTCCACATCTAGGGCTGCAGGCTGCAAAATCCACAAAAACTGAGTGTTCCTCTACACCAGCAGTGCGTCCACTGAGAGTGAGATCGGGAAAACAAACCCTCTATTGGTGTCTTCAAAAGAAATAAATGCATAAGAATTAATTCAACCAAGGAAGTTAAAGATCTCTATAAGGGACAAAATTTAGAGAAGCAGGACTAAGGTAGTATTTGCTGACAAAGGGAATTGTAGGTAAGAATCTGTTTATATGATGAATTGCTTACTTCCAATTCATATGTTGAAGTGCTAACTCTTATGTAAGTCTTTTATATGGTAATTAAGATTAAATAAGTTCCTGAGGATTGATGAGAGCTTAATTTAACATGACTGGTATTTTTAAAGGAAGAGGAAAAAATACAGCGTTCTCAGATGTGACTAGTAATAGCGAGTGTGTCGTTTGTTTGTTAGTTCCTATTACTATTCCTTGTGTCTTTGTGCTTCTCTCTCTCTCTGTCTCTCACTTCTCTTTCTCTGTCTGTATGTATACAGTATAAAGAAACATATGAGGATAGCAGGAAGAAGCAGTCTATAAACTGAACAAAAGAAGCTGACACTGCTGGCACCTTCAGCATCCATATCCAGCATCTAGAACTGTGAGGAAATGAAGTCTTTGCGTTTATAGCCCACAGATGTGTGACATTTTATTGGGACAGCCCTAGCCATTGAACACAGACTTGAAGGATGGGAAGAGATCACTACCTGCACATTAGTAGTGATTCAGTCCAGAAGAGGAAATAATGTTCCAAAGGCCTGGAGGCTGATCAGAACTTGGTGTGCTTGGAAATCTGGAAAAATGGCATACCTGAGATTCTATGGATCCGAAGTGAATGTTACTGAAATATCTTTGCAATTGAGGCCAAGACAATGCGACTATTTGTTTGGGGGAATAGAGAACGGATTTTGGTTCTAACAAACCTGAATTTAAGTTCTAACCTATACAGTATCATCAAGATAAGGAAAGGCCCAAAATTCTATGGCAGTAACATCTGACACACTAATAACCACTGAGTTCAACCTTTGTCAAAATAAAAGCACAAATATATGAAGAATATGAATAGGGAGTAGTAACGAACAACCTACTAGTTAATGTTAGGTTCACTTAAGAATGCAGGTGCCCCATATCCTTTACAATTGCCTTAAAACATTAAACTTGACCTACATATATGTATTTGGGCTATGGCCCAATTTTTAAAATTGTCTTCATGGTGCCTGAGTAGTTGTATGGAAAACAGAAACTGGAAGTTAATACCATTAATGGTCATTAGTCTCATTCAAGGCGTTTGTTGCTAAGTTCTTAGCAATATAGACCAAGCACCATTTGAAAGTTCAGGGTGTGTGGGTCCTGGTTCTGTTTAGTTGCACTGAATTTTAATAACTGCTATGGTTTCAACTAAAACATCCCCCAAAAGGTTTATGTGTCCATAGGTGGATTTTTTGGAAAATGATTAAAATAGATCGTCGAATGCTGCCCTCGTCGAAGGATGGATCCATTGATCACTTTATAGGTGAATATGCTAGAGGAGGGGCTGAGTTGGAGGAAATAAATTTACATTTACTGAGTGTTTATGATATACAGATAGATAGATTTAGATATAAATAGAAGTATAAAACATATGTCCAATATTATATAAAATATTTTCCCTATGACATAGATACTTTTATTACCAACAGATGAAGAAAATAAAAGATATTTTAATTCTGGCCCAGGTTTATCCAGGTTAAAAAATGTAATTTCTGCTAAGTATTTAACAGTGTCTTCTCAGGAGAAAACCAAACTTTAGTCAGGTCTTCTGAGACATGTTTTCAGACAGGGTAGGTTTAGAAATAACCTTGCTAGATCATTTTAGCTAAAATTCTACCCTCCACATTTAAGCACCCATACACCTGACTAAGTTGCTTGTCCTTCATGATCCCCTGGGTGACATTTGTCCTCACTAGCATGCCTTTAGTAAGCAGCCACTCAGATCAGATTTTGTAAAAGTCCCTCTTTATTTTGATAATTTTGATATTATTTTTTAGGATTTTATTCACTGATTAGCACCTTAGTTCTTGAATATAAATTTCCACTTTTTTGTATTAGAAATTGGGCCGAAACCCACACTAAGGCTTTTCCTTTCTTGTTATAACACTCCTTCATTAAAATCTGTTTCTGTATTTAATGACTGTCCAACTCTATTTTTTTTCCTGTAACATCATTAATAATATTAACTGTGAGATTTAATCCACAATAGAGGTTGTGATATTTCAGTCCTGTGATTGCTGTAAATTTAATGAAATATGGCTTGATGACCTTGACAAAATTTTGTGGAGAGAAATTTTTAAAATTTTTTGTTTATTAGCTTCTACTTTACACTATTATCACCAGTAAACATTTTTGTGTCCTTGTGTGCGTGTGTGTGTGTGTGTGTGTGTGTGTGTGTGTGTGTGTGTGTGTGTGGCTCTGGGATTGAACTCAGGGCCTCACACGTGCTGTAGCTTTCAGCTACAACCCACAACCCTTCTGCATTATCTAAAGGGAGTGTATTGGCACTGTTGACTATAGAACCTGGAGCCTCATGCCCTCCAGGCAAGTGCTCTACCAATGAGCTACATCCAGCCCTGACATATTTTAAGTTCTTTTGTATTTCAAGGAATTTCTTGAAAATGATATGTTCCTGGCCCCAATTCCTACCCAGAAAACAATGTTACTCTCCAGTTTTTTTTTTTTTTTTTAGCTGATTTTGATGCCTTCTGAATAGCACATGCTATCCACCTGCTTTTTTCTCTCGTGGAAATCATACCTGCACCCTGGAGTTTGCCAACTGCACGTGGGTAGAAGTTTCCAAAGTCTGAGTGAGGGCTGAAGTAGCTGTACCAGTCAGTGCACCTCCCGGAGGATGTATTTCCTGTGTCCTACTGGTCCTGTTGGCAAATTCTCTGATTGCAAATTATGAAGAGTACCTACGTAAGAAACTGCTTCCTTAATTGCTGAACTGCATTTCAATGGCAAAGTCCTCTTTTATGACTATACTGAATGTTGGAGTTTGCTTTGTCATATTTGATATTTTATTGGGAATGATCCAAATTGTCTTCTCTCCTTCAATGAGGTAGTGATGTCAATGATGAGTGTTTGTCAAAGATTCTGTACCTCCAGGATGTTATTAATACCAAGTGGAGTGGTAAATATGCTTCCAATTGTCCTCATAATCTTCAGAATTTTGGTTCTAGATGAGACAGAAATGGCAGTAAGACCCAGTATGAAAATATTTACAAAATTAGTAACTACAAATCTTAAAAGTAGTTTCTTTGTGGTTGGTGACTTATTCTAAGACGGGTTTGAGATGCTGTTAGCATAAAAATTCTAGGAAATAGGCCAACTGGTATCCAAATCTTCAACATGCCCCTAAGCTGCTATTTCAAGCATATTCTGTTCAAATTCTGGAATTAAGTTTTCAGTTTACCACATTTGATAGCCCAGATTTCTTTTTAATGGGATCTTGTTCCCTTAATAAAACCATGCTTTTGTCATTTTCAAAGACGAGAAAAATATCTTCCGTTATTATGGGATTTAAAATTTTTTTATAGAGGATGATTGATACAAAGTGGAATTTAATAGGTGAATTGTAGAAAAATAGCTCCCATGACATTTAAGAAGATGATGTTTGTGTCACTTAGCCATGGAACCTAATAAAATTGTGCTTATTTCCAGAAGGGGGTGATCTGGATCAACTCACCATGAAAACATCACAAATCAACCTGAAGTCCAATGCTTTCTTTCTTTCTTTCTTTCTTTCTTTCTTTCTTTCTTTCTTTCTTCCTTTCTCTCTTGGTACTGAAAACTGAACTCAGAAATTTCTCATTGAGCTATATCCTCAGAATCGTCCCATTAAAAAAAAAATTCTGTTGCCACTTTTATTTGGGTTTAGATCCATTGCAAGTAAATCAATGACACAGAAAGTACTTAAGTAAGAATATTAAACAGAAAAAAGCCAAAGTCTTTTTACACTTCTAGTATTATTCCAGATATTAGAAGAAAAGTATACAAAGAAGAAAAACGTAAATTAAACATAAAAGCATAATTCTCTCCAAGATGCATAGAGTCTTGTTAGTAACTTTCTGTAACCTTTGCATTTTCTGCAATGAGCAACTTCTATATTCATCATGACAAAATTTCTAAATATAAATTTTGTAAGAATGAACTTTTCTATTTTTATGAAAGCTATATTTTCTAAATTTTATTTATGCTTAAATATGATTTTATTTGAGAGCTTATTTTATAAGATGCAGATTTTTAGCTCATTTGAAAGAATGTCCATGAACTTGGCTAGTAGTTTTTCCTACATCCACAAAGATTTTTGCTCTATACTCTAATTATGAGTCTTTAAAAAATTCTCAACCTCTAAAACTCCAAATTTTCTTCTTCTTTCTGTTTTCTATAATTTTTTCATATATTTTCTTTTGATTTTATAATGTGAAATCATGAATAAACCTCATTCTAACTGTTCCTTTAAGTGAATTGAAATCAATAACTTGTGAATATCAAAACAAATTGTTGTAAAAAATTTCAGAAATTAATATTTTAAGTACTCTTGCTACTCTCATGGTAAAATCATAGACATATTAAAGTCTTTGTGATTTAAAAATCTTATGAAAGAATCAAACATAACATAAGCTGATTTCTTAATTTAGCTGGCACTTATTACAGCAATTTTTGTTAAAATATAATTCAATACAGAATAAACTATCTAAAAAGATAGAAATTATGCGTTTTACTAAATTAGATTTTTATACTATGTGGATAACAAAAATTTCCATGTATGAATATTTAGTACATAATATGGAACTATCAGCCATGGGGCATTTGAATATCTAGATAATATATAACAACACATAAATTTTTCTTATGAGCCTTAAGAAAATACTGTTTATAGCCTAGAAACTAATTTCTTTTTCCAAAAATTAGAAATATTTTCACCGTTAAGAAAAGAAACTATCTTTTGCTATTCTCAGGATGTTGCTCAGGAATATGGGGCATAAGTAGAGTTAGAAAGCAATTGCACTTAGAAAATTTAACACAAAATTTTTAAGTTATAAGTATATAATTTTTAAAATTTCTGTATGAACGTTACCTTAGATCAATTCCATGAGATTTAGATAGACTCTCTTAAAAAAAAAAAACAATTAGCCTGACATGAACCAATTTGAAAATAGAGCAAGGTTAGTGGGTGGTTTATCAAAAAAGGGGGGAGGGGTAAAAATAGCTGAAGCTGAACTGGACCAGACTGAGGACAGAAGCATTCCTGTGAGGATTTCTGGCTCAGTGTCACTGTGTCTTAGAATATGGAGTGGTTGATCATTTATGCTGGAACCATAACTAATCTTATTTCTTTTTGTATTGCTTGCTGTTGCCTCAGGAGTGACACGGAGATTGAGAAACAGAGGTAAAGCAAACTCCTAGACTCTTAACCGGTTCTCATCAAAATAGTGATTTGTGCTTCCTTTGGAAGTACTCACAATGAGAAAAGTGTTTTCTGTTAAGCCCATAGCTTTTCATTTGGGCCTAAATATGCCCAGTAGACAAATGTATTAGGCAGCTTTTTCTGTGGTGAGACACCACAACTCAGAGGAAGAGAGATTGAATTTGCTCAGGATTTTAGTCTAGGGACACTGGACTGACTGACCTCTATGACTCTCCTAGACACACCTAGAAATATGACTCACCAATCTCCAAGACGGGTCCTAAAGCCAAACGAGGTGACATTCTGCTTTACCTACCTCTTCTCAGATCTTTTCAACTTGCTACCCAAACGCATCTCCCTAACCCATCCATATCTACCAGTAAAGACAATAAGAAGTTCTTCACCCACCCAGCACAATGCAAATATTTATTGTACAACCGGAAACGCCGTAATCCCTTCTTTAAATTCTCAATATTTCTAGCACTGTTAGAAAACCCAAGTACAAAACTTCTGGCAAATTTTAGCTGTGAACCTATGCAAGATTCAAAAACAAATTACATACTCCCAAAGTGCAATAGTATAAGGTAAAAACTCCCTTTTTGAAAGACAGAAGTAAGAGGATAGAAAAGAATTGGACCAAAGTAAGACTACACCCAGATGGTCACATACTACACCCTTTGTCTCCATATCTGGAATCTAGGGCTTTCCAAAGAACTTGGCATATGTAACCCTGTAAACTCACTGGTTACCTCTTACACACCCTCTCTCTTACGCTGTGTCTACTCATCCTGAGGTTTCCTTGACAGACTTCCAAATTTCTGGCATTTTCAAACTCCTGTATCTCCAGTGCAGCATCGGCTTCAATCCCGCAGCCTTACGCATGGCTCTCCTGGGGGTGCCTTACCAGACTGTCCAGACCTTCCTTTGAAATCTATGTGCAAGCCTTCCAAGCTCCGTAACCGCTTGCATTCTGCACACCAGTAAAATGTCCTGCATGCTGTCATACGGAAGACACCAGCCTCTATCTATGGTGATGGGAGCAGTAGTCAGGCCCTTTCGGACCATGTTTGCAGTGAGCCGTGAGTGCCTGGATGGCTGAGCACAGTAAGATGAACCCCAGAGAAGTGAACTCCTAGTTGGCCCTTCCAGAGCAGGCATCCCAGGGACCTCTTCTCAAACAAAAGGTTTACAATTTTGCACCCATGAGACAGCCATAGGGGGGTCTTGCTGATTTCAAGGAAACTCTCAAGGCATGCTTTCTTACTGCAACTGTAGAAGGGGCCTGCTTCCTTCTTGATTGCACTAACCTCTTTACCAACTATACCTCTATTGGCTTTAAGTTTGTGTATAGTTACTTCTGAGCCAAAATTCTAGTTGTTCACATTTTCTGCTCTGTCTTTTGCTTCTAATTCTCACTATAAGTTTGGCTAAAAATAGCCACCAATACTCACACTACAGCCTGGATGTGGGGCTGCTTTGAATTTTCCTCTGACAGGATCATTAATTCATCACTTCTAATCTCACTCTCTGGAAAGTCAGTGGCTATGGGTAAAACACAGAATTTTTTTTCTTTTTTTAAAGGATGTAGCACTCATCCCTTCTTGTTCATCTGCCAAAGGAGTTTTGTCTTTGTTTCCAAATGAAATCCCATGAGACTAACCTCTACTAATCGCATTCCTGTCACCAGGCTGGTCGTCTGAGCTCCAATTAGAATCACCTGCTGTACTACGCGTTGTAGCACTCTAGTGCTTCGCCAGATCAAATTTCCAAAGATTTCCAATTTTCTCCCATAAACCACTTTGAAAATCTTCTACACCACATGGCTGGGTTCAGTCTCAGCAATGGCCACACTATGCTAGTGCCAAATTTTTGCACTCATCCCTTTCTTGTTGCTAAGACATAATGCCCAACCCCGAGAACTTGGAGGAAGACATCCTGAATCTGCTCAGGGTGTCAGCTCATGACTGAGCAGCTCCAAGGTGGAGGCAGGGGTGAGGAAGGGCCTGACACAGCAAAGAAGCCTTGTGTGTGGTGAAGCAGGATGGAGAAACGTGCCAGAAGGGACGAGGGAAAGGTCCAGACACGGACACCAGCTTGCAGCTCTTTCCATCCATGAGACAGGCCTGAGAGGGGGTTCTGCCCATCCCCGAGGTGGATCTCAAAGCCAATTTAATTGAATCTACATCCTAACCACTGTGCTAAGTTAAAGGAAAATGAAGACTGACCTTCCTTTTGTATGCTCTATTGCCTTAAAAGTTTGGATATAGGTATACTGATCATTGGCACAACAAAGTTTACCAGCTCCAAATTTACTTAGCCTATCTTACTCCTCTTCAAGACTAAGAACACAAAGGTAAGAGTAACTGCAATGATTTTTAGGATTTATAGGGACACCTGATTATACATATTAAAACATCCAGTTTCAGAATTTCCCTGGAGAGATGCCCAAAAGACTCCCCACCTTGAGTTTGGAGAGCCTCATGTGATACAAACTACTCCGTTATGGTTGGATAAGGAATGTACACGTAAAGCCTCATGTGTTTGGAAATGGTAGATGACCGACAGATTTTATCTGCATTTAAAAAGTGGACTCTGGTCCAGAGGGGTGGATTATAGATGTGTGACAGAAAAGAGGTGTGTGGTAGATTATAGATTGCACACATGTGCTAGATTAGGGGCATATTGTAGATTTCAGTTGCCTGGCACCCTACTGAGAAGGTGGCTTGGAAGGTGGGGCACGGGGGCTGAATCCAGAAGAGGCAGGGACGGGACCTGGAAGACTTTGTACTAGTTCTACCCTTCCTCATCATTCTGCTTCCATCTGCCATGCCACGAACAGCTAAGCCTCGGCCATGTGTTTCCATCATTACCAGCTGTCAATGAGTGGATCATGGCCTTGTGAAACTGAACTAAAATAAATCTTCCCCCCTTAAATTGTGGATATCAGGTATTTTGTTCCAGCAAGGAACAAGTAACTAAGACATGCTCCAAACAGAGACAGTCATCCCATAGGAACAGAGTTGGCCCTGAAATCATGAGGATTCCTTCAGAGTTACAAATTTACAATTGGGAAAATGGTGGACCAGACCCCAGCTCGGCACAGTGACTCATACAACTGGTCTTTGTTCTTTTGTGAGTAGACTCGCTGCTCCACTGCCTCAGTGTGTCTCTTTGTTACTCAAACCGAAGTCATTTTCTCATATTCTCTGACATTTTTTTGTTAAAGTGCTGGGGTGCTGGCTTGATCTTTGTTGACTCCTCAAGCTATAAAATCCCTTGCACTTTTCTATTACTTTTCAATTAAGACTCTTGCCTTTGAATTTGTACTGGCACTTGCTTCAATTTTAATTTCCATTATCACCAAAGCAAGGATCCATGATAGCTGGGGACAAGATTACTTGGTTCATTTTATGACATGTGTTCAATTATCTTCCTCATTCCTTCCTTGCCCCAACACATTAATTTGGCTTCAGGGATTATAAAGCTGGCCAGAAAGAACTTAAATTCATTCAGTTTAGGAGAAAAATATTTTTTAAGAGATTAATAAATGTCAGGCACCATCCTTAGTGAGGAAGGTACGATGGTACCTCTAACCTCAAAGCATCAAGACTGTTCAATTCATTAAAGTCAGTGGCACAGAAGGGAGATAATAGAGGTCTCCTTGTTTAGATTTAGATGCAGTAGAAGTTAGGGAGGGGAGTGAGCGGGTCCTGCTCAGGAGGCTAAGGGAGAGCTGAGCCTTTAGAAAGTAAGACTTTATTTTGTAAATAAAGGAGGGGGAATGATTAGGAGTGAGGCAGGAGTGAGTGATAAATATCCTAGAATCAGAGAGTGGGACCAGTCAAGGCATGTTAAAATTCTATCGCTTGTTTCTGTGGCTGTTTCTTAATTTTTGTAATAAGAAATAAGTATCCTAGTTCAGTCTTTTATCTACTGTTTACTTCAGAAGTTTGGCTTACCTTTCCTTCTTTCTTCTTTAAAAAGAGAAAAGTCCTTACATGTAAATATGCTGAGGACTTGATTCAGTCTATTATCAGTGACTTTTAATAATTTAGTTACATAGTATGGATTCCTGATTTTTTTCTTAACTCTCTTGAAGCATGCACATAAGTTTTGATTTTTTTAGTTGTCTATATTTTTTGAGTTGTGTTGAAAATATCTTTGTTCTCGTTGTGGTAATTCTTAGAGATTTTTGCAAATCAAGGTGCGTATGTTTGCTTTAAACTCTTATGTTTCTTTTTACAAGTAAAAATGTTGATCAGGCCTAAGGTTACATACAGTTGCAAATAAAAATATCAGAAGCTGAATTGACAAATTACTCAACTCCTCAGTCATTATAAATAAATCCTTCTTATTGCTCTCTTTTTAAACATTCTCTACTCTTGCAGCTGGAAGGCATAGCTCAGCTGTTAAAGCCATTGCCTAGAAAGTTCAAGGCCCTGAATTTGATTCTCCAGCACCATATAAGCTAGGCGTGGGGGTGCACGCCTGTAATTCTAGCACTCAGGAGTCTGAGGCCAGAGGATTGCTGTGAGATCTAGGCCAGCAGGGACTACAGAGTGAGATCTTACATCAAAAATAGATAAATAAGTAAATAAGTAAGTACATAAAATAAATACACATTATTCTTGAGGCTACACAGTATAATTTTGAAGATAAATAAAACACACTCCTTATCACAGGAATGGTAGAGAGAAACAACAAGAAAAGTAGGCCAAGCTGAATAACCCAAATACTTTTGTAATGTTAATGAGCCAAAAATGTCAGGACACATTATGTGCTTATGGGTTTGCCCAGAGCAACCAATCGTCTCTCCACCCCGTTTCTGTCTTTGGCCAGCCTCTGAGCGGCCTTTCCTTTGCTCTCTCCTTGTAGTCAGTAAGAAGGGAATAAAACCTTAGCTGTTTTAGAAGTTCCTAGCTTTCTTTGGGTCTCTTTACAGAAACAGTAATTTTCTCTGAGTAATTCTGTGGAGGTGGAAGTCCTATGGTATTTAACAATCACACTCTCCCCCACGTAGGCTGTTGCTTTTATTTCCAACCATTTTTCTTAATGACTCAGGTTCGACTTCATGAAATAATGTGATTCAATTATTTCAGTAATATAAAATCTCTTTTGCTTAGATGCTGGTCTGTGATTCTTGTAATCTCGGGAAGTACATTGTATTTCATTAAAAACATGCAAACAAGTAATCCTTCTCTGTAATACACTCCCAAAAGGCCCCTCGGTTTTTAGTGGTAAAGATTTATGCTAAATGATTCTGTGTAATGTGCTTGGATCCATTCCTTCCTCTTTTTCTTCCAACCTGCAAATACGCAGGCTGAAATCAGTTCATATATCTTTATGGCTTCTCATCTTTAATTTTATATTTGCTCTCTGTTAAAGCTACTTTACAATAATCCTTTTCTTTCGTTTATCTTTCCAGCTATAGCCAAAGCTCTGAGTGTTTTATTACTTTGCTTAATTTTATTGACTGTACTGTCGACATTATGATAATTTTCCCATTACTTATTCTGTGGCCTGGCCATAGTAGTACACAAAGGAAAAAAGTAATTATATTTACTTCAAAAGAAATAAGGTTATTTCATTATGGCATTCTTTTTTCTGAGCTCTGTATAGCTACCTTTTTTTTTCTAGAATTACTTTAGTTCCTCTTTTGAAAAACTAATACCTTGGCAGAGAAGATCTGAATTAAAATATTATAATGAAATTATTCAGCATGCATTACATTTTTCTCTTATGTATGGGGAGAAAATTCAGATTGAACACTTAAAGAAAAGGGAAACTACGTTGATAGGGTCTGAAAATTGTTTCTAATAGTAAATGGTTAAGGCTTTTTTTTTTTCTTTAAGAAACTGAATCCAGCTTTGATTTTTAAGAGTTTGAGGAGAAAGGAGTCAGGGAAAAGGACCACAGAGAGAAGGAATTAGGAAGGTAGGTAGGCTCAGGTGGTTCCCAGGCTAGACAGATTGGCCCCATAGTCAGGAACATAAACATGCAGGAACATCTTAATCACGTTAATGAGCTTCATTGTGACAGTTAGGCTTTAAGATTTCATTCAATCTTCTTTAGCCTTTGCATGTGTTGCGCCAGTGTTCTATTTTAAGTTACCTAAAACTAAATTGTGAGGTGTTTCAACTATATATGTCCAACTGTATATTTGAATTGCTTGTCTTAATTACAAGTGTATCCTTAATCTCAAGCTCAGTGTATTGGACAGAGGAAATGTTTAGTATCTACAGACTGCAGAAATGAATGAGAGACCCTTTGGGCACCTTGATGTGTGGGGCAAAGTAGAAGTTCTTCTAATTAAATTTTGAGAACTCAGTGAAAAACATTAGAAAACTCCAAGCTGAGTATGGAATTACAGGGTCACCTGCGTAATGGTCTAATTTGGGCTAATTCTTCCTGCAGCCCATACATTCCCCTTGTCATCCCTCTTACCAGTTGTGGGGTGGCTCAGTGCCATCACTCACCTTCATGCCCGGGCCATCTCAGCATGACCTTCTGGTCTATATCACTCTCTCCTACTGTCCTTTTAATTAAAATTTGCAAAATATCATTACTTGAAAGTTGCACAAACTAATTTAAACTACCATGAGTACAATGTACTATTTTGTCCAGGGGTAAGATAAATTAAGTTCTAACAAAAAAGATAAGTCTCAGCAGAAAATTTTGAGACATCTTAGAAAAATACTTGAGCTAGAGATATACTCCAAATTCTTTCACATGTATTACAAAAAGATGGAATATCTTCTCATTACCTTTGACTGTTAAAATATGACGTCTTAAACTGTACATTATGGGAAGGGGAATTTAAAAAGACCAAAATGTTATTATACAAAACAACTCAATTGCAACATTTGGTGAACATTACTGAAAAGTGCCTATCTCTCTCTTTTTCTTTCTGCTTGTATAAATATGTATGTGTACCTAATTTATTTAAATATTTTAAGAAAATTATATCTTGTGGAATATATTTACATGTTAATAAAGCTATAGCAGCATTATATAATGGGAATTCACTGGACCTCTGATGTTCCATGGTCAGGTTATTTATTTGCAGTGAATAAAGTAAATAAATATAATTAATTTTTTGCATACATTTTATAAGTTTGCACTCTAAGATTGATTACAATTTTCACCTAAACCTTATTATATTCATAATAGAAATTAATGTTCTCAAGTTTTATGCATGTATTAGAGAACTATGGTGGTCACTGGTCACTCGTCTCAGCTCAAATTAGATTAAGAATGTGTGATGCTTAATAGAATTGTTTTCACAGCATTTAAACATTGATATTCACATTTATTAATTTTGCAAGCTTCATTACTCTTGTTGCATTGCAACAAATCAACGGGTCAAAAGTGACTCACTGATGGGAGAAAGGAATGATAGGAGTAGGGATGGCAGAACTGCAATTTAGGAACATATAACTTTAATACCACTAGTCCAGGGTCTTCATGTTTAGCCAGAAGCTTGATTTCAGTCTCTGTCTAGTTACAAGGATTAAATTTGAGCCTGGGAAGAGAGGATGCAAAGAGATTTCCCAGGGGGCATAGTTGCTAACGTGGAGATTTTTGAAGGTGGCTCAGTTTCTAGTGATGTAAACATCTGGTGACACGAAGAGACAAGGCATTGGGTAGAAGGAGATGATCACTTCAATGATGACAGAAATTTGGAAGGAAAAGGAAAGTTTTGAAACAAGATACGAAATTCAATTGCTTTGCTTATTACCTCCACAAAAATGTTAAATAATATTAAAAGTAAGAGAAATGAATGTTTTTTTTTTCTAACTTTAATAGACATGTTTCTAGGTATTACCTTTAAACATGGGTGGGATAAATAATACTTTAAAAATGGTTTTAGGATTATTATCTTAATTGCTTTTTTGCCACTATGACTCAATATCCAACATACATAAAAGAAGAAAAGCTTATTTTAGCTCACTGTTTCAGAAGGTCACACTCCATTTGCTGAGTCTCACTTTTCATCTCCAGTGCCATTAATTTTGGGGAAAAAAATGAAGCAGAAAGTTCAAATACTTGGTAAATGGCAGTATTTTAGAAGATAGTCATATAGAGAGAAAAACACCGGGTTTATACCCAGGAAGACACAAGGCACAAAGCATATTTGGTAAGCAATTAATTTTCTCTGCCTATAGTAACTGTCTTCAGGGTACAAATATTTTTCATCTGTTCTTCCTGTCTAAAAATAATTTCTTTTTACATGATGCACACAAAAGTTCTTATTGTGTGAAAATAGTATTTGTGGACTTATAGTAAGCCTTCCTATATATAGATTCATAGCAACTTTCCAATCTCCAAAAAGGAAGAAACTTTGGCCTCTAAAAATAGAAGGATGTTCTATTTAAAGAGCTATAATGTCAGGATCTATCATTTACCCAGTTTATTTTTATCCACAGCATAAATTATTCTTTTGGAAACTGTTTAAAACTGTTGATACATTGCCATCATTGTAATCGTTATTCGGCATTTACTGACCATGTGCCAGCAGCTGTTAAAAATTTTTATATCCTTAGCATATTAAATAGGAAAAAAAGCAATGCTCAGCTAAACATTCACTGCTCTTTCCCTTTCCTTGGAAACTTCCCAAGACTTTAAGAAAAGTCATAATTTGTCTTTAGCAATATATCCGTATCATTTAACTAAAACCTATCTAAATTATTTATTATGAGTAGAACCAATAAGCTAAGCTCTCCTTGGTAATTAATGATGACATTTTAAAACTTAGTAAATGTAATATACAATAATTATATTGGACATTAAATCTACCACAGCTTTCTTGTACATCCCTCCCAAGCTATGAACAAGATTGACAGCCAATAAACTGACCATATGATCAGTATACAGAGGCTTTGCACATGAGAAGAAGTCTGGAGGTAGAAGGTCATATTAGGAAAGTGTGAATGTCCCGGATCTTCTGATCTTCCTGTGACCTTCTTTAGTGGAAGGATGTTTTCATTATGTCAGCTAATTTAAAAAAAAAATGGCTGAGGCAGTCTTTGTGTACAGTTTGTTTTGTAAACAATGAAGAAAAGGGAAGGAAGTTGGAGGGACAGACAACCGCATCAGATAAGACAAAGCCTTTGTGGAAATGCTCAGTTAACATCTCATCGCCACAATTATGTAGCAAGCCTACATCTAGCTTTACTTTACAAGAGTGTAAGGAACAGAATGTTTTTTGTTTGTTTGTTTTGTTTTGTTTTGTTTTTACTGGGTGTAGTGTCATTGTTAACATCACCAAGTATTTGAGGGAGGACAAAAGCAGATTTGAGGAAGGACAAAGGTGTTAGCAGCTTTCTACGGGATCTTACTTCTACAAGACAGAAGATTACTTAGTTTTGGTATATGTTTCTATGTCCAGAGCCTAGATAGTGCCTTCATGAGCATCCAGAGAAAATGGGTATCCTGAGTAAATGCAGCACTGTGTTAGGGCATATGGCTTGGCAAATAGATCATGGTTCAGACTTCGGATCGTGGTGCATACCTCTGACACAGGATGTCCTGGGGCAGTGAGCAATCTGCACAGCTGGGTGTGGGAACACCAGAGACAAGACAGTGGTGAAGTGGACATTGTTTTCAGCTTATTTGACACAGCTGCCGTTGGTTTTCAATGTCCTGCCCTGTTCTCTTAAAGCAACTACAGCCATGCTTAGCAACTACAATGTACTGCTGCTAAGTGTATGTGTGACGTAAAGTTCACAATGAAAAATTTCTGATGCCTTGTAGTCTTGGATAGCTGGTGAGAAAACTTAAATATTTCTTCTGTCTTCTAAAGACATATACGGACAATCTAGTTTTCAAGAGATGTTGATGAGTAGATTGTAAGGAGTAATAGTAACTACTATAGCAATATGCAAAAAGCATATTCTAAAGAGACAATATCTTTTTATACAACTCGGAGAATGTACTATAGTTGACAGTGCTCCACATGGGGACACTGAGGCCATTGTTACTTGTTCCTCACTGTTCTGCTGGATCTAGGCTGCTTTTTCCTCAGTGTAGAATAATATAAAAATCCAAAAGGTGACTCATGACACCTCTCTGCTGTGACTGTATCTGTCCCACCTCCTTTGATTGATCCCGATGACGACTCTGTCACCTTGCTTTCTAGGTGTTAGTGTTTCCAGAACTTAGGTTTGGTCCCACTTTAAATGAAACGATTACCAGTCATCCCAAGCTGCTTTCTCTTGTGGTAGCTTGTCTCAGAAACTGGGCTATCAGGAGTGAGCTCTTATTTTGAAGGCACCATATTTTTTTTTCTTTTTTACCTCAATACTCCTTGCACCATCCCACATGCAACTGTGGATATTTCACTCCATTTCTAGAAAGAGAAATCCAACAACCAAAACATATCCTGAGGAAGGAAAAGCCATCTTGGTTCTTGGTTCTGTTTTGTTATCAAACAATCCTAGAGAGATTTTAAGAAGTCATCAGGCTCTGCTCCCATCCTACTTGGGTCATTTGTTTAAAATTAATTGGGAATGTTTTGTTAACATTTTTGTGTAGTTCTCATAGATCCTTCTTGATAGTTTGCATTAGTCCTTCCTGTTGGCATTTCCTTTGTGACTACTCAGCTGTTTTATTCATTATTTGAAAAAGTTTCAGCAATCATTTTGTGCTCTGCAATTCTCAAGGCACTAGAAAACAGCCAAAGAATAACTAGCAAGTCACATCTACGTCTGAAGAAAAATTCTAGAAATCCCTTGTATCGTGGCTGATTAGGGAGCAGTCAATAGGAATAGGAACAACAGTGCGGAAAGTGTAAATTAGCCGGAAGTTGTTTTTCTTGATTTGTATACCATTTCTAGTTTCATCTTAGGTTTCCTCTGGAACAGTGGGGTGGGAATGAGCCACCATCCAGGAACCCAAATCTTTGTGATGTTGAGAACCTTGGGCATGCAGGGCCAACTCGCTTTCGAAACTGCACTCAAACCTAATCCGCTGTTCTGCTACTCTGGGCCCCACACTCCTTTTATCAGCCACCAGGACATGCTTTTCCTTCCAAAGTGGTTAAAGAATGCTCTGCGGGCACACTGCCAAGGACACTTAAAGCAAGAGCTACATACAAAGCGATCACCTCGATGGTAGGGATGTTTCTCAAAAGCAAACGATAAAAATTCCCATATGAAAAACATTTTCCCTGCACCGCAAGAAAAGGCGACATATTTACCTTCAAGGATGACACGTTGAAATGAAAAACATACGGTAAAGATTGTGCCATCTTCCCTTTCTTTCTAAATCCCCTTCCCACGATTTACTTGCTTCTTGACAATGAACTATTCTTTGTGCAATCTACCATGGGGATACTTTGCAGATACTGAGAGATCCTTTCAGAACCACTCCAATAAAATGCATGAGGACATAAATATATTTAACGATATGATGTTTAGCAATATTCTACATGATTGTTTTTTTGTTTTCCAGCATAATGCAAATATTATATTTATATTATACTTGTGATCAACTAAGTGATAAATAGCATTTTGTTTTTCTTAAAAAAGATGTGTGCACCTTAATTTTAAAATGTTGCTTAAAAATGCTAGCAGTGGGCTGAGCCTCCAGCAAATCAGAATTATGCTAAGTGTTTCGCCTACGTGAACTGCTGCTGACTGCTCAGGATGGCATTTTTGCAAGTTTGGGGTGGCTATGGCAAAGTCTTAAAATGAGACAAGAATAAAGTTTACTGCACTGATCGACTCCTCCAAAAGATTTCTCTATAACCTATGATGCTGTTGGACAGGATTTTACTCACAGTGGGACATCTTCCCAGTTTGGTGTTCCAACCTCTCAAATCCCACTTCTGTTTCATTACCTAGGTTTATTCTGAATCCTTTACTGGTTCACAGTGCATCTTTTGCCAGGAGTAGATTCTATTTCGATTTATTTATTTATTTATTTATTTATTTATTTATTTTGCTCAGCTCTAGAAAACGCCTGTCTGTTGAAGCTGAGAGTGCAGTCCAGCAACCTTACGTTGTGAGATCGTGATAATTTAGCTTCCTGTAAGGCTCACTCCTATCCTTCATCCTCTCGCTGTTCCCACCACATCTGTGGGTACTCACTTGACTGATGTCTTGCGCTCCTCAAAGTCATCCATGAAGGATGGAATCATCTTTCAAACTCCTGTTAATGTTGACATTTTGACCTCCTCCATGAATCACAAATGTTTTTAATGACATACAAAATGATGAATCCTTTCCAGAAAATTTCAATTTACTTCGCCCAGATTCATCAGAGGAATCACTATCTATAGCAGATACCGCCTTTAAAATGTATTTCTTAAATAATGAGTTGTGAAAGTTAAAATTATCCCAAGAGTAATTTTGGGCTGCACACCGGATGTTGTGTTACCAGGCATGAAAATGACCTAGAACTTGTTGTACATCTCCATGAGAGTTCATGGTTGACCAAATGCTTTGTTAACAAGCAGCAATATTTTGAAAGAAATTTTTTTCCCCTTCACAGTAGGTCTCAACAGTGGACTTAAAATAATCAGCAAACTATGCTATAAATAGGTTAGCTGTCATTCAGGATTAGTTCCATATATAGAATGGAAGAGCAGGTCTATTACAATTCTTAAGGGCCTTGTGACTTTCAGAATGATAAATGAGCCCTAGCCCTCAACTTCAAGTCACCAACTACATTTTCCCCTAACACGATTATCAGTCTCTCCTTTGAAGTTTTGAAGGTAAGCACTTAGTTCTCTTTTACTATGAAAGTCCCAGAAGACTTCTTCTTTGGGTGGAAAGCTGTTCAGTGTACAATGAAAGCTGTCCTTGAGGGTAGCCATCTTCACGAGCAATCAGAGCTAGACTTCGTGGGTAAGTATCCCTTTTATGTCACAAAGAGAACTGCTTTCCTGTGTCCGGTGGGTCCCTCACTGCTAGCTTGAAACTTTTCCTCTAAAACTTCCTCATCTCTGTCAGCCTTCGTAGAGTTGGAGAGAGTTAGGAGTTTGCTCTGGGTTAGTCATTGGCTTACAGAGCTATTGTAGCTGGCAGATTGTCCAGCCAAAACACTGTGTTCTATCGCCTTTTCATCATTTCTGTGTTTGCTGAGTGACATTATTAATTTCCTCCAATAACTTTTCTGTAGCACTCATGATTTGGTTGGTTTTCAGGAGAAGCATGATTTTCAGTCTAATTCTACATACAATGTGCCTTCTTTAGTAAGGGTGATAATTTCTAGCTTTTTGGTATAAAGTGAGGTCCATGTAACTTTTATTTTTTCTCTTTTCAGTACTAGGGGCTGCTGTATCTTCAGACCCTTTCTTATTTTTTTTAAATTTTGAGATAAAATCTTACTTCATTTCCCACATGAAACTCAAACTTGATGTCCTACTGCCTCAATTTCCTAGAGTGCAAGACATTACAGGTGTGCACCCAGCACTCAGCTCTGGACACTTAAAAGCCACTATGGAATTATTGATTTACCTACCTTTGAAATTGTGCCTCAGACAACAGAAAGATCTGAAGAGGGTGGATGGAACTGGAAACATACTGGAGAAAGGAGGAGTCAGAAAAGATACAATGTTTATTGATTAGATTACCGCTTCACAATTATATCAAAGATCACTTTAACTGATATGTGACACAGAGACGGAAACTAACTGGATACTCTTGGGAAAGGATGACAATGGATTTGCTTCACGTGATATTACCGCAGACTTTCAGTACCTTCCCTAAAAACATAAAACTTGGGGACCAGAGGAAAGCGAAGTACAATGAAGTGAGTTGTGCCTGGACGTGAGGACCGTTACGTACCATGCGAGAATGCGTCAGTTCATGACAGGCTGCCTTTAAGATGTGGACGGCGGCCTCCTTGGGTATGTTCCCAGCGTCTTCTGATTTCATCCTTTCCGCTCATGTTGAACTGAACCTCACCTCGGCTCCTAAGCATACAAATCCCATGCTGGTGTTAGCAAGAGGTTGCATTGGGTAATTTGGGAATGAGATTAAAATGATTAAGGACTCTGAAAATGAAAATGCCAGCAATGGTTATTCCTCAACAGTTAAATCTGGCCCATGCCACCATACTGACTTATCATCAGAGTATAAATTTTATTGTGTGTTCATAAAATTTCCTTTATTGATTAAATCATCAGTTACTTTTTTATTCTTGGTTCATCTAGTCTCTTTTGGAAATTAGTGTGTTACGTACTTTTAAAGGTTTTTTTGCCATCTGGTTTTTAATCTTTTTCAATTTCTACTTTCCAAAAATGATTGCTACATTATTTTATTATTAATAGGTGGTAGGTATTTATTATGAATTATGTGTTTCAGCATAAAACATATAATTCTTATTTATTTGTTTATTTTTTGTTTTAATGCTTTCTGGCTTGAATTTTGATTTGGCTTACCTGCTGGAAATACTATAATTCCAGTTTGTTATTTTTATTTAACTGTTACAATTGACTTTATAGTTCTTCATTTTATTTTATTTGTGTCTTTAAGAGTATAATATCACATATGACTTTGTAAGTAAAATCAAATTTTTCATGCGCTATGTGTTTTGTTATTGTTTTTGATGACTGTTACCTTTGAAATGAACTGTCATATTATGTGTGGTTACCATACATAGTATATTTTCTATGCTTCTCTAAGTGATTTCTTGTTTTTGCTTTATTATTTTTATTTTTTTGAGACAGGGTCTTGTGTTACAGTCCAGCCTGATCCTGAACTCAATAAGTGGCTCAGGTCAACCTTGAACCTGTGGCAATCCTCCTGCTTTACCCTCATGAGCATTGAGATTACTGGTGTTTGCCAACACACCTGGCTTATATAGTGCTTGGGAGTCGAACCCACAGCCTTGTGCTTGCTAGGCCAGGGGCACTTTAACCACTCACCTGTACTACCAGCACCTTCTTTGTTCTTTAAACATTAAGTTTTATATTTAAGAAGTTTATAGTTCTATTTCTAATGTTACTTTTGTATTTGTATTTTATATTTTATGTATTAGTTAACTTTCTATATTAAAATTTATTGTTTTGGTTGGTGTTAACTGCTAACTTTTAGTGAAACTCAAATGTTCAACAATCAATGTAGCTATTCAACTTTTATCTATTTTTCTTTTCTATTTTTATTAATTAATTAATTAATTAATTAATTTTTTGAGACAGGATCTTACTCTGTAGTCCTGGTTGGTCTTGAGCTTACTATGTAGCCCAGGCTGGCCTCTAAGTCATGACATCCTCCTTTCTCACCTTCCTGAGTGCCGGAATTCCAGGCCTGTGCCACCACACTTGGCTTATGAGGTGCTGGGGAATTGAACTTAGGGCCTTGTGTTTGCTAGACAAGCTCTGTGACTGCTGTGAAATTATTCCTCCAGTGATCTCCTCTCATTTCTTCAGTTACAGTATTTCTTTTTTTAAATATACTATTTATAGATTGTTATTTCAGCCTCATTTCCACCTTTGGTTTTGTCTTACATATTTACTTACATATGTAATTTGTTCACCTGCAATGCTTTAACAAACATTTTTTTTTTCAATTCTCTCTTGATTGAATAAAGGTCATTATCTACTAGATTTCTCAAGAAGAGCTCATGTTATAGAAAGCTCCAGTGTTTGAATGTTTAAAGTTATTTTGCTATAGGCCCAGATACGATACTGGAAGAACAATCTGGCTAGGTAAAAAAAGGCAGTCATATTTCCGGTAGCTGAAAATGCTACTACATTGTTGCCTGCTCTACATGTCGTTTTGCTGGACTAAATTTTTATTCTTTTCAAAATCTTTATTACTACTGGTGAGAGGCCTTGAAGATATTTTCAATCTTAAAGTCTAATATTTTTAAAAAATGTATCACTGAATGCAGCTGTTAAATTTTCCTTAAAAAATGAGATTTTTCAATTTGTAGGTTGAAGTACCATTTTATTTCTGGACATTTTCTTATATTTTACATTAGTTTTAATACCCCTATTGAATTCTTTGTCTAAATTCTGTAATTATGTACCTGCTGAAATTTTTTGTGTGTTTCCTATTTTTCTCTATATTTTCCTTATTTTTAGCTGTATTTTTTAACATTTTCAGTTGCTTCTCTGCATTTTTTTCTATAACCTTTACTAAATTTTCTTTGAATTTATTCTCCTTTGAGCATCTTATTTAATTATAAATTTTATATTATATTTTTATTATGCTTAAGTTCCATCATTTATAATTTAATTCCTATCTTTTGTACATATATATTTTATTTTTGAATTTATTGTTCAGATTTTACTGTCACATCTGTGTGTGTTTGTATGTGTGTGCGTGTATTTGAAGGCCATTTAATCTATAGTGTTGTTTTTCTTCTTAGCACTTAATTCTGTGATTAGGGATGGGAGGAAGAATAATTACTAGCAGGATTTTTAAATTTTCATTTTCTATTTAATAGTATTTTATGATAAGAGCTGCCTACATTCTGTGTTTATTTATTTACTTTTACTTACTTTTTAATTCATTTTTGAATATGACTGGTATTTTCAGGTTGTTTCTGAAATTCTTATTCAAGAGCACATTTTATAAAAAGTTGCTGTACTTTTAATGAAAAAAATCTTTCTTTTTCTTCTTTTTTCACTTGCCTCTCATGAAGGTAGGATGGTTTCCTTGATATTTTTAGCTTACATTTCTGTTGAGGAATGATTCAAGTTCCTCTGTTTATGCTTTTATCCCCTGCCACACAATTTTCAGTCTTTCCTTCCCTTTCAACATTGTCTCCTCCAGAAGTATCATTCTTCCCAGCCTGCCTCCTTGAGCCTTGCGTACTTGGGAAGGAACCTCTGGTCCTTTTCCTACAGTCAGTGCTCTGATGCATTAGGAGTTTCTTTCAGTACTTTTCCCCATAAAACATTTTTCTCTTTCTGAGGGTTTTGTTGGTCTTAATTTGCTCTCTGTGTATTACAATGTAACAGGATATCTTTATGTTTCTCTAAAATTTTTGCATCAGGATTTGATAACTAGACATGCTGGCAGTGGGTTATTAATTTTATCATTTTTACATGCAACTCAAACATTTTATACTGAAAGAATGGAGATTTTTGTTTATGCACTTGTTTATTATTTCTATAATTTAGTAGAACTGTTAGAGAAGAGTTGATTTAGGCTATTTTCCAACTACCTGAGTGTCCCCTTGTTCCTGTTTTAGGATGAGAAAACTAAGTCGAAGGAAGTTGGAATAACTATAAAAACCCAGCTTATACATAGCATTGCCTCTTCAGCACGCTACCTACTGTTCCTGAAATTATAAATATAGTCTAAATTTGCAGCGCATTCAATCAACATGTATTATTCATAGCAATGCTAATAATGCAGGAAGCAAACTTAGCATGGGTGCGGATCAGAACAGCAACGTGATCAAGTTGTTTTAGGGACAATATTGCATCATGTAGGTCCATGTCACTAGTGATACAAAGTGATTAGGTCAGGGAAGATAAAGTGTGGAAATAGGGAATGCGACATGGACCAGTGCACACAACAAGAGAAACCAGTTTCAGTGTCTGTAAGGGAGGTAGGAAAAAAAAATCTTAGTGAGGTTAGGATAGTGCCATTCATTTCTAGAGAAAGACAGTAGCATACACATTAGCTCAAAGCCAGGATAAACTCCATTAGGTAGATGGATGTGTGCTTTTCTAAGAACTTAAAAGCCAAATAAAAACTATAGGATATAATCAATCTTTTGGATTACCCTCTCTATTATTAATTTAAAAATCTGAGTGTTTCGATTTTTTCAGCATATAGAAATTTGTTCTGAAATATATAATGTTTTATAATATTTATATTTTATTCATATAGATTTCTGAAATATAATGTGCATCTACTGCTAAGGTCAAAGCAAGCACTTGCATACGCCTCTCTTCCAAGGAGCCGTATCCTCAACCTGCCTGATGTGTTCTGAGACAAGATCAGGAGCAGTCAGTGCGCCAGGGCTCTAGTCTGCAAAACGTACCTACAGAGGATCAGTCACTTCCAAATACTTGAAGCCACAGTTATTTTTGAAGCTGCGTTGCTCGTTGGGCAGGGGCAATGAACTCGAGCACAGTCTTCAAAATGAGTAAAGTCCTGATGCTGCTGCAGCTGTTTTTGAGTGCGGCAAGCCTGCAAGACCATGTTCATGGTGTCGGCTCAAATTTACACTATAGGAGTCATGACAATCATAAAACATTAGCAATTGTAAAACTTGAACTAACCAGCAGTATGTGTTTGTGATGATAGAGCATACTTATGGTCTACTATTTTATTACTATCATTAAATTAAACTGATTTTTAAAAATAATCTAGGTAACTGAAAAGGTTCCAGAGGCATAGCTACTAACACAGAGACTTCTATGAAACCAGTTGGCAAAACATTGAGCTTGAAGACACAAGAGCTAAAAAAGCTTATGTTTTGTCCTTCATGATGTAAGTTGGTCAGCAAAACCTGTTTCTCATACTTCCAGTTATTTCATCACAGTTAAGCTTTCTTCCTTGCCACCATGGGTTATTTAACTTCAGTTGAGGTTCAGTTTCTTGGTCTGTTAAATAAAGACCACCTGGTCTCGTTCCATACATGTCTCTATTGAAATACACTTTACATATGAAAATGGTGTTTATGTATTTTTCAGGTTGTGGCATAAAGAAAATTTTCTTCTAACATCAGTCTCATTTTCTGCAACACTCTAATTTGTATCCTTCACATTGCCACCGACCCCTCCCTAATTTTACAAGCTGTGTAATCGTGCACGCCACTGGAACTCTTTGTTCTGAGTTTTTCATGTGTAAAATGAGCAAAGTAACAAATGTATCTCACACACACCTATCAGTTAACTAAATTATAAATAGAAGTTTCATTGCACCCAATAACTTAAGTATTGAGCTAGACTTTGAAATGATTAATTTATTTGCTATTGATCTTTTCATAGTCTCAGTATTCAGAATTAAAATAACCTATTTGCATACTGTTAAAGGAAGAATTAAATCACATTTACAATCATTCTGAAAGGAAAGCTAGTAGTTCTCCACTCCTGCCTACTCTTTGCCTTATCTAAACAAGGTGAGGACTGAGTATCACTGATAAGTCGCTCCTACTGTCCAAGTCAGCAACTAGAATGAAGCTACCTCAGGATATTTTAATGAAACTCAATAATATCTGACTATTTACACATTATTCTTATAATCCTCCCTTTTCTATGAGCTTTTTGTGGTTACTTTACTTAACCCCCTGTAGCAATGCTGAGAAGTAGGGACTGCTGTTACACTCATTTTACAGTTAAGAGAATTGAGAAAGGCAGAATTACATAATCAGCCCAAGAGCAACTAACAAGTAGCATAAAAATTTCCCACTGTTTTGGAAATAGTTAACATAAATAGGCAGAAGTCAGAAGAGAAAGCCGGAATAAAATGATCATAGTTGAAAGATTCAGCATTCAGAAAGAGTATCTACTTTGCTGTCATATTTCTCCAAAGGTCTCTCAGTTGACTAGTGACCTCCCTCTATATTTAGAAAACCAAAGTGAAATGACTTCCCAACACTCAAAGACAGTACATGAGGCTGTGCTATGAAATTTCACTCCTAACGCCCCAGTGCTGAGTTTGAATGCTACCTAAGTTATGTCCAGCTGTTGCCTTGTAGCTTGGCAACTCTGCATCGGTTCACGGTGACATTTTGTGCTGGGTGCTGTGAGCCCAAAAATAGACTATGCTTTTGACCAATATTTGTACATTATCAATTTTATTTGATTCTGAAACTCTTAATGTATTAAGTATTAAGACTCTTGCAATCTGTTAATGTACACTTTACAGCAAGCACTGAAATATCCTCTTTGCCTAACTTAGATTTGATATTTTAATGTGTTTCTTACTGCCATGGGTAAAAACCCAAAGACAGAAGATACAATGAAAACACTTTCATAGATTTATTCTATGTCAGACACAGTTCTACCCAGTCTACCCACTTAACTCATTTACTTAACTCATTTAAATACACATTAAATTAGTACTACTGAACATGTATGAGTATTCTTATTATCATTACCATCTTATAAACACAGATACCATGGCATTATGGTTAACTGTCTTCTAGGTTACTTATAAGGGGAGTGAAAGTTACAGTCAATTGGTAAGGTCAAACCAAGACAGTCTGAGTAAATGGACCAGGTGTGTAATGCCTAAGCTGCACCGTGATGAAATGATGCTGTTATTATAATACATCATGGCAGACACAGAATCGTGTCTACTACTCAGAAACTCATTCCATGTGTTAACCTAATTTATGAACATTTGCTGAACACCATTTTTCCTACACACCCTCTGGTATCTGGGAACACCATGTTAAATGAGGTTGAGGTGAACTCTTGAGATGAAGGCACATAAATGACTAAATACAATATCCAGTATAGTCCATGTACAAAGATCTATAGGAGAAAGAATGTGACTGTACTTGGCACAAATACCCTTACTGGGGGCAGGGGACAGGAAAGACATTTAAGGAACAGAAAATAGAATCCAAAAACGGGCAAGCGGAGTGAATTTTAAAACCAAAACTCATTTTTTAATCGCATGGCATAAATGATGATTTAATGCTACAAGACTATGAAGAGTTTTATCAGTCAGGTTTCTGTAGAATATATAAAAGTGACAACAAAGTCTGTTTAATACAGGGACAATTTAGTGAGATGTGGGAGAATTAAAATTACCATTCAAAAAGGAGAAGCATTATAATTTCCAGCAACTGAAAGCTGTTACCGAATCTCTCACCCGAAGGAATAAAGAGTGTAGCCGTCCCTGGCACCTGACAAACCTACCATCCTGGGAGAGAGTAGTCCAGACAGTAGGAGCCATGACTTTGGAGGTGGGCACACAGCCTTGGCCAATGCAGGGCTCAGCGGGACAAACTATGTGTATTCTGATTTATTTTTCCTCTGCATTCCTCAGTTTCCTGCTGGTGTTTGCACTGACCAAAGAGCACCACAGAATACAGGTGATTCACAATACAGGTGACTCCAGCCCTCCTGGAGCCTAGAGGGGGGACAGGAGGGGAGACCTGGCTGTGGGAAGACTCACAGCTTCCCATCACTGTCTAAAAACTTCACCATCCCCAAGGGCATCATGAAATGGTAAGAACGAGGCAAAATAAAGGCTTTTCTAGAAAACCTATGAAATTACTGAAATTGCCAGTGTAAACATAGAAGCTGTGTAAAAAATCTTTTTAGAGCTTCTAAGATGCAAAATTCTCACCACCTTTAGTATTCTTTTCAGTAATACTTTAATTTTTTTCTGATTAAAAAGACATATTTTCATCTATGAAATTCAACTCTAATGACTGCTTTCTTAGAGTTTTTATTTTTTATTTTTTTGTGATTGGTTAGATCAATGTAATTAATTCTCTGCCTTGAAACTTTCTTGTATCTCTTTTCTTTTCCTCTTTACCACTGCTAATATTTTAGTGACAGGTCTTATCAACCACAACTCCACACACAGAGCCCGGCTAAGCTCTCTGAATACAATCAAAAACAAATTCAGATACTGAAATCAGAAAATTTACAGAGAAAGATCCTTTTCCAATGACGTTTTTTCAATTTGCATGTAATTTGTGAAAAACTTAACATTGCAAAATTAGCACTTAATCTCCAGCCAGTCTTTTCTTTTTTTGGTTTCTGTTAGCAAGATTCATTAATTAAGGTGAGAATTTAGATGAATCTTGTTCCACTGAATAAGGAAATCAGAATTTGATCTTTGTGTAAAAATTAGATGTTCAAAGAAATCCATTAATCAGTACTGTTGTTCTTCCTATGGAATTAAGTTTCAAGTGTTTAGTATTTTTTCTCTTGCTAAAGTTTCTTTCACCTTGCTCTCAGTAAAGATTTAAATTGTGCCAATTTCTTATTTATTAATTTTTTTCTTTAGTAAGCACCGGAAAATGGACTAGGTTCTCAAAATTGCCGCTGAGGGCATAAAAGACACCAAATGCTTCAACAGCAGCCAGTATCTCTTTGCTTTCTCTCCTTCCACTTCCCATAATCCTGCAGCAATCAGGAGTTTTAATGTATAAACGGAGGGGTAACATGGAGAAAAAATAGGAAGTGCTAAACGATAAAGTACTATTCTTAGTACCTAAATATCAGTTTTCTAGTCACATACGAAATAATTAACTCTTTCATCATTATGGTTATTAATTAAGGGTAGTGAGTATTTAACTACCTAAAAATTAGCTATATTTAAAACAATAGGGAATAGACCTAATATTTATTTCCTAAAATATCAGTGATAAAAATACCTATAAAATATGAATATAAATCAGGATGTAAGCATATAAGATATATTACATATCTTACCTAGATGATCCTGATTTAAGATGGTATTGCTTTCAAAGTTACAATGGGGCAAAGGCTATATGCATTCATTTGAAGGTCTCCTTATTTTCTGGATGTTGGGGAGGGCAGGGTCTGTCTCTGAAGTCCAGGCTGGTCCTGAACTCAGTATGGAGCCCAGACTGGCTTTGAAAACAAAGCACTCAGCCTCCCGAGTGCTAGGATTACAGGAATGTGCTACTATGCCCAGTTTAGGTGGTGCTGGGGAATCAAACCCTGGGCCTTGAGCTTGCTAGACAAGCTCTTTCACTATTGTGCTATTACTCCAGCTTCTAGAAGATATCTATTGTGGGTTGGATTGGAAATGTCCCCCAAAATTCTCATGTATTTAAATGCTATAGATTGTCTATGGAACCATGTGCTCTTGGTAGATAGGTGCTTAGTCTGGAGGGGTTGATTACAGGCGTGTAAGTTAGGATTAATGGCATGTAGTGGCCACACCTTCCGCACCTGGATGCAGGAGGGAGTAATCACTGGGAGGAGACCTGGAAGGATACAGAAGCTGCTTCCTGCCTTCCTTGAGCACTAGGACTGGTCTCAACTTGCCTTCCTGTTTGTGATGTCGTGAGAAGCCGCCTCCACCTCTGCCTCTGCCATGTACTTCCATTGCTGCCAGCAGCTCCTGAATAGACAGTGACCTTCTGAAATTGTGAGCTAAAATAAGCCTTTCCTCCCCTAAATTTGTGAACATCTGGCATTGAGTCACAGCAACAGAAAAGTAACTAAGACAATATCCTTAAGCCGGACTAAAATTAGGACCTCATACATGCTAGGCAAGTGTTCTACTACTGAGCTATATCCCCAGCAGAAAAACAAGACAGCGAATTTTGAATTGTGATGTTTCTCCTGAGTAGCGATAATCTCTTAAGTTTGGGGGCAGAGCCAGAGGCACAGGGGCATGTGGCCAGTCAATCAGGGAAGGAAACAAGACTCCTGTGTTGAAACTGTTACTAAATCAGGATATTCTAGAGATTATGTGTGTTGAATGCATTTTGACTAAAGATATTTTCAGTTTATGATGAGTTTATAAAGACATATCTCTACTTTAAGCTAAGGAACATCTATAATTATATATATATATATATATATATATATATATATATATATATACTGATATATTTATTTATTTATGCACAAGTACATACATATTTATTACATATGAATATGCTTGCAATACATGTACTTTTTTATCAGTTCATATCAGGACATTTGAAAAACTGAGGACTGTGAGCCAGATCTATCTGCCTGTTAGACTACCTGCAGGACTGCAGCTGGGCTCTTCTGAATACTACATGAAATTCTACCAACAAGTATTTGAATACTTAATTAATGCCTAATCATCTTGCATGTTTATATAAAAGCACAGAAATTCAATTCATGACTTATCAAAGAATTTTTGATAAAACTAAACATACATTTAAGAAATAACAGTAAATGTTGAATATACATGAATTTAAATTATTTTGTGGCATATAATTATTGTAGGACTTAATGAATGAAAATACCAAACAAGTTATTATGGCTTTTATAAAAGAAATAATCTGAAGAAGCTATACCATTTTTTTCATGTACTGAGAAGACAGAGGAAACAACAACTAAGGCTTTGCATAAAACTTGGTATATTTTAAAGTGAAGGCTATTTAAAGAGATAAGAATACAAGACTAACTTATTGAGCACGATGAAGCATACCTTTGTTCTGCATCCGGTTGGAATTCTATACAACAAGAGACTGCATGATTATGCAATGTGATGTTTATATGCTATTGGTGGCAATTTAGAGTAATGTCTGTGAGTATATTTTTTGATCTTGAATATCTTGAATATTCCAGAATTTAATTTCTTCATCTGTAAATAAGAAAAATTACCTACATTGTCCATTACATTTGAGAATTTTAAATAAGATAATACACATAAGCTGCTTTGACTACTGTTCAATTACTCTCAACTGATGAATAGTATAATTAGCAATCTGCCTGTCAGAATCCTACTCCAATGTGTTGTGTGGAAGAGGGTAGGAGAAAGATGGAAAGAGCTCACATTCAGTAAGACTGTTTTTTTTTTTAAGTGGTTAAATCTGCCTCTACTACAAGAGTGATTTTTGAAAAAAATTAAAAATGATATTCCACTGCCCAAGATGGCAAACCCAACTTAGGAATTTATCTTTTTCCTTTTTCTACATTTCCCCAAAAATGAGAAATAAAGAGGGGGAAAAGAAGCTTCTCCTTTTTTTAATTAATCATACAGTTCGAAATGGGGAAGTTACAAAACATTTATTTTTAAAAGTTGACTATTTAATACTCAGGAATGTAAAAATGTGTTCTTTTTAGTACCAGGTCTACCGTTTTGGTTTTTCAATTATCCTCTGTGTCTTATGTTGCAATAACAATGAAATCTAGTCTGAATAAAAATAAAAGTAAAAGTGATTCTTTTCTTAAGGGTTGGGAAGAGTTGCTTGGAGATCTGTTGTGCTAGTAAAGGTTCCAGGCTGCCATTAGCCTCCTTCTTTGCAACTTGCTTTCTCTGGGTCAGTGGGTACTCGGCAACTCACCCTTCTTATTAATTATTGCTTTCACCTTTAATAAAAAGGCTGGAAACTGGACCACATACACAAATTCCATTTCCATCCCTTGCTGCCGGGTTTCACCTAGGCCAAGTGGATGTTTTGCAAAATTCAGGACGACTGCCGCTGTACTCACATATGGAGAGTAACGATCTCAGGCTGAGGCTTTCACCCCTATTTTTCGTGCACAACATTTCAAGTCAGCGGATCTCTATCAATGATCCCAGAGGCCAAATATTTAAGAAATGATCGTTATTATTTTGCAAAAGGCTTTGCCTACATAAAACTATGCGACTGGAATTTTTTTCTCAGAGTTTCTCTGTCAACAGCTTTAAATTGAACACACACTGCTGCTTCTTTCCATGATTCTGTGGAGCAGCCTTGCTGCAGTCCCTTCTCCTTGCCGCTGTGCCTGCAACCTTTTCTACGTCCAGGAGACCAACTGTCAGGGCCTACAGCTGAGACAGGAACTGAACCTAAATAGACGAGGGAAGGCGGAGAAATCCATGGGGACCCGATGGGGTTATCCAAAGGACAGCAAGTGCTGTGCACTGCTGCTTTCTGACGTGTGACTGGGCCGCCCTAAAAGAAACCTCAGAGGTCTGGGACATTGACGTTGGTGTTGCCGTAGCGAGAGTCTCCGCAGTTTGGCAACACTTTCACCTTAAGCTTTAGAAGTACCTGAAATAATGTACGTTTCATTTATCAACTGAAATATTATTTCAGAATGTTTTGACAGAAGTACATGAGAAGCCAGAAGTAATTATAATATTGAAAAGGAAATAAAAAGAAAGAAGGGCAAATAGGATTGTCTGTGAATTCCTTACTCCTGAGTTTCTCAACTAATAGCTTCTGTACTGTTTAGAAATCCAATAACCTCAGTGAACCTTGAGGGTGGAACCAGAGAGGATGATCATGCAATTTTGATTAGTCATCAGGTTATGCTTGGGTATAATTCTAAAGCTAAATATAAACGATCATTTGATTATCACATCTGTGACCACTATCCGGGGCTGACTGCTACGCTGCTCTTCCGAAGGTCAGCAATCTTATCCTTACTCAGGACAAAGTGCGTAACGAAGAAACAGGAGGAAAATCTACTTAGAATGGTTGGCGTTTGTCTCCTGGACACCGACAGGAAGATCGCCAGTTTACTTTCAAAAAGACAAAGACAGAACTTTCAAAAGCAAATTGGTCTGTGGAATGCATTAGGGTTTATTATTTAAATTCCAGTAAAGGAGATAATATGAATGCTGTGCAACGAATTCATGAAAGTAATGTATCAAAATGCAGTTACTATAATTATAATCATGCACAATTAGGAAGACATCCACTCTCTTGTAGACATGTACTGGCTGCAGATATTAACATCAACATAACACTGTGCTATGTAGCAATCACGGTGATGGGCAATTTAACTTATTATTAGATGGATTCACAGTTGCAATGAAGTGTTTCTGCTAAGGATTAATAAAATATTAACTCTTATAGCATATCAAATTCTTGATGCTGTCCCCAGAAATAATGTTTTTAAGTTTCAGCAGTATAAAGATTTTTAGACCTTGACTGATTCAAAAGAAAGTGCATTATTTTGGATTCCATTACTACAGTGGATACTAAAAATAGATTTTGGTATTAATTATATTCATTAAATTAAAATTATATTATTCACCAGATGTTTTGATGCATGTAGAAACCTGCTCATACTGCCATAACAAAGTACCATAGTTAGGTAACATTAATGATAGAAATTTATTTTCTCAGAATTCTTGAGAAGTCAGGGGCCGGAGGAATAGCACAGCAGTTACAGTGTCTGTCTAGCAAGTGAAGGGCCCTGGGTTGAATTCCCCAGTACCACATAGCTGGGCGTGGTGGCATATGCTGGTGACCCCAGCACTAGGAGGCTGAAGGAGGATTACCACGAGTATGAAGCCAGCTCGTCCTACATAGTGAGTTCAAGAGCAGCTTGGACTACAAAGTGAAACCTTCCGGAACAACAAGAATGTCAGTGTGGCAGAAGGGCTACTTTCTGATGACTCCTCCCTCCTGGTTTTCAAATAGCCACATTCTTCTTTCCGCACGTAGCCTTTCACACACTTGCTCACTAAGGAAGAGAGACCTCTGGTCTCTTCCTCTTCTGGCAACAACAGCAGCTAAATAAAGTTGAGGCCTCAGGCTTGTAACTTCCCTTAGCCTTAATGACCTCCTTTGAGGCCCTGACCCCAACATAAGTCATATTAGGCATGACTTGATGGCTCCAAAATACGAATTTTGGGAGTATGCTATTCAGTTTGTAGTGGAATATATAAGCAGAAAGGCATTCTCCTTTTCACTCATTTTTTTAAAAGTATTGATGAAAAATATGTAATTTTTTAAAAAGTTTTTACTTTGTTAAGAAGCAAACTAAGAGCTAAAGATAGCATGTTGTTTCTGGTAATAAAGGTCTTTTTTCTGCAGCACTAATGAAATTATGATAAGTTAAGTAATCCTGTTTAGTTGCAAGACAATTTCACTCGTGGGTTTCTAATACAAAGCACTGCATGGATTTAGTTGGTCTCAAATACTATGGCAAAACGCCATAAAATACATAGCTTTTAAATAACAAAAATTGATTTCTGACAGTTCTGAAGACTGGAAAGTTTAAGATGGAAGGACGAACAGACTGAGTGCCAAGTAAGCACGTGTTCCTCCCAGACATTACCTCTTCTCCGTGTTCCCGCACGGTGGGAAGGAGCAGGACAGCCCTCTGCGGTGGCTCTTCTGATATCACTGATTTCACTCACAAGGGCCTCACCTGATGCCCTAGTTATCTCCCAGATATTATCTTAATACTATCATCACCAAGACATGTGAAAACTGTGACCTGAGAGTCAGAAACATCTTCGTTTAGTAAAAATAACATTAAAAAAGAAAGTTTTGTGTTTATGTAGATGAACTTTATTGCAGCCCAATTGAATGTGACCTAGTCAGGCACGTATAACCTGTGGCCCACAGATTGTACAAAAATGCATCTAGCACACTTTGAACATTTTGCATTTTGTGTACGTAATTTTGTGATGCTTTTCAAACACCTTAGAATTCTTAACCTATCCAATGACATTTATTAATCTTATTAATTGAGAAATAACTGGAATTTAACTCCTCCTAGGGACTCTGTCAGTATTTCAACTAAATGGTACTTTTCCCTTTGTGATACACACTCAGATTTTAGTCCTTTATAATAAACTACACAGAATTTTTCTCTATTTACTTTTCAAACCTGTCAACATCTTTGATCTCTCTACATCAGGCTTTTAGTGCACAGAAAATGTTTAAAATCAGTTGATTAATGAATTGTCAAATAAAATATGCCTTTTAAATTATGTATGTGATAACTAGTCCATTTGTTGAAGAAAAGAATCAAAGGTAAACATACATTTCTGCCAAATCAATATGCATTTCACAAAACTAAATTTTGTTCCAATGCTGGACTTATCCCAGACTCTAGACAGCCACTGCACACTGGAGAAAATGAACACCCCATTCCTGTGAAGGTAAATTTATTGAACAGCTTCTCTGTCTTTGGCTCAGCATAAAGCACTGCTGATCTACAGATGAATCAGGTTCAGTCTGTGCTCTAATGAATGTCGTCACCTAATAGAGGAGTCAGGCTTATGCAGATAGATGACTTAAAACATTCAGTGAGTTTGATGTTTTGCAAGAATGTGAAAAGAAATAGTTATGTCTCTAGGGAAGAGCTGTCCAATTGGATATCTGGAAGTCCCCCAGACTGCATCAACTTGGTAAGGTGCACACAGCAAGGTTCTCATTTTACTGGAGCGATAACTTTGTCTTAATACTTTATGAATTTGAGGGTCACATTTCTACCAATGAGTCTTCTACAGAGTCACAATAGCGTTTTCACCTATAGTAAGCAGATCAGTCTCATGACCCAGTTGTAAATTGGAGTAGTAGCTCTGAAATTATTAGGATGTGACTTACAAGAGTTAATAACTTTGTGTGTTCCTAATTTTGTAATTTCATAAAATTGTAACAGTGCTAATATCTACCTCTATAGTTGTGACACTTCAATGAATATATACATCTATGCACATATATATACGTGCATATATTGTGTCCCCAAAGTTAACCCACATAGAAAATATTAAAACATTACACAATATGAATTATGAGTTTGTTCACTTTCCTTATGTACAATGACTTTTGGGATACCCTATATAATTATGACAATAGTTTCTTTTATCCATAATCTGAACATACTATAATTTGAACATTAAATGTTATGGATGGGTAACTTTGGTATACAATGCACAGCAGTGTGATAGCAGTTAAGAAACATGAGCTGGTAGATTTAATTATTCATTCATTTAATCATTTGTCAATATCTATTGAGCACCTAATATAAGTCATTCATTACACTTAATAGTGGTGATTTAATAGTCAACAAACCATATTAGCATCTTCCTGTAACAAGCTTACATTGTAACAGAAAAACCTATTAAATAATTATACTATGATATGATGGCTAATAATATATGAGGAAGTACATGATGGTAAATTTTATGTGTCAAGATGACTGAATCATGGCATGTTGAGATATTTGGTCAAACATTTTTCTAGTTATTTCTGTAAGAAAATTTTAGAATAAGGTTAACACTTAAATTGATAGATTAAATAAAGCAGTTGGCTTTCGTTAATTTGGGCAAACTTTATCCTATGAATTGAAGGACTAAATAAAAGAAAATGATTGATCCTCCTCTAAATTAGGGACATTTTCTTCTTCTTGAATGCCTACAGTCTGAAAGGTGGCTTTTTCCCTTACCTTTAAACTTGAACTGTAGTATCAATTCTTTCTGATTTTGACCCGCTGGTGATCAGATGAAGATTACATTATTGGCATTCATGGTCCATGGCCCTTGGACTTGTGTCATAGCTAAATCATAAACATCAACAGCATCAAGATCTTTCTTCCTTCCTGTCTTCCTTCCTTCCTTCCTTTCTTTCTTTCTTTCTTTCTTTCTTTCTTTCTTTCTTTCTTTCTTTCTTTCTTTTTGTCTTTCTTTCTTTCTTTCTTTTGAAAAGGTCTCGTTCTGTCCAGGCTGATCCTTGGACTCACTGCAATCTTCCTGTCTCAACCTCCCAAGTGTTGGCATTACAGCTGTGCACCACCAAATTCAGTTCATGTGGTGCTGGGAAACTCAGGTACTTAGTGCTTGACTTAGTGCTTGCTAGACAAGCATTTTAACTGCTGAGTCACACCTCCAGACCCACTATCTCCTTTGTTAAGTCTATAGCTTGCCAAGCAACCCTGCTGATCTTGGGACATACCAATCTCCTTGATCATGTGAGTCTATTCCTTTCAGTAAATCTCTCTACTACCTCTCCCTTTACCTCTCCCCTTCTGTTTTTCCCCTACACCCTTAATTCTATTGGTTCTGTCTCTGAATAATCCTAATATTATGAAGAGAATTTTATTTTCAACATTTTCTTTCATACAGATGAAGATTAACCAGGATTTTTCTGCACATAATCTGGATTTTTCACTCATTTAATTTTCCTGTCAAAAATTTTAAAAAAAGGTTAAAGGAGATTTTACTATAATAAAACTGGGTATTCTATCCCTTCTCTATTCTTCCTCACTTGCCTTCAGCATATTGAGACAGGACTGTGCTTAAGTGTCTGTCATGAGCACATGAACAGACATGACTCAATGAATGTGTGATGTGCTTACGGGCAATGTTTACAAAGCTGAAACAGACATTACACAGAATAGTGTTAAATAACTTACAGTGAAGTTCTGCCTAGTACTTAAGCCTGATCCTTTGTCACAATCTTCCATTAACATGTAAACTCAACCTACAGGCAACAATCTACTGAGATTTTAGCTAAGATTTCGGTCCAAGCACCTAAGTCCAGCAGGGGTTTGTTCCATGAAGTAGAAATTAGATACTCCAATTCTCTCTAACGTAAGAAAGAGATGCCTCAAGTCCAGAAACACTGACAGCAGGTGGCTTGTGAAGAGCCAGGTAGATCCTGGCAACAAGGTGGGAGAAATATGAGAGGTAAGTCTCCAAAGAGCTATGAGCAATAAGTCTCTCCATTTGGAACAATCCTGGGTCTCCCAAATGAGTCTCTGTGTTGTTTGCACTCAAAACATCCGGAGTTATCAAGCTTGGGTATTCAGCAGCTTTTGGCAGTTCTTGCTGGGTTATCAAGAGTTTTGCACAACACTCAGCTGACATTTATGCTAATTAATGTGGCACTTATATCTACTAACTCCTGGTCATGCAGTATCTATCATGGTGGGGGATTTGGATGGATAGTTTCAATTTCATGCTGTAGGCTGAAAGTTGCCACTTACTGGCAAATATAATCTATATCGTTCAAAACCAACTTTATTAGCAATGGATTTTTTCTTCCATTCGCCACAGTCTTTTGTTTAATTCTATTTGTTTTAGAACTCAAGAGAGGAAGAGGGAGTGGCTTTGTGTGTGTGTGTGTGTGTGTGTGTGTGTGTGTGTGAGTGTGTGTGTGTGTGTGTGTGTGTGTGTGTGTGTGTGACTTGAATTCCAAAATAACTGTAATCCAGGAGGGAAAAAGCACATTAATGAAAGCCTAAATCCAACCTGAGGTGAAGGACAGGCCTAGTGACAGACATGGCTGCCTGGGCACTGCTGATTAGTACAGGGAGTGGGACCTTCCTCTCCCATACCTAGAGGAGAATGACATATGGCTCTTTCTAATTGCCCATTACCCATGTTGCCACTGCCCACATTTATACAATTCTAATTATATTTTTACATGTCAAGGTCATTAGACATATCAAATAAGTCAATTTTCCTTTTAGGTTATATCCTCACTTGTTGTAAAGGATATATTTCAATAATAATTACTTTTTCACTCTACAATTTTCTCATTCAGTAAAAATAAGAATAGCTCTAAATAATGGAGTGTTTATCTGTGAGGGCCATAAAATGTTATGTGAACAATTTCATTTGATAATTACAAAACTTTACTAGGAATGATGTTACTACCCTGATATTTACATAAGAAAATTGAAGAACAAGAGTGCAAGAGTCAGTTCCAAGGTCATTTAGCTAGTGAGAAGCCGAGCCTGGGTGGAAACCCACTCTATTGTTTTAATTTAGGTGTTTATACTACCAATAATTATTATTACTTCCTTAAATATCAAGTTATTTCTAATTTAGAGGTTATTCACTTTTATCCGTGAGAGTAATTTTAACTAAACATCTAAACAAATTTATATAAGACAGGAAAATTTCTGTAGTACTCTACAAAATTTCTATAGTAAGGAAAAACATTATAAAATATCTGATTTCTTTCCCTGGCAAAAGTGGCAAGTTATAAGACTTTTGAACAGGAAGTAGAATCCCTAGACTTTTGTGAAGAATATGGTATGCTTTTTCTGTCTGATTCACTTTTACATAGAATTAGCTGGGATGACTTGCCACATGATACAGGAAATCAATATGCACACAAGCCGACGTATGATTTTATGTCCTTTCCTAATGTCAAACTGTTCCTCCCTAAGACTTCCTTATGGATATTTTTGAAATTCAGAAATTTATGCTGGGAATTAGTTAAGTTCTCTTCAGAAAAAAAAATGCTAGCATTAACAGTATGCAAAGCATCATGCCAGAAACAAAGAACAGAAATTCTTCAAGGATATTTCAATGTCTTATATTATGATCTCTTACTCTTACTTGGAGTCACAGAAAAAAATATAATTTTAAATTGAATATCCTGTCTCATTTCTGTTTGTTTTGTTGCCCAATATAAATGTGAAGTGAGCCCTTCTACAAGCCATGTTTTTTGTTTTGAGCCATGGTGAAGATAAATACAGGCGAATAAGTAGGGGTTTTGTTTGTTTGTTTCTGGCCAGTGGATACCAAAATACGGTATTTGTACAAAATGGAACTACTCTATGAATATAGATATTATAGAAGCATTTGTATGAACACGAAGGCAACTTGAGACCATCACACTCAGTAAAGTGAGTCAGAAACAGAAGGTGGAATATCACATGTTTTCTTTATTCTGAGATGCCCAGAATACAGACAATTTATAGAGTAAAATAAGTGAGACGTTAAGAGCTGGGGGGAGGGTAGAGGCGACGGGAGGGTCAGATAAAGGAGGGGAAAGGATTATAATGATGCTGCAGTATATAATTCTCAAGCTTTATGTAACCATTGTACATCACATCTATACAGAAATAAAAATGGGGAAAAAGGATTTTTTTGTTCCTAACTACACTTTCAATAGTACTTAAAACATCATAATCACAACAAATAATTGAGAATGGTATTGATACCAGCATTTAGTTCCTTGGCATTTTATTTGATTGAAAGAACGTTCCAAGGAGTGAGAGGCTCCACTTATTTTAAATATCACAGATTATTTGCGAGTATCCCCTGATATTCTGGAACCTTTCTGAGACTGTGCAATTACCTGCTCCAAAGGAGCGCTTTCTGTGTAGATTCTTGGTGTGCCCCTGTTCTCCCAGGGTGGAGAGAGAAGAAGGAAAGAGAGGTGGTAGGAGACGCGGCACGGAGAGGGAGGAATTTGTAAAAATGTATCTTCCCCCAAGAGCCGTCTACTTTTGCATAGAGTTAATTTTAGTGGATGCTTCTGGAATGGAAGCTAGAATTCTGCTTTATGTTACTTGATCTGCCATATTTTAGTCAAATCCTATTTCCTGTAGAGATTAAGTGAAAATGACCTGGTACTGTGACTGAGTCTTTGTGTCCTTATTGTGGCCTTATTCTCCATTTTCAACCTGTGTATATAAAATGTTAATTTAGAACGGAAAACACAACCCTTTGGGGAAGATATGCAGAGAAAGAGGAGGAGAAGGGGGCTGAAGGAAATCTTTTACCAGCACTGTGAGTCTAGCCTGAAGAGAGAACAAGAAAAAAATAAAACTGGCTTTCTGTATTAGCTTGTCTTTCTGTAATTACAACAATCACTTTCAAGAACTGTCTGGATATTAGAGTGGTAAAACTAAAATCAATCTAATTATGTAGGATGAAGCTTCCTTTCATCAATTTCCATTACAGAGGAAACAAAATTGGCCATTACTTACCACTTCAATATTAATGCTGGCTGTGGCCCCACTGCGAGCCACTTAGATGCAGGCCATTTGCTAGGAATCTGAAAGTGACTCTTTTGACTATTAGTGCACACCTCCCAAAAAGAACAGAAGAGAGAAATCGCTATTTTTTTTTATCAATAAATGACATTGGGCTTAGACATGTAACCACAAACATGCAGAAATGATGTTTCTTTATCCAAGAAACTCAAAGGGTCCTTGTGAAGAGACTAGTTCAGAAATTGGTAATAATGAAACAATGTCATGAAAGCACTGACGGGGAGATTCGTGTATTGTTGAGGAGGAGTACATAACCGTCTCAGGATGTTTGTGAAAGATGGGCAAGGAGATGTTATCTAAGACACAGGTGAGATGCTCCTAGAGAGGAGTTAAGAGGAGAGACCGTTTCCTCTAAAAGAAAAGTAGGTGAATGCGAAGCTGTGATGTTGTGCATTTGCTGCATGGACAGCTAGGTAGAGACTGGCAGGCTAAAGGTGATGATGGCTACTTCGTGCTCTGTAAAAAAAAAAAATACTAAATTTTGCCTAATGAAACTTGGAAGAATTCCAGTGTTCATGAGCACTGGAGCTCCATTATATGACCTAAGTACCTGGTCGTCTCCCTGTTCTTCCAGATCCACTGTCTCATTTTTGCACTTTGACATATCCAGACTTCACCGAATGTCTTTCATTTCTAGTTTGGTTTGACCAATAATTTCAAGCAGAAAATCAGAAACAGAATGGGACTCAGGGTGAATTATTACTGACTGGGCTTTCTTCCGGTGAGGGCAGTTACAGATAATGTGCCCTTTGATTAGGCAGAGATTTCTATTTCTTCAGAAAAAGCCAACTCCACCTTCTCAATTTTTCCACAACTGAATAATCCTTTCCTCTCCTGTTCCCTTGGAGCCCAGAGCTGTGGACAGTTTGGTCAGATTATTACACCATCTGTTGTTGTCACTCAAATCTGTGGAGACTGTCTCTTTGTGAATAAATCTTCCCTGAATTACCCACTACTTACTGTTGAAACTTGAGCTGAGATGCTATCATCATGCATTTAGATAAAAGCAAATTGAGGCTGTGATGAGAGTAGTTTTAAAACAAGAGAGAGAGGAGATGGCCATATTATGACACGGTGAAAGCCCAGATTATGCCAGGAATTGAAACAGTAGTTGGGAAAACATTTGAGAACCGCATGGAAGTAGAATCAGCTAATTGATTGGTTGGGGAGGAAGGAAAAGGAGAAAGGAAATTCAAGAATTATTTTCAGTTTCCTAACTCATGTTTTTAACTACAGTGACTACGCAGATGTGATACTATGAACAGAACAAATTAGGAAGTTTATGGGGAAAATATTTCTATATTTGTTGACTTTGAAAAATCTTCATCAGGTAGACAAATGGAGAAGACAGGATATATAGTAATGTCTTTTATAGTGATCAACTTATAGCCAGCTTGCACTTAAACTGTGAGACTGGAAATATTAAGCATAAAGAGCTATGAAGGCCAAGATGTAAGGAAATATATCTCAGATTTTAAGGTTTTCAAGTTCTACTCAGAAAGTGTATTAAAAAGCCCCTAGTCTAGTGCCTATGATTTAATAGATAGGGTGATGGATTCAAAGACTGTTCATCCTAACTATTTATCTTAAGTGATTCTGATTCCATAGTTTGCAGGCCATGCCTAGAGGAATACGAATTCAAGGATGGAGAAAAAGAATAGTATTCACCAAAAAAATGGAGTATTTAGAATATACAATGTATCTAAAATTCAACAAAACAACCTGATTCAAAAAGTGGCAAAAGAATTGAATATTTTCTGAAGGAGATCTACACATCTACTTATTTATATCTTTCTCTACATATCTGTCATATCCATCTTTCTCTAGTTAGCCAGGCTAGTAAATACATGAAAATACTGCTGATATCAACAATCACACCAAAATACAAATCAAAATCATCAGAAAATGCTCACTTGAATGGCTGATAGTGAAAACACTCGAATCAGCAAATGTTGCGAACAATGTGGGAGACCACAATCCTTGTGTGCAGCCATTAGGAGTGGAGAACGGTGGAGCTGCTGCGGTGGGCAGGAGGGTACTTTCTCAAAAAAATTAAAATGGGACTATGATTCATCAATTCCATAGCTGAGTATATAATTTCAAAGATTTGAAAACATGATCTTGAGGAGTCAAGCTATACACCCGTCCTCATAGCAGCGTCAGTGACAGGGTTGAAATGCAGAAGAGTTCCCTTTATAGCTCATTCTATCTAAAAATCATAAGTCTCTTGGCAACGTTTCAGCCTGAACAAGTGTAAATGTTTCAAAGCCCCCTAAGAGAATTTTCCTCGATTGATTTAAAAACATTATACCAATTTTATGGTGCTGGAGTAGACCTCATTTGTTCACAATGTATTAATAACTGAATGTATTGTTGGATTCTACTTGCAAAAAAAATTTAAAAGATTTTTTATTGGTCTGTAATTATTGTAGTAGCTTTGTCTGATTTGGGTAGCTGAGTAATGCTATCCTCACAGAATGAGTTGCTAAATATTTCTTCTATTTTAACTCTTTAATTCTCTAGACTGTGTTTTGCTTTTGTTGTTTAGAATTGATACTGTTTCTTAAAGAAAAATATTCTCTACTGAATCAATTTGAATATGGTGCTTCTTTTCTGGAATGGCTAACTATAAACTAAAAACTTACTTAAAAGGACTTGCATTGTCCCACTACCCACTGCTGTAACAAAATAACATGCTGGATAATTTGAAAAGAAAAATGGTTTATTATTTCACAGGTCTGCGGGTTTGAGATGTAGTGCTGGCTTCTGCTTGGCTTTGGTGAGGTCTTTATGAGAGACACCATCACGGTAGCAAGAACATATCTATAGGACAATAGGATGACAAGTCAGGAAGCCACAGAATGGACACAGGTCAGTCTTAATGTTTTGTAACAACTGTGTCTCCTGAAAAATCACCCCACAAAGCTCCCATCAATTCCTTCCAGAAGATCTCCTAGAAAAGAGGTTATGTAGCTCACAGATTGAAATTCCAAGTTCAGGTAATCCTGAAAATTTGGCTTCTACTCAGAGAATGGTGACAAATGACATCATGGCAGAAGTAGGAGACATGTTATTGTTGAAACAAGCTAGAGAATGAGTAAGGGATTGGCCTGTCTTAATTCTCTCCCTCAAAATTCTTCTTCTTCTTATGTATCTACAATAAGTAACAGTTACATTCACCTTGAGGACTTGGTGCATATGAATGCCTATTCCATCAAGGAGACTAAATTGTTGTTTGAATCTTTTACTTACTTGCATATGTTCTGCTATCTGTTTCATCAATTATATTGTCTTAATTATAGAAATATGTATTTCAAAATCTTCTATTATAACTGTGAATTTGTCTATTTCCCTTTGCAGTTTTATCAATTTTGCTTCATAAATTCAGAGGTTATGATAAAAGCAAGTAAATACTTAGAATTATTTTTCTTCTTGAAGAATTCATCAATATATCATTACGTAATCCATCTTTTTATCTCTGGTCTCACCCTTGCTCTAAAATCTTCTCCGTTAATGTCTTTCATATAACATTAACATGACAGATAATTTTTTCCATCTCAATCTTTATAACATTATATCATTACATTTGAAGCTATTAGCAAATTATTTTCTGGTCTTTTTCATCCATTTGATAATTTTTGCTATTTAATTGGGCCAGTAAAAACACTTATACTTGATTCTTTCTATACATGATAATTACACCGTATGAAGTTGCCGCAATCATTGAATTAGTTAAAAGTTAAAACACTATTGCTCAGAAAATACAATGATAGCTACTGAGACTCTGGTTATAGTTTGTCAATAGATAAATGCATAAAACTTATTTTCAAAATGTTTATTCTTATAGACATTTAATATATGTGTGTGATTTATTATATCTAACTCCTGACCACCTATAATACAACTCTCAGCTGAATGAAGGTAATGAAGAATATCTATTGTCTTTGTATTTAGGAAATTTCTTGACATTGTTTAAGACACAGGATAATCATCTACACAAAATGCAAAACTTTTTTTAAAAATGCCAATAATCAGATCACAAAAATGGCATTCACTTATGATGTGAGTGGCTGAAATAAGAAGTATATCCCCTTGTTTTGATTTTTCTTTTCCCCCCATTTTATTGAGATGTATAAGCACAAAATTTAAGTTTTACAATGAAGTTGAGCATTTTGTGCACCAACATATCTTGTCTAGGTAACAAGAACTTTCCCACTCTTCTTTTGTCCCACCCCCTACCCACCATGCCCTCCCTCCCCGCCCTACACCCCTGTTTCACTTTGTTTTTCACTTTAAGTTCCATAAGAGCTATGATCTGGGTCTCTCATATCAGAGAGACCATTCGATGTTTCACCTTCTGCTTCTGACTCACTTCACTGAGCATGATGTTCTCAAGTTTCTTCCCCTTGTTTTGACCTCAACTGGTAATACATATGTTGGACACTGAAAGTTTTCCCTGCTTTGCACAGATCTGTGCATGATTACAAGGGTGCAGCGAATATTGATTTGGAGGTTTCAGTGAGTTGGCAAATTTTCAAGTATGGAATTCACAAATAAAGTGTATCAAGTACATATTTAATACAATAACTGGTTTAAGGTGCTTAAATCTATTTGTTTCACTTTTAAATATTTTATCCTTTTGTATTCTTTGTATCATCTCACTTTATATTAATTATTTTTTTTTTTTAGTTTGTTAAGTATAGTTTTTCCCTGAAGCTTAGAATTTAAAGTATATGCCACTCACCCATAAAGGTTCATATTCATGTGATACTGAATTATTTTATATACAGTAGATGTTATTTTCCTTGTTACTTAATTTTGGCCAAAACCAAAAATACATTGGCAGTAATGTTTTAGTTGCCCTGGATTTTTGACTTTGCATATAATTTTAATAGTAATTTAATGATACCTGTAAACATAAAATATATCTCACGACTTCAGGACTTTGGACAAAAATAGTATAATAACTTACATTATCCATGCGCCCTTATTTACTATTATATTACATTAATTATTGGCCAATCTGGGCCATAACTTCCAACACCAAATGAAGTTTATGTATTTTCTTTCTTGTCATATTCTTAGAATTCATAATTTGTGTAACACAGACAGAATGCAGAGACAAGAGAAATGAAATGGGGATCCTTTAAAGTATGAGCAAGGAATTATCACACAATTCCAGGGTGCTGACAGAGCTATTCCCTGCTACCAGATATCAGACAAGCTTCATATTGAATAATCTGTAGTGAAAAGAGGATGTAAGATGTTTGGACCCAATAAAAGCTTGGCATTAAAAAGGAAAGGACTGGTCTTCATTTACTGTATATGTAGATAATCTTTGTCAGGTACAACAACTGTTCTTACTTAACTCAGTGTGTTCTTTAACATTCTGTCTATCCTGTAAAATATAATGAATCAAAACCCTGCCCTTTAAAATAATGGCTATTTTCAATATTGACTGACAAAGGGACCTTGACGAAGCCACTTAAATTTTTGATGTCTCTTGTAGGCCACTCCTATTTTCCTTAAGATGATGGTATGAGTATTAATATTTGAAATGCTCTCTCTGGTGTTTAGTCTGGACAAGAAGCCAAGATGATTTTGATAGTTGATTAAATTCCAACGACAATCACAGCGGGAAGAAGGAAAGAAAATGCAAACAATGCAGGACTAGAATTTCAGTAGAGAAAAGGACAAGTCAAGAGTTATGTTAAATTATAGAAAAGTGATGAAAAGGATGGGGGAGCTCTACTATCCCCATTGAAATTAATTTGTTCATTCAAAGAAATTCTCGGATGTCCACTACTTTGCTGATAGTTTTCAGGAAAGTTGATTGTATCAATGAAGAAGTGATTTTTTTTTTCTCTTATGATTCTCCTCACATTCTATCAGGTATGTAATATAAGTAGGGCTTGTGATAGGGAAGATAAAATATTTTTAGAAATAAGCATAATAAATAAATAATATAGTATGTTATGAACTGCCACATGCCTTAAGAACAATAAAAATAGTAAAGCAGAGTAAGAGAGTCTAAAGATCAGGCAATGAAGGTCCTGCTAATTGCAGCTTTGAGCATGTAAGGTTTGGCCAAATGCTTGAAAAAGCTGAGGAAGTGAGCCGTGAAGTACTTACAGGGGGTCTTCCTGACTGAAATAACAGCAAAACCCAAGCCAAACGCTGGGTTGCCCCTAGTGTATTGATGTGCTCAAGATGAGACTGGAGTTGAATGATCAACAGGGATAAGAACAGAAGATAAGATTCTAAGAGTAAACAACGGGTAGGCTGAAGGAACATCACAGCGATTAGACCACTTGCTAGTTTGATCCCCCAGAACCACATTGTGTAGTTACTGGTTAAGGTAGGGCACACCTGTCATTCCAGAACTCAGACAGTCCAAGCAGGAGGACTGCTGTGAGTTCGAGATCATTTTGGCTACATAGTGGGTTCAGAACCAGCCTGGACTATAGAAAACAAGACTCCGGGTGACACCCAGCCCCAGGCCACTGTGTGGACTTTGGGTTTTACTCTTCATGAGCTGAAAGGTTCTGAATGGTTATGAGCATCCGTGAGCTCATCTGGTTTTGGCTTTTGAACATTTATTCTGACTGTTGTATTGCAAATAGACCACGTGAAAAGTGGCGGTGGTGGTGGTGGGGGGGGGCGTAAAATGAAGTATATGTCTTGAAAAGTTTTTAAAGTAATTCCTGTGAAAGATGATGGTTTGGATCAGCATGGCAAATTACATAGTAAAAGGTCATCAATGTCTAAATCTAGTTTCACAGCAGAAAAAAAAAATTGGAAATAGGCTAGATGGAGGCTGAAAAAAGACATGAAAATTCCTTTAAGGCCTTTGGTGTATCTGAAAGATGCTGCTATTATTAAACGGAGGAGAAACATCCTGCAGGTTGAGAAGGATTTGAATTGTTGTTACTACTACACTAGTTTGCGCATCTTCCGTTTCATATCCCTTCTTTTGTCACCACCCTCTCTGAAATGTAAGGTTGACTGGATTCTTAGCCAGTTAAGACTTGATTGTATCTATTACCTACTTCGGATAAAGAGTAGACATTTCATTCCACTCTTGCATATTTATTCTCTCCCTTTCTCTTTTTCTCCCACATTCTCCATTCCCATCACCACACCATTAACAAAACATTTTACCTGGAAAAATCAGTTATCACTCATCCTTAAGCTATCACCTTAAGGGTTCTTCAGGAAGGCTACTGTCTGCTCCCAAAAGATGCCTACATGCTAACATTTTTCTTAGATCCTTATCCATATTGCATTATAGTTACCCATTTAATTTTAGTAATCTCTTTATTTTATATTACTTATATAAAGTAATGTAATATACACTTCAGATTAATCTGATTCCAGTTAGTTGTTGCTGAATGGCAAACTATCTCCAAGCAAGGGTCTTAATGCAAATATTACTTTGCTTTTGCTCACAAATCACAATAGAGATAATCTCAGAGGGAAGGGCATTGCTGTTTCGTGTGGTGTCGGCTTGGGCTAGATTCAGGGATCCATTTTTGTGGGACTCACAGACATGGTTGGTAAGTTGGTGCTGGCTGTCAATTCCTCTCTCTGTGGGCCATTCTGCGGGCTTACCTGCTCGCAGGTGCAGGAATTCTAGGAAACCCGAGCAGAAGCTGTGCCACCTTCATGATGAAGCCTAATTAAGTTACACGACTCTCTTTGACCATAGTCACAAACATCAACAAGACTCAGTGTCATTTGGCTTTAATTCTGAGGAGCATGTTGGTAAGAAGTAATCCTATAGCTGATTCTATGTTTTTGTCTAGATAAACCTTTATCTAGGTTAAATGGAGTCATTTAATCTACAAAATGTTTATTTTCAGAGGACAAGTATTCACAATATTTCTTAGTTATTTCTTGCTAAGATATTACAACAGGGTTTTTTTGAAAATGTTACATAGAATAGAATCCATTATATTGCTAGACAGTATAGGTTTTCATTTGGAAATCAACTGATTAGTCTATTTGATCTTCCAATAAAACTTTGGGCTAGACACTAATGTTTCCTATTACAGTAACAGAGCTAGTACACATATTGATTTGTAAAGCAAATTTCTACTGTAAAACAAAGTCTTTACTGAAAATAAATATTTTTGAAGTAATAAGTTAGGAGCTTATTTTTCTATTCCAAGAATGGTAGTTACATAAAATTAAATAGGGTTGCTCTTAACAATAATCTCCAGAAAGTACTGTTTCAAATTTGTAAGCAATCTTCCCTATAGCTACATCAACATAAAAATACCCCATTATGAAATGTAAAAAACACTTCAATTTCTTAGCAACATGGAAGATGAGCAATGGAGCACTGCACTATGTGACATTCAGACACGCAGACCTGAGTCTAAGGGTATATATAGAACATTCTCAATGTTTATGCCATTGCCATACTCTATGCTTTTTCAACTGTACATAAATGTTCTCCCAAGTTCTACAAATTCCTTAACAATTCTACTTATAATTGCTAATTTTGACAGAGTACTTGGGTAAAGCTTACATATTTTTCTTATTAATAGTTGTATGATTTTTTTAGATAAAAATTTTGAATTTTTACCAGGAATATTTTCTGTTTCCCTAAGCAAAGATTACTTTGCCCTTATTTAATAGTCCCATAATATTTAGGGGACTTTTATTTATTTATTTTTTGACAGGGTCTCACTCTGTAATAAAGGCTTGTCTTGAACTCACTACTCAATATAGAGCCCAAGCTGGTCTCATACTCATGGCAGTCTTCCTACCTCTGCTTCCTGAGTGCTGGGATTTCAGGCATATGCCATTATGCCCCATTTATGTGGTGCTGGGTGTTGAACCTTGGGCCTTGGGCTCTGGGCAAACACACTAATTGTTGAGCTATGACCCAGTCCTAGGGACCTATGTTTGTCATAGCACTTATCAGTTCCTATAATAAATATTTTAAAATATATCCTCCAAATCAAAATAAGAATCCCCAAATGAAGTATCATCTTCTTTATGAGTCTACTCATAAAGCCTAGCACACTACCAGGCACATAATGTTCCAGTACCTCAGTTCAAGAAATCTATTTGCGATGATAGAATTTATGACCTTATTTCTTACTTAGTGCCTCTAATTTCTCTACTACTGTTTGTCCAGTTTTTTAAAAGCAGCATCTTACATGCTAACGCTAGGCTCTCTGATTAGGCTTTCTGTCCGTGTAGTAGGATTTTCCAGCAGGATGTTTGAATACAGTTTTCATCACTCTGTCCACCCCTTCACCTGCCACACTTCACCGGCCTGATAAGTGTATATTTTCCTATATTCTCCATCCTTGGGTGCTTCCCAAGTGGCTGAACCACCTGGAAGGTGCCCACCATCCTTTCCAAGTCTCTCTGACTCTCTTTCTGCTACTTAGAGACCAAACAGACTATAACATGGTCCTATAGAATTAGAACTTCTAGCTAGAGCTAAGTAGAAGCCTTGACTCATAGAATTCTCCAAGAACCTTAGAATCTCCAGGGATACAGAACAAGAAACTCAGTCTAATTTTATTTCAACTCTAGGTGATAAGGAGACCTTAACTGACATCTGCCTTGTAATTAATGATGCTGGTTCTGCTATATTATTTATTATTTGCTTTATGTTCTGTGGTTTGGGTCAGGCTGGAAATGAGGGATGGTCAGCATGTGAATAAAAAGTCCTATCGCGATCCATTCTACTTTCTTGATGAAGTCATAAAGTTCTTTGTCATACTTAAAAATCAAGAAATTATCAAATATGTGAGACCACTGCCAGATACTTTCAGTGAGGCCGTACTCCTTCCTAAAAGATATTAGTCATGCCTGTGAAAATCTGTGCTGATTCTGCTTCTCCAGCTGTGAGGTGACCTTCTTACAGATGCAGAACTCTGCAAAGGTCTGCACCCCTGCCGGAGGCACGGGGGCACACTCTGGCGCTGCTGACACATGTAATATCCCTGATCCGACATCTTCAGGAATGAATTCTCATAACCAAGCTCTTCTTTCAGGTTAGTTAAGTCTAACTCCCAAAAGCTTTATTTTTCAAATTCTGGTGATCGGTTGATCACTTGAAAGCAATTATCTGATCATCTGAGGCATTATAAAAATCAAACGACTTGAGCTTCTTCTGTCTCTTTCCAGAAGGAACTAGTTGTACACTATTTTCTAAGTTAGTGTTCTCTCGTCTCTTAGCTATTTTGCACATCAATGAAAATAAGATCTCAAAGTGACGGCTAAGGCGAGTTGGGAAGTTGCAGTTCTCCCTGGATCCCTGGAAGCCTCGAAGATCTTTAGTTCTGATAGCCAGAGAGCATGATAAACAACTGAAAGTGTAAAAGTTAAACATTTTATAAGGCCAGGGAGTTAAGCTACATAATGGACTTTAATATTAAGTGGTAAAAAGTGGAAATTCAAACTAATACAAGAAATAGCATCTGAAACAACAAAGTAATCAGGTTCTTTTGACATATTCAGAAGCAGTTGGGAAGCTGTTAGCTCATCGCACTGAACCAGAAAGAGAAGACAGAAGGTGCCCGGTGATGGCACCTGGAGAGGAAGAAGTAAACAGAGACCCAGGTTTCCTTTTAAGCTCAACTCACCCCAGACACAGGAAGACTGACAGGAAGGTATTTACTCCATTTTTCGCTTCTTTCTCTTCCTTCACTGTTATATTCTCTTTTTTCCCATCCTAGCCTTTTCAACATTGAGACTTTTAATGGCCAAAATGAATTGAGAAGATAACTTCCAGTCAAAGCTTTCAATAATTCATTAGATTTGGTTGCTGACATTGTTTTTTTTTAAAGAGTAAGTGAAAAATGATTTAAAGAAGGTTATATCTGTAGGTTGCTCAGTGTGTTACTGTTACTTTTTGTATATTGTTATTGTGTTTTGAGAGTATTTTGACCTCCTACTGGTTGTGAAAGAAATCTAGACAGAAAAAAGAAAGAAGAAAGTTTTAAAAATTAGATCTAGTTAGAGGTTTGGGGAGAAAACAATAATTAGAAAGATGCATTGAGGTATTTAGATCATTTGCACTGGAAGTATGAAACTGTTCACACAAGACCCAAACATAAGGGAGAGTTATTGAGCATATTCAGTTTTCTTTGTTATCTATTTTTATTTATCTTATTATTATTTAATGAGAAAGTCTCAAGGCAATCATTTGCCTCTCGCTTTACCCCCATAACATTTCTAAATATTGAAAAACTTACCATGGATGTCTGGATTCAGATATTGGCAGAAGAAAAGAGCTCAAGAACTCAGCTTTATTTTATGAGTCATTGTAGACAAAGGAAACTGGTCGGGTGAGTTCAGGAGGAAGGAAAAATAAACACCCCACAAAATAAAACACAGACCCCGCTGAAGTCCCTTGAGTATTAATCTTGGTATTATTTATGTCAGGGCAAATTACTCCTATAAAGGAAAGACAGCATCTGAAAGAAGCGTAGGGCTACTCGGCGATCCCTTATGGGGGCCCTTCTATGAAGTCTATAGCTACTCGGGGAATAAAGGCCCATTTACCAAGAATTGATGTGTCTTTAGTTCTGGCTGTTTAGACAACTCTCAGCTTGGGGACCTGTGCATCCTGTTTTATCATTTTGAAGTTTTCCTGAGTTTATTTCTTTATTTATTTTGTCTCCCAATCTAGTGTGATTTGAGCAGGTAATTCCCATGTCTCCTCTAGGGTGTGTTTGATAGTGGACTTTTTAAGACAGGTCTGTTCTCCGTTTTTTATGGCTGGGTAGAATATACTTCCCAACAGTGTGCTTAATTTCAGAGTTTACTGAGAAGTTTGAGGGCTTAGCTGTCTCAATAAATAACACCTTACAACACCCAAAGGGATTACAAAGCACAGTGAGAAGCACGCACTTTCCACTTTGGGAAGTAAATTGACTCCCTGCTTATCTGAGAAAGAATAATTTTTTTTTCTCATTATTCCATGATGCTTCTTTTATCCCAAAGGCAAGAGTTATGAAATTCTAAGGGATAAAGTGGTTACAGAAGATTTGCTCGTAAATGTCTCTAAGAATTTACTATTTATCACACAAGATAAATACTCTTCAAATACTTCCATAAAAAATTGTGAGTACTTTCACTGTTGTTTTTTTTTTCCCAAAAAGAGGCATCATAAGTTATAAAACAAAAGTTAAGGATATTAAAAATGGCTCAACAACATAACTAGGTTCTTGACTCCACATACCGTTTAGCAGAGATTAAGGAGGAAGATTATTATTATTATTATTATCATTATTTTACTTTCTTCTAGTTCCTACTCCAATGAGGACATGGGCTTGATTATCGGCCAATGGTTGATGCACCTTTATACTATGAGTTGTTCTAAGTTCTAGTGGTCAATGTGTTGGAGAACGGTGACTCAGGATAATAGGCAGAATTCTGGGGGAAGGCCGTGTGGCTGGATCTTCGCACTTATGTTTTATGGTGCTATGGACAAATAACAGTTTGGACTACAACGTTTTTCTTTTTAGAATCACTTAAAATGAAATATATGAGGACAATTTTTCCGAGTTACAAATGACTTATGTAAAATACAGATAAAAGACTAGAATTAAATAAATCGTCACCAGTTTTATGTTACAGCCCTTGAATTCCAAGAAATTACTAAAATTCTAGAGACAGAAAATTATAAAGAAATATTCTAAGTTATCTGTTCAAGATATTCTAAGCTAAACTGTCATGAGTGACAGGGAAAATCAGGTGAGAATAAGCCAAGTGGGCTGTTTAGTTGAGAAGTCTTCAGGGATGCATTTGAGCTTAGTTATTGTATTTGGAATATCAATGATTAACAGTGAGACTGGTACCAAACTTGTGTGAGATAAGGGTCTGAAGACAGGAGCAAGAATCTAGGGCGGCACTGGTTTTGGGTGGGTAAAGCATCCGGGTCAGCAAATGAGCTTTGGAAGAATTTCAACTTCCAGTCTGAATTGGGTTTACTAAACTCCTACTATTAGATATGCCTGGCTGGATGCTTCTGTAGCGTAACCCTCTAGCAATGGTAAAAAAGGTTCCTTTTTCTCCACAACCTGGCCAGCATCAATTGTTGAAGTTCTTGATATATACCAATCTTACTGGGGTAAGATAATATCGTAGTAATGTTTTGATTTGTATCACTCTAATAGCTAAGAATGTTGAACATCTTCTCATGCATTTGCTGGTCATTTGAGCTTCTTCATCTGAGAACTGTACTCATTTCAGTTGCCCATTTTTTAATCAAGTCTGGTTTTGTGAGATCTTTTTTGTTCAGTTCCTTGAGTATTCTAGTTATTAGCCTCCTGTCTGAGGTGTAGATGGTAAAATATGTTTTCCCATTTTGTCAGTTCTCTCTTCACTCTATTGGTGGTTTATTTTGCCATGCAGAAAAAGTTTAAATTGATATAATACCATTTGATAATGCAAGGAGGGCTATGTGTTTTCCATCAAGTGTTCTAAGAAGAAAGTTCTAATCCATTTTTACATCTTCTAGACTTTTGCCTGGTTTGCCCTCCAGAAGGCTCAGTGTTTCCTTTTTAATATCCAGGTGTTTGATCCACTTTGATTTGATGTTGGTCATGGTGACAGGTGTGTGTCTAGATTTGTTTTCTTGCATGTGGATGACTAATTCTCCTAGCATCATTTATTGAAGAGGCTATCCTTTTTCTAGTGTATATTTTTGGCCCCTGGGTCAAAGATCAGGTACCTAAGGGTACTTGAAGTTGTCTCTGCATCATCCATTCTATTCCAGTGGTCAACTTGCCTGTTTTTGTGCCAGTACCATACAGGTTTTCATCAATGTTACTTTGTAATATAATTTGATGTCTGGAATCAAAGTTTGTCTCTTTGTTGTGATTTTTTAAAAAAAATCCACAAAATATTTATTAATGAGAAATATCTCATTAATTTTGACTGGTTTAAATAATGAAAATATTAAATAATACAATTCAAAGGTGGAAATCAGTCAAATACAAATAGATTACCAAGCCAGGAGGCTGACTATTGAATGAAAAGGGTGGGGCAGAAGCCAGTGGGAAGAGCAGGCTTCTGGGAAAACTAGATCCCACTCATTTGCTTGATCCCATTATGCCATGCAGGAGTTCAGGCTTAGTGCTGCCAAATCCTTCAACAATCCAAGAAGACAGATCACCTAAAATGCTGTGAAACGTTCTTTTGGTAACCATACAAGGCCAGCTGAGTAGTTCAGTGAGCTTCCAATTTGCCTTTCCTGATGGACACACTTTTACTTCTGAAAAAGATTTCAGTCACCGATATTACAAAGGCCAACTCCTCTTGAAAACCTTTTTTAATAGTATATTTAACAATATTTGCAAAATATTGTCCATGAAAGCTCCCTGTAATCTTTGACTTACAATTTTCACCTTAAGATTCTTCAATTTTATGGTGGTGCAAAGGCAAAATTTATTCAGTAGAAAACATGCCTCAGGCTTTACATTTTGATTTTTTTTTTCCTGGGTTAGCGTCATGTAGCATGATCTTTTTTTTTTTTTTATGATGCTGGGCAGGAGCAGAGAGCCACAGACAAGAGAGTGTCATGCAGTCATGAGAACTTAATAATCAACACTGTACACTCTACTGTGTTGCTAAAGTATCACTTTTGGTTGAGGACATCGTTTAAATTCATTTTGACATTTAATATTTGTTGATTCATGATGAATTTGTTGAGGAGTCATCCAATGCTAAGGTGAGGAACATCTTTACTTGATTCAGTTACAGTGAGCCTTTTCTCTCAATTTAGAAAAGTTACTTGAGAGAAGGAGCTACCTTCAGACCTGATGTAAGAGAAAATAAGGAAGTTTTCTTTTTCTTTTTTTTTAACAAGTCATCAGTACATAGGCAAAAACTGCATCTTTATGGAAGTCCAGGATATCTTTATTCAGCAATTTTTCTCACTTATATGCCAAAGAGTTCACAAACTTAATTTATCATAATGAACCTCTAGACATTATGGGCACAACAGGTAAATTTTCCAAGAATAATACTATCAGGTTTATTTCTGCATAAAAAATAATTTTAGCAGCTTTATATACAGGATAACCTAAGTTTATAAATACCCAAAAGCCACGGTGACAGAAATCATAGTCTATTAGCTAAAATTCACCTGTGACATTGTTCAGTTTTCATCTCAGGAGCACTGAAAGTGTGGATAAGGTTGTAAAAGGTGATTTTCTTGTTGTTTTACAAATACACCTGAAACTTGTCATGTCTGTGCTAGTTGCTATTTTTCTTTCCCTCAGTAGGCTCCATATTCCTATTAACCCATAAAGTCCAGTCTCAAAGCAGTTTCTTCTTTCCTGATCCTAAAGGCTTAAAGTCCTGGGCTGAGACACATGCTGAAAGCTGGTACGTGCATAAAATGCAGTGCTGACTTTACTTTTGGTATAATGCCGACTTCTTGAGATGGGCAGGTCATAAGCACAAAGAATGAAGAAAAACATGATGCAGAGAAACAGTTTTTTATCCGATATGAGAGTTGTATTCTGAGAAACAGCATGTGGTTATTTGAGAGATTTGGGGTTTTTAAGCAGAGCTATTAATTTCCTCAAATATTTTTAGTTAAGCAGCATAAGCATGTTATTTACTTTACTTAAATTTGTAGCTCAGACCAGTATGGATGGCCTGATCACGACCTTCCCAACGACGTTTATATTTTACTTTTAGAACCTGTGAGCACATGACCTTTCATGCACAGTGACTTTGAAGCTGTGACTTATAAAAAAAGATTAGTTGGGATATTATAGTTGACCCCCTTGTAATCACAAGGGTCCTTATAAAGGAGAGCAGAAGAATCCTAGTCATTGAGGAAATGGGATAGTAGAGATGAGGGACAACGAATGCTGGACCCTGTATAGTCTGGGAAAGGCAAAGGAAAGTACTTTACACATAGAACCTTCAGAAGGAACCATCTGTGATTTCATTTTGGAGTCATGATCTCCATAACTGTAAGAAATAAATTTATGTTGTTTTCAGCAACTAGATTTGTGATCATTTGCTACAACAGTAATAGGAAACTAGTGCAAGCTTCATGGTTCTGTGGCACAAGCTGTTTCTAAGGGGTTTTTTCACACATTACTTTCTCGCCATTACATTTTTGGAACAAAGACACAACTTTCACATTTATCTTTATTACATTTCATTTTATTTATTTTTATCTATGTCTATTATAACATTCCTTGCTGTCATGATTTGACTTCTCTAGAAATAGAACCCGAGGTCAGAATGCCAAAGTGAATAGGTTATTTTGGTGGTGATCCGGAAAAACGCACAGGCAACTGAAGTGGAAAGGTGCGACAGGGGAAGGAAAGAAGCTGGGTGCTAGTATTGTGGGCTGCTGGATCTTTGGTTGCTGGGGAACTTTCGCTAACTACGCGGAACATGCATGTCATCACTATCCCCTAAAAACCAGGAGAGCTGAGGAATTCATCCAACAGCTCTCACCAGTCATTTGCCTGACAGGCTCACCTCCGGCTCACCCTGCTTCCAGGCAGAGTGATAACAGAAACCTCTAGGCGAAGGACCTCGGTGCCATCCATGGTACTGTGGTCTACGGTGTGCTGTCCTTCTAGAGGGGACATGGACGCAACGTTGACATTTCTGATTTATGCAGCCTTCTAATTTTAAAATAGCCTTTCAATTTCCTACCTCGTCATCTTTTCCACCCCACCGAGGTTTTGCGATATTTGTGGGGCTAAGGTTCCTTCAGGTTCTATTTGTTGTTCGGCACTTCTTTTTTGTTGAAATGCCTTTTCCAGTCCTTCTTGGGCAGTCTGAGCAGCAATGAACATTTCAATGAACTTACTTTTCTAACTAGGTCCGTGAGTGAATTATTGAACTTTCCTCCCATTTCTTTATCTTTCTTTAAACTACCCCTAACCACAGTAGCCTGTGAATGAAAGAAATACTGCCAAATTTCCAAATTTTACCCTTCCCAAAGGTATATTCCCAGAATGTCTGAGCAGTTCTTAAAATCTCTCTCACCCACAGTCCAGGACACATATGCGTGTCCTTTTCGTTCTGATCGTCTCTTACCGCCACACTGCTGCTATGGCACGACGGTGTGAAAACCCAGCTGTGTGTCTGAGTTCCCACAGGTGCAGTTCTTCTTACTGCTCTTACCGAGAGCCTCCTGGTCCGGCTACTTATTTGTTGCTGGGCAGGCTACCTGATATCCATGGGACAAAATACTTATTTCAGCTCACAGTTTCAGTGATAAGTATACGGCAGAGCTCTAGTAGGAGAAAAGCTCTTCACAGCATGGGAGACAGAAAGCCAAGGAAAGGACGGAGGAGTAGGTGTCTGGAGAGGAAGGCAACCCTTAGAGCTTTCCCAGAGGAAGATGCAATCACGCTCTTTTCTTTCTTCCTTTACTGTGCTCCACACGCCGCATAGTCCGCCAACACACGTGGGAGCTCCTCCCTCGCTTCTTGGTCCACAAGTCAATAACCACACCCTGAAGCTCTGCTGTGAGCACTTCCCAATCTCAACAAGCTGACGTAATCTCTCCATGTCAAGCCCCACACATCCAGGACTCACTCCCCAGCAGCACAAGGTTCGGCAGTTACTCCACCGCATCCAAATGCACCTGGCTTGTTGGGGACACTCCAGATCCTGACCATAACTCCTGTGAATACAAATTGCTGCCAAAATTTATCCTCCCCCAAAGTATGTTCCCCAAACTCCTGAGCACCCTCAGGGGCTGCTCTCACACATCTTCAGGACATATCTGCTTGTCCCCTTCTTCCTGATTTCCTCCTACCGCTACCCCATGGCTGCGATGCAAAGGTGGGAAAACCCAGCTGCTGATCTCAGCTCTCGCGGCCGTGGTTACCTGAAGCGCTTGTCTTTTTTCTAGTGTTCTTTTTGCTACAAAATCATTCTTTTTTTTTACTATGAGTTGGCAATACGTAATAATCGCATCCGTCTTGAGGAATTGGTACATACACACATCACATTTGGATTGCTTTTACTTCCTTCGCCCCTTTCCCTGCACTCTCGTGCTACATTTCTTTTCATTTCTGTCCTAGTTATTTTTTCATTGCCAAGACAGAATTCCAAACACCCACGACTTTAAGGAGGAAAGATTTACTTTAGTTCACACGGCTTCAGAAGGTCACTGTACATTCACAGATGGGCTGCGGGCAATGGCGGAATCACATGGAGGGTGGAGCTGGAGTCTGAGCCTGAGCATGTGCTCCGGAGACAGGGTCCTCACTACATGGGCATGATAGAGCACACACAAGTCTGGGAGGAAGGGCGGAACCTCACACACCTCTCTAGGTCAAGCCCTAAGCACGAGCCCCTTTTATCCAGGCCCCACTTCCCCGTAATACACTGTCTCTGTAGGGACAGGAGGCTTCCGGGGGACACTCCAGATCCAAATCACATTTCCCATAAAATCTGTCTCCCTTGTTTCTTCTCTTGCTCTTTCACTTTGCTCTTTTTCTTTTTTATACCTTAACTTTCTCAAATTACAGGAAATATTCAACATTTAACCTTTCGTGTCTAATTCGTTTCCTTAACGTGTTGATCTCACAAGAATTTTCCCAGGTATCATTTAAATTTCTCTCTCTTTACAGAAGCGTAGTCCTCCCTGTGTGTATATCTGTATATGCCATGAGCACTTTTTCCTTTGCCTGTTGTGGAGGCACCTACTGCCATGCTTTAGCCTGCGAGGCCTGGCGCACCCTGGCCCCCGGACTGTCCCCTACAGTCCCCTCAGTCTTCCTCCTACTGTTCTGCCCCTTTTGTCCTTTGCTTCCATCACCTGAGCTTCCTTGCTAGTCAATAAAACTGCCACTGCAGGCCCTCTTGAGGACCTTGAAGATGTTGTTCTGTCTGCCTCAGATTCCCTTCCCTTTGATATCCACGCAGCTCTGAGTCACATTCTCGAGTATATTCCTCCCGCCCCCCATTTTATTGACATGTATTAGTGCAAAACCTAAGGTTTACAATGAAGTTGAGGATTCTGTGCACATACGTATCTCTTCAAGGTGACAAAGACTTTCCCATTCGCCTTTTGTCCCTCCACCTACCCACTTCTCCCTCCCTCCCCGCCCTACCCCCGTGGTTCGCTTTGTTTTTTAAGTTCCATGAGAGTTGTGATTTGGGTCTCTCATATTAGAGACCATTCAATGTTTCACCTTCTGCTGCTGACTCACTTGACTAAGCATGATGTTCAAGATAAGACCGAGGGCCTTGAGGATATTTCAAATCAACACTGCCACTTACCCGAGAGAGCACACCTTTGATTTCTCTCTCTTCTTGTCCCACCTCAACTTTTCTGTTCTGCTTAGCCTCTATTACTCTCAGTTATCACATTATATGTAAATGTGGAGATTTTATTACTTTCTCGGTTTTTTTTTTGCTTTACACAAAAAAAGAAATATAATTTGCATTTCTATGTTTCCTGTACTTCAAATAATGTCCATTCTTAGTAATATTTCCAATAAAAATTTTGTACAATTTGGCTTTTAAACATTTTTTTTTTCTTGGGCTGGAGGCATAGCTCAATGGTTAAAGTTTTGTGCAGAATGTGCAAGACCCTGGGCACTACTCAAAAGCAAAGGAGCAAAAGGAGCAGGGCAGTAGGAGGGAGACTGAGGGGACAGCCCAGGTCTGGGGAGCACCAGGCCTCACTGGCCGTGGCAGGTAAGTGCACAACAGGCGAAAGGATAAGAGATGCACTCACACGTACTACATTTCGATAACGAGAGCTAATGCTGTATCCCCAGCACTCCTGAGCTGGAGGCAGGAGGATTGCCTTGAGTTTGAATCCAGCCTGGGATACCTAGTGAGCTCAGGAACAACCTGGATGACAGAATGAAGCCTTATCTCAAAAAAGTTTCTTTTGTTCTTTACTTCGAGTTTAGAGTGAACAAATGTAAAATACTGAAGATGATTTTTATTGCACTATCACTTTACTTAGAATTTCCAGGCCCACGAATCTCTTTCTGAGCATCCTTGGTGCCTCCTCAGCATGGGAAGAGTCTGCTTACTGCTGCCTCTGTGCTTAATCCAAAGATCTCTACCATTGGGAGCCCAGGTTGAAATTAAACCTCATCTCAGAAAAAGAACTTTTTGGCACAAGTCTGAGCTTCACCTACTTTTCTGCCTTTGGATTAATCCCTTGGAAGGAAACTGAGAATGAAATTCATCCCATTCCAGAAAGACCTTGCTTCAGTATATAAGTATAGTAAGGCCTCTTGCCTTAGGATACTTGCGGAAGAAAGGACATTTTCTGAGCCTGGAGTATATAACTTTGCAATTCAGATCAAGTTTCCTGAAAAACAACCCATTTTTATGCAAATTTTTCTCTCAGGCTAAGAGGAAGGGAAATGGAAACCGGCATACTGTCTGCTGTCCTTTTCATTCCCGTCTATGTCCTCTGAACAAGTGTGGCATCAAGAAAACATGATTTTCTAAGGTAGATGCCTGGTAAAGAGACATCTAAATTTATGTTTAGAAGATATATATATATATATATTACAGATGGCTTTAAATGTGATGAAATATTGATTGATAAACAACATAGTTACTATAATAAGAGGAAAATATCTCATATTTCAGGCTGATGCCATTTGACTTTGATTTCTTTGTTGTTCTCAGGGCTTCTCCAAAAACATCAGATACACAGTAGCTTCATATATATATATATTACCCCCCTCCCCCGAGAAACTACCAAAATAGTTCTACTGAGAGCAAAAGGCTGGTCTTCACTAGAAGTGCCACATGCCTCCATCTTAAGTCACTAATAATTTTTATTGTTTACAACCCAAATATCTTTTAAAAGATATTTTTAGGTCCATTGCCTACTCTGATAATTTTTATTTATCTTCTGGCTCTGGCAAATGTTATCATATTTTTGGATTTTTCTAAATTCATATTTGTATTCTCAGTAACCTCTTTCTATGCTATTAGAAATTCGTGTGCAGCATGACAACTTTTTGCCAGTTATTACTTCTAAATTTGTCCAAAATCTGTACCCAGGGAAGTATTTTTCATTCCAGATCTTTGTGACCTTCTCTGGGAATAATTATTTATTTAAAGAACTGTTGTTGCTACTTCTCCTCTCTCTCCTCAAGTCTTTATTCAACTCCTATGTCTCGGTCAGTTCTCTTACTGTTTTATCTAATGCCATATCCTGCCTCTTCTTCTGACTCAACCCCTCAGACCTACCACTGTCAGTCCTTCTTTGTTTGACTGGGATCATTTTACAGAAATGTCTAGACATCCTTTAATATTCCTCTCCTCAAGAGAGGAAGCTTCCATCCCCCTATATGAGTGGGCTGGACTAGGTGATTCTCTCCTAGAGAACAGAATGTGACCGAAGTGCTGGGATATTACTTTCAAGATTAGCTTATATTGGCATGGTTGTTAGAGACACAGAATTAATAGAAATTATATATAAATAAAGAGGAATTTACTTGCAGAGCTTACAAGTTGATGGAGAGGGTCCAAATTGAGCCCATGCACATGTGAGTGTTGAAGGATCTAGTGGCTGCTCAGATCCGAGACAAAAGAACACCAGTCTGAGACTGCAGGACAGCTGGCACGGGTCCATGCTGAGAACCATAGTCCAAAGGCAGTGACAAATATCGGCTACTCAGGAATGAGTCAAAATCTGGAGACAACAGCAAACGCTGGAGCTCTCTAGGAGGAGTTATAGCGCTCTTCCTTCTTCTACATTTTTGACTTTGTTCAAGTTCCTACTCTAGCGCTTGGGCCGCCCACACCCAGGGTGAGTGTTCTTCTCTTGATTGTTGGCCCACAGGTCAATTATACTCAGCTGAAAGTTCTGCCCCGGGAGTTTCCTAATCTCAGCAAGTTAACACAATCTCTCCAACAGTCACACAGAAATGCTCAGAACAATCTATAGCACACAAAGCAAATAATTATCTAATTATCTAATACAAACGTCAATTGTGCTAAAGTTGAAAAGTCCTGACCTTTCATCATCACCTCTCCTCAAATGATCCTTTATGAAAAATAAAGCTAAAGTGAGCATAAAAAAATAAGACTCTCTCGGGGCTGGTGGAATGACATAGTGGTTAAAGTGCTTGCCTAACAAGCACATGGCCATGAGTTCCATTCCTAGCACCACATAAACTGGCTGTGGTGGCACACACCTATAATCCGAGCACTCAGAAGGCTGAGCCAGAGGATTATCATGAGTTTAAGGCCAGCCTGGGTTACATAGTAAATTCAGGACCAGCCTGGAATATATAGCAAGACCCTGTATCAAAAAAAGACCCCGCCTCCTCCCTCTCTTTCTCATACTATGGATAGAACATAGGGTCTTTTGCATTAAGGAAGTGTTTTTTCATTGAGACATCTCTCCAGCCCTTTCTTATGCCTTTTCTTTAAGGATACTAATTCCATTGAGAGGATTCCACCAGCTTTATCTATTTACTTCTGAAATGTACCATCTCTAAATATCATTATGTTGGGTTTCAACATATTTATTATTGTGTAAGGGAGTGATTTATAACAGAAGGTGTCTTATCTGGGCTCATGGGTCTGGAGACTGAGCAGTCCTGAAAGTGCGGCAAGCATGTTTGCTGAGCTTCTGGTGAGGACCTCCTGTTGACCCACCTTATGGGGGAGTGGAAAGACAAGTTTCTCACTGGTGAGAAAATTGAGTCACATTTCTGAGATTACTAACCTACCGCATGAAAAAAGAAATAATGCCATCCTGAAGGCTCCACTCCGGCCATGCAAAATTGTTATCAGGCCTCCTAAAGCTGCTACATTGTGGAATTATGGTTCCAACACATGAAATCTCAGAAAAACACACTAAAAACATAAAAATATTAAATTTAGAAGTGCATGAATATTCATTCCATAGCAAAAGAATTAATGAATAAAATGAGCTTGTAATTTTTTCTCATGTATAATTAATTTTGCAAACACTCTCTCCAAACATCAGTTTGGTTTGAAATTCAAAATAAAGGATGGAACATGAAAGCACTTTAAGCTATATAATTCTGTCCCTTCTGAAATGGCATTTTAAGCAATATTTAATCAGCTGCTTGGCCCTTAGCAGAATGAAACATGCAACAGATGTCTAGATAATTGAAATCTCCAACCACTAATAATTTCTGCTCCAGTGTTGCTCTGTATATTAGGCAAGTAACTGTCACTCCAGATTGACTTTGATTAGATGGTCCTGAGTGGGTGGTGATGTCATGTCTCTTTCCTCTCTCGTCCTTTTGCTCTCTATCTCAGGAATACACTCAGCTCTGAATGTTTATACAAATGTCCCCTTGCACACAATTCTACATCACATGTTGCTGCTTTCACATAAACATATCCTTCCATTTCTCTGGTTTAATCATGTGTCCTACCACCTGGTGATTTTTGCGAGATCTGGCTGACCAATTTTGTTAAAATTCACAATAAATGAAGATACCTTAACTTCTATGCCTTTTTCCTGTTTTCTTTTAAGGATTTTGGTCACTGTCAATATTGATTTACTCTCTCTACTTACACCTACATTTTATGACAGACTTTTTGTTTGTTCAGCACACATCCTCTCATTTCTACACATTTGAGATCCTCTGGACCAAGTCTTGATGTCCTTCCATAGGTGTAAAGGGCAACTTCAATTAAGGTATTTTTGATATGACAGCCTTCTTCCGCACTCTCTTCCACATTTACAGTCGTTAGTAAGAAGGAAGAAAAAAATTCAATCATACTCATTCTGAATCAGGACTTCAATGTCAATAAGACTAAATTTCTATATATTTTTATGAGTTATCCAAGTCGTCAAGAGCAGAAGCTAAGAACAGTCAGAAGGTTTGAGTTTTGACCACCCTTCATCATGTCTCTAGGCACATGCAAAAGCAGCACCTCAATCTCTTTAGAGCCGGGGACAGAGCTTAGAGGCAGAAGCCAGGCCAGTGTGCAAGCCTGTGATCCCAACTCTCTGGAAGGCTGAAGCAGCAGCATCACAAGTTTGAAAACAGCAGGGACAATTTATCAACTCAGTAAATCCTATGCATAGCTTTGTAATTGATCTCCAGCTCCACAAAAACAATGGAACAAAACAAACTAAAAACCTCAACCATTTCTTACTGTCTTACATATTTCTTAGCTTCTCATGTTTTCCTATTGGGATTATTTAAAAGATTTATTGTAGTTGAAAACGTATATGAACTCAATTTATTGTAAGATGAGAAGAATCCAGATTGATACTTTCTGGGAAGAAATCATAACTTTCATTTAGCCAATATGACCCTAATTCCTTTTTATTTTTAGCACATTGTTTTTTTTTTTTTTTTTTTTTTTTTTGTCTCATGACTCCAATTAATTTCTGTGAAATTCTTTCATTTTCTGACCTTCTTTATAGATATTACTTCTATGTAGAATCTTGTCTATTGTTTCTAGAAAGTCAGAGAATAGGCAAGAATTCCTTAAGAATTTATTTTCTTTAATATAGACTTCAACTTACATCATTGACAAAAATAGTGAATTTTTCAATTAGGAATGCAAACATAGTACTCTCAGAAAGACTGAAGAGAGCTTTCAGGCATTTCATTTTGAACAGCAGTCACACATCATTTAATGACGGGCTACGTTTTGAGAAGTGCGTCATTAGATGATGATTCTGTCGGGATGCAAACTTTATGGAGAGTACTTCACAGATGATGGCTACATAATTAGGGACTTTTGATCTTGTGGGCTCTTATTGTATATGCTACCTGTCTTTGACTGCAATGTCCTTGTGTGGTGGATGATTCTAGAGGTTTCCAAACTTTCTCCTAAGTTCCACAGCAAATATTTCCTGTTTGCCCTGAACTTTGCATCTGATTGAGAACTGCTCTAAAGGCCTCCCTGCCCATTTTCTGCAATCACTTGTGTAATTCTCACTGTAACTATGTGTTAGGTCAGTGGTTTTCAGAATTCAGAGAGTACTGCAATCTCCTAGAAGACTTGTTAGGGCAGAGTAAACCAGTGTGTCTGAGGTAAGGTTATTTATTTATTTTTCATTTCTATGTGATATTCATTCTACTGGCCAAGGACTACACCAAGATCCAATGTACTATGGAGCCAAGAAGTTATCAGCAATTATGTTCCAGTTACCTGGTAATCCATAGTGCTAACTGCCGACTAAGAGCAGGAGAAACAGCAGTACCCTTTGCTGTTGACTCAGTAGAAATTTTGCCATCACAGATGTCTGCTTCCTAGATTTTTCAGTTTTTATTGAGGCAATTCCCACAATGACAATCTTCCTATAATTTAGCAATTTCAGCAGATTGTTTTAAAATTTTTCTTCCTTGACTCAAATAGTGATTCTTTGAGAAATAAAAAGGAGGAAGATATATATCACTGTATTATTAGGGGAGGAAAAGTTTATTTTAACAAACAGCTTCAGAAGGTCACAGTCTATCTATTGGTGGCCAACAACAGTGTAAGCACATGGCAGGTGCACAGGGGAAGGCTTCTCTTCACAGGATTGCAAACAGGAAGCCAAGTCCTTGAGGAAAGAAAGGAAGGTGGGAAGAAAGGAAGGAAGGAAGGAAGGAAGGAAGGAAGGAAGGAAGGAAGGAAGAAACTAGCATATACCCTTTCAGGTCCTAGCTCAATGATTTGCTCCTTCTGGGTGAAATGTCAATGTTCCATTCCTTCCAAGTTTAAACCCCCAACACATGCCTGCAATATATAATCTAATCCAAACACCTGTAATCTCTCTCTCTCTCTCTCTCTCTCTCTCTCTCTCTCTCTCTTTCTCTCTCTCTCTCTCTCTCTCTCTCTCTGAGACAGGGTCTCTCCTTATAGTCCAGGCTAGTCCTAAACTCACTATGTAGCCCATACTGGCCTTGAACTCATGACAATCCCCCTGCCTCAGTCTCCCAAGTGCTGGAATTATAGGCGTACACCACCATGCCCAGTTTTATGTGGTACTGAGTGATCAAACTCAGGGCCTCCTGCTTGCTAGGCAGGGGCTTTAACTGCTGTGCTATTCCTCCAGACCCTGAGTTGCCAAAACCTTAACAATTCTAGCACTGCTCAGAAAAATCCAAGTCCAAAGTCCCCTCTGAGATACAAGGTGAACTCCCCACTGTGAGCCTTAGTGAAAATAAAGAAAGCAAGCAGACCAAAACAAGTTCTAAACTCAAAAAGGCAAAGATTAACTCCTGTAGCTCCACATCCAACCCCCAAGTAAACTATGGCGGCAGTGAGATGTGAACTCTGAAGGACTGGGGTGGACCCACCCCTACAGCATTTGTTGCTGGCTGTAACTTCAGCCTTCTCTCCTTTGGGCTGAATCTGAGATTGGCCTGCAGCTTTTCTCCTATGACAATCCATGTTTCTGGCTTCTCCAAATTGTTGGCATCTCTATTACAGCTTTGGCTTCTCCTTCATAACGTCACACACTGCCCTTGCAGGGACATACTGCTTGGCCCCCAAGGTCTTCCTCTGAAATCTGGGTGAAAGCCTCCAGGAACACAGAGATCTTGCATTCTGCAAGCCTGTAAACCCAGGACCATGTAGATAATACCAAGATTCACCATCAGCTTCAGAAGTAGCCTGGCCCCCTTGTGCCATGGCTGTAGCAGCTTCCAAATGCCTGGATTGCTGAACTCCAGAAATTTCCCTCTTTATCGCTACAGCAAGCCCTGGGATACTCTTCTCAGAAGAACTTTTGCCTTTGTACCTTTTAATTGGTGAAAGGTGGGGTCTTACTGACTTCTGAGACACACTCAAACCCCATTTCTATCATCCTATTCCAAGTATCTGGTTTCTTTTTCACGTGAATCTCTTTAACAACTACACACTTTCTTATTTCTGACTATAAGATTTTTACATGTTTTCTCTGCCATTCTCTCCTGCCTTTCACGGTAGAATTGGCTAAAAGCCACAAACAGTACCCAAGAGGCAGCCTGAATATCAGGCTGCCTTGATATTTCTTCCACCAAGTTAAACATTTTTCTTCCCTTCATCTCAATTTCTGGAAAAGCCTCTGAACAAGGGAAAAATGATGAAAAACTTACAACCAGAGCATAGCACTCATGGTTTTTAGGCCACTTGCTAATACCGTCCTCCTTCCCATCTGAAACTTCTCGAGCCTGGCCTTTCCAATTCACACTTCTATCAGCATTCTGATCTCCCCAGTTCCAACCAGAATCTTCCATCAAGCTCTGGTCAGAGCATTTCATGACTTCTCCAGCCACCATCTTCAAATCTCTCCAAGCTCCTTCCTTAAACCAGTTCCAAAGTCTTCCAAGCCATATGGTCAGGTAGAGTCACAGCAATGACCCCACTTCTTTGGCACCAATTTCTATCTTAGTTATGTTTTCTATCTCTGTAACTCAACACCCAACATACACAAATTAGGAGAGGAAAAGTTTGATTTAACTCACAATTTCATCCATGAGTGGCTGGTAAATTTGGAAGGACGTGGCAGGGGTGGAGGTAAAGATGCTCCTCACAGCACTGCACACAGGAAGACAAGTCCCAGGAAGAAGAAAGTAGTATGCATCCTTCCAGGTCCTGTCCCAGTGATCCGCCCCTTCTGGGTCCTGCCTTGGTGTTCCATCTCTTCCAAGTTTAAGCCCCACAACACATTTGTTGTCTATAATCTAATCCAAACACCCTAAACTATAATCTGCCGAAGCCTGTCTTCCACCACAAACCTGGAGCCCAAGGCAAACTCTCAGCTGGCCACAATACCCACTGAGATACATTCTCAGTCTCTTTCTAGCCTTTCAAGATATTTGGAGCCACACTCAACCCTAGCTAAACTAGATCACAGAGAGCTACTATCACATGTAAACAAAACCACTTTCACAAACCAACCTCTACTTTTATTTTATTTCAAACTAACTTACTTATTCCCAGCAGTGACTATTAAGAGATTTATGTATACATACACATTCGGTGACTTCAGGGATATATTAATATCAGAAACTCAAATGGATTAGACGCCAACACATTCTGAAAAACTTCTCAGAGAACTCTATGATGGGATTCTGCCAATCAATAAAATGTTAGAACAGCAAATTACAGTCAGCCAGCAGTCAGGCTGAGAGCCCCTTCCAGGAGGCAGCTCCGAGATCCTATACGTGTACTATATAAAAAGATTTACATGAACTTTAGAAACTTGAATAATAATTTGCAAACAGTTAAAATAACAGCATTAACTTACATAATGGAAAAATTAAATCAAAAATCATTTCAGTTTTTCTTTTAAATAAATGAATGTTTAAAAAGTAGTAAGTCAGCCTTAATGATCGAAATGGCTGTTATCCTTCACTTCCTGTTTTTGTGCTTGCTCCCCTTCCCTGTAACTGAAGTAGTAACAGCTACCAGACGTCCTTAAGCACTAACTAAATGCAGCAAACGTGTGTTAAGCAATCTGTACACATTATTACATACCCATTGCCAACGTTCCAAAAAGTGTCCCCTACCCATATTTTTATACATGAGAAACCTGAGGCAGATTATGTAACTTGCTCAAGATCACAGATAAGCATACAACAGCAAGGACTGGTATCAGCCCCAAGTCCCAAACCCAAAATTTAATCACTTTCCTATGAGCATCACAATAGTGTTCCTAACAATTGTGGTGTTTTTCTGGTTCTATTTTCAGATTTCCCTCAGGTTCTTTGCACGGACAGAGCCGAAACACATGTATCAGATTTGGATTCTCTCTGTTGCTGAAACTATAGGAATATCCAAGACAATCAGTGATAATAGCTGAGTTATAGAAAGCAAGATAATCAGTAGCAATTCAAACACACACACACACACATGCACACACCCGCGTGCACACACGTGTGTGCCCTCTTTGGTATTTTGTACCCTTGGGAACATGTTTTCTATTTCTTTGAGTATTTTGAAGAAGATATTCTGTGTTTTTAATCTTCCTATAACCTAACAATTTCAGTAGATTAACTATTTTTTCTATTCATGTTATTACTTCTCTTCATATAAAAAGTGAATCGAAACAGTTATATAAGGATTTAGAGTTTTTTGATCTATAAATGTATCTTCCCTGTCTTAATTCCTATCATTTAACTTATTCTCATTTTGCTTTAGTAATTTTTCTCCTCAACTGAAGCCAGAATTATACAGGCACTGAGTCTATTAGTATCTCCAGTTGTCTATGCTTTGGAATGTTTTAGAAACACAGAATACTAAAAAACTCTATGAAAATTTATAATTTACAGTTTTTAATAATAGGAGTGAACATGGCAATAGTCTTCTTTAAATCCAGTAAACTCAGAAAGCTCATAAAGATTCAAAATTGAATATTTTTATCAATGAGCAAAATTAGGATAGCACATCTTAATATTTAAATCCAAATGTAGACCTAGAATCATGTTTCACAGTTATAAATCTCAAAGACAAAGAGACTTCTATTGTATTCAATCCAACACTAAGGGTGATATGAATGTGAATTTATAAATAATCTGTATATGACGGAATAAGAGTGTTTCTAAAAAATTGACATGTCATTTAACCAAGAACTTCATTTATGTTCTCATTTGACTGTACTATATAAATTCAGAATTGAGTTATTAACAAAAAATATAATGAAAAGTTAAATTACTTGTTTAAGATTATAGACTTATTATTATTATTATTATTATTATTATTATTATTATTATTATTTGAGTCAGGGTCTCATTCTGTAGTTCAGGCTGATCCTGAACTCACTATGGAGCCCAGGTTGGCCTTGAGTTTATGGCAATTCTCCTGCCTCAGCCTCCTGAGTGCTGGGATGACAGGCATGTACCATCACACCCACTTTATGTGGTGCTGGGGAATCGAACCCAGGACCTTCTGTAAGATGATAAGAGTTTATAGCAACTACTCTGGTTCATTTAGATCTTTGTACATACTGGACTGCCTTGTTATTGGATTCTCCATGAAAAGCTCAAATAAGGAGGAAAAGCTAAAAATGAATAATGCAGTTTTATAAATTCAATAGAAATTAAATTTTTACATAAACTTAGTGTAGTATAAATCCAATATAATATTAAATTTAGAATTTAGAGTGATCATTTTATATGAATTATAATCCTAATATCTTGAGCGCTCTTTGGTTTTCTGTTAGACTCTGACTTTCTTGTTTCTTATAGCAACTGTTTTAAACACTGTTGACTTACTTTAGGTGGCAGACATTCTGGAACTTCTAGCTTGTCAAACGGGTGACTCCTTCCAAATCTAATTTGTGTACAGTCAGAATCTGAAAAGCATTGAAATTTTAGTTAGTGCACATTGGCTGTGATGCTATTGATTAGTCTAGAACATTGATTATTTTTCCTTAAAAAGACAAGAGAGAAAATTCATATATCATAAGATTTATTATATTAAAATATACATTTTAGTACTTTTAGCACATTTATATGTTACACAGCCACCACCATTACCTAATTCTATAATATGCTCACCACTGTCAAAGGAAACTTTATAACCACTGGCAAATCATCAACTATCTTTCCATCTCTTTCCCCCTTTGTGACTACTAATCTATTTCTATACTCAAGTATTTGCTGATTGTGTATATTTTATATAAACCCTCTGCTACTGTCTTAGTTACTTTTCATTGCTGTGACTCAATAACCAAATATCTGCAAGTTAGGAGAGGAAAAGTTTATTTTCGCTCATAGCTTCAGAGGGTGGCCGTTCGCGGGCAGCTAGCAACAGTGAAGGCGCGTGGCAGAGGTGGACGTGAAGGCTGCTCCTCACAGCATCACGAAGAAGAGGCCAAGTCAAGTCAGGTCCAGTCCGTCTCTAGCGGAAGGCAGGAAGGAGTATGTTTCCTTCTAGATCCCATTCCAGGAATTCACCCCTTCTGGGTCCATCCTCAGCTTTTTCCCCCTTCCAGGTTTAAGTCCCCGCCGCATACCATAATTCAATCCACACACTTGTTACCCAATCTGCATGCCTGCAACCCATGCGTCCACAGCAGGTCCCAAATACCAACAGCACATGGTTCCAGAGACAATCAGTCACATCCAATTACATGTGAATTTCAGGGGATATTCCAGATCTAAAACACAATAGCTATGTTTGGCTTCTCTCACTAAACATGAGGTGTTCAAGATTTATCTGTGTTGCAAAATTTATCAGTGCCTTCTTTCTACAGCTGAATAATATTGAATTGTATGTATACACAGTGTTTTGTTTATCCATTCATCAGTGCCGCGTAGTCAGGTAATTTCTATATTTTGGCTAGTGTCGTCATGAGTATTGTACACTGAAAAAGACTGTGTAGTTTGAAATGTGTATGTGATATGATCTGTTCAAGTCTTCTGTTTTTCTGCTGATCTTCTATTTCATTGTTCTAGCCATTATTTGAAATGGCATATGAACATCTCCTACTACCATTTTTAATTTTTATTGCTTCATTTGATTCTTTTTTTTTTTGCTTTATTTGATGACTGTTGGATGTATTTTTTAATCAGTAAAAATTTTTTGTATATTATCTTTTTTGTTATGTTTGTTTTTTGAGTTAGGGTCTTGTTCTGTAGTCTAGGCTGATCTTGAACTCACTATGGAGCCCAGTTTAGTCTTGAACTCATGGCAATCCTCCTGCCTCAGCCTTCTGAGTGCTGTGATTATAGGCATGTGCCACCAGGCTCAATTTTTAGGATTCTGTAGCATCAAACTCAGGGCTTGAGACTTGCTAGATAAGCACCTTAACTACTGTGTATTCCTCCAGCTCCTCTGTGTTGTCTTTTATCTTTAGCAAATACCATTAATTGCCGATAGCTTTTGTCTATTTTTAGATTTTGTTTTGGGTAATATTGCTTTAGGCACTCTAATTCTCTTGATTAGAACTGATATAGAAGTTTTATGTCCATAGTTTTATTTTTAGTATTTTTATGGCTTATCTTCAGCACTTTCCTTACAAAAAAACATGTAAATGGAGCATAATATGTATTTTTCTGTCAGTTTCTGTCTTTGAATTAAATAATTTAATCTCTTTATACTTAATGTAATTATTGATAAGGTAGGAATTTTATCTTTCTTTTACTATTTGTCAAATGTGTGTGTGTGTGTATGCATGTATATATACATACACATATATGTATGGAGAAAGAGAAATACATCCTGCATATATTACCTATGTATATATTACCTCTATATGTACATATATATGTTACCTCTATTCATCCATTACTATCCCTTTTTAGATGAAATATTTTCCATTGTGTAAACTTAATTTCCTTGACAAAAATTACTTTTGTAATAATTTTTCTGGAAGTTTCCATTAATGTCTTTATTTACAATAAGCTATTTTTATCAATAGCAACATAATTTAAATAATATGCAAAAACTCTGCCCATATAATTTAATTTTCTTCTTTATGTTATCATTTTCACCAAATTATCATCTATAAATTCTGTGTCTTTCGATTGAGATTTATAATTGTTGCATTATAAAGTTATCTTTTACACAAAAGGGCATCAAACAACATAGTAGAAAATATGCAAAATATATATGTATACTCTCTGTTACATTTATTTATAGAGTTTTCTTTACTAGCAGTCTTTCTTTGTGTGGATATGAGTTACTGTCTAGGGTCCTTTCATTTCACTTAAAGGACTCTAGAATTTCTCATAGGGCAGATCTTAGAGCAGAAAATTATGTTAATTTTTGCTTATTTTAAAATATCTTGATTTTTCATTTTTTAAAGTATTTTATTGGTTGACAATAGTCCATCTTTGAACATGCTGGCAACTATATCAAGCTACTACCACTGGCTTCTGTGCTGCCTGAGGATTAGTCAGCTGTTTGTCATTTTGAGGATATTTTGTACATAATGAGTCATTTCTCTTGCTGTTTTCTCTTCTTGACTTTGACTTTCCAGAGTCTGTTTAAAATGTGCCGCAGTGAATCTGTCCTTGTCTTTTCTGTCTTGGAGTTTATAAGCGTCTGAGGTGTATACATTGGTTTTTAAATCAAATTTTGAAAAAACTTTAACCATTATTTATTCAAATATTACTTCTAATCTCTTCTCTCTCTCCTTCCTTCTTGAGATTCTTATTATCCATATTTTCATACATCATAGTGTTCTATAGCTCTCTGAAACTCAGTGGCCTTTTTTCATTCTTTTAATTTTGGATTCCTCAGCCTATTAAAGTTGTGATTTACTTTTTCTGTCTAATCTGAAATTGTTTGCTCATCTCATAAAGAAATTTTCATTTAAGTTATTGCATTTTTCAAGTCTAGATTTTCTATTTGATTCTCTTGTAATCTTCATCCCTCTTTTAATACTAATTTTACTTCATAACATGTCACAACAATATTTTCATTAGTTCTTCAAACATAATTTACTTTAGATCTTGAATATATTTAAAATAGTAGATTTGAAGTTCTCTTTAGTAATTTCAAGACCTGAAAAACTGTTTCTAGGTTATGCATTTGCTTATTTGTATTTTTTATATTTTGTTGAATTTTTAACTTTTCAAATAAAAATAGTATAACTTGGTAGTTATGAAAATGAGATTCACACTTATTTTGTCTTTTTGTTGCTGTTGCTGTCACTGCTCATTGTTGCTCTGTCTTTAGAGACCTGCCATGGCTTGGTCAGGTACCTGTCCCCAAAGCCTCACCTGTTGGGAAGGGGATTCAAAGATGAGGGTTAATACTAATCCTTTTATTTTTTTCCTGTGCTGCTCACTGGGCATAATCTGGAAAGATGGAACTCTCTTATAGTTCTGCACTTTGCCCTCTCTGCTTCCTGTTCCTGTCACGCTGTGACAATTGCTGGCCTTTGCCATGTCCTTCCACTGTAGCTGATTGCTTGTGGATGGACTGAGATGTGAAACTGTGAGCTAAAATAAAGCTGTCTTCCTTTAAATTCTGGGTGTTGGGTGTTGTGTCCCAGAAATGAGAAAGTGACTAAGACAGGACCTCTATGAATTAGTTCTGTGAGTTCAATTTTTTTTTTTTTTTTTGAGACAGAGTCTCACCCTGTAGTCCAATCAGTATCTTATATGTTGACTCTGAGGTCTCTACTCAGCTTAGTAGAGTCACCTAGTGTATAGGGGGAAAAAAGATATCTTGAAATATCTGAAAATAATATATGTACCTCGTTCTACCATTCCTGCCAGGCCCTATGTATTTGGTGGAGTGAACCAGTGAATGTGCCCGTCTTTCTTAGACATTATTTCTTGCTTACAGAACCTCAAGATCAATAAGGCTCTTAGGAGCTTAGAACTTTCTGTCTTTCTCTGTCTCTGTCTGTCTGTCTCTGTCTGTCTCTGTCTGTCTGTCTCCCTGTCTCTCTGTCTCCCTCTCTCTCTCTCTTTCTCTGTCTCATTGCCCCCCCCACCCCCCCCCCCCCCCCCCCCCCCCCCCCCCCCCCCCCCCCCCCCCCCCACACACACACACACAGAGTCTTGCTCTGTAATCCAGGCTGGTCTTGAACTCACTATGCAGCCCAGGCTGGCCTTAATCTCACAGGAATACTTTTGTTTGGCCTTTTTGAGTGAGCCAGCATGCCCAGTTTATGTGTCTCCAGGGAATTGAATTTAGCCTCTTGGTCTTGCTAGGCAAACTTTCTAAACACTGGGTATGCTCCCATTCCAGAGCTCAGAACTTTTCTAGTCTTTTCTGAACACACACACGCTATACATTCATGCAGATTCCAAGGAATATGTTAGACTTTTAAAGTTGTCATTGATCTCTTATTGAACAATTATTCCTTTGAAAGTCTTTTAGTTTGTCTATTTCTTTCAACTGTTATTTATTGTGTCAGGCAATAGTGATGTTAATAATTTTGATAAATAACCATTGAAGTGAAACTGTTAGTACAGAAAAAATTCACAGGCAGTCAAATAAAAAAAAAAAGACTTTCCAATAAAATTTTCCAGGAAATCACAAGATGGGTCAATTATTACTCCTTTTTGAAAATGAAGGCTTGAAAAAGTTTCATCCTGTTCTACTCCATCTGGTAGTAGGTATGCTGGATGGTATTTTTAAAAGCCTCTGCAATATTGGAGGAAGATGGGACGAGGGTTTACAGAAAATGCCACAAACCTCACTATTTTTTCTGATATTCAACTACTTTTATTCACTAAAGGCTTATCATTGTCAGGATTTTTACAAACCATTGATGAACTTCCAACTTTCTGAAAAAGTTGATGTGATAATTTTGGGTTTTACAGGATGGAAACTTTGTGAAAATATTCTTACTCTCCAGTTTTACTAAATTTGCCTCTTAAAATATCGATTTCTACATGTTTCCTAGGGGTCTTTTTGTAGATCTCATAAAAGCTATGGACGCAATCGTGAGAAAAAGCCATTCAAGTACTCAATGGATTTTGGACAGTAGTCACCTGAATTCTCTAGCACATTAAAATCTTTTCCTTACCAGAAGATTCTGAAGTTAAGAATCCTTATTTCAGAGATCCCTCATCACGAACAGGCATCAAACCCTATTACAAAGGATGCAAGGACAAATCATTTCATAGAGATAACCTAATAGCAAATTTATTAGGTAAATTTAATAGATATATTTAATTTTAGTGCATAACTATGACCTTATTTATAAAATCATTACTCATAAAATCTTTGTGAGGATTATAAGACATATAGAATATAACATAGCTTAGAATAATGTTACATGCTCAAAAAGTGGTCACAAAATTCTGACCAGTAGATTACTGCTTTTTCTTTGGGTTGTTTTTCTGAGAAAACTTCCTTTAAAGAGTGTCACTTTTGATTTTTACTTGAAATACATTTTACTAACATAAGCACATGTTTTAGAGGAGATGTTTGTATACTAGAAAACTCCTATTAGGCAGATAGAGTTATTTAACTCTAGGATACAGCCTTAGCTTAAAAGACACCAAGACTAAATACAAAGATGCAAAAGAAAAAAAATATGATGGCATTGTTACAAAATACTGTAAAAGCAGAGGAAATGTTGTATAAATCTGATTTCTATAATTTTTAATTATCTCATTTTCTCAGATTTTAAGGTAAAATACAGATGCTATCATATATAAAGTACATTTTGATTAACAAAAACACTCTTGAGAGTGTTTGATAATATGAGATATATTTTAACTGCAAAGAAGTAAAGAATTTGACAGGCAAAACATATATAAATTAAAAGTAAAATCCCAAATTCACTTTATGCTCTTAAAATTTATGACTTTTCCTCAAGTTTAATCATCACAATTGCTGCAAGTGCTTAGGTGCTTATTTATAAGTTAGATGAGTTTTTGTTGGTGACCTAGATTAGAATAAATTATAAAATTTTAAAAATCCAAAATTAAACCTAATTAATGTTTGTGATACACCTGTACTATAATATACTGTTACAGAACTCAGAGACCAAGATATTGAATACTTTAGAATTTGGAAAAAAACACTTAAAGTGCACATCTTCATTTATAAACTCTGGTTATATTTTAAAATGGAAAGAAGCTAAATTTATTTAAACTTAAAACAGAATGTTAAACTCTTATAAGTTTTCTTAATATAACAACAACCCTGAACAAAGTACTATAATGAAAATAAAATCTTACATCTTAACTTCCTGAAATAGTGGTGAATTCCACAGAGATGTTATATGTAAATTTGTTCATCTCCCTTGGTTATTAAGAGAAACTGCTAAACAATTAAAATTTCTGGAGTTTTTAAAAATTATATACGTGGGTGTCCTTTACCATAAAAAGATCAGGAAAGAAGTAAAAATCATAAAATTCACCTTGCTTTTAGTGTGTAATATTCTAAACTTCAAATTTGAAGCCTGCATTTGGAGAAACCAGAAAATTATATTAACATCCATAATAGTTTCACTAAGTCATGCAACATTTCAAGACATTATAAAATACTTCTTATTTCTTCTGTCATAGGTGATTCAGGTAGTTTTACTTTTTTATCTCATTAATTTAAGACCCCCCCCCCCCCCAGGCCAAAGATGGTGGGCTAGTTCGTGCATGGATTTTGAAATCTTGTCAGGGTGGTTTTAAAATTAGACCTTCCCAGGTAGCAGGAAATGTTGCTTTCCTTTCCCATTTAACAGCTGTGTTCTCAGCTGGATCTGTTTGTTATAAATGAAAATGGCTCTTTAAATTTACATTCTCTGCATGACCAAGCTTGGCATCAGATGCAGCTTCAGGATAAAGCCAAAGATAAGCCCCAAAGGGTGTCTGATGGAAACTCTTATCACGACTTGGTCATGGAATTATCAGACCTCGTTGGATATTTCTATTAAAACCGAATGTCATGACCAATGGGTCTTTGAAAAGTAAATCATTTTCTCTGTGAAAGCTTACGTAATGTGATGGAGATGAATCCCATGCTATGTCTATAAGGCACAATGAGCTGTGAAATATGCAAGAACAGGCTGCTGCAGCTGTGTAGGATGCTTGTTGACCCAAATGCTGCTGCTGCTCCTTTGCTTCAGGCCACAGCTCCTGCAAGAAGTGAACCACTGCAGCAAAGAGCTCACTTACAACATCACAGGACGGAGGGATGGCTCCCCCTCTTCTGTTCATAGAGTTGTACCGCCTCGCAGCTCACCCTGTCTTCGTCCTCTCCGTGGAAATCAAGGAGTTGTGCAGATTTTGTCCTGGAGTGGTCTCCGCAGTGTGTCTATCAACTTAATAAAAGGTCAAAAGCTCTATCAATATTAAAAGGCCAAGTAAAGTTAGAAATTTATTTCTTCCAAAGTGACATTTTCAGTTAAAGTCTATGAGTGAAACAGTAAGGAGAATGAAATTTCAAAAAGGTACAAAAATAGGAGCATACACTTTGACTTTCTTAAAAATTATTTAAATTATTGGGTTTTGTTCAAAGTCTGTATCTGCAAAGAACTCAATTGTATATAATTTACAAGTCACCTTTCCCTTTCTCTCTAGGAAACAAATCAAGAAATGCATTGTTAAATCTGCTGACGTGGTTTATGAAGTTATATATGTTATACATTCCTCTGGGGGGAAAGTTATTTAGTTTTTTAGTTTTTATTTGTTGTTGTGTTAATTTTTTCAGACTTTCAACCAGAAATATTTATGAATCATGACTATTGAGAATGTTTTCATACATAATGAGTAACTTTTTAAAACTGAAGTATGTTGAACTCAAAATTTCTCATCCTGTCAGTACCCAGTTTATTCTCAGCGTTACCTCACAATCTATAATCTTAGTGAAGCACATTAGAATGAAAGAGTCCCAGTATCCATTTTCTTTCCTTTGGCTTAGTATCTTTTCAAAATTTATTATTACACTTTATGGAAAATGATGAAATTTTGATTATTGAATGTACCTAATTGTAAAAAGGCCAGGCATAATTCAAACACTGTGACAATGAATTAAATAGGTACTGTATGAAAGTAGAAATTCTTGGCTCAATTGATAATGTGTTCTTTCATCTTTTGGTATCGCTGATACTGAACAGCTGATGGTTAGAATCCTTATTAGAATTTGTTAACAAAAGTAGGGCTTATTAAAAATGAAACCCAATTAATATTATATATATATATATATATATATATATATATATATATATATATAGTTCTTTTAGGTGATGTGACTATCTTTAGGTGTACTTACTTTTCAGCATTGAAATCACATCCTTAGAGGAATGAGCTCGTTTTTCCAGGGTTAATCTGGACAAATAAAATTAATACTAATTGCTCGACTTCCTATTTCATTTACATTAACTGAATTCTAGCACAGAGTCCCATTTAAAGCTTAATATTTGCATTCTTTTTTAGAAACAATCTAAAGCAGTGCTATGATTTGTAATATTTCATCAAATAACATTTTCTATATTACTAAAATTTATTCCACCTAAACATAGAAAACAACAAGCAATGGTAAATTATTTAAGTAAATATCCCTCCTATAGAATTTCAATAGGTGATGGTAAGAAATTCTCCATGTGTGACAGTCAGTTCCTTTTCCCCTTTACATGCCTTCCTTGCATTAGTAGTTTATATTCTTAATCACTTAACACATATTTAGTAAACACTTTACATGCACTTCCCCATTTAATTTTCGTCATAAACCTTAAATGCTAGACCTATTATTACTTTTCTTTTGTTGAGACAGGGTCTCACTTTGTAGTCAAGACTGTTCCTGAACTCACTCTAGAACCCAGGCTGGCATAAAGCACAGAGCAATCATCCTGCCTTAGTCTCTGCAGTGCTGGTTCACAGGCATGCGCCACCATGCCTGTTTTATATAGTGCTGGGGAGTTGAACTCAGGAGCTCACACTTGCTAAGTAAGTGTTCTAACTGCTATGCTGTTACTCCAGGCCCACTATCATGACTGTTATTTCACAAGTGAGAAAACTGAAATTAACACTTGACCAAGATCTATAGATTGCTAGTGATGGAGCCTGTCCGACTAAATGTAGACTCCAAACTCTTAACTACACTATACAGTTGATTCAAATGTTCCAAGACTCTAGATTGACAAAACAACATACTTATTAAACTTTTTAAACTTCCAAATCAATATCTGCTGCATTGTTGTGGTTATTTTTATATATGTACAGGATTTAAAAAAAATTTGCAATTCTTCCCTCTTGTGCTTTCAGGTAAGTCAAAGAAAGTGTTCTTTGTTTTCTCAGTTTTAAAATGAGCAAGAGGTTGTTTTATGATTCATATAGTGCCCTCTTTCATTTTTATTCCTTTATTTTTGTGATTTTGCTGTTGAAAGCAATAAAAACCATTGAGTGGCTGTCTATCTTCTCAGGCAATCGCTGAGATGTATCTTACAGAGAAAGTGTTTGTTAGATAAGCTTTGTACTGATGTGATACCTGAAGGGGATTGTGTCAACTTGCAGGGATCAGGAAACACAAGCAGGGTGGAGCTTATTGGTATATGCATGAGTGACTTGTGGGCTAGTGAAAGAGGGAAAATTTCCTACCCGGTTGTGGGAGGCCTAACTGGCAGCCCAAACTAAATAAAAGGAAAGACAAAAGAATGGTAGAACTTCTCCTGGGAAAGCTCTCGCCTTTGTGATTGTCTAGACATCAACTTGCTCCGGTCCACAGGTCGCCGATTTTCAGTCTCTGGTTTGGGGTATTGTTCTTTGAACAACCAAGATCCTTAATAGACTCTCACCAGGTGTCCTGCAGTCCTAGATGGGTGTTGTAAATCACAGCTGAGCAGCCATCAGACCCTCCAGCTCTTGCAAGTGCAGGCCACCATTTTGGATTATCTCTCTTCTCAGATTTGTAAGCCCTCCAAATAAACCCCCTTTCTTTATAACTTCTATCAATTTTGTCTCTCATACAGCCCTAACTAATACAGAAGGCCTGGGGGAGAAGACTTTCCATACATCTGACAGGCTCCACACAAGGCAAATGAAAAGGCCTCACTGTGCTGATGTGGATATTGAGATACAAGATTCCATTCTAGTTAGTACAAACATGCAAACACTGAACAACAAATACACCGTTTAGATCCTTCCTAGAGATTGCCAAAATCTGCTTTTGCTAGTTCCAGAAGTGGATGCACAGGTTGGTCCGGATGGTTTGCTGCAGGGGAATGGCTCAGCACTTAACAATGAGTCCTTTACTTCAGCAGCCCAAGGCTGGTGGGAATGAGTGTCAGAAGATGAATTTACACCTGAGATGCAAGTGAGAATTCAACAAGAGATGGAGAGGGAGAAAACAGTGGAGCCATGGGAAGAACAATTCCATTTCTTAAATTATTTTCCCATTTTATTAATATGTATAAAGGTGACATAGAATGTTTGCACTGAATTTGAGTATTTTGTGCACATACATATTGTGTCAGAATTATGATATCTTCTCCTCCCACTTTTTGACTCCCCTGTACCTTCCCAGTCCCTCTACTTTCCCCTGTCGCACCCATTTGGTTATATAAGACTGTATACTGGGTTTTTCATATTAGAGAAATCATTTGATATTTAAACTTCTGAGACTGATTCATTTCTCTGACCACGATGGTAACAAGTTGTATCCATTTACCTACAAAAGCCTCAAAACTATCTGTCTTTTAAAAGAGCAGTACTTTGATGTGTACATACAGCACAATTTGTGTATGCACTGGTCTGTTGATGGGTAGCTTGGTGTCTTCCACATTTTAGCTATTGTTAGTTGTGCTTCTCGGAAGACAAGTACACATATATTTCTACTGCGAAATGTGTTTAAACCTTTTGGAAAGATTCCCAGAAGAGGTACTCCTGGATTGAATGATATATTTATTTTCAGCCTTTTGAGGAATTTTCATACTGCCCTCCATAGCGGTTACACTCGTTTACAGTCCTATAAGCAGTGTAAGAAGGATCCTAGCAATTCTGTGAAAGTTATGGTGGTCAGAGTTCTAGACTAAGTTTGAAAGGTTCAAAGAACCTTCCCTAAATAATTCCAAAGAGAAGAAAACCCCAGATGAGCAACCAAAAATGCATGTTTCTTTGAGAGACTTCTCCTGTCATAAGAGAGCCAGTTTTTCCCCAATCATAATGTAGACAAGAAGCACTATAAGCGCTAGCACTAGTTGAAAGAGTGTAGAAGCCAAATTATGATACAACCAACGTTCAGATCTGCAGAACCCCTCCTTTCCTCAGCTAGCACCGCTCTTCCCATCATGCGTGAAGAATGACAGATGATGAACAAAGATCTCAAGGGGCAGAAACCAGTCTCCACTGCTGAACTGGACTCTGAAAAAGAGAATCATCTTACCACAGCTTCTACTTGTAACAGAGGTGAAAGCCAAGAAGCTTTAGTTACCACAAGCAAGTTAGCCACAAGTTACCACCACAAGCAACCCAAGAACCCTGGGGTGGGAAAACCAGTTATGAAACCCTTAGCAGAAACAGGTTCACAGGAAACCAGTATGAAAGAACCTATGGCATCTCTTGCTGATCACAGCCCAGACAGGCACAAGAGGGAATCTTCCTTTGGTCAGGAAGAGATTCCTGAAGGCTGGGGAAAAAAGACCACGTGTTACTGAGGATCCTCAGCACCAACAACCACTTCAGGTCTTACCTCAGCCTTTTCTCAATAGAAGGGGCAGAGTCCTATGCAAAAAGGACCACGTCTCAAGACCTCAATCTCCAGGATCACTCCCATGCCATTTCCTACACTGCAGGTCTCTCTCAGGACTCATTTTTCAGTTTCCATAACTATTCCTAACAGAAGAGAAGCCGTAACACTTGCAGGTATCCAAGCAAAAGCATAGCTGGTCAAATCACAGAAGGCAGTTACCATGAGCTTTCAAGCACAAAGTATGAAGTTCATCGAGTGGCTTAAAAATCTTCCTAACTTTCCTTCTAATACAAATCACCTGGATGAGCTAATGCCAAGTGTCTGCCAAGTTTATAATCCAAGCTCTGAGTATTTAAGTAATGTAGAACAGGATGGGTGCCATAGGGCAAGGGTGGCAGTGCCTGAGATGACGTGGGGCTGAAGTCTAGCAGCAACAGTGCTAAGGATCTATTTCATTAAGCCCTATTCATAAACTGGGCTGGCCTGGATTACTTGGAGTACTAACCTTATTCTTTCCTGCTTTGATCTGCACAATTACTAAAGAGAACTTCTAGAGATATGTCTCAAGTTATGAGGTATATTAGCCAGTTTTCCTGTCATTGGGATGCAATACCCAAAGTACACAACTTATGGTTGGGCTTAGGCCATGTTTCAAGTGGAATCAGTCCATGGGCAGCTGGTTCCAAGACAGAAGCATCATGATGGAAGGGCCTGACTGAGCAAGGCAGTTTAATTCATGATGGCCAGGAAGCAAAGCAGAGGAACACCACCAGAGAAGAAGGGACAGGGACCAGACACAGATCCCAAGGCCAAAGCTCCATGAATACTCCCTCACCAGATACATCAAGAGGTACACAAGCCAATCTTCCAGGCAGATCCCAAAACCAGTCAAAGGCACCCTAAACACAACATCCTATGTCCTGTCAGTCAGTAACCCAAAACACATCTCCTTAAACTGCACTTCATTTTTTAAAAAGGCAAGAGCAAGTTCATTATATAGGTAAACCAACGTAATGCAACTATCCTCTATACAATGGAAAACACAAAAATACCTTCCTCAAACTCTGAACATTTCCAAAAATTTTCAAAATTTGATCAAAAGTGTATGCTGAGTCTCCAGTCAAAGTCTTAGTTGTGAACCTGTGTAAAAACAAAAGCAAGGTACATAATCCCAAAGAACAGCAACAGAGGTAGTCATTCCCGTTTCTAGAGAAAGGAATGGGACAGAGAAAGGAAGTGGAATAAAGGACGACCCAAACCCAGCACGGAAAACTAAGTCCCGTAGTTCTATACCCAGCATTCAGAGCATAAGGTGGTAAAACAGGAGAGCCGGAGAGTGTGAGCAGCGTCCCTCTTGTGGCCCGGTTGATTCTGGCCCACATGGCCTTTCTCTTGAGCTTGCTTTATTTGTGACCTGCAGCTTTGCTTAACGTATGTCTCACTTCCTTAGTGTCTATGACTTTTCTGAGGTCTGCACAGCACCTTTGGCTTCAGTCCTACTGCTCCACCTACTGCCCTTGGGGGAGTTCCCTCTGGACTGCCATCTGAATAGCAGTCTCCTTGACTCCACAGCGTCATATTCTGCACACCTGATAAAACAGCATCACGTGGACAACCCCAAGGTCAGCTGTCAGATGGAGCAGTATTGATCCCCTAGTCAGTGGCTGTAGTAGAGTCTTAGTTCTTCATGTAGAATAAAATGAATCTTGAAAAACAATGCCCTTGGATGCTATTCCTAAACAGGAGGCCCAGGGCCTCTCTTCTCAAATTAAAAGTTTACATTCTTGTACCCCTGAAATTGCTAAGGGTGGTGGTTTGGTGAATTCTGGCATTATTTTGCTCGTCACTATATAAACTACTTAGTTTCTTTTTAATGCCAAAAATGTCTTTGGTAACCACAATTCTTTTGGTTCACCTTTAAAGATGGCCCTTGTGGGCCAAAATGTACATGCTACAAAATATTCCACTGTGCTATTTGGCCCACCTACCTCATTCTCTTCACAAAATTCTACCAGCAGTATCCATTTCAAGCCTGCAGGTGGGATTGTCTTGAAATTTATGGCAGGTTAATTAGACCATCACTTGTAATCTCATTCTCCTAAAAAGTATCAGGACATGGGCAAAATGTAGACAAATTTGTCAGTTGGAGGATAACACACGTGGCTTTGGGTCTAACTGCCAAATGAGTATTTGGTCCCATTTGAGACCTCCTGAGCTTGGGCTTTGCTTTCACATTCTTATTCACATCCTGGTCTTCTAAGCTCTGAGTAGAATCACCCAACAGGCTCTGTTTACAGCATTTCTTGGTCTTTTCCACACAACATGACATCTTCAACCTTTCCAAACTCCTCCAGAACACCAATTTCAAAGGCTTCTTACCCACATAGTCAGTCTAGTCACATAATGACTCCAGTACTCCAGCACAAGGTGTCTGTACTAGTCATTTTTCCACAACTGGGGTACAATGTTATTGACTGTATTACATTTCCCAGAGGTTCTCTATATGTTTTCTTTCCTCAGAAGCAGGACATAGACCTCAAAGTAAAAGAAAATAAAACAAAAAGAACAATAAAAATAAGTATTAGAAGTATAGATATGCAGATACCACCTGGACAAGGAAGACAGCTTTCTTTTCTGATTAAGGACTTCCTCCCAAGCTTAATGACATTTACAAGTGGTACGAAGGACTAACACTTCTTGACTTTCTCCCACCTTCTAAAAGCAGGATGCAGATCTCAAGGGACAAGAGGTGGCAACAAAACAACCTCAGATGTAAAGCCATGTGTCCTAGTTACTTTTTCATTGCTGTGACCCAATACCCAACATCCGCAAATTTAGGGGAGGAAAGTTTATCTTCACTCGCAGTTTCAGAAGGTCACAGTCCACTCAGGAGCAGCCAGCAGCAATGGAAGTACATGGCAGAAGCAGAGTTGAAGGCAGTTCCTCACGACATCACAAACAGGAAGCCAGATCCCATCAAGGCCAGTATCTCTTCAGAGGAAAAAACTGTAACAATCTTCCTTCTTCCTTCCTTCAATACAGCTTGAGTTCCCAGTTGGGTCTCCCATACCTGGAGGGGGGTGGGTGTTCTTCCCTCATTTGCTGGCCACAAATCACTCACACTCTAATCCAGGCTGGTTCCTAACTGCCTAATCCAGGTTGATTTCTAACTTCCTAATCTAGGTGTGGTTCCTAAACCCTGATCCAGGTGTGGTTCCTGAATGTCTCAAATTGACATAATGTTTCCAAAGGTCACACCATGCAAATGTTGAAACTTGTTTGCCAACAATAGACTGAAAGAAATTATTTTGTAAACTTAAATCTCTAATTGTCCCTCCCCCACGAAATCTTTGGTACCCTGAAGCAGGTCAGAGAGATGGGCAATTTCTGGAGGATTATTCTCACCATCTTCCCTGAAGCTGGTTTTGAATAAGTTCTTTTTCTATTTACAACTCTGAGTGACTTCTTTGAATAGGGCCAGCACAAAGCAAATGAACTGTTAAGAAAAATAGTCCTTTAAGTATCTGGTAATAACAACACACAGCACTCATAATTTAAAGGAGGAAAGGTTTCATTTTGCTTATGTTTCGAGGGTACTCAGTCCATGGTTGACTGACTCCAAGTCAGGAGCATCATAGCACAAGGGTAGGCTGAGCACAGTTACTTACTTCTTGGTAGCTGGGAAGCAGAACAAGGAAAGAGCACCAGAGCAAGGGCCCAGGTTCCAGGAGAGAACCCAGGTCACGATTCTCCCAGACACATACAGAAGTATATACCAACAATCTCCTCAGAAAGATGCCAAAGCCAATCACAATGATCCACCTCCCTAGCTGCAACAGGATACTTTAAATACCTACATTAAAACACCTGTGAAACAAAACATGCAGAGGCAATATATTTCGTAACTCTCTAGGGATGAAATCTTGGAATTTTAGGTGACAACCGTGGAGGAAAGTAAAGGAGCATAAGAAAATGCTTGACACAAGTGCTGGTTCTGTCACTAGTTGTATCATGTGGAGAAAGCCATTCAATCGCTCACGGAAACGGAGTTGCCCCATCTCTGAAATGGAGGAAGTAACAACGACAATACCATGGGCTCTAGTAAGGCTTTAACAAAATCTGGCATGTAAAAATACTTGTAAGAATAAAATTATTTTTTCTTCTTTTCCATTTTTCTTTCTTGGTGCATGTATGTGATATAAAGCAGTTACATTTTGCTTGAGAATTTTGAGATATATATATATATATATATATATATATATATATATATATATATCTCATGACATCATGCTAATCCCTTCTCTGCCCCTTTTTGACCCTCCTGCCCTCTTTCTTTACCCCCTGCGTCCCAATGTCACACTCATTTTACTCTATAAATTGCCTATATTTAATAGAGAAGCATGCAACATTTAACTCTCTGAGCCTGCCTCACGTCACTAAGCACGATGGTCTCAAGTTGCATCCATTTACCTACAAATGCCTCAACTCTATCTGTCTTTATGGAAGAGTAGAAGTCCACAGTGTGCAAGTATCACATTTTTTTGTATTCATGGGTTTGTAGATGGATATTTCAGCATCTTTCATAATTTAGCATTTGTCAGTTGTACTGCTATAAACATGGGTGTATATGTACCTCTGTTATATGCTGCTTTTACCTCTTTGGCAAAGATACCCAGAAAAGGTATTCCTGGAACAAATGGAATATTTATTTTCAGAAAATTTGAGGACTCATCATATTGTTGTTTGTAGCTGCTGAACTAGTTTACAATCTCACCAGCAATGCAAAAGGGTTCCATCCCCCCAGCCCCACAACCTCCCCAGCATCTACTGTGGTTCGAGATCTTGGTGTCAGCCATTCTCACTGGAGTAAGATAATATCTTATTGTTGTTTTGATTTGCATTTCTCTAATGGCTAAGGGTGTTTAACATGTTTGTATGTATTTGCTGGCCATTTGTATTTCTTCATCCGAGAACCGCCTATTCATTTCAGTTGCCCATTTTTCCACTGGGTCTTTGATTTCAAGGGCCTTATGGTTTTTCTGTTCCTTTATATTCTAGTTATTAGCTTCCTATCCAATGTGAATGTGGTATTTTTTCCCCTATTCTCTTGGCTATCCCTTGACTCTGTTAATAATTCCCTTCACTGTGCAGAAACATTTTAATTTGACATAATCCCATTTGCTGAGTCTGGCGGGTATTTCTTTTACATCAGGTGTCCTACTAAGAAAGTTCTTGCCAAGACATGCAAAAAGTCTTTATATAATCTCAGATATGAAAACTAAACTGTAGGGATAAAGTTACAGAGAGGCAATGCTACATCGCTTTTACACGCATTCTTTCTTTGCCAGATATTGCTAGCTATGTCTTCTAGGAAACGCATAGAATGAGGACCTGGCTTTGAGATGTTTGATATTTGTTTCAGTGCCTTTTTCTGTTCCTGCAGTGATCTTACGTACAGTCATCCCTTAGCACATGCAACCTACGTGTTTCCCTCCACTCTCCGTCCACATTTCCCTTAGCACATGCATGCTACAGGTGGACAGTCAGTACCTGCAAATTAACCAGCATTACTCAGTGAGGTTCTCTGGCACCTCTGTCAAAGGGAATCAATAATTTCCCATGTATAATTACAATTTTTCAGTGAATTTTTGCCAACTCCATAAAAGTGTTAATAGTTTCTCCTTTAAGCTGTTGAAACACTATTTGTGTATTTACAAAAAATGGTATATTTCTCCCATACATATTTATTTCTAGAAAGTCAATTCCTATGGTATTCTCATTTTCGCACCCCAGTACTTTACATAGGTCAACATAGGGTCACTTGGGAGTTAACACTATGATTTTTAGACTTTCTATTTAGTCAGTTTCCCCAAACATAACATTTTTTTGAATTCAGGAAACACCAGACTCTTTCATTTTTCTTTGTAGCTTATCAGTGATTTATATTTTTGATTACCTCAGGGCTAGTAATTCCACATTTTATTGTAGGTTATTGTATGACTGCAACTGCATCATACTTTCTGTTTCATATGAATAAATCTCTAATTTTGGCTAGGTTTTTATATCCTTCATTATTGAACTTACTTTCCTTTATTTTAATGTCAATAAATTCCAAATTAATTTGTTTTATAGGGATTTTATTACAGATTTATTTTTAGATATACTTTTTTCCCCACATTTTATTGCTATGTATACGTGCAAAATTCAAGGTTTACAATGGAGTTGAGCATTTTGTGCACATACGTATCTTGTCAAGGAGACAAGGGCTTTCCCACTCTCCTTTTGTCCCTCCCCCATCCACCCTACCCTCCCTCCTCCCCTACCCTACTCCCCTCTTTCACTTAAAATCACTTTTCCTCAAACTTCAATCCTCTAATAAAATTACCTTGTAGAATGTCCAATAAGTCTCTCATCTCTCAAAAAATTTTAGTTTCTTGAACAAATATGTACCATTTTATCCTCAAGTATCATGTGCTTCAATGTAAGACAGTAGGTTCTCATATTTTCTAAACATGACTTAGTAGTTTAAGACATATATTATTCAAGCTTAAAAGATTTAGCAAATAAAAATCCACTATACAAAATCAGTAGCAAATTAGTATTTCACAGTTTTAAAAAGGTTTTTTAATGAGTCATCTCTACTGTTAGCTTTTAATTCATTTATTGAAAAAATATATGAGGCACACTGTCTTTATAAAGTATAGATCATATTAACTTCTACTGATAAATGTCATGGCTAACATCTAAAATGACTTGTGTTCGATGCTGGAGTTTTTGGAAAGCGACTGAGCCACGAGGACACTGTGCTCATCCATAGATTGGTTCATTGAACCATTCACAGCTGCACGTGCTGTTCAGATGAGGAGTCCGGACAGTAAGGGTAAGACTAGGAAGAGGGTCTTTGTATCTCTGGTTTCTGGCCACTGTGAAGCGAGCAGCTTTCCTCTGCCATGTCATTTCTGCATTGGCGCCTGATGACTAGGAACTAAATCCAGTAAAACAGGGAATCAAAATAAACATACCCTCCTTTGAGTTGCTGGTGTCAAGTATCTTGTTGTAGTGCTGGAAAAGTTACTAACACAGTAGCTAAAGTTTTTGAAAATACATATCCTCATTCAAATGAACTTATCTTAAACAATTACATACTTAAATATGACCTAGCTTACAGGTATAATTCGTACCTATGCATTTCATTTATTTCATACTATGCATTACTTAATTCAGAGAATTGAACAGTGACATCTAACTTCTTTTCAAAATGACCATTATTTTCATTGGTTTGAACTTTCCATGTTGTACACATAAAGTATTTATTTACTTCATTCCTAGGAGAAGCAAATTTTCCTTCTTATGAAAAGCTTGGAAGTTGTATTATTCCAGATTCATGCCTCAAAGGTGCTGCATGTTTGGGGTCTGGAATGTTCTTCAAAGCCTCCTGTATTTGGATGTCGTGGAATGTCTATGGATTGCATGTTCTGTTAAGAGACGGGTTGCAGCAAGAAGAGGCAGATGCCTGGGGTTTTAGCCAGAAAGGATGCATCATGGGGGTTTGAAGTGGAAGGGATGGATCAATGGTACGTGAACCGGAAGGGGTATGTGATGGCATCTCAATTCCTTACTCATTTGGCTTCCTGGTCACCATGCGATGAATAGTTTCTCTCTATCTAGGCCTCTGGCATCACAAGCTAGCCATGAATGGACTGAGATTTTCTGAAACTGTGAGCTAAAATAATCTTTCGCTTTCCTAAATTGTGGGTATTGGGCCTTATGTCTCAGCAACGAAAAAGTAAATAATACAGTTATTAAACTTTAAAATTCTTTTGTATTTGCTTATTGGTTTCAAAGGCACCATTACAGAGAAATGTTTCATCCCAGTTTTATTCAGGAGAAATATTACTTACATTACCTTTGTAAAACAAGTCAGAATGTTCAGACTGCTACCATCTGCCTTTCTCTGTTGCTTGCTGCATTCTGAAGTACTGTAAGGGAGCAGGAGAGTGGAGAAGTTTTCCATGTAGTATAAGCTCAGAGCAAAATCCTGGGGCACAAGCTGGCATAATTTTTGCTAGCAGCCAAGGGCCATATGCCAATGGCTCTTGAATTAATGACTTCCTAGCACACCAACAGGAGGGACAGCTAAATCCAACACTCAAATAATTTTTGGTTTCGGGTATGAGACGTAAGCCAACAGTCTCCAGTAAAACAACATGTAAGTGCTCCCTATGACATTGAAATAACACTAGTTATGTTATTGAAATTTGAAACTACCTTGTAAAGCACTGCAATAACATTTACACAAGAAGTGTGGACAGTGGTGGACACAGACACAGGGCTTGTCTTCACATGGGCTTTTGTTAACCTCAGTCACTTTTTAAATGAGGTGGATTAAAAATAAATTAATTGCCAACAACAAACCAAGGCAGCCTCTGAACCTCAGGGTGGACATTCGTGACACGAATACTTGAGCTAGCATTTTCATTGAGCATTTGTAATAAAGCCAATTGTAAGCTATCAACGACTGCAAGAAATATCATCGCAGTTATTACTGAGAGCAAAGCAAATGGTGACATTGAGAAGCTATTGGGAAGGAGTGGCTCCTAAGTTCACTAAGAACCTATTATACTTCCCTATGCCCTACCCTGGAGACTTTCAAAAAAAGTTGAGAAGTATTTTAGGTAAGGGTTAAGAGTGTCTAAAGATCAAACGAATAGAGTTATGTAAATGCATTTATTTAAATTTATTTTTAAAAATTGTGTTAAATCATGTTTAATATAAAACTCATCAAAACGACATTTCATACATTTAAAATGTTGTGTACCTGTCACTGTTATCTAATTCCACTTCTAAGGTGCCTCTGCTGGTTTTTGTCTTTTCTAAGAATGTGGCAATTTTTAATCATTTTACTCTATTATTTATCCATGCTGTTAATATAAAAGAAATCAAATGCGATTGCTCCTGTGCTTGGCTTCTTTCACCTAGTGTAATGTTTCAGGTGCATCCATGTATGTACATCAGTGTTTTATGGTGAAGAAATATTCTCTTGTATGTATTTACCAACTCTTCTTTATCTATGGATCAGTTAATAGATGCTCAAGATGTCTTTAAGTGCAATTATCTATCTGATCATGTACAGATAGAAACAACATTATAAAGATAATAAATAAATCTAATGACAGAGAAATCCAAGAAATAAAAATAAAAGTTGGTCTTTAAAAGCAAAAGCTAATCATTTAAGATGATGCTGCAAAAGACATATTAATAAACTTGTCAAGAAAGAGTGTATCAGCAAAAAATATTAAGTGATAGGGAAAATAGCTGGAGATGTCAGAGATATCTAAAAGTTATATGAGAATAGTGTAAAATGCTAAATGCCACTGCATTAAAGGTCTATACTAACAGATATTTTTCCAATGCAACACTCTAAAGTTGACACAAAAGAAATTTGTACAAATTAATTACTATTACTTAATTTTGGCTTCTAAACATGTGATTTTATAGGTGAGTTCTACTAAACTGTCAAAATATGTCTATATTATACAATATATTTATCATAAAATAAATAGAACCAAATAGGTGCATAGTGTGTTTTTGAAAAAATTGCTTGCAACATGGGCTGGACTTATTACAATACTTAATACAACCAATAGAAACAGTTTTGTGCCCAGATTTACAACAGTTGAAATCAAAACCTGTCTTCGGCCCACTGGAGTAATTTGTAATAACTCTTGGTGAAACCTAGAGTAGACCCAATACTTTAGTAGAGGATGCATCAAGCGTTGCTACTAGACAGAAAGATAATTGGAGGAACATTTATGCAGACCTCCCTCATATCCTGCTCTTGAATCTCCTGCCAGAAGATGACTGAGGACTCCCGGAGCCAGAGGCTTTTGGAGCTCATTGATAAAGACCATTTAGTTAATTATTTCCCAGGATGCAGAACATGAAGAAGAACAAAGAACGCATTTTAAAAGGCAAATGAAAAAAATATGGAATGCAGTATTAAAATTCGATAACAAAGAATTGTGCAAGCCAGTGTCGTTTGCAAGAATAGGTGAAAATATCTAAATATTAAGTAGCCAACAAAATTCAGAAACACATTTTTAACTGCACACCCTAAACTGCAGAGAATGCAAGAAGAGTCGATGTGAAAATCTGTAATGACATAATTTGTCACACTAATGGGCTGCAGGCAGAAATGCCACATGGCCATTTCAGTATACACAGAAAAACTTTTGATAATTTTTGAGATTCTTTTGAGATTTTTTAAAATAGTCTTTAAAAATTAGGAATGAAAGAAAACTTTTAGAATTATCGAAGAGCTTTTTTTTTCTTCCCTGCTGTAGACGCCATCCCCAAATGCAAAATAACAAACACAAACCAGCTGCAAATGTTATATTTAATTAAGAAGTTTTTGAAAGCTGACTTTTCCAAAAAACTCTGATGTGTTTTCATTGCATAACATAGTTTTGGAAGTTCTGTCAAATTTAATACAATGGAAAAAAGTGTGAGAATAAAAGAAAAATGGCAAATGTTTTGAATGTTTAGTATTTCTTATCAGTTTATCACATGCATTCAAAGAAACTAGTAAACCCTGAGTCATTTGGGCCTGGGAATGTAGCTCAATGGCACAGTATTTCTGTAGTGTCTATAAAGTGCTGGGTGGTACAATTCCCCGTACTTCACACACACACACACACACACACACACACACACACACACACACACACACAATCAATATGTACAAAAGAGTAGCAGTTTGCAACAGCAATGAACATTTAGAATTTGAAAAAGAGGGCAAGAGCACAATAAACCTGGGAAGCTTTTAGAAATTAGTGATTATATTTGAATTTTAAAAATTAGACTCTATTTCCAATATCTTGTTTTGTTTCCACAATCGAATTTATTATCCTCATAAATTTTCCTAAATCTTGCTAATTTATTTCACTTTCATTACTATGTAGTTATCAAAACATAAACATGTCTAGATTTTTGTTGAATAAAGTCACTATAAAGGAATTTAAGAGCTAGTTGGAGGCAAGGGTAAAAACTAGCAGTATTAAGAATAAAATTAATTATAGAATAGTTTTGTACTTGCAAAGATAGTTTAAGAGTTTCCACATGCCCTTATAGTTGGCTACAGTTCAGTTGTCACACTACTGAATCTATACTGAGGTATTTTTAATTGAAACTCATTCTTCAATAATTTAAACTACTCTACTGACCCTTAAAAACCACTATCTTTTTTTCTATTTCAAAATCTTATCTATAAAAACATATTACATTTAATCATCAAAGGGTGGCTTTGGAATCAAGATTTGGACACTGAGTTTCTTAGACCTTCTCGTTTTTGATTATCTTTACAGTTTCAGTCATTATTTTGAAGAATACTCACCAGTTTATTCTGGGCTGATACTTTTCATGTGCTTACCTCTTTCTGAAAAAATGTGTTTGTAAGATGATAACCACAGAAATAGAATGCTGGTTTCATCACGTTTAAATTGGAGATGTACTTTTTCAACATCACTTAATAACTCTCAGTGTTGAATATCTGTTGATTTAATATTTACCTGGTTTCACCAGTGTACTATTTAGACAGAAGTTAACTATGAGCAAACCAAATTTCAGGGTGGAAAGATGTCATGTTTTTAGAGGGAATGATATCTAAATATATTATTCAAAATACTGCATAACTTTGGCTGTCCTATTCATTCATTTGTGTTTCAAACAATTACTTAAATCAATGCATACATGTGAATATTCATTTTATTCTCTGGGCCATTTAATCCTCAAGAACTTTCAGCTCACCAGTCTTTGACAAAGGGCCCAAAAACATGTACTGGATTAGTGATATTTTTTCAATAAAGGATGCTGGTAGAAATGGCTATCCACATCCAAACAAATGAATCTAGAGCCACAAATACTGCCATGTATTAAAACCAAACCAAAGAAGGTCAAAGACTTAGATATTAAAACTGAAACACTGAATTCCCTGGAGGACAAAGTGCATAAAACTCTTGAATATGTAGGCCTGGGGAAAGATTTTCTCAGTAGGATATCTGATGTAAAAATAACCCTTGAATCAACAAATGGGATTATATGAAATTAAAAATTTCTGTACAACAAAGGAAACTATTAACAGAGTGAAGACAGATCCAACAGAATGTGGAAAAAATTACCATATACACTTTGAAAACAAGGTTAATAACCACAATATGTAAGAACTGAAAAATAGATCTCTCAAAATCAAATTTAAAATAGGCAACTGAAATGAACAGATAGTTCTCTGACAAAGAAATAAACATCTTTAGCCATTAAAGAAATGCAAACCAAAACAATATTGTGATACCATCTTACCTCAGAAAGAATTACATGTATCATCAAAAACTCAAATAGGAATAGACAGAGGCTAGGTTGTGGGTGAAAGGGAACTGTTTTACATTGCTTGTGGGACCATGAAGTAGTACAACCAGTAGTCCCAGCACTTGGGCGGCTGAGACAGGAGGACTGATGTGAGTTTGAGGCCAATGTGGGCGACATAGTGAGTTCAGGACCAACCTGGACTACAGAATGAGACCATGCATCAAAAAAAAAAAAAAAAAAGAAAGAAAGAAAGAAAGAAAGAAAGAAAGAAAGAAAGAAAATTGATTCTCCATTCTACCCAGTGATACCTCTTCTATATATCTTTCCAAAAGAGCTAACAGCACTATGCAACAGAGTTACATGCATACTCATATTTATAGTAGCAGAACTGATAATAGCTAAATCAAGGAAGATGCCAAAATATCTATCAGTAGGCCAACTGATTATAAAAATGCAGTATATACACATAATGTAGTACTACTCTGACATAAAGACGATAGATATTAATCATTTGTAAGTGAATGGCTACAACTTGAGACCATTATGCTTAGTGAAGTGAATCAGACCCAGAAATTTAAATATTGCATGATTTCTCTAATATGAGAAACCCAGAGTATAAATAAATAATTGAGTCAAATAAATGAGATGTGAAAAGTCAGGGCACTGACAGAGAGTGTGGGTGAGCAAGAGGAGATGGCAGGGAGGAGAAGGTGAACTTGTGATATATATCTGTACAAACTCCTCAAATTTAATATAATCCTTGTGCATCACATATACATATTAATAAAAGATGTATCAAAAATGAAAAACTTTTTAAGGTTGTTTTCTGTTTCTACTGAGAAAAATCCCACACAAATCCTATAGCATCTATTGTTATTGGTTTACTTTTTTAAAAAATAACTAATTTTGAGAGCCACACGGTTGAGCGATACCTCAGCCTCCCACTAGCTTGGCTGAAGCGGCCTTCTGTAAGTGAACCCATGTTAGAAACGGTCCCCACCAAATGTAATCTTTCTGGGCACCAGAGAGAAAGATATTTTTTCTATTTCCCTTAATTCTCCTGGGAGATATTGCTTTTTGCTGTATTCCCTTATTCTTTGGAGAAAAGGTACCTTTTGTACTCTAATAATTAACTACAGACTTAACAATTCCTGAGGAAAAAAATTAAAAATATGTAAGACTTTGTAACTGTTCTTTAGCATTATAAATCGCAGAACATCCAGTTATGAACAGATAACAAAAGTCTCTATTTCAGAAAAGCAGACTCTCCAAACTATGTAACTACACTGGAGTTGTCGACTACCCTGTTGCCTGCCTGTCTTGTATGATACACCTTCTCACAAGCCTCTGTACAGGCCAAACACCTGCGATTCTAAGCCCAGTGGTCATCGTTGGTCATAGCTCCTACCTTCTTTGGCTTGATAGCTCTGCAGACAAATCTTTTTCCTGCCCCACTCACTTGTCTTGAGCCGCTGTCCTTCCCCTGTGGTAAGCAATGAACAAATATGCATTTAAAATTGCACTGTGCCCCGTGTCTTAACCAAATCATTTTTTTAACTGTGCAATGTTTTTCACTACCTGAAACATGTTTAACTAACAAAAGTCTAATAATTTAGATTACTGAAAGATACTGCTATAAAAAGTGGCAAAGGTTTTAAATAGCAATTGAAAGAAGAAAAGGTAAAGTTAACAAATACTGAAAGTATTTACACATTAACTCATAATGATGATAAATTATACCTATTTCATGGTAAAAATGAGGACAGAAGAGAAATCATAAAGATAACAAGAGAGTCTTTTGGAGCATAAATCACCATTTTGAAAAGCCAACTGGAAGTACTTTTGTAAATCTGAGTAAATGTCTCCTCACTGTGGGAGCTACATACACAAAAAACTCAGGTAAACTCAGTGAAAACTTTTAAGAAAATGCTCACTTTAGTAATAAATGAGTAAAATAATTGAAGACAACATATATTTATCTTATGTGAATGAATACACATGTATATAATGCATATTGATCAGAAGAAAAAAAACATAAATTTGTATCTAACGACCACATAGTAGGACATCAGAAACAGTGTTTCAAAGAGATAAGAAAGAAAATAATTTACAGCACTATAGCATTTCTGTGATAGTAAGAATACAAATGACAATAAAACTAATATTTTTAAATTTATACGAAAGGAATTTATCAAAAGTCTGCTGTGAAATATAGACTGTGATACTTAAGGTCTGAGCTGAACTGGTTTAAAAAGTAAAGAGAAACAGCAAGTAGATAGCAATATACTTTAAATATATAGAACATAAACCAATGACATGCGATCACCTGAGGACTCAGATCAACTCATTTCCTTAGGGTCAAAGATCTCGCTATATTATGGGCTGAAATTAAGGGACCTCCAAATGCCAAGTGAAGCAAGAAGCAAGGTAAGGATGTAAGGCAGATGTAGGGCAGGGATGAGGCAGTTAGTAGTGAAGGCAATTAACAAAAGGCAGCTTGGTCACACTGTCTTAACAACAAAATGGAGTCACTTAAGTATATATTAGTTTGGGTTTTATGTTGCCAACACAGTTAATCACAGTTCAATCAAAGCACACAGAAAATCCAAATGCTGTGGCCATCTACAAAATTGACACATGACAATTAAAAGCATTTGTTATGTCAAGTCTGATGTTAATATGGTAATGTGATTGTCAATGATTCTCATTATTGATTTAAAACTCAAACAATATTTTTAAGCTTTAAAAGTACTGTACTGGGTTTAATGGATGAATATAAAAATGTGTGCCTAAACCGAATTTCATAGATTTCTAAATAGCTTTATCATATCAGTGTGAAAATTAATGATACATATTACAGCATCCCTGAAACTCACATTACCAGCATATACTCTTCCTGATCTTATTCCTATTTAATTTTGGATTTTTACTTTCAAGTCTACTTCTTTTTCTCAAAATTATTCTTTTCTCTTTATATATTTTTGATACATAATAATTATGTTCAACTCGAGAAATCAGTGCATAAACATCTCACTTCAGTGAAGTCATCAATTTAAAGTCTCAGGAGAAATGCCACTATTATGTATTCCAGTTAGTTTCTAATACTTTATTGCCATTGAAGACATAATTCGGTTTTATTTATGGTGTCCTTGTCTGTGAAGAACAACTCTGAAAACATTCTGTAGAGATCCAGCTGAAACTTGAACTTGTACTTTTTTTTTCATTTTACTTCTCAAAGAAACTTGTCAGATTCAACTTTATTCTTATTTCAAAGCTATTATTAATTTATCATTACTATGCAGCTTTTTTGTATTCAGAAGATTACAGTGCTAAAGTGTTCTCTTTGAGTGCCTTTGCTCTACTGTTTTCCCTTACAATAAGATAATGTCAAGAAACAAGATAAAAAAAATTCCCTCAGTATCAACTTTTATTTTGTAACTTACATGACCTTCTTCTTATCTAACTTATAAATTTTCTGAATATAAATACATTTCATGATCTGGTTTTATTCCTATACAGATGTGGAGTCTTCGTTCCCTTGTGCAAGCTGCATCATAACCCATTGCATGAAGTCATTACTGTTTATCCTCCAGTCCCTAGGTGATGGGGACGTGCAAAGGAGAAATGGGTTGGATAACATTTTTAGGTTGCAGACATTAAAGTGAAGCCTGCAGATATCCTACCTTGTGGCTTTTTCTAGCTTTGTGGTCATTTCTTTCATTTGTATCTATTGAGCTGATTCTGTTAATTTTGCATCCTATGCCAGGAAGGTTCTGCTCTGGACCCAGCATTGCCTCCTACCACACACTGAAACCTAGAGAGGGTAGACAACTTGCCCAGACTCCATTGTTCTTCTGTGGCTTCCTGCCCTCCCCAGGTAACACCTGCTAGGCTTCATGCTCTTCCTATTCTCACCATTGTGGGTTGTTTCACTAAGGCCCTCTAACAATGTTGATACTATGTAGGCGTTTTGCAAGTAAAGCATTGCCAATGTTAGCAAGTTAGCAAACAAGGATTCCTGGTTAAATTAAAATTTGAATGAATAGTCCACACATATGTATTATTTTAAAAAGTTTATCTATGTGAATTAAGATTCAATAACATATTAGAAACATGTGGCTTGAGGAATCAATGACCATCTACAGCAGTTTTGTCCTTTTTCCTTCCTTCTTACCCTTGCCCTATGGCTTCTCACTCTCAGATTCGTCCCTTCGAAGCAGTCCGTCGTCCCTCTTCCTACCCTTTCTCTCATGTCGGGACCTTTTTGTGCAATTATTTTTGTGAATTTAATAAGAGGGAAATCCACTGTTAGTCTTCGATGCTTGGTCCATTTTACTGAGGATTATTGAATCAAGATGGCTTCATTTTTGTTCAAATTCTTCATATCTGTCTTTCTTTATGGCTACATAATATTCCATTGTTTATAGGTACCACATCTTCTTTATTCATTCCTCTATTGATGGGAAGGTAGGTTGTTTCTAGAATTTTACTATTATGAATTGTGCTGCTTTAAATAAACATGGACAAGCATGTATTTTTATGGCATGCTGACTTCTTTTGGGAACATGCCCAGTACAGCAGCAGCTGGATCAAACGGGATTTCTAAGACTTTCCAGACCTGCTTTCCATAATGGTTGAACCAGATTGCAGTCCCACCAACACAGTAGAAGGGTTTCTTTTTTCCCACTGCCTCACAGACAATTGTTGTTTTTGAATTCTCACGAAGGCCATTCTCACTGGGGTGAGATGAAACCTCAACTCTGTTTTTATTTTTGCATTTCTTTCTTTTCTGTGAAGCATCTTTTCATTTCAGTTGCCGATTTCTAGATAGGATTATTTGGTTTAGAAAGTTTCATTATATTTTAATTCTCTGTATATTGTAGATATTAATCCTCTGTCTGAAGTATAGCTGGTAAAGATCTTCCCCCATTCTGTGGGTTGTCTCTTCACCCTTTTCATTGTTTCCTTTGCTGTGTGAAAGCTTTTTGTTTAATGCAGCCCTGTCTGTTGATTCTGGCTGCTGTTTCTCATGCAGCCTCTCCCTATGTCTATGAGTTTTACCTATTTTCTCCTCCAGTAGATTCAGTGTTTCTGCTTTGGTGTCCAGTGCTTCAACCCATTTTGATCTGATTTGAGTGTGTGGTGACAGACATGTAATAATCCAATTTTCCCAGCACCATTTGTTAAAGATGTCTTTCTCTCATATATTGTTTTGGCCCTTTGTCAAAATTCGTGTGATTGAGTGTTTGAGCTGGTTTCAATATCCTCAATTCTATTCCACTGGTCCTCCTGTCTGTTCTTGTACCAGTACCATGTGGATGTAATCACTGTTGATCTGTAATATAACTTGAAGTCTGGGATTATGATTCTTCCAGGTTTACCTTTATTACTCAGGATTGCTTTAGAAATTCTGCTTTTTTTTCTGGTTCCATATATATTTTAAAGTTGTTTGGGACATTCTTACATTTAAAAATCAGGCTTAAATAGATATCTTACAATTTTTCTAAAAATTTGCTTTAGTTTCCTCTTTAAAACTTTTTTTTGTTAAATGTTTCTTTATTTTGTTATACTTGTTATCTTATCTGATTGAATGGTTCAGTGAGATTCAAAAGCAATCCCAATTCCAAGGCCATCAACACAGAACTCCTTGGAGGCTGAAGCAGAAAGATCACAGATATAAGTTCAACCCATGAAGTTTAACAATTTAGTGGGACCTTGTCTTAAAAAAATGTGGACATAGATCAATGAGAAGATGTGAAAGCCTGGGGTTTCTTGGAGCACTAGTCCACAATGCTCATAAACACACACACACACACACACACACACACACACACACACACACACACACACGGAAATATGAGTTCATAAAAACAAAAATAAAAGGCACTCATTTTCTAAGTAAGGGGCTACTATCAGATAATAACTTTTAATCTCTACATTTGGTGTGAAGAATACTCTCATTCTAGCATGACTAAAGGCTCTAAGTAAGACCTTTCTATCCTGTGCCTGCAGTCAGCACAAGTCATTCATGATTACATGCACAAAAAGGCAAAAAGCAGCAACAGATAGCATCTCATATAAAATGGTATTTGTGATGGAAAAGAAGTTTTGTTTAGAGTGGATGACGGTAGGATACGAAGGAAACAAGGGAAAAATAAGAGGATGTATAACATTGTAAAAATGCCATGAACAAAGTAATAAATGTCCATCATTACCAACCACCAGCCCACAGTGTGCTCCACAGCTGTAGGACGTAACACAACACGTGAAGGGAAGAGGAGGCGGGAGGAAACGTGAAGGCTTGGGCCGACTCTGGCCCCACAGGCAGGCATTTCATTGGCCACCACCAGAGCTACCTTTGAAAATACTCTTACATATATGTTCATGTACATGAAGAATAAGTCATGCTAAATAACACATACTATCTGTAAATTATTTTTACATGTATTTTAAATGCAAGTTTTGAAATGTTGAACTTAAACTGAATAGGGAAATTAGGATATTTACTTTTTTCTAATAGTAGTAGCATTTCTGATTCAATTTTCTTGATAACTTAGGCAGAGTCCAGGTGTTTTTAGACTTTTTTCATATTTCTTAAAATATTTTTAGAAGATTAAACTATATTATAGCAAACATCCCTTTTGAGAAGGGTTAGGGGTTTGCACACACATATGGAAATACCTTTATGTAAATACCTATGTCTAAAATGTAATATAGTTGTTTCTAATAATTAGTATGCAATAATTAGCACACACACACATTGCACATACATTTGTGATTCTCTAAAGTCATGCTTTCACTGCACTGAATTGTCAACAATACTATTAGAAGAAATATTTAAAAAAATCATTGAATATTGTACAAAAATCAAGTACATTGAGTGTATAAAACTGAACTTTAAATACAAGTTAGATTTTCAACCATCCTAGAGTGTCACACGAAGAACAAATTGAACCCCAATCTAAATGTATTGAACTATACAGCAGGAGCAAAGACTGCATTGGATGAATAAGGCACAGAAATTTAGATTTCAAGTGTGTGAAAAAGCGTTTATATGTTGATTTTGTCTTAATTATTTTTAATATTAGTTTAAAATAGTATAAAATTTCTAATAATATGCACATTTAGAGTAACAGATGAAATTATTAGGAAACATTAATAATTAAGTCCACATTAAACATATATAAAGTTTTCATTTTCCTCAGTAAGGATGAAAAAACTAGACTTACCCTGACAATTTGGCACTGGCCATGTATAGTTGCAAAGCAATGAAATGTGGCTTATCTGCGTCAAAATGTAAACAACACCCACATCATTTTAAACTCTTAGCCTGAAAAAATCTAAAGTATGTCAATAATATTTTAATTACATATTAAAATATGTATATTGAATAGATATACTGACATAAATAAAATACACTCATTAATTTTTATTTTTAATTATTTTGCTTAAAATTATTCTTTTCGTTAATATGTATTTGATTTATATAATGATTGCATTCAACTTAATGAACTGGTACACACACACACACACACACACACACACGTGTACATATATATCCCATTTTATTCTTTTTTAAATTTCCCTTCTCTTCCCCTTTCTGCCTCCTGACTCTCTTTTTCCAAATCTTCTTCCCATTAATTTTACCTACTCCTAGTAATGCATTAAATTTTGCCTATAAAAAAGTTTGACTTCATCTTTCAACTCTTGGAAAATTATTTTTAAACCCTTAAAATGCCTTGCCTGATGAGAGCAAATTTGTTTACTTGAGAGCCTTGAATCACATAAACTAGCCCAGTGGTATGTTTTATAGTAAGGACTTTTAGTCACCTGGTGTCAATTCAAACTTGAAAGGGATTGAAAACTAAGATAAGCCACCTGGGCAACTGATAGCGCCTATGTAACCGAGTTTCACTAAAAATCTGGGTATCAAGTCCTTTGAACTTTCCTACTGGACAACAGATAGTATGCATTGCCTTGCACTGTTAACTGGAGAAGTGGGCACTGCCCACCCCTCTATTAGGACAGAACCACTGGATGCCTCACACATTGAATGCTCATAGATGCCGCCCAGTTAACTTTTTGCATGAGGAGTTCAACCAGTATTTTTTCACCGAGGAAACCCTAACTAAAGACCTAATGGCTTTCCCCAAGTCCTGAGACCTAGTAAATACCAACCCAGTCTGAACCTGCAATGGGTGTCAGGTATCAGAGAGACCTTCCAGGCCCTGAGCTCACAGTTGGTGTCAGAAGTGGGGAAGGCCTTCTGTACAGTCTTCTTGTCATTTAATACAGCTGTCCCAGAACATTTAAAAGTACATGTGTCACATTTGTGGTTATATTTCTTTGGAACAGCATTGAGATAGAACCTGTGTCTAAAAAGGACTGTGAAATAAGTCAGCATAGAGTCCTGCACTTTAATGAGTAAAACGCTTATCCATGCTGTGCTGGTTATTTTCGTACACAAGTTTGAACGTCAACTGTCATACTGAAGCTGAATATTACAGATATGAGGAGACTGGTCCATGAGAACCTTCAAATGAAAACTACAGTGAGTTTCAAGGGAAGCAAAACGTTGCTATGACTTTCTCTTTATATGAATCTTTGCTTATGAACAAGAAAAGTGAAACAAAACAAAACAGTGTTCACATTAGCATAACGGATAGATTATTTTACTTTGTAGGCAAACTACCTGACTTTGAATCATGCCGCTCCGGGTGCCAGCTATGTGAACTCAAGAAACTTATTTAATTGTATCTCAAATGTAGTCATAAGTACTGATAGAAATGGAAGCGAGCACATCTTACAGGATTGTTATGAGGATTAAAGGGCTTTGGTAGAGCCAATTGCTTACCACTTTGCCTGGCTGCAAGGCCAAGAAATGAGTTATAAGTATTTTGCTTTTGAGTATATGAAAACTTGTACAACTGATGTTACAATATACCCAATTACTGTTAGTTCCTTTATCACATCAGTGAGGTTATATTACTCTTTTCCCTTACTATACCCCCCAGCATGGATTTATACAATAAACACAAAACTGTTTAACTCAGCATTCTAACTTCTCATTGGCTTTATCATTTCCATTTAATCCTTCTGTATTCCAATTTTGTCTGTTTACTCAAATTCTTCTAAAAATATCACTATTTTCTTACTAAACCCTCAGCTAGACTATTAATTTTTGCTCCAAACCCTCTATTTGTCTTCCACCTGGCTTTCTCTGCCATCAACATCTGTCCAGAGCTCTTTTGGGCTTCTTGTTCCCATAGAAGCCCCCCTTTGGGTTACTGGTCCGCTCTGGACTGCCTCTCTCTCCCCTTCCACATCCACTCAACACACTTATACATTCTGTTCTGAATTCCCAGTGCTGAACCTACAGACTGAAAAACGAGGCCTCTTGGTCTTTTAGGCTTTATTGTGTTTAACAAAATAATGATGGTTGGCAAAAAAAGTAAAATAAGATAATACACTACAATGAGAAGAATTAGAGTGAAGCGGGGTTTTGTTTGTTTTGTTTTGTTTTTCTCTTTGCATCTTACCTTCTGGGTTGCCTGGTTTCAAAAATCTCAACAAAAGACCATCAGGCCCTTCAGAGAGCGCTCTCTCTCTCTCTCTCTCTCTCTCTCTCTCTCTCTCTCTCCAGCTCTGTCTCTGGGGTTCCAGGAATCTCATGTCGAGTTTACCCTTTAGAATCGGACATGGCAGTGAACCTCTGCTCCCCTTAGTCCCGGGGCTCCCTTTGCTGCATTTCTGAAGTACCGCAAACGCCAACTCTTGACAATTACACAGCAATAGTGCTTCATTTGTTTCCTGCCTGGGCTTTGTCTATGCAAGAGCTGGCGTGCTTTCTGAGAAAGACTATTAAATGAGAGAAATTCTAAGTTTGAAGGATTACACAGGAAATAATTCAGAATATATATTATAAAATCTAATAGACTTTCCTTTTATTGACAAAACACACGATTTCCATTTTGCTCTTTGTCACTGTCTTTCCTCGGAGGCGTTTAAAGCACATTTGATACACTGTCCCATCGATCCTGGCTGGGCTGCACCAGGCTTCGGAACAAATTATTCACCAGAGACAGGACCAAAGCCTAGCAGAGAAACGTGCGGTGGGGAGTCCAAATCAGTGTTTTAAGTTGAGGGTGTCGAGATGTGCACTGGGATAAGGGAATTGATAAGAATTGATAAGAATTGTTAAGAATTGATACAAGAAAAACGACAGAATACACAGGGAAAAAAGTAGTTTGAACCAAATATGAACTTAAGATAAAGAGGACTGTCAGGGAAAGACTGCCCAGCCCAAGGCTCTGAGGCATTTTGAAGGTGAGCTGGTGCCTGTCACAAGAAAATCAGTGCATAAATATTTATTGAAGAAACTGGAAATGAAATAATGAATAAATGCCAGACTAGGAGACGTTTACTGCTCTTCTATTAAGGATTCTTACCTGGCTGTCAGATCTTGATATGTTCCCTGTGAGGATTTAAGGGACAGGAAGGAAAGAACCCACAGTGTTTGATTGTTGAGTGTGGGCTGGGCTCAACTGAGGCACCTTTAATTTGAGATGATATTCAAGTACATAAATGTTAAAATTTAATTTTTATAGGGTGATGTTGAGGACCCCGCAAAATAAATAAATAGCTCAAAGTGAAAAATCCAGAGGCTTGACTAACTTCTACTATTACCATATGAATGTGAGGTTAGTGGCATATCCATGGTGAGCAGAGAAATCTAAGTATTCTGATTCCTAGATTGGAATGTGCATTTTCAGAATGAGATTTATGATTGGTTTCACATAGGTGGCATGTTAATCTCTCCCCCCTCTCTCACTCTCTCTCTCTCTCTTTCTCTCTTTGCTTTTTAGATCCTGGTTCAACAAAACATTTTACTTGGAGTTTAGTCTCCAAATCTAAATAAATCTACTTATTGGAACCTATTGGAACGTAGACTGTATCATTTGGGGGAGTCGATAGTTGACATTGACAATATTGATACTGATTTTTTTTCTTAGTGTCTCCAGGAAAGACTCATTCTGCTTCTCTGTCAAGGTTAATTTCTTCATCAGTTCACTTGATTTCATCTTCTTTAGACTGTCTTGCACAAAATGGCTAATTTTTAATATTTTGTTTTTTCCATAGGCTACTTCCTCTCAGCTATAAGCATCCATATTTTTCCAATTTCCTCATCTTTGCTTTAAAGATAAAATAAAGTTTATTGAATTTGTTTATGGTTAATCATTCTTGTCATATCATTCTTTGTGAATGACTGCTGTAAGTAGTCTGCATATTTGTCAACTCTCTGCTCTTTACAAATTACCCTTCAGAATCACATTAAAATACCAAAAATCTGGATACAAGTCCAAATCCAAACTCTAGTAGCTATTTACTATATGATCTTTGGTACTTAGTTAATATTTACAAATCTCTATTTTCTGGGAGTCGGGCGAGAAATCTGGAATAATGTCATCAGCACTAACCATAAAATTGCTTTTACTGAACTGTAAATTAAACTTCAGTCGTGAGCTCTTGATCAGGATAAATTTCCTAGTCTTCTTAATCTGCTATTTCATGTATGTTAGGTATGCTATTTGAGGATCATAACCACTAATTTTAAGTTAGCTTTTATAGATAAATATTTAATAAATAAATTTGCTTTTTAAAAATGGAGAGACAATTTTCTGATCTTATGGATAAATTGTATCATGTGATTGATGTTTTTTGCTTCCTTAAATATGCTGCTATACTGGGTGAGCCTAAGTTTCATCAAATTTAATAATAAAGGGCACTATAAAGCATGTAATTATGTTCTGTGTTTCTTATTGAGTCTTGATCATATAAGCTCTGCTACCTGTCTCCTGACTTTGGTCTATACATGCATATTTTTCCAATACAAGTTGTGGATCCTTAAGTGTTCAATGACAGGTTTACGTCATATATATGGCAATAACCTAGAGAATACTTAGCAGAACCTGTAATTTATAACAATAAATGCTTATTTAAAAATGGAAAGAACTTAGATTGTGAAGCTATCAAAATTTATTTATAATATATGTATGACTCAAGAATAAATATCATTTTTCTTGAATACGCGGTAGAAGTAACTGATAATTTATTTCAATTGGACTGATTCCTCAATATTGATAAGAAGACTTTACAACTTCTGGTTTCATGGGTGACCAAATACCAAGACATATTTTCTTTCCATCTCTGAATTAGCACTAGTCAAAAAAAAAAAAAAAAAATCATGTGCCCAATGAGTGCCGCTAGGCAAAAGCCAGTAGTTCTGTAGAGAGAAAAGCGACCTTCTGAACAGAGAGATGGAAATGTGCACAGCGAAACTACATCTATTATATAATAACCAAAGTAGAGAAAATTGTTGGAAATGGCCTAACAAGTAAATTTTAAGTGTTCACGGATGTATTTGTGTTTACTAGGTCAGCATCTGAAAGATGAAAAGAGATGATTCACTGAGGAAGAATTAAAGCTTGCAGATGTTAGGAGGGGTGCTTAAGGAACGAGGCAGAGGGGAGTTCTGGATGAACTAGAGCAAAGGCAAATTGGCTGAGCCAATTTATTAGAGCAGAATAAATGATCAGGATGAAAAAGCTGGAGATTCTTATTAAAAATGAAGGAAACACCTGGATGTCATTCTATATTGGTTTAAGATTTCAGAGAGCCACACCATCAAGTCAGCTGCTTGCGCATGTGACTGTGCCTCTCTGTGTACGTGTGTTCTCTACACCACAATTAGGTATGCAAAGTTATAAAATGTACACAGCAGCAAAATGTTCTGGCTCTATTTGCAGAACTTTCTCTGTATAAACATCACAAAGGGTATAACAGTACTTGATTCTCACAGCTTTTGTGGCTGATTTTGCTTTCCCAAAATGGCCACAAATAATTTCTCGACACCTTCTGATTTTCTAGAATGTTTCTCATTTTCTTCGAGCAGGAAAGTCTTTTATTTCTTTTCTCCTCTTAATAGTAGGAGGGCCTTTAATGTGTTAATTGGTCAAAAATGATAGTAGTCACACTTTGTGACTTCCAGGGCTAGGTTATGTCTGTTTAGGTATATTTTCCTCAGTTGTGCAAATACGGAGCTATAGGTCACCATGGTGGAAAGTCTATGTGCATAGGCAAGAAAGGGAGAAAGCGGAGAGTGGAGAAATGTGGAGAGAGAGAGAGAGAGAGTGAGAGAGAGAGAGAGAGAGAGAGAGAAAGAGAGAGAGAGGTGCCAAAAGAATCCCCAGAATTTCATCTGCATCATCTGTCACATGCGGCATCTTTATAGTACAAGCAACAGATGATTCTTGCCCCATCTACGATCTGACTTCAATCATCTGCGAGACCTTGAGTAGGAACAACCAAGCTGAGGCCATAAGTGATAAAATTACTATTTTTTTCAACCACTGTGTGTGTGCGTGTGTGTGTGTGTGTGTGTGTGTGTGTGTGTGTGTGTACTTCCAGGGTTGGCTTGGGGTCAGATATCGGTCAGCTTTTCCACCATTCTGACCTGATACCTACAGCTTCAGGGTAGGAAAGTTTGTTTTGGCAGATGGCTTCAGGCCGCATGGTTAGCCGGGTCCAAGGCCGAGACATCACAGTGCAAAGACAGAGCAGATAAGGGGGCTCAACTCCAGGTGGCTGGGACAGAGCGCAGGTTATAAAGAGTAGGAGAAGCGGGTAGGGACCATATAAAATTGCTAATGTTGCACCACCTTGGTTAATGTCCTCCAAGTGGGTCCTACCTCATCATAGCCTGTCCAGGACTCACCAATGGGTTGGGTGGTTTCTGGTTCCGATGATGTTATGATGTTAGTGCCTTCACAGTCCAGTCTCCTCTCCTGGGCCTATTTAAACCATTCAAGTGGACAGTTCACCAGAAAACCTGGTGTGCATGTGAGGATATGTCATCAGAGTGTATCCAGAATAACTCAGGATATGTTTACCTGACAAGCTAATAAAGAACTCAGAAAATACATTTATTCTGAGTCAGTAAATTTATATCATGATTAGGGTGGAGATGGAAGTTCAGCTTCTGCTGTGTGTTCAGCCCTCAGTCCCACTCTGGTTAGGGCAAGGGAAAACACAACATACAGTAATGTCCATGGGCATAAAACTCTACAACACACAATTTCTTTAAAAGCTATATTTTTAAAGTAGTTACTGAACTTGAATATCTTAGTGTACTATAATGGGAATTCATTAGTTGAATTTATATCTTCTATCAGAATGCTGTCCCAGTTTAGAGCCTTTTTGTTTTAGTTGTATTTTCAAAATGTGATTTGATTGGTGCCTTTTTAATAATGAAAAGTAGAAATATACAAATATCAATATTCCCCTAAATAGCAGTTCACAGTGGAATTAAACAATATCTCTAGTGGTGATAAAAAAAAGCTCCTCTACTCATTGGTCATGCTACCTCTACCCATTGTTGTTTTTGGCTTTCTAAAATGACAGCACCAAACTTAAATTAAAACTACTGTATAATAGTGTCTGTCTTCAATGAATTTACTATGTAGGTAAAGAAAAGAAAAATGAACGACAGTTTAGAACACATACAAACCAAGGAAAAGCAAGTTATTCTTCATACAAAGTTATATTTAGGTCAGAAATTAAAAGTGATAAACATTTTATTTTACAAAAATTATGAATAATTGGCTCAATTAGAGACACATAAAGTATAAGTTTATGCATTTCAAATATTTCAGCATTTTTTGAGATGGTGCTGCATTCATTGTCTCATTGTGAAAAAAATAATACAATAAGTTGAATCATATAAAACTGACAATTAAAAAAAGCATTTTATAAAAAAATTTCTGTTCCATATGATTGACCCTCACAGAATAAGAGGGAAGATACTGTTCTAGACTGGCAACAGTCCTTGGTCCCCATTCTTTTATATACATTCAGTAATCAAAAAAAAAAAAAACCTCAAATGATCAGAGAAATTCAAATTGCTAATAACTACATAAAATATTTTTGATTTTGTTGAGACAGGGTCTTGCTCTGTGGCCCAGGTTGGTCCTAAAGTCACTATGGAGCCCAGGCTGGCCTTGGACATGACTCATGGTAATCCTCCCTGCCTCAGCCTCCCAAGTGCTGGGATTAAGGGCATGTGCCACCACACCCAGCTTATATGGTGTTGGGGAATCGCTTGACATAGCGCTTGCTAGCCAAGCGCTTTACCTGCTGAGTCATTCCTCCAGCCCCAGTATATACAAATTTTAATTTTATCAAACTATCAGAGCTTCACTTAACTTTGAATGCTGCTTAGTCAATATTTCTACTACTAGGTTATGCTATGCACCCTGCATATCTATCACAGAGACCCTGGATTTCCAAAGTGTCTCATTCATAAAAATATCTTATTTTATAAAATTGGCGGCATTATTAAAATTTATTCATGCGACTGAGGGATAATTAGTGTTTATACTCCACTTCCCAGTCATCTCCAGAGTCAACAGCAATTGTTGAATTTGTGGATGGTTCGTTCCTTGGTTGTTTCAGTCTCATCCCTATGAAGGACAGTCCTCTTCAGCTTAGTATGACAGGAAAATTTTACTTCTGACATTGCAAGAGGCTCTATAACTCCAAAATAGCCCTTGGCCTGGCCTGCTCATTCCAAGAGGCATGCATACTGCAAAGATTGTTCAGAGATTATCACTACCTGATTTAATAAGAAAAACATAAACTCTCCAAGGACACATTAGTTCTTTCTTTTCTTTAAGGGTTTTTTTTTTCCCTCTTTTTGTCTAAATAATATTCATGACCTCTATCTCCTGTGTTAAATGACTCTACTGAAACATGGAATTCTAACTTCCTATTGTAAGTGTATTGTGATAAGATCTATTAATCATACTTCCTTTCCAACTTATACCATTTCTTCAGGACCTAGTGCAAGAGATGTAAATTATGTTGTTCATACATTTCTTATCGATTACAATTATGGCACATGATAATGTTTTAGGTATATTAGATATAATATTAAGCATATATAAAAATAAATATATATACATATATATAAATATATATACATGTATATATATAAATATATATACATATATATAAATAAATATATATACATGTATATATATAAGTATATATACATGTATACATATAAATAAATATATATACATATATATATATATGTATATATATATATTTGAGACAAAATCTCGCTCTGTAATTCAACCTGATCCTGAGCTCACTATTAAGATCAGCTGGCCTCAAACTCACAGTAATCTTTCTGCCTCAACCTTCCAAGTTCTGGGATTACAGGCATGCACAATTTCACCTATTTAATATTTACATTTTTAAATTGGCTACTAGATATTTAAAAATAGATATGTGGTTTTTACATGTTCATTAGACATCACTTCTCATAAAACTGAGTCTCAGAAACCACAAAGAATATCAAGATATTTGCTTAAAGTTACATGAACATCTCTTGTTTTGTAGAATGTTTAAATTCCTGAACAAGGTTTAAAAAATGAACTAGATAGTTCCATGAAAATTACACTCAAAGTTGTCATTGTATACAATAGTCTAAATGGAGTAATTAGATCAAAATAAAAAAAAAAAACAAAGAAAGCAGGGTGTGTTGTTTTGGTAACACCTATAAATTCCTGTTATTTCGGAAGGTGAAGCACAAGAATCACATGTCCAAGACCAGTCTGGATAACTCAGTGAGATCCGATCTCAAAGTACAAAATAAAAAGATGAGAAATGTAACACAGTGCAAAGGCCCTGGGTCTAATCCCTGCACTGCAAAAAGAAACAAACAAATAAACAAAATGGCCAAATAAGGCTTAAAAGTAAAACAAGAATAATGAAGTCAGTCAATTAGAATGTATTGATATGTAGCATGACATCGTGCAACACTGGGAGACAATAACAGATTCAGAGGGGAGGGCAGGATGACATGGGGTTGGTGGTCATGGCAGGGCCACACTAACTCAGGCCTTAATAATTGGAGGGAAGGGAGGTGGAGCTACGGTATCATCCTGCTTCTAAATCTTGTTTCCATATATGTTACAGTGTAACCCTGGTCCCATCCTTCCAAACAACAATTTGAAACTGATGTACCAAGTAGAGTGAATGCCATCAAACTTGGATGGCCTTAGTGTCAGAAGCATCATTTGAGGGAGGATCCAGTGGACTTTTATTTCACCTGAAGCCAAAAGGAAGTTGAGGTCCAAAGCAGTCACATAACTTGCCAAAATCACAAAGCAAAGTAAGAACACGTTGGATGTTACCCCAGTTCACTTACCTATGATCCCCATTTCTCTTCATCACTTTCTCATCTGTTGGACACAATACTTGACATCCACAGCTTAACGGAGAAGTTTATTTTAGCTCTCAGTTTCCGAGATCTCAGTCCATGCATGGTTGGCCTGCAACAATGGAAGTGCTTAGTATAGAAGAAAGCTTATCGTGAGAAAGCAGCCAGGAAACTGAGTTGTCAAGAGATATGTCCTTCTATGCCACGGCCTTGGTGATTCATCCCTCCAGCCAGGTGCTACTTCCAAAGAACTCATCAACAGATCAAGCCACCAGTTCAACAGTGCTCCCTTGATACCAAGAACTTCCAAACATGAGATTTTAGAGGGGGGATTATAGATTTAAACCATCAACACTATTGTCACTGTTTTTATTCTTCGTATCAGTGAAGAAAAGTTCCTGGCAGTGAGTAACTTTTTCTAGAGAAGAAATATTCACTTTGTTATTATAAATTACAGATTGTTTTAAGAGTCATTATCTGGGCCCAACACTACCTTTAGAGTTCATTTGCTTTGTTATTGGATACATGAAGTTTTGGTTGTGGATCTTAATTTGCTGAGGACGGGGATTGGCACTAGTGTAGTTTCTAGTCAGAGAAATGTGTTGCTTTGGCTTTGCACAGCAACATGATCTTCAAGGGCCCTGTTTGTGATCACATCAGTCCAGGAAATATTAATGGTGTCTATGGTTCAGAGCTAAATGATTTGTGATTGCAGTGCTTGGTGCTGATTGCTCAGGGCACCACATGGATTGCTCCAATTGTCTCATTTTATTTTCCCTCCATCTGAGTCTATTTTGATGGTTCTGTTCTCACTTGATTTTAATTGCGAAGGACCACATCGTATTCATCTCTATAATCTCCGTGCTTAACCTAATGGTTAGTAAACACACAGGTGATACAATGACATTCATCCACAATCTGAACACGTCTTTGAAGTGAGAAGTGTATAGAAAGAAAGTGCCTACTGCATCCTACTGCATATGTGTGAAGCGTTGCTCTGAGGTCAGAGCAGTGCACATGGCCTCACAACACACTCAGAAATTGGTGGGGGAAGAGTTGGTCTGACAAATGCTGCCCTTATATGTACAGGTCCTGTGGGGACACCTGAGGAGAGATTTTGACTTGATTGTGTGGGAAAAAAATGGAAAGTTTTCCAGAGGAAGCAATGTTGAATCAGATCGGAAAGAAAGAAATCAAGAGGCAGGAGGGAGGATGGATTTGATGGAAGAGAAAAGAGATTCCTAGGAGAACCCAGGGTAGATAGAGTCATTTCAGACCTGCAATTGGTGCCATTTGTAGTTTGGCTAGAGGGGATAAATGAAAATAGATGTGAGAGTTAGAGGATGACAGAAAAGAAAAAAATTAGGAGGAATATTCAATCAATGTTAAAAGAATAATTGTAAAAATCCATATATCACACAATGCAATGCATTATGAATTTCTAAGATGATTCATTTAGATTTCAAATTTTATAACATCATAAGTTTATTTTATGTAATTAAAAAGTCAAAATGAATTTCAGTTTGGTGATATTAAAGATCTCATATTCAAATGTCTATATTCATATTTATTATATATCTACTTCATTATAATTCTATGGTCTGCATCATCCCTATTGTGAGGTACATTTACTTCATGATAAATGGGCTACATTACTAGTGGCTTGGGGCATTATTATTTATTTATTTCTGAAGGTTATAAAGCTTCTGTTAATTTTATTCTTCCAGGAACTATTATTTATATCCTAAACATCTTGTTTTTCAAAAAGATCTAACATAATACATTTTTCCTACTATTTCAATGCTTCATCTTAGCTTTGGAATGCACAAGACTAAAGCCATTTTTTAAAAATTTGGTTATTCAGGTTCCAAACGTGGGCTGAGGCAATAGGTTTGAACGAGAGAATTGCCAGACATATAAATCGCAAGCCCAGTTTTAGCCTTAGTCTCTTGGTAACAATTTTGTCCTTTCACGAGTCCTTCAGGGGCTTTCTGCCTCAGGCAATCAGATGTCAAAACTGGTATACAATTTTGTGTGGATACGGCTCACGAGGATCAATGAATTACATGTAGTTTGTAACACTCCAAGAATAATATATTAACCATTTATGAAAATTTAGAGATTCAACTATACCTCAACTCCATTACTGTTTTGGTAAATTTGAAGAGGAGGACTCATAGTAGGCATTAGAATTTTTCAAATGTTAGATTTTGTATGGATGTTATTTTAAATGTTAATGGATAAAGTCTATCAAAATATAGTTATGGTATTTTTAAAGCAAACTGCTTTCTGTCACAATGTGCTTAATTCACTTTTGGTGTGGTTAGTCAGTCGTTTTGAAATGAAAAATTCTTTGTGTTTCTCACACAGATAAGCCCCCAGATGGGACACAGGTTAGATACTCCCACCTTAGAAAGGAGTTTCCCCTTGTGCATTTGTGCCCGCACCCTGTGTCACAGATAAGGGTGATTTTGCCACATCTGCGGTGTTACATACCCACAGAACACATTAAGGTAGCTTGTATCCACCTAACTTTGCTCTGTGATCTGACTAGAAAGGTAGTAAACAGCACTCAGGACGCTGAGGCAGGCGGACTGCTGTAAGTCCAAGGCCAGCCTGGGTGGGCTCCATCGTGAGTTCAGGACCAGCCTGGGCTGCAGAGTGAGACCCTGTCTCAAAATGAAACAAAACAAAATAAGGTAAAATAAATAAAAAGAAGGGTAGTAAAACACAGGCCATTCTCTTCTTCTGTGAAATTGAAGGGAAAGGACCGATTCCGGAAATAAGGGACAGGAGAGGAAATTACCTCTTGGCTCCTTCCCTCCCTCCGGAATTCTTTATTAAGCGTCCACAGTGTGTCTTACTGTAACAGCGATCCGAGGAAAGTGGAGCTCTGTTCCGCACAGTCCTTTATTGTTTGGAAAGTGGCATGTTCAGAGTTTTAAATCCTCAACAGAGCACGCATTGTCTAGAGATACTACTTTGATCGCAGTGGAGGTAACGGACACCTCGCCCGTCATTCAAAGTAAGTGCCCTAAAGCCACTGACTGGGTCAAGGGTCATCCTCTAGAAGTCTTTTTGCACTCACTACCCGAAGGCCAACATTCCTAGGAATGGAACACAGGACCTCTGGGTTATAACGGAAACCTATTCTCCTCTCCGGGCCTTGGACCTGTGTGGAAACTGGTTTCCCGGGGCAAACGCGGTGGAGAAAGACGGGAGGACAGAGGGGGCCGAATGAGGTGAGAGTGTTGGGCCGGCGGAACGGAAAAGGAGGCCCCCTCTCCCCCAGGCTTTTGGCTAGCCCCTGCCGCGGCTCCCGCCCGCCAGGCCCCGCCCACCTCCCGCTGGCCCCGCCCCGGCCCCGCCCCTAGCGTCGGAGGCGGCCGCCGGAGCCTATCTCTTTAAGTGACAGCCGTGGCTCGGGTCCCGGTCCTCGGCTTGACGTCAGTGCCGCCCCGCGGGCTGCCAGGAGTAGTTAGCGCCGCCGTCCTCGCTCGGGGCTGGCGGCGCCGAGGGTCCCCGCGCCGAGCCCAGCCGCAGCCCGCGCGCCTCTGCCCTTCCCCGCCGTCGCCCTCCCGCCACTCGCTCCCCGATGGAGCTCGGGCGCCGTCGCCGTCGCCGCCCCGAGCCCTGAGCCGGCGGCCGCCCGGCGCCCCGCGCCGCCCCGCGAGGGTACGGCGCTCGTAGGGTGCGGGCGCGGCCCGGGACGCGCCGCGCTGCCCTCCGGGTCGCCCGGCCGGCGGCGGGGCACCATGGCTCTGAAGGACACGGGCGGCGGCGGCGGCATCCTGCCGATCAGCGACATGGTGTCGGCGTCCGGCTCGCCCGGCGCCCCCTCGCCCTTCCCCGAGGTGGTGGAGCTGAACGTGGGCGGCCAGGTCTACGTGACCAAGCACTCGACGCTGCTCAGCGTCCCGGACAGCACGCTGGCGCACATGTTCGCGCCCGCCAGCCCCCGCGGCGGCGCCCGGCGCCGGGGCGAGCTGCCCAGGGACAGCCGCGCGCGCTTCTTCATCGACCGCGACGGCTTCCTGTTCAGGTACGTGCTGGACTACCTGCGCGACAAGCAGCTGGCGCTGCCCGAGCACTTCCCCGAGAAGGAGCGGCTCCGGCGCGAGGCCGAGTACTTCCAGCTGGCCGAGCTGGTCCAGCTGCTGTCGCCCAAGGTCGCCAAGCAGAACTCCCTCAACGACGAGGGCTGCCAGAGCGACCTGGAGGACAACGTGTCGCCGGGCAGCGGCGACGCGCTGCTCCCGCGCGGGGCGGCGGCTGGCGCGCCCTCGGGCCCCGGGGCGCTGGGCGGCGGCGGCGCCGGTGGCGCGCCGGACAAGCGCTCGGGCTTCCTCACGCTGGGCTACCGGGGCTCCTACACCGCCGTGCGCGACAACCAGGCGGACGCCAAGTTCCGGCGCGTGGCGCGCATCCTGGTGTGCGGGCGCATCGCCCTGGCCAAGGAGGTCTTCGGGGACACGCTCAACGAGAGCCGCGACCCCGACCGGCAGCCCGAGAAGTACACGGCCCGCTTCTACCTCAAGTTCACCTACTTGGAGCAGGCTTTCGACCGCCTGGCCGACGCCGGCTTCCACATGGTGGCGTGCAACTCCTCCGGCGCCGCCGCCTTCGTCAACCAGTACCGGGACGACAAAGTCTGGAGCAGCTACACCGAGTACATCTTTTTCCGTAAGTTCGCAGCCCGGGCTCTCCCGGCGCTCCTGCGCGCCGCGCCGACGGTGGCGGAGGGGCGTCCCCGGCGGGCCGGAAGGTGCCTGGCGCGAGAGGTCTTTGCTCCAGCCTCCCTCGTGCAAGGGACAAAATTCGCGCTTGCTCCCCCTTTCCACTTTCCGGTCATCTTAAACTCAAGCGGCATCCGGTCGGCCGTAGTTCTGAACTTTCCGGTTCTTACCCTCCCGCCCCGCCCAGTTCCTGGTGCTTTGGGGGGCTGCGGCGGGCAGCCAGGCCACCGGCACCTAGGAGTGCGCGCCTGAGCCCCCCTCCCCGGGTCCGCTTCCAGGGGACTCGTGGGTAGAGGTCAGCGCAGGCGGCGCTCGCTCCGTGACTGGGGACGGGACAGCCGGATAGGCACTAAGGCGCGCCCCGGGATTTCCTCCAGCAGGTGCGGCCCGGCGCGCGAGCGCCAATTGCGCGTGGCTCCGCCAGGGGGCAGCGAGCGCCGCCTCTGCCCCACACACCCTCAGGGGGCGCGGGCGTGCGCACCGCGCAGGGAGAGCTGCTCCGCTGCCCAATAGAAACACAGATTTTTAATTTAGTTTCATGTTATTTTATTATTTTATTTTCTTTTTCCTGCGGTGGTCCGTCTTCTCCGGTACAAGTGCCCAGCGGTTTTTTTAGAAGACAGTGGCGGGTACTAAGCCTTGGGGTGTCCGAACGGAGCTCTCAAGGTTGGAGATGAGAAAAGGGGCGTGGCGTGACTGCGTGCGTGCGAGCGCTGGTGTGTAAGCCCGCGCGAGCGTGCATGCGCGCGCGCGCGTGTGTGTGTGTGTGTGTGTGTGTGTGTGTGTGTGTGATTTTGCTTCCTTTATGCTAACCTCTAGTGCGAAAGAGGAGCTGAATTCACTTTCCCAACATGAATAACTGCACTGATTTTTCTGGAATTAAAGAGTCAGGGAGAGGGTATGTAGGAGAGCTTTTGGCGAGCTACTGTTTGTAGCGCGTTTCCGGACTGGGCTCCTGGAAGTTCAAGTACTCCACCAATTGTCACAATCTTAGTCTACTCTGGCTTAATTTGGTTTGTCGGTAGAGAGGGAGTCTGGGTAGCACCAATTCTCCGGACCAAAGGTAAAATGAACGAAGAGGACAAAGATTAGAAGCTGATTGGTCAAATGACAATCTGAGTGGAATGCCAGCAGGAACGACGCTATTTCAGACACTTTTTTTTTTTTTGGCAAAACACTAGAAGCTGTAAAACTTGACTGCAGTGTGCAGTGTTAGGGAGAGTTGCTTTGAAAACATTAATGAATATAAACCAGCTTTCATTGTATTTAGTTTGTAATTTACTCACTACTGTGGAACTGAGCAACAGTCTGCACTTCATTGTGATTAAAGAAAAGAAACTTATGGCAGTGGTGCCAGGTGGGCTGGAAAGTGACTCAGTGTCTGTGTATTCTAGTAAATTTAGAGGCAGAGAGACAAACACAGCCCTTTTGCTCTTCTTAGAGTTCGATTGTCATTTTAAATAGTGTTGGATCTCCTGATTCAATAGAGAAGCAAATGACATGTCCCCCAAAGGGGTAAACAAACGCTTAGTTGTTTTAAAAGTATCCCAGTATAATTTGTTACACAATAAAGTCAAGAGTCAGGAAAACCATTGTTAATGTAAAAATTGATATATTCCCAATATAGTGAAATAATTACAATGGATTAACTTTTTACATTATATCATTTGTAAGTGAAAACTTTATGAAAAATTTTAGGCCTTAAACATTTAAGTCATTCATCGGAGATCTATTTCCAACCACTTCATGAGATGAAGTGATGGAATTTTGCCCTTTCTATGGTGTGCGACTTTTGTTAGAGTACATACAAATGTTTTATATTGTCGAGAAGATGAGCAATGAGGAGTTGTTTCTTAAATTTTGGAACTCTTTCATAAATTTAGTCTGTTTCCCCTAGAAAGATATATAGACTTGAAGAGTTTATTACTTTGATTATGAAAAGATAACACAGAAACATTACTTGTAAGAATATTCACCTCTAATGAGATTCATTCACCATCATCCCAGAAATCTAAGGAAACACCACAGAACTTTCTTCATTAGCTAGTCTAAGTTTGTAGGACAGTACTTCATCCAGACTAAATATTGTTTTCTTGAAGTGCTTCACCAGTCGATAATCAACAAACAGTAGCTGCCATTTTAAAATGACTCTGTGTATCATCTATCTATACATACAAACATAAATGTCTGTTTTGTGCAACTTGAATTATATTTTCACTAATTATGATGAATGAAATTTCTTTTAGTATTTGCTGAATACAAATACACTGATATTGCTATTTCTTGTTAAGTCTAAATAACATCAGATTGTAAATATTTTGTCAGGTCTCTATTTTAAGAGATTATCTTGATACTCATAAAAGTAAAGTAATTAGATGGCCCTGATTGCCTATTTATGTTTCAGATTTAAGAAACTGTCTTAATATTTTTCTTCTTCTTTTAGCATAGGTCTTTCCACAAATATTTACTTGTTGTGTAACATTGGTTTAGTGTACAATACGTGTATCAGTTATCTTAACACCTTCTTGCATTCAAATTCTGTGGGAACTTGGTGGTTTGCTGCTGCTGTAGAAAGGACAGAATTGTAGTTATACACTTGAACTTTAGCGTTAGCGTTCCTTCCCACTCCTCAGTTTCTGCAACAGAAGAGAGGAGAGGAGTAAGACAAATTGCCCAGAAAACTCAGACACTGTTATTTGCCAAGTGTGTGACTTTATTAAATTATTCACTTATTCTGTGCTTTAGTTCCCTCACCTGTCTAATGACGGTCATCACAGTACCAGTTTTAAAGAGTTCCTGAATTCATGTATAATGCTTAGATGAGACCGTGACTCAGAACAGAAGCTTAACAAATATTAGCAGTTATTATTGCAAGTACAATTTACACTTTTATTATTCTAGCCAACATGAAAATTTTGGTTTTCATTTAGAGAGTTAATTTGATATTAATGTTGATTAGAAAACAAGTTTTCAATTAAACGTTAGCATGCCAAAGTGTCAAAAGTTTGAAACAACCAATTAAGTAGCTAACTTCCTCCCTGAAACTTCAGGTTTTCAGATTCAGATACTTAAGTTTGCCAGTTCTGCTGCAGTTGGTTTTACTGAATCTACTCCAAAATATCCCACTTAGCTTTCCACATCAGGACTTGAAACTTTGACATATTCTTTGCTAAACACCAACCTGGGTTTATTTCTCCTTAAGTTCTTGTGTCCCAGTCTGTGGATTCTTACAGTCTACTTTATACACAAGCAATTAACCAATAAACACCAACTTCATTTGGCTGCATGGGGCTTTTATCTAGTTTTATTTTTAACTCATTATTTACTGAGGCTTTTCAACATACTAGACCATATACAGGTAATCTTCAATCTCATGTTACTTTTCTAATTCTGAAGGTGGAGGCTTTCTCTCTCTCTCTCTCTTGAAAAAAATCCCCAACGATTTGTTGGTGTTTCTTCCTTTGGAGAAATATTTGGTAAAGAGTTGTGGCTGCTTGTAATAAGAGACAACAAAAAGCTTTTGATGTTGATATAGTACATAGGAGTTATATGCTTGGAATATGTTGTGCAGATCAGTAATAGTGCATATAACTAATGGTAGATATTTCCTTCATCTCATACCCAATGGGTTTATGGTGAAGATAGTGCTGATTTATGTTTTCTTTTTCCTTAATAGCACTTCAGGTTTTGAACTCCACGTATTAGTTGAACACAGGCATGTAGGTACCTAGACACAATAACGGAACAGATACGGAAGGATGAAAACCTGGGAGTGCTGGTGTGACACTGGGTGCTGTATGAGGGCACTGAACTTTTGCCACTTTGCCTTTCATTCTCTGAACTTATTTTCCTCATCAGGCTATGGCTTTGTCTTCCTCTGCTATCCTGTTACAACATTGCGGGCATCAACGTTATGCAGACAATGGTTCTGAGATGGATTGGTTATAAGCCTCAATTAGCAGGGCTCATTGTGACTTGAGTGACTGTTTTTATCTATGTGGTTTTTGAAAAGACTGTAAAATACGACTTGAGATTTTATGAGAAATTACTGATTTTAAAAAAAATGTTATCTCTCATTTGTAACTGTTCTGTAGTAGCTCAGGATACTGCAGCTCACAATTTGTGTTTATGCGTGAATGCTAAGGGCGAAAAGAAAAAAATTCTCATTGCAAAAAGAATTACATATGAAATTAGTATCCAGGTACTATCTATTTTATTACTGTAAATCATTATCTGGCATTAGTTAAAGATGTGAATTTAAAAGTAACCCTTAAAATTAATTTTGTATTTGAAATTAACAGTAATCCATTGCTTATTTCTAAATTTGGAGTACAGTAAATTCTGACTCTTCTCAACACACAAACAGACATACAACTCACAGATGCATATAGAACATTTTTATTTTTTAAAGTTTTTTTTTGACCCAAGTCTATTTGTCCAGGTCTTTATTTTCAATTAGTCATTTGTTTTCTACAGGTGCGTTGTGTGCCACCACACCCAATCTATGCAGTGCTGAACTGAAGGAGACAAGTGCTCTTACCTGCTGAGATATGCTTCCGGCCCCGGTGTGGACCTTCTTAAGACTAAAAGAGTAAAAGGAATATGTGCAATTTAAGACAGTTATAAATGAGAAGTAACTTTTTTTTTTTTTTAAATCACCAGTAGTGGGCTGGAAGAATGGCTCAGCAGTTAAAGCTCTTGCCTTGCAAGTTCTAAGTACCTGAGTTCAATTCCCCAACACCACATAAGCTGGATGTGGTGGTGCATGCTTGTAATCCCAGCATGTGGGAGGCTGAAGCAGGAAGATTGCCATAAGTCCAAGGCCAGCCTGGGCTCCATAGTGAGTTCGAGACCAGCCTGGACTATAGAGTGAGACCCTGTCTCAAAAAAACAAAACAAATCACCAGTAGTTTCTCATAAAATCTCTATTCATATTTTAGGGTTTCTTAGAAAAACATATAGATAAAACATAGTCATTTAAAAAGTTACTATTATACCATATTAATGCTTTTTAATGCTATGTTTTTGGCTTGATTTATGCTTTCAGTACGTCGGTACATTTAAAGACATGATCTCCATGATATTCAAAAGTTGTCTATATTGATGTAGAAATAATACAATGCATGTTTGTTCCACAGGCAATAATACAGATATTGTTATTATTTCCCCTGAAAGATTGAAAGAAAGTCAATTTTCTAAAAAGATACAGAGCTTCTAATAAAAGAAAAATATTTACTACATACCTATTTTTATGATTTTATATGCATCACTTTGTTGACTTTTTGTAGTATTTCTTGAACTTGACCTTAGTTCTGTGATACTTCAGTTCATACCTTATAATTTGGAGAGAGCAAGGTGTATCTGGAGTCATAGATGTAGTATGGGGCTGAGCTGAATTTTGAATTATTTTGCTTTCCTCCAAAGCCTTGATTCTTGAAATATTAAAAAATAATTTTGTTTTATGTAGTCAACTTATATGTTTCAGTGTCTATTCAGTACTAAGATCTACAGATAGATCTAAAGCAATATTTTTTTTTTGAGACAGGCTCTCGCTCTGTACTCCAGGCTGGTCCTGAACTCACTATGGAGTCCAGGCTGGCCTTGGAGAGTCAGGGTAATCCTCCTGCCTCAGCCTCCCAAGTACTGGGATTACAGGCATGAAGCAAAATTTTTAATCTGTGTTTAATTTTCACTAAATAAAATATACTTACAGTCTTTTACTTGCTGAAATTTCTATTCTTTACTTATTAAGACCACTCTGTTTGTAAATGCTATAAATATTCTCAAAATTACATATAATAGACAATTAAAGTCCATTTAACTTTTTGTGGGTACTAGTAATACTTATGAGTTTGATAAACTGACAAATATAAACAGTGCTATGACAAAAAATTTATTTTGACCTTCTAAAAATTGAGCACATTTTATAAATTGCTTCTTTAGAGGGTGGCAAATTAATGGTGAATATTTTAGTTGAAATCAATTTCATTAAGATTATACAATGTGTTAGTTTTAAATATTGGTTAATATACTAGGTGTAATGAGATTAATTGGTTAATATACTAGGTATAATGAGATTCAAACGCATCAGGTACCTGTTGGGTATGAAGTTGACTTTTATTAGCTTGGAAGCTTTAAAATATAGTCTAGATATTGACGAAGAGTTGAAAGTACTTGGAATGTATTGTTTCAGATAAGCCTTCACTGTTTATTAATTACAGATAGAAATTTACTCCCTCTTTTGAATAAAGTTCAGGGCATTTGTCCCATTTAGCAGTTAGAAGCCCACAAGACACATTGATGACCTTTCTCATCTGGTGCATGCTTTTCATAGCTGAGGTTTTGGAAGGACTCAAATGAGATTTAATGACTGTATTTCTAGTCACTTTAACAAGTAAGTTAACTACATTTATCTTAAGTGTAATGAGGAAACTACTGCTGCTTGTCTGAATGCATGTATCTTGTACCTATCCTCTATGCATTTTTTGTAATTGATTTCTTTAAATCAAGCAAGTATTTATTTATTTATTTATTTATTTATTTATTTTTCTTTAAGCTCATTGATTCCTCAAGTACTTTTGTTTGTTAGCTTGTCAGTTGTTTGCAGACCTGGGATTCTAACCAGGACCTCACTTGCACTAGGGAAAAATTCTATGACTGAGTTGCCTTCTTGAGCTCTGTAAAGATTTTTAATTATTATATAAAGGTAGTTGTACTTTTAAAAATAAAAATAGATGAAGTGTTCTGTTTTGAATTCTGTCATTACCTATTTATTTCATGACTCACTGGGTTGTAGTATACCTGCGTTGTCATTCCATGCGATGCTGAGTGAGCCCTTCTTCCTGGGGCTTCTGAACTCCTCTGTCTTTTTTTTGTACAGTAGCTATAGGTCCCTTGTTGCTTTTTCTACATACTAATTATCTGTTTTCGTGTTTATCTTCCACATGGGCTTTCACCATCCATGAGAGTTTATGTCAAGATTCAATTTTGCGTTCTTAGCCCACAGTGAAAATGCTACTGCCAGCCTAGGAATTTTATATGTTTTCTGAATGAATAGGTAAAGAATGAGTTAGAGATTTTAATACTTCTATTAAGATAGCTTTTGAGTTCAAGACTCAGCTTCTCTTCAGTTTGTATACATGTGGAACAACTGTTAACTACAGCACCTGCTACACAAGCAAACATGGACAAGACCGAGACTTGGCTTGTAAGGTGATCACAGCAAGATAATATAAGTGTGAATTAGGTTATAGAAGGATTATTTTCTGTTGTAGCAAGAGGCAAGATTAATGTCATGAGAAGTTGTTCTGTTGCATCATGAACAAAAATAGATAAAATGTTGACTATGGTGTGATTGAAAGGAATTTATATAAGTGAAGTTGTTAGACTTTTAGGCTTACGCTTATTTCTTCATATTCAAGTTATTGATGGAGTAGAGGGTATGGGACTCAAAGTTACCTGGTCTGATTGTTTGATGTGTGAAAGCTGTTAAGCACATTCTCAGTGCCTCAGTCTATCCATCACTATAGTGCTGAGTACTTATTCTCTTAGAATATGGAGTGATTGCTGGGCTCAGGTCCTTTTTGAAGTGTAAATTAAGTTCAAGAAGTATCCGTTCATACTAATAGGAGTTGCAAAGAAAAGAATTGAGTTAACTCCATATTGCAATCTTGATCACCTTTTGGAAGGTATATTAAAAGACACTTAGCCAGTATTATTTTTTAATGATCACTATACAGCATCCGTTTACCTATACTTAGTAAGTTTGTGTCAAAGTAGCTAATGAAAGCAATCCGGCTTTACTGGCAATATGAATATACATTTTCTTGCAAGCTATTAGGATGCTTTTGAGTTTGATGTTAATTCATTAGTTAAGCCTAATGTGGTGTCTGTTCAGCTGTTAACTTATAATGATTTTATCATATAGTACCTATTCTCACATATTTGCATAGAAAAAAAGTTAAATAAAACTATAAATATAAGAAAAGAAAATATAGTTGATTTTTATGTCACCAGAAAGTGAATGTTTAAGCCATTCAGTTGTGCTATGTCCATTGTATCCACCAATTACAATACAAAATCCTTGACCATGGGTTTTATGATACATTGTCTTTCTCATTATTTTTCAGAAGTAAACCTGTTTTTAATTTTTGATATAAATATGTTTTGCCCAGAATTTTTTTCCTGTGTGCATGGGGAAATACGTGACAGGCACAGCTTAAAGGCAGAAAGGTTTGTTTGGCCTGTGGTTGCTGAGGTAGGCTGGCTCCGAGGCAGGAGCATCATGGCAGAAGGGCATGTTAGAATAAGGTGGTCAGAAACCAGAGCACAGGGGAAGAAGGTTAGCAAAAGATATGCCCCCAAAGGGCACTCTCCCAGTGACACGCTTCTCAGTGGGCCCCACCTTCTTATAAAAAACTTTGCTATGAATCCCATTGGATTGACTGGTTAGCATAGCACTCCATGGTACGTGTCACCTCTTCTCTGACAATGATCATTAACTGACACAAAAGAGAATAACAAAGATAATAGTATTATGTTTGGAAGAAATAGTTCCAGAATCTTTTGACCCTAAGGAGCAAATGTTTAAAACATTGTGGAGAGGTTAGTTATTTTTCATGAAATTCCTTGCAAACTTCTTCTATCTCTAACTTTCCTTTGAGATCACAGAAAAATGACGTGTTCTCCTTCCCAAAGGGAGCATTAGATAACCAATAATATTCGCTTATAGGTTTACTCTCAGGATAAAATGAGGGATTCTATATAAAATAGAATTATATCAGTCATCAATCAAATGCTCAATAAGTATTATCTATAACCATTAATTTAAAAGTGTTCAAAATATATAGCCAATATTTTTCTCTGCATTAATGATTCTCAGTAACAGATTTCTTCTATTTTGTAAAAGTTGAAAAACAATACCTGTGCAAAATTACTCTAAATGTGTCTTGTTATCATTAACGAGTCTTTGCTGTCTAAAATTATTAACCTAAATCTACCATAATTGTGACATATTATTAAGATGACTTGCTTCTCATTCATCTATATTGCTTGGGGGGGAAATGAATTCTTCCAAGTCTAGTGCTGACATTGGTCAATTTTGACAGAATTAATAAGAATGCTAGAATTCAAGGGGAATTGTCTTGGACTATAGGGTGTAGTTGGGCAAAGCACCTTTTGCTAATATTTTTTATTTGTATTTCTTATGAGTGCTTTTAGATTTGATTTTCAGCATTTTGATGCAAGAGAACAAATTGCCACAGAGCCATATGAGCTCATACCCTGCCTGGAGTTTGGGCATTTGGCCAAAATTTCAGGCTGTGTTTTAGATTCAAATACATATCTTTGCAATTTAAGGAAAACTGCTAGCTGTCAACTCAATCAACTCCTATTCAAACTGTTCTGACATATTTTGAATATAAGGTTTCTAGCTGCTGAAATCATGCATTTGAGGAAAGCATAGAGATTTTGGCAGACATCCAAGGGTAATTCTGCAATATTCTGACGTGTGTGTGTGTGTGTGTGTGTGTGTGTGTGTGTGTGTGTGTGTGTGTAGTATGTAGTTGGTGAAACCTGCATCAAGGAAACCTCTTCCCAGGCAGAGGATGAAATCCGTGCATATAATTCCAGAGTGAATTCCACTTTTACTTTTGCTACCCTGGCAACATTATGCTGAATGGAGGGGAGAAGCAGATGTGGTGCTTGTGAATTATTGGTGTCATCTGGACAGTGTTTTTGGAGGTGGTTCCTTATAATACTGATGTGAAGTGGAATTAAAATAGAGAGATTTGTCAAAGTCCTTGGGTTATAGTCTTAACCTTCACCAATATGTAAATTTGTTTTATTCTGAGCTACTTTTACATATTTCAGTTTGTCATATAGAAAATAGAAATTGATCTCTCTTTTCATCTTTTCTCAATAGAATGCCATAAATATTAGGTGTCGAGTTATCTGCTGAATTAAAAAAGAGTATGTGCTCTTGTGTAAGTGTGCTAGATTGTGATAAGGCATCATTATTGAGATTGATCAACGGGCTGTTTTTTAGAGAAAAAAAGATCTTTGAAAAGTTAGAGTTCTTTTATTTTGTCTCTGTATCACATCTGGTACATTTCTGAGAAATATTACCATTTTTTACCATAAAATTATTAAAGACTCCAGATTTTGCAATATTTCTAAGAATGAAAGGCAAATCACAATTAAGACTTTTCCTGGCTACCTTTGAGAAGTATTTTATAATTAGATGAAAGATGAAAGATGAAATTAGAATTTGAAACAGTTTTGACCTGTCTCTTTTAATTTTGCTCTATAAACCTGTGATGCATTGATTTACAGTAATTCACAAACAATGGTAAAAAGTTGTTTGTCATAGAATAACAGAAAGAAGATCTTGTTAACAATTTTTCATATTGTTAGTAATGAAACCACAAACACATATACTTGAAAGGCCAGCATGGAAGTTTCTTAAGGTCCCTTCTGCTGGATTGATAGAGTTCTGAAGCCTGCAAGAACCAAATTGTTATTTCCATTTTTTCTTTCTGTATTAGCATATTTGAACCGTGTAATAAACATGGTTCACCAAAGCTATCTGTTTTATAAATGATACCTTGAAGGTACATTTATCATCATAATAACTTGGCCCTCAGCAATTGTGCTGAGAAGCTCAGTTATGCCTAGGGTGTGATGTACATACAAGTGGGGAAAAATGTTTATCCTAAAGTTTTAACATAATCATTATACATTAGGGAATAATGGTCATTTTTTGATAAATCATATGCATGAATTTAAGGATTAAATAATATCATCCCCTAAGTAGATGTTGAAGCCCTAACCATACATTCCTCCTTGCTCTGTCTCTCATAATGTGACCTTGTTTGAACTTAATGTCTTTACAGAAGCAGACGAGTAAGGAAAGTCTAATTTAATATGACTGGTGTCCTTTGATAAATTTTGAATACAGTTAGAGAAATGCTTACATAGTGCTCATATGAAAATGAAGGTAGCAGCACAACTAACAATAGCTAAAATATGGAAGTCACCAAAATACCCGTCAACAGGACAGTGGATACACAAATTGTGTTATTTATATGCAATGGAATACTATGCATCAATAGAGCCCAACAATGTGGAGGCCTTTGCAGGCAAATGGAAGAAACTAGAGAACATCATGCTTAGTGAAGTGAGTCAGAAGCAGAAGGTGAAACATTGAATGGTCTCTCTGATATGAGAGTCCCAGAGCACAACTCCTATGGAACTTAAAATGAAAAACAAAGTGAAACAGGGGGGTCTGGTGGGGGAGGAGGGAAGGGAGAGGATACTAGGGGGAGGGACAGAAGGAGAGTGGGAAAGCCCTTGTCACCTTGACAAGATACATATGTGCACAAAATGCTCAGCTCCATTGTAAACCTTAAATTTTGCACATGTACATATCAATAAAATGGGGTGGGGGGAAAGAAAATGAAGATAGAGGTAGAAGGGATAATTTCAGAAGGCAAGAAATGCCAAACCTGGTCAAGAAATCACCAGAATCTAGGAGAAAAGCCTGGGTCAGGTCTTCTCTCATGTCCTTCAGGAGAAGCAAACCCTGCTGATGCATTGATCTCAGGTGACAGCTTTAAGAACTGTCAGCCAGCCAGCCAGTGGTGTAGGTCTGTAAGCCCAAAACTTGACGTAGAGGTGGAAGCAGCAACATTGTGAGTTCTTGAGCCCAGCCTTGGCAACATATGACTTAGTGAGAGCCTGTCTCAAAACCAAAAATAAATAAATGAATGAATGAATAAATAAATAAATAAAATGGGTTCGGTGGAGCTCGGTATGAACTTCCTGGATTCTGTTTTGAGTACCACAGAAAAACATAGCAAAAAATAAATAAATAAATAAATAAATAAATAAACCAAACCCTGTCAGACTATAAATTTCAGTTGCTTAAGGCACTTAATTTGGGATGCTTTGTTACAGCAGCCCTAGCAAACAACTACATGTAGTTGTTTCAAACTGTCTTATAAAAAGATCTGGAAAAGTCTCAAAAGGCAGTAGTTTTAAAATTTCTTATTTTTTTAGAAGTCCATCAGAGACAACAAATCTCACCCTACCTAGTTTAAGATGAAAGTGATTTATTTATTATATGTAATTAACAGATTATGCAGACTAGTTAGGAGGGCTGAGCTTCCAGGAAGGACTCCCAGCTACATCACACAGTAAGGCTGCCAAGGAGGTGCAGCCAGGCAGGGTCTGAGAACTCAGCAGCAAGAACCTGCCAGGCACTGCGGGGGTTAGCCGTACCACCTGTTCCATGATCCAGGTCGGCAAAATGAAATCCTCAGAACGCTTCCTCTCTCTCCATATGGTTCACATCACAAGAAGATCTAGTTAGGACCCTGAATCCCATATGGGACCTAGGCCACAAAAAGTCTGAGAAATACAACTTTAAAACACAAGAGTAACAAGTTCACATTGATCACTACTACTCCATCTTCTATAGGAAGCAATTCTAATGTATTTGATATAAATTCTCCTATTTACATATTTGAAAAATGCATATAGTTTTGTTCTGATTATATTCCTAATTTGCATGTGTCGCTTCAAGTATTTCCTTTCTGGATGTATTCTTCAGAAAATATCACACCCGAGGCTCTGACTGTGCATATATGTCATCTAACTAAGTACTGTCAGCTTGCTTTGCAAATGAGCCACCAGTCTGCATTCCTTCAGAAGCAGATTATAGGCCTCGTGTTTCAGTACTTCTTGGCTGACCCTTGGTAAAATTTAGCTGTATAACTACTGCAAGCATAGGTAATATTTTATTGTTATTGAACATTTTTAATTGGTTATTAATAATTGCAATTTAGTGTTTAGCTCTTGAGACCTTGTAAATTAGAAAGATACTAGAAAGATTTTGAGTAAGTTAAGAGCATCCACTACAGTCTCTGCTTGGCCATCTTCTCTCCTTATTAAAATTCAGGCCACGGCAATAGCATCATCCACACATACTCTTGCACAACCATTTATGCAAATTAGAATTTTCTAAGCTCCCCCTAGAGGAGAGGCACCGCCTACTCCTACCAGCTTCCCTCCACTATTTGTCCAAGTCTGGCATGACATTTTACAAAGCCCTAAGAGATTCCTTGTGAAATGGTCATTTAACAGATTATGTTAATACACGTTACTTGCTTCAAATGCATTTAATAAACCAGATAGAATAAGAATAGGATGACTCCTGTGCAAGTTCTTCTTTTGAAAGTAGAAAAATGGAAAAAAAAAAACAATAGCAGTTACAGATCTGTACAAGTCCTATTGTTCAGACCTCACAAAAAAAAAAAAAAAAAGAATTTCTATAGGCAATAGAATAAATTCCCTGTGATACCTCTCTGGTCTGGCAGGATCTGGTTTCTCACCATTTAAAATATCCTTTGCCTGCTGTCCTCTGTGGCCCCTTTCATTACCCCCTGGGGTATTTTTTCTTGTTAATTGCTCTGTGTGGCCACCTCTTAGGCACATTAATTAGTTCTCCACCCTCGAATCTGCACAGATTATCCATCTCACTTCCTATCTTCATAGGACAGGAGTTTGTGAATTGCTGTACTGGTTAAAAACCCCGGGCTACGGATGGTCATTTTTACCTTTTCTTTGGCAAAATGATTTTTCCAAATTGTTGTGCACTTCTGGTCAGTTTTATGAGCAAATTAAACAAATCCTAGTAGTTTTTAGGATTGAAGACTGTCCTGTGGCCTCTGAACCACTTTTTACCCTTCTTTTTTAATTTAATGGCTTAGGATCGCATTACCAGCTTTGTCAGCAGGGCAGTGGCCTTTGTGAGAAGGAGCACCAGTCACAGCTTCTGCTGAGGCTGCACCTTAGTAGTTACTGCTTAGTTTTTGTGATGCCCTTAAAAAAATACTATGCACGTTTTAAACATAATGCAAAAAAAAAAAAAAAAAACAAGACTGGTTGACTGGTTCAGAAAAGTCACACATTCACATATTTATTTCCTAGATTCAGAAATTATCATAATCAAAATATGACCTCATTTTCTCTGTTTTCCCAAAACATTTTAATACAAACAGAAAGTAATGTTACTTCATTCCTACCTACTTTAACAATAACAATGGACATTTTCTTATATGACTATGATTCCATTTTTAACCCTGGCAAGGTAGATCACAGTTTCTTGGCAATATCTGATACAGAGTCCACAATGATGCTTCCAGGACATGAAAATAATATTTCTAGTTACTCCTTTTTAAATTCAGGACTAGAGATTGCATGTCTTTTTTTTTTTTCTCCGTGTAGAACAGCCCCTCCACTTTGTTTCTCTCTTTATCTCTCCTCATGTACATGAAATTTCATCCATTTGTTTGCAGGAAAAGACTTGCTGACCTCATTAATGACCTCTGTTTTAAAACTGACTGCTTGATTTTATTTTTTACTCTTAAAATTATTATTTTGTCCCTATATTTTCTGTAAATGGACATTAACTCAACCTTGATTATATTCAGCCTATCTCTCTCTCTCTCTCTCTCTCTCTCTCTCTCTCTCTCTCTCTCATTTTCTTTCTTGTATTTTTGTTTCACATATGTGTCTGGTTGTTCCATTTAAAAAAGTACTTAGGTTACTCAGTAAACACGAGTAGTGTCATTGTTATCCCTCTATTATTAATGTAAATTCCCATCAAATGTTTACCTAATAACTTTATCTTTGAATATAATTTTCTGATTCAGATATTCCATTAGAAACTGCAAAAGTTTGATTCTAATGTTATCATGTTTTTCACATTTATTGATTGAGATTTTGTAATGAAGATCTTTTTTTAAGGAACTGCTCAAAATAAGGTTGATAGAGGAAAAGCAGGGTGAGTACATCAATCTTTCTCATTTATTGCCATGTTTTTATGACCACTGGACACACCTAGAACCTCATCTGATGACACCTAGAACGTCATCTGATGATACCGAGAAAGGTAGATCTGCCTACTTAGCTTCTTTCCACTAATGTTGAATAGGCCCCTCCAATATGACTCACACACCCTGTGCCTCATTTAAACTTGCCAGAAAAGTGAGAAAGATATTTTTATTAAAATGTCTACAATTATATTCCTACTGATACCGACTACATTTCTGCAAGATAATTATCATGTAACTCTCCTTATCATGCCTTTTATAGTCATGTGTGTGTAGTGGAATGAGACTGGTAAATCATTTCCATTCTTTCTTATTTGCAAATTATCAAAGGGAAAAAAACATTTATGAAGCAGGATCTCAGTCCAGATAGCAAAATATAGCTGAGGAATATTTATATTATGAAAATATGTTTATATTATGAAAACATGAAAAATATTTAAATTAGACATATAGAGTCAAGAATAAGTGAATTCCTGCTAAACTGTTAGAACATTAGAGCTATGTTAAGCTGCGTAAGAATTCTATCAAGGGAGGAGAAAATTAGAAGATCCTGGTTTACCTTTTGCTTCTGACACTTTCTTGTTGATTTCTGAGAGTAACTTAAATTCCTTGAGGTTAGTTCTATGTCTTCTACCTGGAAAAAAAAAAAGGATCTGATCGTAAAAAGATGACACTTGTTAGATCTGTTTAGCATCTCAGTTCAATTGTACTGTACAATGGAGTCAGTAAAAGAGAAACCATAAACTGCTTTCCGGTAAAATCCAAGGGACTATGTGATGCATTCTAATGTAGGTGAGACACAGCTGAGTGTTCTACCCTAGCTACTTGCCAGGAAGCGACTTTGGGCTGGCATTGGAATATGAATTTAAGTCACGCAAGTATGGATAGAGGAGAATTATAATGAATCGATTACACATCATAATAATGCCACAAAGCTCATGATTTCCAGAAATTACTAGATGATATTAAACTTCCCACAGAAATTCATTGTTAAAGAGCCTGTTTTGGTCAATCAAGTTAAGTAGAGTCATTTCACTTTAGATCTGGTCTCCCTTTGCTGGGAAGTCATATATATATATATATATATATATATATATATATATATATATATATATATGATGCTCAGTGTGCATTTATTTATGTATTGAAATAGAGTATTTCTTTGCACTCTAGGCTGGTCCTGATCACATTGTGTAGTCCAATCTGGTCTCTAATTCACAGCAATCCTCCTGCCTCAGCTTCCTGGGTACTGGGGTTAGAGGTGTGTGCCACCATGCCTGATTTATGTGATATTGGGGAATTAAACTCAGGGCTGTGCTCTTGCCAGGCAAGCACTCTAACCACTGTGCTGTGCCTCCTGTCCTCAGTGCTAGTTTTTGATTGAACTGGTACAGGGTGATATGTACAAAGAAGGTGTTTAAGGTGAAATTAAAAATGGTAGTGTCTGCAAGAAAGGTGACTTTTCAAATTGTATTTGCTGTCTGTGCTCTGTCAGGCCTCACACTATATCTGACACCAAATTGACACTGAAGAAGAGTTTCTTGGTTTAATTAGAAAAGCTGTGTGATGGTTAGTAGAAAGATTACGGCTGGTTTAAGGAGGAAGGCTGTAGAACAAACCAAGCCTATATTTACACTCTCATCCTCTTTAGTTAATAATTAAATGACTTTGTGTAGTTCACTCACTTTTCAAACCCTTGGCTCCTTTTGTAAAATTATACATGTAATAGTATGTATTCAGAGTCACTCCGAGGTTTCAAACATGTGGTGCATATAAAGCACTTGCAACAGCACCATATTCAAATTAAATTTCTCTAGAACTATTTTACTTATGATTTCTAAAGAACGATGACAGTGCAGAGGAAGGTGTGAAATGAATGGAGGATCGTGGAAGGCACTAGAAAAAAAGAGATATTTCCAATTATTGCCAGACATGTGGGCCTCTATGTGAGAGGGCCTGAGAGCCCAGGTAGTTCATGGAAATGCAGCATGCTGAAGGATTGTTTGACTGGAAGGATATCAGGAGACAAATGTGCTGGAGGATAGGGAATTCTTTAAATATAAACAAAGGAAAGGTAGCACAGCATTTTAAATATCAGTCAAAGGATTTTAAATCAGGAAGTGACTTGATCTATTGTGCATCTGGAAAATGCCACTATGGCAGCAAGATTGGCATGTGGGATTGGGGGAGCCAAATCTAGCTGGTCAGAGGCTAGTGGAGAGGGTTACATGAAAGATGGGCCAATGTACACTAGTGGTCACAGAGAATACAAGTTGAATTCTCATGCTAGAGAGGCAACATGATCAATGAACCTGGGAGGTAGACATTAAAGCACTTGGCTGCTGTCATGTAATTCTCTTATATCACCAGGAGAATATAAACCCAAAAAGATGAACACAGGTGATACTGGCTAATCCTGTCAAGCGCTTAGTAAAGAAAAAGATTTCTAGTAGCAAGAGCCCTTATCTATGACCAGATGACCCTGGCTAGAGGATGACTTATAAAAAATACACATAAAATTTATGAGACATGACTCCCTGGAGGATACTATGTAAGCTATTTACTATTCTGGGTGTATAAAATGTAGGAATTTTAAAACTTATGTGTTCCCACCTCTAGGAGACCTCTCATAAAACTTTTGGTAAAATCTCACAAATTATCCCTTGACCATTCTGAGCCAGAGAGTGATTGTTTCACGTGGCACAGGCGGAAGTGGGGAGGAAGTGGGATGCTGGGGCTATTCCAAGTTCTCTTGTTTCATCTGTGCTTTCATTCTCAGAATTATCAGTAAAGCTTGACACTTGGATTTTTGATTTGTGAGAATCTGATTTAATTATCTTGCCCTATGTCTTGGCTCAGACTTTGTGACCTACTGGTAGGAAGAGGCTTCCAGAGTCATTTTAGACCAGGTAATGACCTCATTTTAGAGTCAAGTGTGCTGTATACATAAGGCTCTTCCCCCATTCCTAAGGAACCCATAATACAGTAAGTTGTAAACTTGTTATGGTTGAGCTAGCTGTGCGTGCAGCTTTCCAGCGAAAAAGTCCTACATGCACTTTCCGGAAGACAGATGGATTATCAGTGAGTCTGGGGGGGGAAGACAGTTGTGCTGAGATGTCAGTAAGTAAAGAGGAGCTGGGAAATGATATTGAGAAAAGCCGGTCATCCATTGAGAGGGTTTAGAGGAGGGAAATGGTTGTGAAATTGTGTGTTGGGGTTGGTTGGGAAAGTGCACCTTTACGAGTGTAAGTGATGCAGAAAGTTCACTGTAGACTACGACTGGAAATATCAATCAGACTTACCAATTAGGGCACTATGAATGACTTCCGAGATAATTAAAGAGAGTTATATGCTTGTAGGAGTAACAAACTTCATAACCGGGAGGTAGCCTCTGGAGTGGACCTAAAAGTACAGAGTAAAAATTGGATCGTTCCCATTTGCGCAGTTTTCATGTGGACGTTATGAAGAATAGACCAGAGGAAGTTAAGGTGCCAGTAAGTATGGTAAATGTGATCGGTTGCTTTGCCAGGACAGGGAGAGGAATCAAGCAGGCCAAGATAGTCTAAGTATTTGTAGTAGTGTCATCTGCCACGTTAGTTAAAATTGCGTACTACTTTCTCACTGAATTCAAGTCTCTGGGTGATGGTATTTGGGAATATTCTTGTTTCAGATGCATTCCAGATTGAAGTTTAAGAAGTTGACAGTTGATTAAAGTTTAAGAATGTCTGACACAAACAAGTGGGTTCTAATAAACTTTATTGTGTTGCTAAAATATTAAATGAAAAAGGACAGAGATCTGTAAAACTAACATGGTGTTAATTCTTTCTTTCCAAATAGTAGGTAAATATTCTTTAAAAAGCTGAGTTCAAATGAATCTAGATTGTCTAATAATGGATATTTAAATGCTTTTTCACAAAATGTTTACTTTCAGCCTATATTTCTTTTGTGATTAAAATAGCTACAATTATTACAATTTGGTGTTATAAAAAGTATAAATATAGAAATAAAGCACATGCTTTAAAAGAACACTTTAACAAGGATACAAAGAGAAAGAATAAATATAAAGGTATTTTGGCTAGAACTGGGAATAGAGGGAAACATATAAAGGCGGGACAAGGGTATATTTGATAGCTTTCTGACACTATTCCAAAATACTTGAAGCAATTAACTTACAAAAGGAAGGATTCATTTTAGCACATAGTTTTGGAAGTTCCAGCCCAAGATACAGTGGCTTTGGGCCTCTGGTGAGCACAGTGTATCATGGTAGCAGCAACCTGATTACCGTACCAGCCAGGAAGCAAAGAGGAAGAGGAATAAGCCAGGGTCCCCAATACCCTTTGAAGGTTTATCTTCAAATGATTTAAGGACATTCCACAAGCTCCTGCTTCTAAGGGTTTCACCAGTAATGCCGCCACAGGGACTGAACTTTGACACACAAGCCTTTGGGGTGCATTTAGCATCTGAATGCTTAACAATAGAGTTAAAGCAGATATGTATAAATACAGATTTCATGCTTGTATTTCATAGTTTCGCTCAATGTTCCAATACTCCAGAGATTGAAGATGCTCAACCTAAAAATTGAATATGAAATACATGGAATTGTTTTTTGAAACTTGTTTGTTTTAACTCGGTTGTTAGAGTTTGACCAAGAGGTAATCTGTCAAAGTGTGATGGAACAAATTAACAATAATATAATAATGATAAAAATTATAGGTTATTTAGAAGAATCAGTATTCTATGTAGTGGAAATAGAAGTCTTAAGGAAGCTGAGGTCATGAACCATACGTACATCTTTAAAAAAGTTTCAAAGACCATCATAGGTATGGTTAAAGTATGCTTTTGAATTACAGTTATATAGGAACACTACTTTCAAAAGCTGGCCTTTTAAACATGGGCGTGAGAGACCAGCCTATTCTGGGAACACATACTGAGGCATTATCCGTGCTGGTTGTTTCGTTTTCAGTGAAACTTTGAAAGATTAGGACCATGCCAAATTTCCAGAGGTTTACTAAGTAATGATTGGAGCCTAGACTCTGAAGAATATCAACATGCAAACATCAGAGTATATTATGAGAGTGGACACAAAAGTAAATCAGATTTTTATCCTGGAGATAATAGCAAATAGAACACATGCTAAAACAAGGGAAGACTTGATGGGAATGGATTGACACTTCTTTCTTGCCTTATCATATCTCTCACTAGACACTTAAATGCTTGTATGAGTGATGCGTCTGACTTGGTACGTCTGACTTGGTACGTCTGACTTGGTGTGTCCAGGTTGGAAGCCCTAGCCTCTCTTTTGCTCGTCTTCTCTCTGTTCTACTTCAGTGTGGTCTCTTTTTAGTAGGTGACACACAAGCTGGAAATATATCTATCTTGACAACATTCTTTGTAGTATTTTTTGTTTATTTTGTTTTGTTTTACAGTTAAAAGAAATTACAGATATCTTCTAGTTTAGAAGAATTTAATCAGCCGTAAGACTTTTGGATCTGTAAAACTGAAAATGTCTGCAAAAAAATGTGACAGTGTTTCATGATGGATTATATGTGTGTAATCATCTCCACAATTTTAGGAGAGAATTATGCCTCTAGTATTCATGAAGTTCTAAAGCATCTTGTAACCCAGTGCACATCTGTGTATCTCTGCGTGCTTGTCTGTTCCTCCAGTATTCACACTACTCAGTGATTTTATTAATTTTATGACTTGTTTGGGAAAGCTGAAATCCAGAGAATCTAAACAGCTTCATCAAGGTTGTAGTTCTAGCAAAAGACAAGCTAGGCCTTAGAAATTAGGCTCTTGACTTCCAGGCCACTGCCATTTTCTTTTTCCTAATGTTATTTAGCTATAAGAATAAAATTATTCTCTGTAGAGGTCATCACTTCTTGTCAATAATGAAATTGCTAGTATTTATGTCATCTGAAGGTACTTATTTGTGTTGTGCATGAGCATTGGAAATTTCTGTGTGTAGCCTATCTTCAAACAGGTTATACCTATATGCAAACATTTTAGATGATTCTTTCACCAAATTTTAAGTTAACGTTTTAATTTCTGTGACAAATTGAACTTCTGTTAAACTTGTTTGTGCAAATTAGTTTCAGTTATGTTTCATGTACCTGATCTGTCTCTGACTTAGAGATTCTGTAATTACCTAGATGCTCAATTTCTTTTAGTACTATTTTACTCTTCAAAATAACAACCAGGCCTCTACTCCACATGATAGAGGTAGAAAATGGTAGGCAAACATTATGTAAGATGTATCTTTTACTAAGTTCACAGTGGTTTTTTTATGTTAACATGTTTTAGCCATGTGTAATATTTTATCTGGTATTCACATTAGGAGGCCTATTTTATTTACTTTTATCTATCAAATTGTTTATTCTTTTCTCCTTTATTAATGCTACTGCTATTCATTACATTGATTTAAATACAAATTTACATATATATTAAATTATTTTTATGCTTTAAAGGATCTGAGTCTTTGTTCCATTTGTTTAATTTTTGTTAATCTTATTTTTTATTACGGTGGCTTATGTATTCTTTCTTCATTTGATTCCTACTTTGTAAACTTTATTTTTATTATGAAAGGTCATCTTATTTGTCTGTTTTTTCTAGCTGCTTATTTGGTTATTGCTACTGCAGATAAATGGTCATGATTTTTATAAGTTGATTATATATTCGATCAAATTTTTAAAGTACCAACAATGTCTGTAATTCTATTGTTTCTCAATTGCACATCATTATATATTAACAGAACTACTATTTTCTATTATTTGCATTTTTCTTTTTTTCCCTTTTCCATAGCAATTTCCAGAATTTCTAGTATTATCCAACTAAATGGAATCTTGTAATTCTTTTCCCCTATTTTTATTAGTATGTGGTTGTGATACACAATGGCTGTGTTAAACTTGAGAAGTTTGTATCATCTTGTAGTTCTTGGGCTTCTTCTGGTTCTGTGCTTCCTAAATTCAGTCTCCAATATTGTGTGAATGATCATTGCAATTTTACTATAAAACAGTGTGTCTAAAAATTGTCCCTTAAATGTTGTGTTTAAGTATAATATTTACTTGAGGTATTTGGTTCATAATCATGACAAAGTTGTATTTTCTTCTACTTAGAGTTTTTTAGGGATAAATTAATAATCATATGTAAATTCTACAATGTGTTTATTTCCTCCACCTCTTGAAATAGCTGCATTTCTCTTTGCCAGCCCGTTGATATGCATTTCTCCTTCAAAACTGGCAATTGAATCCAGAAACTTTCTACTGAGCTACAGCTCCAGGAAGTTTTAATAACTCTTTTGCATTGACATAGCATCTCATTAAGTTCTTATGTTGTTCTAATTGGCCTTGAACTTGCTATCTACTGCCCAAGACTCCCAGAGTTCTCAGATTGCTGGCACGTGCCCCTGTAGCTGACTTCCCTCAAGATAATCTTACATTTCTGCATAAATCCTAAGGAATGCATTGAATTTCAATGTAATATACTTTTACATTGATCAAAATTTTAGTCTGGAATTTTCATATACATTCATAGTTGAATGAGTAATTTTCTTTTTTTGTATAGCTTATTGAAGTATTGAAATAAGATTATACTAGCCTCATAAAATCGGATACTTTGTCATTTCTTTTACTAGAAAACTAAGACTTATTTGGCAATTTGGTTGATTGTACCCAAAACCCAACAGGGCTAGGGAAATTTGGGGAAGATATTGTCTTTTAACTTTCTTTCTCCGTGTATTGAGAATAAACCCAGAACTTTTCCTCTGAGCTACATTTCCAGCCCCAGCTTCATTTTTTTGCTTTGAGGCAGGGTCATGCTAAATTGCCTAGGCGAGGTTCAACATTTAATCCTCCTGCCTCAGCCTCCTGAGAACTAGAATTACAGGAGTGCACTTCTGCACTTGGTTTTAAATGTCTATTACATTTACAAATTTAGTCAACTTTTCTGTTTTATTTTATGTCACTTTGACATTTTGTATTTTATCAGAAGTGCATCTTTGGTCTAGGTTTGCGTATTTAGTACCTGTGACTATTAAGCTTCCTTGTTAGCCTGTCTGGATTAAGAGACTCTGTAAGAGGGGAGTGGATCAAGGGTGTGCAATTTGCATGAGTGAATGAACTTAGTGCGGTTCCTAGTCACATGTGCTGTCTGGAGGCGGGGATCCTGTTGGAGGAGTTGGGGTTCTGGGGTGTGCTATTGTAGAGAATATGTCTAGCTTGTCCTGCCACTGTGATCTTCTTGCCTTGGAGTTAGCCAATCATAGACCGAAACCTCTGAAATTGTAAGCAAAACTAAGTCTTAATTTGTGCATGTTGGGATTTTGGTTAAAAAAGGGGAGGCATTGTCCAACACAGTAGCATATAGGTATTAATAATATTATAAATTTATTCTCCTTTTATGTCTGTAGTTATTTCTCTCTCATCTGTTTTTTCTTTGTTTATGTGTATCCAGCCTCCATTCTCTTTTGTACTTGCTTTTTTTAGTTGCTGCATAATAAATCTATTGTCTTGTGACTGGAATTAGAAAAAGCAACCCTAAAATAGCCCACACTACATGAGTATGTTTGCATGTGCATCCTTTCCTCACTCTTAATTTTACTCACCTGTTTTGAGTTCCTATGGCTGAAAGAATTTTTTTTTTGTCTGCTAATCTCATTAAAGCTTTAATCTTCTTTTTGTTTCCCTAAATATTTTCAATGAGCTAATTCTCCATCGATTTCTGTCAGTATCTTTATTATTTCTATTTTTTTTTTTGTTTCCCCAGATTTGTTCTGTAACTTCTTTCTGTTTCCCAAGAGTAAAGATTGTCTCATATACAAAACAAAATAAAACAAAACAAAAAACTCCAAAACACTTCACTTGATAAATGATTCTCTCTAACTTGACTTGATATCTTTGACCATGGTTTCCTGATCCCCCACCAATTATTATTTTTTGAAAAGAAGATTAAATTTCAGGTGATGTATTGTACAGCAAAATGCCTGTAATTACTGTTGATGTTGTATTCTTCTAAAACATGAATAAGTGGATATGATGGAGTTAGCTAGATTTAACCATCTTACATTCTTAGTATGTATGTATTTCAAAACATTGTTATGCTTGATAAAAATACATTATTAATGGATAGTCAACATAAAACATGAACAATATTTTACAAACATTCTTTGTATTTTGACGTATTCATTTCAGCCTAAATTCTTTCCTGATTTTCTTTCTAGTATACTTAGTTTAGTAGATTTTGACTTGGTTCCTAGACACATTTTTAAATTCCTCTTTTGCTTTTAGCTGCTGATTTTTATTGCTTTCCCCCCAAATATCTGTGTTATAGATATGCTGTGACTGCTGAGCCCTATCTGGAAAATGACATGAAGTAATGACCAGCCCAGAGTAATGCCCAGGAGAAGCAATATTGAGCTTCCCCGCCACCCCCCACAACCACCACACACACAACTCAGCTTATCCTCTGGTAATGTGCTGGCACCCTACTTTTCTAGATCTAACCGTCTCTTCACAGAGGACTTTTCCTACAGCTTTTACAATGAGAGATCTGGCTTCTCAGAGCTGTTTTCTTCAGTCTTTAGTATTAATGGTGAATTATTGGGAAAGCAGATAGAAGCCTGTGCCGGCTTGTTCCCTTGTCAAAAACAAGTAGAAACTACTAAACGTTCTACTCATAAATTCTTTCACTATTCATCAACTCTTGCTTGAGCAATGACGGTGTCCAGATCAGTTAGAGTTGCTGAGGAATTGTGACAAAATCCTCAATAAACCCCTTCCTCCAGGAACTTAACTCATCTGTTGCTTAAACCTGTATTTTATTTCCAAGCCAGAATGGAGTATCTCCTTCTCTTGAAGAAATGCAGAGATAGCTGATTTGTCAGGTTGAGCTTCATGTAAGCGTGGTTAGATGACACTCTGAAGAGAAACAGGGGATGCGCTGACTGTACTTTGCTCTTTTCAGAGCAGACAGGGATAAATTCAGAAATCAACACTTAGGTGTGGAAATAATTATGATAAAGGAGCCAGCTCTTCCCTTCCCTCCCTCCTTTTCTTTCCTTACAACTTTCTTTGCTTTCACAGATCAAAATACTTAGGCTTCATGGCATATCTGTTTTCTAGAATGGCTGTACCAAATTGCCTTAGACTGAGTACTTAGGAAACATAACATAAATTTAACAGGGTTTATTGGGGTTTTTTTCTTAACAATTTTAAAAGCTGCAAGGCTGAGATTGAGATGTAACAGATTGCTTTCTTATTCTCCCTCTCTATGACTAGCAGATCGCCTTTTTTCTTCTGGTGTATTCACATGGTTTTTTCATCTGTGTGTCTGTGCCTCAATATCTTCTTCTAAGGACACTCATCATGGAGGAGTTGAGTCCACCCCAATAATCTCCCGTAGCTGTAATTGCCTCTTTACAGCCGTTTCCAAGTAGGCTCACACTGTAAGGAACAGATGGTGAGACTTCAATATGTAATTCTTTGGGAGGAGGCAAAATTCAGTTTTTAACAGTGAGATATGTTTTAAAATAAAGTCTTCAATAATATTATTACAAATTTTAGTAAATAGTCTCTATCTCTATATGAATAAACATGAATATATATCATTTCTGTGGATTTGCAGTTGATTTTAAGCCATATAACTCTGTGTTTAACTTTTCAGGGCCAAGATCTAAAGTAATTGCTAACTACCTTTTTAAATTATTTTTTTAGACAAACCTGATTTATGGAGGAGAAAAAAATCTCACACACTATACTACATAGAATTGCTTTCATATTAATATGGAATTGATTTCCAGATGGTATTTAGGTGTCTGTAATAGTCTTTAAGATGTTAATTTTTTTATTCTTATGAATTAAAATTTTTAAGTGCAGAGATGAATTTGAATAACCGAGGAAAGAAAATGGATCTTTGCGTTTTGTAGGCGTAGGAGTCTTTCAAAGCACCAGAAAAGGAAGGTTGTACCGTAGGACTAATGGGGAAAATGGTGGGCTGGCAGCGAGAACACTTGGGCACAATGTGCCTGCTATTTATTGTATCTGGTGTTAGATATTGCCAAATGGTCAGAGTAGTCAAGACCAGAAGTGTTGGGAGGTGCCGAGAGGTCCAGAATAGTCCTTTGGAATCGTAAACATGTCAGTGTAGTGGACCCGTATTGATGAACAGTGTCTTTCTGGACCTTTTAAAAAGTTCATGACAATCATGTAAATTCAAACTAGATTTGATTTTTCTGGGTCAAAGGTGGCATGATAGATAACTTCCCTGTTTCTGGCCAAAATACCCAACATCTACATCTTGAGGAGAGATTTGTGTAGCTAATGGTTTTGGAGATTTTAATCCATGCTTGGCTGACTCTACTGAAGAAAATCATGGTTGGGGAAGGGTTTGGTGGAACACGTCTTCCTCATGGCAACCTGTAAGCAGATCAAGAAACTACCACCAGGGAAGAGGGGGGCAGAGAGAGAAGAAGGGGCAAAGGACTATGAGTAATACTCAGTGTTACACTTTTAGGACCCACCCAGACACCGCGAAGCACCTCGTCATCTCCTATGAGGCTCCCAAGCCGACCAAGTTCATACAATTAAACTTGGCTACCACAGATGGATACTATTAAGTAAAACCTGTACAAACAATCTAACACATATGTTATTGTAAATTATAAATGCAAAATAAATTTATGATATCTAAACTTTTTTTCTATCAACATCTAAAGTTACACAAGCTTTCCCCTATGAACTGCACTATTATAGCAAACCACAAAGAAAATTTGGAGGTGTCATTAAATTCTGGTCTAGAAATTAAAGTTCTCTTTGGGATCAAACATCCAAATGAACTCAGAATGGAAGGCATATTAATCTGCTGCCTCAAATGCTCTGTATTTTAAGCATCTCACGTCTATTCAATATAAGTTCAAAAATGTATTTTTTATCACTGCTCAAATAAATAATAGTCTCATGGTACATTTATCCCTTAATTAACTTTTTGACTCTCCATTTGTCTTTAATATTCTGGGTTCACCTTTAAAGGCAGGTGAAGTTAATTGTCTCTTGTGGGCTATTGTCAAGTTCTTCCAGCTTAAATGAACAGAGGAGTTGGATCCCCTTTTATTAAGACTGGCAGCCATTTTGTGGCACCACAGCTGTGCCCACAGATGAGCTGCATAGAAGCTTTTGTTTTGCTGACATCTTGACAAGTAATAAAATAATTAGCAGCATCACTCTTTTGCTCACTATTTTATGTTAAGTATTGCCATCATTTCAAAAACCTTCCATGAGGAACAATGGGCAATTTATTTTTGGTGATAGGTATTCATTAAATAAAATAACTGGGTCAACTTTTAGGTCGAAGTCTTTCAGCCAAGGTACTGTTGGTATTTTGGCTGCAAAGGTTGCTGTAGAAGGATTGATTGAGGACGTGGCTAGCAGCACCCCTGGCCTCTGCCCAACGAGTGCCAGTAGCTCACTCTTCTCCTGTATGCAGTTTTCATAATGACCTGATTTCCAAATGTCCACTAGGTGGACAAGCTGCCTGGATTGAAAGCCACTAACTCAGATGGACATTCAGATTTATCCTGGACACTGAAGCAGGAAGACTTTTGGCTAACGAGAGAGTTTCGGAAGAATCGTTTTCATTTCTGTCTTATAACATCGGTAATAAGAAGAGCGACTACTCTAAGGCTGAAGAGGTGGAGAAGGATATTTGCCAAATATAGATCGAGTTCCATATACTATCTTATACTTGTTTGTTACGTGCTTCTATCTCCCTAATATTACCATGAAAGAGAAAATGCTGTCATGTTTGCTTTATTGCCGTGAGACTGGAGGCTCAGGCTGTGTAAACCAAGCTTCTGATAGCTGATATGGTTGTGATTAAATCTGAATCTTTCCATTTCACTATCCTGTGCTCTTGAACAGCTTTCTGCAAATTCTATCATTTCTATCAATGATGACATATTTCAGAGCACAGAGGTTAACATATTTTTATTTTAACCTATTGTAGTTTGTGCACAGCAATAAAATTATAAATTTCTTTTAATATAGTGCTTTCTGTTTAAATAGTAAAATAAGAAGAAAGACTTTTTAAATTACATTGACTTTTCAAGGAATTCTAACAAAGGCTTCTTCTTTCATATGGTTGTTGGTTCTCTTTCCCTCCCAACTGTCCCCCACACCCACATTAAAAAATCACACTAAAAAATGCATTGCAAGGGTACTCCAACCACTCATCCTGGAAAAAAGAGAATTTCCATAATACGTAGACTTTACTCCTAAGTCATGAGCAGTTTCTTTTTCTAATAACAAACTTTGATAGATTTAAATTCAATTTCTTTATTGTTTCCTTTGACATGTGTAGTCAAGTAAATACATAGAAAAATAGAGTGACAGAGTCCGAGCTAAAGATGTGAATGTCGAGCTTGAGATCTGAGTTCATTACTAAAGAATGCAACACATTACGTTAGGTCTAGACATTCAGAAACATACACGAAGCGTAAGAATAAGCGCAGATGACATGCTTTTTAGCAACTGAATGCCCATTCTCAAATGTGATGATTTATGTTAAAGTCAGAATAGCTTAAATAAGGAAAAAAAAAAAAAGGGAAATTCATAGTTAAACCAAACTTGTAATTCTGAACAGGCCATTGCTGAGGTTTTTTTTTTTTTTTTTCCTTCCCTATAACATTGTGATTTCTCCCAGTAGTGGCTTCATCAAACATTGGAGCTTGGGAAACAGATGTCGCATTCGATTTCCCAGGATTTCCTCTATTACAAGAGGTACATAGGGAATAGGTAGAGACACAATCGCCCTCTTGTGGGTATGCTGTGTAGGAGGCTTTGCTAGGCAGATAGAAGCTCTCCAGAGCTTCAGCTTCAGAATGCGGGTGCATCATTAGGAAAATGGAGAGTGACAGAGTCCGAGCTAAGTAAAAACAAAATCACTGTGTGTTACACTAAGTAAATGCAAAAATCAGAAATGATGAAACCCAGTGACATCACCTAAGCTAGAGGTTCTCAAAGTTGTGGACTAAAGCCACCATCTGTCCCTGTATCAACTGGGGTTCCTGTTTATAGGTACAAACGGCTTGGCCTCCTCAGAGGTACTGCATCCAAATCTCTGTAGGCATTCCTGGAAATCTATACTTTACATAATATTTCCTGTGGCTTTTGTCACATTAAAATTTAAGAACACTTTAAGTTTGAGGTTTAGTGGGGACCCCAGGGAATGTATTAAAACATCCCCTGGAGAATAGAGAGCAAAAGATAAAAATTTTGGTATATATTGTTCTCTTAGTCTGAAATATTTTTCTAAATATTCATCTGTGTTTCATGCTAAGGAGTGCAGTAGTACACATATGGAAGGTGTGTGCTTAAAAATGGCTTTAAGGGATGGAGGAATGGCTGAACAGTTAAAGCACTTGCTCAACAAGTGCTTAGTAAGATCTAAGTACCTGAGTTCAATTCCCCAGCACCTCATAAGCTGGGCATGGTGGTACACACCTGTAATCCCAGCACTGGGGAGCTCATGCGATGCTGAGAAATCAGCGCCAGGACCTTGCCCTGGCCAGGCAAGTGCCACAGAGCTATGCCCCCAGCCTACAGCTTATATTTGTCTCTGAATGAAAGTCATTTTAGATGCTAAATACCGCTAACTCCATTTTAAACGAATTAATTTTGGTTCAGTTGGACCCTCACTTTCTGAACTCCTTATTTAGTTTTCCTGGAAGTCTTAGAATCCTTTCTCGTGTCTCTATGTGCCTCTTTACTCAGAATTATTATAACAGGAATTATTATCTGGTTTCACAAGGGGACCGTCTCCGTATGTTCTGAATCTTATCTCTGAACACCTGTATTTCTTCAGGAAAATACAAGACCTTCCCTGTGTTTGTTTTTCCTCATTTGTTTGGCAGTGCACACTCAGGTTCTATCAAGTCACCAAATATCTTGCTTGGGGTGACAAACCATAACTTACTGTAGGTTTTTCTTTTTAAATGAACTTCTATTAGAATATGTCTATGATAATTCATCTTTTCTACTATCTGTGTTTGTGTCAGACATACCAGTTAAAACCAAGCCTGCATGGGCTCCAAAGCTGAAGGTATCCTTCCTTCCTTCCTTCCTTCCTTCCTTCCTTCCTTCCTTCCTTCCTTTGTTCCTTCCTTCCTTCCTTCCTTCCTTCCTCTCTCTCTCTCTCTCTCTCTCTCTCTTTCTTCTTTCTCCTTTCCCCTCTCTTCTTCCTTCCCCCCTTCTTTCTTTTTTCTAAATCTGGTCCTGTAGAAGAAAATGTTTGCCAATCCTTGATCTCTTCTTAACAACATCTAGATGTATATTGACCAACAAATATACAACTCATCTCTTATCTCTTCTTAGAACAATCTGAATCTTAGATTTGGAACAAGTGAGCTGCCCCATGTCCTCAGCACTGTCACAAATTAAAGTTGTTGACCTCCTGTTTGTTCATTACATTTTGTTTAACATTGTGCTGTCTTTCACTTTTCTATGCCTCTGAATGACGACTCAAAGCCTTCACTCTCTTCTTTCACCTTTACTTTTTTCTTAGAATTCATCTGTCAAAGTCTATGAATAATTCAACCGATACATTTCCAGTTTATTGTTTTTGTATATTAAGATAATATGATGATCTATTTTTGAGATTTTTGACTTGTTCTGTGAATTTTTTCAGGGATTTTTCATCTCTCTCTCTCTCTCTCTCTCTCTCTCTTCCTCTCTCTCTCTCTTTTACTTTGTCCTGCTGAATTTTGATTCCCTTCTGAGCAGAATTCTCATTGTGGAGATTTGTTTAAGAAGAGAGTTTGGAAAGTCTCTTGACAGAAATCATTGACATTAAAGTGTTCCAGATCCTTCCATTCTTCATCAGATTTTCATTTTCATTCTCCTGCCCTATTGGAGTAGATACCTTCCCTGCTGTTCAGTCAAGTTCCTGGTTTTAGGTGTTCTGCTCTTTGTTTGTGTGCTTCTTTTGTCACTCAGGATGGATACCAGGCCTTGCTCATGGTAAGCAAGCACTCTGTCATTGAGCTAAGCCACTGGCTCACAGCTGCTGCTCGATTTAGCTCTCAGGGAGATCGAATACCTACTGTGTACTTTGGGGTTCTTATGTTCTCAGGTCATCTGTGACTATATTAACTTGCTGGGCTTCTTTCCACATATCAATGTCACTAAGGCAACCCTGTTGTTTTTATTGGTTTGAACTCACCCGTGATTACTTTGGGACTTTTGCAAAATCTCCTATCACTTTATTTTGCTCAAAGTTGTCTATGTTTTTTTTTTTTGTTTGTTTGTTTTATGTCACCTAGAGATTCTGTATGTTCTAGTTTAGAAATTTGAGAGATTCAAAATTGTGTTTCCACAACTACGACCCTCTTCCCAAAATTTCTGACTCAACTTTCTTGGATTATTTAATTGTAGTAGATGTGGTATGTTAGCATGCTGGAGAAAAAGAGTTTGATTTTTTGTTGTTGTTGTTGTTACTGAAAGTCACATATGATTTCTCTGGAAAACTTTTGTCATATAAACAAATGCTGGGTGTACACCAGTTAACATGTGTTAAAATTATAATGATGATAACTATTAATTTTATTGGTTGAATGTCATGTGCTATGCATTCTTTCAAGATCAGTTTCTTTTATTTCTTTTTCTCCCAAATGATTCCTTCTACTAGAATGTGCCTATGATACATACTAATTAGATTTAACTTGAGGACCTGGTGCTTACACATATTACATCTTGATTTTTTTATGTTCCTTTCTCTTCCGATCCTCTCACCCCTATATCTACTTTCTTGCTCCACAAAGTCTGTTTCCACTTTTCTTAGCATCATTCTTTTATTTTGTACTTTTAAAATGTATTCTTAACCGTAGAAGACACATTTTACTTATTCTATCACCTCATAGTTGAGCAGACTAAAGCTTGAAGAAGGTTATGATTTGCTCAAGGTAAAACAACCAGTGACTGGGCAATTGGAATTCTAGTGCAGGCCTGTTTGATGCCAAAGGTGATGCCTTGGCCAAACTGATGCAGTTGCACTCGTTCACCAAGATCTCTTTTTATTCTTTCTTCTCTTAACATCCTTACCCGCTGCTAGAATTCTAAGAGGTTCTAAAAATAGCCTAGTATTTTCCTAGCTTCTTGACACTGGTCTGACCCCCTGCTTATTCATAAAAATGTGACACAGAACTTCAGTTGTAAACTTAAGTAGTATTACTGGTTGTGTACGAAATTTTATCCTTCTAATATAGTCTAGTAACATATATTCAAAATAATACTCAAATAAACTTGGTTACACAGTCAAATAGAATTTCATTTACCAACACTTGCCACAAAATTAACCTTATATCTGCAAAGGCAGTTCTCTGAGAATTATCTGAGCATGAATAATATTTTTTCATGTAGTTCATCTTGCCCAGCAAAATTAAATATTTTTAATTAACATTTGTAATTAGCTTTTCGTATTCTTGAGTCTAGTGGTTTATATTCATTTAACAAAATTGAATTTAAGACACAAATTAAACCATATTTATGAAGCAAAATTTAAATTAATATTCTTCTTCCTCTAACGTCATGTACTTCACCAGTGACAATATCTTAGTTCTCACCATTCATTTAATTCATGCAGCAACTTAACCGGTCAGATAATATTAAAATCAATTAAGTGTCTTCTCTAGATGAGTCTAAAATTTGTTCAAATCAGAGTTGATCAAATTCTTTGGATAAGTCTCTAATTTTTTACATCAAAATTAGGCAGAATTTCCAGGACATAGAGGTGTAGAATAGACACGATGGCTTTGCTACTCTTTGGTCCCTGATTGTACATGACTCTAAACAATATTCAGAAGATAATTTAACGATCTCTTCTCTGTCAGAAGGTCACATATTTCAACTGTTTTTTTTTTTTAATCAGTTTGTTGAGTTCCAAGTTCAGGTTACAGTCTTCATGTGTGTGGTGACCAACGAAGCTGTTTTTCCTTGCAGATCAGTATTCTCTGGGGGCTCCTGTTGCAAGTGGGGAGTCCTTGGGCTATTTCTTTACAGTGTAGAAGTTATAGTGCTTTGATGACAACAGAACACAGTTTTAATTACCTCCTTTGAGATGGTGCGGGGCAAATTCACCCCTATTTTAAAGTAGAAAAGGACTTACAACCAAGACTATTAAAAAAAGTTTTTTTTTTCTTTGAAAGTTGAGGATATTCTACTGTCACCTTCTTTTTTTTGTAATTTAGTCTTCCTTTTTGGAAAATGACACATATATCTTGAGGAAGTTTCTTTTTTTTTCTTTTCTTCCCATTTCATAGTTATGTGTGTGTGTGTGTGTGTATATATATATATATATATATATATATATATATGATACATAATGTTTACACTGAATTTGATTATTTCGTGCACATATATATAGATTATAACTCTAAAAGATCACAGTAAAATCATGCATGTCACAAAACAGAGCCTACAAATATCTTTATATTGCTGTAAAGATGTTCCTGAGTAGTTTAAAAATATTTCAAATAAATCCAAATATAAATATGTAGTTCTACATTTTAAATGTGTCTAAAAGTGTAGTAAAAGTTGGGAAGTTTACTTAACTTTTTTGTGCTTAAAATTTCTCAGCTGTAAAATCAGAATAATAATTACAGTTATCCTATAAAAATGATTAATCTATTAAATGTAGTAGTACAAAAGATAGTATAAGATAGCCCAGCATTTGGGTATGGAAAAATTCAAAGCATGTTAATTATTAGTATCACTTGAATTATATTTTTAGTCACTGTTGATCACTAGTCATAGATCCAGAGTAATGCTGTGATCCATCAAACTGAAAGGCCATTTCTTAAACACATCTGCTCTGTGATTTATCCACCATAGACATCATACCGATGATTCTCAATGTTTCCTATGGCCATTCCACCCTGAATGCTTCCAGCCTCATCTGATCAACGTACCTACATATTATCTTTATTTTTCATCCTTGCCTTAAGAAATATGAAAAGGCATATTAGAGTCAGTATAAATTGTATAATAAAAGAGGGAATTGTATGATACAATTTAGAAATGGTTTGGAGAAGAATGTTTGAAATTAAGAGTTGCTCATTAGGGATATAAACCCTTTTAATCTGCTATTAATAAAGTAATAACTTTAGTGTGATTTTGAGAAAAATTGTAATAAAAGCCCCAGAATGCAATACTCTGGTTTGTGTGTGTGTTTCCCCTATTATAATACATTATGCCAAATATTCGATGGGTTTTTCTTTCTTTTTTCTGAAGGTGCTTTATTCTATCACTTATTCAAAATCTTTGGCCTTTTAAATGTACTTTAAATTACTAATCTGATAGTGAGAGTTTCTCAAAAAATTTTTTAGATAATAAAGGAGCTGAAAGCTTTCTGAATTCGTTTTCTGCAATTTTTTAAGGATAGTTTTCTACGTGATTCAAACAGCTGCATCAGTGACCTCTATCTGTTTGGTAAAATGTTACTGCAGTTTATCTTTTAAAAGAATTATTTGTGTTTGTCAAAAGTATTTCCTAAGGTACTACTTTACAGTTTTTATTTAGTCTCTGAATGCCTTTCTTCCCCCATCAATTCCTCATTATTTCTCCAAATGGAGGCTGGCCTGGCTACCATTGTGCCTCTTAGGGCAGAAGAGTTGAGTCAAAAGCCACTCTTCTTGCCTTGTAGAGGGTGAAAACTGCCCACCTAGCAAAGCTTTATATGGCTTGGATGGTTGGTCTTGAAAAGATTAGAGATTAGAGTTTGCTTGGAGTTTGATACAAGGTTTATGAAAAAGTCTTTCTCTTTATCAGTAATTTTAGTTAAAATAATCCCGATACAAAAGGATAGTAAGAAATTATCTAGGAAATCCCCCCTAATATAAAAAATTCTCACATTCATTTCTCAACAGTTAAATACATTGAATTCTAGTTTTATGAGTATATTTAATTTATGAGGATTATTATTTTTCATTTTCATTAAAAGGTGCTCTAGTAAATATTTCATGTGTACCAGCTATATATACATTATCACTTTTTCAAAAACACTGCAAGATTTTGTTTAATATATGCTTGGGATCATTTAAAGAATTAAGGTCATAGTTTTAACAGCCACCTTGTAGTTGTAAGTATGGATTCAATATTTAATAGATTTCCACCCAAAATCAATTCTTTCTTTCTTTCTTTCTTTCTTTCTTTATTTCCCTTCTTCCTTTTTTCTTTCTTTCCTTTCTCTCCTTCCACCCTTCTTTTCTTCTTCCCTTCCATACTTTCTTTCTTGCTTGCTCTTTCTTTCTCTCATTTTCTTTCATTTTTTCTTTCTTTTTTTCTTATGTTTTCTTTCTTTCTAGCATGAGGGATTGAACTTGGAGGTTTCATAATACAGAGTTATCTCCCCAGGCCATTTATTTATTTATTTAATGTTTTGCTTGTTTGTTTGGGGCCAGGTTCTTGCTAAGCTTGCCCACCTGACATTTGAACTTGAGATCCTCCTGCCTCAGCCTCCCTCAGTGCTGGGATTACAAGTGTATGACAACTTCTCTGGCTCAATGGTTTGTTAGACTGTACTCACTACTTTTTTTGTAGATGACTAAGGTAAGGCTCAAAGTTTCACTTAGTACTGCTGGGGTTTGATTTCAACTTGCCTGGAAAGTAGAAGTATGCTTTTCACTCGATTCAACTGCCTCTGATGACAGAAAAGTACGAAGTAGTATGGGAGAAGGAGTGAAATCAGATGAGCTATTGAATAGTCAGGAATTTAGTAGTCAGGGAGAAAGTAGGAGACTACTTCTTGTGTAGGGTGTGAGGTGGGGCATAGAAGATCAGCGAACAAGGGACCTAATGTTACTTCCAAACCTCAAGGAGACCAAGCTGGACATGATGGCAAAGGTTCCACAGAAAATAAATTTAGGAGCCTGTGGTACCCTAAATGCGAGACAAGAATGACTGCAATTGCTTGCCTAGGTCATGACATATGATTGAAGGATTTGACCCCAGGTAACTGAGTGTCATGACCCTGTCAGAGGAATTGAGAAGAAAGAAGAGTATAAAAAAAAGAATTAAATTTGCATTGCAATGCTTAGGATGAGGGAGATAGGGAACTTAGACTAGGTTAAAAAAAATTAGGGTTGTTGGATGGCTCAATGTTTAAACTTTGGAAGCGATAAAAGAGATGCTGCTGCTGAATTGTGTGTTATACGCCACTTGAATGATTGTGATAATTTTACTTGAAGTAAGGACAATCAAGGCAGTAATTTTTTAAGTAAGAAAAATAATGCAATTAAAATATTTTAATGTGATGGGTGGACCATAGACAGGATAGGCCTAGGGAGCTAGTAGACCAAAGGAACTGAACTTAAGATTAGAAAGAAAATTTAGATAGTCATATAAATGCATTTAGCCTCCAAAATTTGTGCTCTCATATTTATTTAGTTATGTTTTATTCAAACATTAAAATACCCAACTTGAGTTCTTCAAGTTAACTTGAGAACAGAAACATTTGTAAATACAGTATGTAAATTTTAGGATAAAAATAATAAGCCTGGAAGCACAGATGGGATCTTTTCAGTAAAATTATGTATAAGTTCCTTTTCCCAAAATTGTTTTTCAACTTTTTTTTCCTCCTCTCTTGCTTTGGTCAAGGTCGTCATTTGCATAGATATGCATGCTTCAGAATCTGTAAGACCTGCTATTTTGGGGATCTTATTTAAATTAAACAAGAGGCATGTCTTTCCATGGGTACAATTATGCTTTAAAGGTGGTAGTCTGAGCTGTACTTAATCTTGAACGATATCTGATATGCAGCCTGGATGACATATAAGTTACTCAACACTTATTCCTCTTCCATGCTAAGCTCAGATTGGACCTGCGTTGTGTGTTCACCTCTCTGTGTTTCTGTGTTTTCCTAGTATGGGAAGAGTCTCCAAAGTAGGTCTCAATCTAAAGGAAGCACACTAGACCTTTATTAACTTTAATTTTTAAAAATTGAAACATATCAGCAAGGCGGGGCTGCCAAAGTATCATCTCAATCTTCCAGCATGGTCATCCATTTTTTTCCTACTCTTCAAAACTTAATAGAAACATAAAACAGCATCTAGAGGCATGCTTTAGGTTGGGAAAATTTGAACTTTGTTTATTTTCTAAAAGTACAAGCAAGAGACATCTTTACAGCACACTTGTAGCTAGAGGAGTAAGTCCACCCAAAAGTTAACACAGAGTCTGCAGACTATCATCAAGGTATTTCTTAGTTATCTTGGATGAAGATAAAAGTGAATACTTCCTTATTCTTGTTATGTGGACTATCTGAGGACAGTTTCAGAGAAGAAAAATGACAAGAGTGACAGGCACTATGTCAAGATTTTCTTAATGTTTCTATGGTTCTGAGAACTCAGCTGACCAAGTCTTTGGACACTTGATAAAAGCGTATATTCAAATAGACTTTTTAACATGGAAACATGCACGATGTTGTACATTCTTTTCCCATTATTGTTTTGAGTGGAACAAAGTCATGTATATTTGATTATGCAATTGGATCACAGAAGGTTGAAATCTAGATCTCCATAAGAAGCCTTGTGCATTTTATATTTACAAAAACAAAATTGCAGTCATGTTCTCTGAACTGTTATTTTTTAAAACTTTTCAAAGTAGCTAAGAAACATGGAATATTTTACTTCAAACATTCCTGAGTGGAGGGAAACTGTTTGTTATGAAATAAGAGAAACACTTAGAACTTGAAAGTCTGACCTGAATTCTTTCCAACATTTCAAGGAACCCTCAAAGTGGAATTGCTTGACAAGCTTCATTACTCTCGTATGCTTTTGAACATGAAATTAAATGCAAAAATGATAAAATCCTGAATGAATGTGAGCGAGGGTATTTCTTGAAATGCAAAACATGAGGATTTTATAAATTGAAAATTTGATTTCTCTATCTCACTATACCCCTGGATGTCTGTCCAGGAGGCCGATTCATTAGAGAACATTCAATTTAGGTCTCCCATCAGATTATACCTCCACATCTGAATCAAAGTCAGAAAATATTCAAGCACATGCTCTTGCTCCAGGCAAGCTCTTTACAGAGTTCATATAATTGTTGTCCTACTAAAGGTTCGTGTATAGACTTTACTATAAAAATATAAAATGTCACATTTACTTTGTCCTGTTGGCAAATTCAGGCTCATGTAGAAGATATTTTCGATGTCACTTGGCAAATTTTCCTTACTGACCTCTTCCAAAGCTTCTACTTCTGATGTTTGTATACATAGAAAAAAATAAGTGAAAAATAATGTTAATAAAATGATTTTAGTTACAAAGATTAATCTACTGAACTCTGACACTCTTTTTAAGGCATTAAATCTAGCCTGTAATGTCATAATTTTGGAGTCTGAGGCAGAAGAATCATTAGAGGCCACATAGCAAGATGCTGTCTCAACGAAACAAAACAGAGCATAAAAGGAAATTTAACATAAGTGATAGTCGGTTGGTTTTTTGTTTTTTTTTTTTTTTTTTTTTTGGTGCAGTGAATTAAACTCAGGGCCTCATCCTTGCTAAGCATTTCTGTAGGGAGTTATAAAATAGTACCCAGAAGCTCTCTTTAAAAGAGAACAAGAAATAAATTATGCATACAAAGTCAGGTATGACAGTAAATATTTCATTTGATAAATAAATCACAACAAATCATAAATTTAAAGAAGGTGGCAAATGTCAGAAATGTCACAAAATCCATAAATATAACATATCTATTATTAAAACTTATCAGTGACCTCACAAGTCTTTGTGATCTTTATCATGACAAATTCCTGTTGAAGCCCTGATCTCCTATACCTCAGAACCTGAGCATGTGGAGAGGAAGCTTTTAAAATGCACAATTCATAATATATAAATAGTATGTAAATGTTGGGAGGAGCTTATATGTTTGCTGAAGTATGGATTTAAAAACATGGTGTATTCATACACAAGAGAGTACTTCTCTATCATAAAAAAGATAAATTTGTGTTATTTGTGGGGAAATGGAAGCCCATGAAACAATTATACTCAGCAAAATAAGTCAGACACAGAGGTTAAATATTGCATAATTTTACTAATACAAACACCCAAAGTATGAATAAGTAAAAGGCAAAAATAAAAGTGATAGCAGGAAACAGGAAGAAGAGACTTTGTGAAGAGGGGAGAGCATCAGGAGAAAGGAAGGATGGAAGTGTTGGAAGGGGCCAGGGAAGTAAAAATGATTGGGATGTGATATGTCTGTACACCAGTTCCCTGAATTGAATGCAATTATTATGTATCACAAATACGTACTATTTTTGGGAAAAAGACAATTAAAGTATCTTGATTGGGACTTAAACCAATCTGGATTGAAATCCTCCTGACTTATATATCACAAACCTATACTGATAAAGTTAAGGATTATGGGAATAAAAAGAGACCAAGAAATACAGAGATTTTAGGGGTGACCATATCAGGACAGAAGTGGCCAACAGCAAGCCAAGGATAAACCAGACAGCATGTCACTTCTATCTGGCAATTCTCACCTCCCAAACTCGAAAATAATACATTTCTATCATTTAATATAAGTCTATAGTATTATGTTATAACAGTTATACCAAACTAATATAGTGCTTCTACCTTCTGCATATTAAAATGATTTCTTAAAAGTTTCCATAGAAAAGGAGATGTATTTTCTTTATAGTTTTAGCCTTTCTTAGTGAACTGAAGGATCAACAAAGTTTTAGTGGGGCTTACAAAATGCACAGCTCCATACACAAATGCAGTTACTTTTTGCGTTATTGCTTTTATTTTGTGGCCAGCAAAGTTATTCTGATAAAAATCTCTGTTGCTCAACTCCACCTCTAAAGCACTTGCGTTTGTTTACTTTGCACTGTTGAGTATGCTTTTGAAAAGAGATATTTAATTTCCATTTTCAGTTTTACACTCAATGGTTGATAAAGGAAATAATTTCCCCCAAGCTTACTTCTGGGTCTGTTCTTTTTCAGTCTGCCTTTGCCAGAACTGACCACCTGCTTCTAGTGCTGGCAGCTGAAGGACACTTTAAAATTATGATAGAGTTATGCCCATGCCTTCATGTGGCCAGGCTCGATTGGATCCCTGGACAGTAGGAGTCGTCTCAGAAGCCATGTTTACATTGGGATAGCTGACATGATGGGAGTTATTTAAAATAATTTTATAGTAATTCCCATTTTTCAACCTTCCCTAAGATTTTCCAAAGTCCCTGAATCACGAGAGTACCAGGTGATGTCAAGGGGGATATGACAAAAGTCAGTGTGGAAAATGATAGTCATTACAACCAATTCAAATTCAAAATCTTTTTGCGAGTTTTGTAAAAGTCTAAGTGTAAATACATGCCTAGGATTCCTCTTATGATGTTAGAGGCAGGTTTGAAACATCAGCTTTGTTAATTTTAGGGCATGTTGGCTTCTGAGATTCAAGAGGTTTGACCTAAAATCACATGACATTTAATAGAGGCACCATCCAAGAACTTTCCTTTCATTTTTAAAGCATGTACTGTTATTCTTTCTAATATATATATATATATATATATATATATATATATATATATATATCCTATGCCAATTCATTTCTATCAAATAGTAATTAATTATTGATATTCTGTTAAGGGCTTCCAAATGCCAAAGAGAAAGAGAGTCCTCATATGTTTGCATTAATAGATTGTGTTTTACTTGACTTTATTGAGCTAAGGTCTGTGCTTGAAAGAGATAATAAATATTTGAGATTGAAATGCTGAAATTCAAACAGAAGTAAAATGAAGAAATCAAATAACAGCATGAATGAAATCTGAAAAGTTAAAAAAGCCTACTCTCTGAATTGTTGTTTGTTACTAGCAAATCATTATTGGACAACCGTATGCTTCATCGTGTACTTAAATTTGTGGGACTTTGTACTATGTGTGGTGGCACAAGCCTGTAATCCCAGTACTGGGGAAGCTGAGGCAGGAGAATTGCCATGAATCCAAGGCCAGCTTGGGTTCCATGGTGAGTTCAGGGCCAGCCTGGGCTACAGAGCGAGAGACTCTGTTTCAAAAAATCAGCCAATCAATCAACCAATATATCAATCAGTCAGGTAGGGCTGGAGGAATAGCCAACAGTAAAAGTGCCTGCCTAGGAAGGTCAAAACCATGGGTTCCATCCCTCAACACCACATAAACTGGGCATGCATTGAGGCACATTCCTATAATTCTAGCACTGCACTAAGGAGGCTGAGGCAGGAGGATTGCCTTTGGTTCAAGTTCAGCCTCGGCTCCATAGTGAGTTCAGATTCAGCCTGTACTACAGAGTGAAACCCTGTCTAAAAAATGAATTAAGGTGTCCTCTGTCTTGTGTTAAACAATAAATACATTTATCATCTCCTTTAATTTTTGAAACATCTCTAATATAAATAGTATTTCCAGTTCTTTTTATAGACAAAGAAATCAAAATTCATAGAGGCAAACCTACATATATAGGTGACATGACCTCAGATCTTTCCCCCCACATTTTATTCATATGCATAAGTGCAAAATTTAAGGTTTACAATGAAGTTGAGCTTTGTGTGCACATACGCATCTTGTCAAGGTGACAAGGGCTTTCCCACTCTCCTTTTGTCCCTTCTCCTCCCCTCCCTGCCCTCCCTCCTCCACCCTACTCCCCTGTTTCACTTTGTTTTTTGTTTTAAGTTCTATAAGAGTTGTGGTCTGGGACTCTCATATCAGAGAGACCATTCGATGTTCCACCTTCTGCTTCTGACTTACTTCACTAAGCATGATGTTCTCAAGTTTCTTCCATTTGCCTGTGAAAACCTCCACGCTGTTGGACTATCTTGTAATGTCAACACCCATGTATTTACCTTTTTTTTTTTTTCTACTCTTCATCTTTGACAAGAAGTAAGAAGATGCACCGAGTGGGAAGTAAATTTACAACAAGCGCTGATGAAAACTCTGTTGATTCCAGAGAGCTCTGAGGGTTCAGATGCAGTGATCAGAAGCAGAGCAGGGTTTGCCTGAAAGCCCTCTGCACTGTACGCCCGCTGCTTTTCATACCAACTACATCTGAAGAAACTCAAGATCAAAACAAAGTTTGGAAATTTTTCTACTCAACTAAAATAAGCTAACCAGAGAGAATTCCCATGAGATTGATTAAGCTCGCAGAATTGAAGGTCCAAAGAGAAGGCTTTTGATATCTTTTTCTTCCTTTTTCTTTTTCCTCTTCAGTCTGAACGTGGTAACAGTATGCTGGAAGAGATAGAATCTACAAGAGATGGATTCATTGTTTTGACCTGGCATTACTATCTGGTTAAAACATTAGAAAAGTAGATGAAATTCAAAATTACAGAGGATGCTTAAATGCCATCTGTCTGTTGCAAACACTCAACAGTGACTAACAGTGGGCAGTATAAGCCATTTTTTAAAAACTTTGAATAAACTTGTGTGAAAGTTGTTATCAGAAATTAACTACAATATTGTTTCAGAATGTAATAAGGTTTAGCTGATCTGGAAAAGATACATTTCACTTTGATCTGTATTTGGTAAAAGATTGATTTCCTTTGCAGTGGAAAAGAGACAAACATAGCCCTAGAAAGTTTGGACATCTGTTCTGTTGGGTTACTCATACGGCCCAGTCTTAGGCCTTCACTAGTCTTGACTGTTCTCTTCTAGTGAGAGGCTCTGGGAGATAGCAGCCTATGTTCTTCACGTTTTACTTTCTCCTCAAATCCTCAAGCTTAATGCCTGCAGTTACTTGATCAGAACCCTTAATCCTGGTGGAAATCCATCAGTTATGAACTCTTCTATCCTTTTGTAATTCTTTAGAAGGGAGCAACTGTGTCTTCATTCCTTGAATCTTATCCCAGGGCACTGTTCCACCTCTGTACTAGGTGCCCCTGCTATTTCTAGTGTTCCCATCACTTTCAAAATCTAGTTGTCTGATTTTTAAAAATAAATTAGTTTTTTCCCCCAAAAAATAAGTGCGATGACCTTCATGTCCACGTGTATCCATCATCTTTCATTATCTTTCCCAGTGCACTTGCCCTGTAGAAACTCTCTTCCTGTGATGTAGTCCCGGTTTTGTTTTCTTCATAAAGGCTTCTAAATGTTTTTCCTTGGTATACTGAACATTTCTCCTTCTCTGACTCACGGCCTGTATAAAGGCCTCCTTGGAGGTTGTGTCTTCAGATTTCTTCTCTCATTACCCTATCATTTCGAAATTAAATCCTTCCTCCTTACCATGGACCCTGAGGATCTTGGCCTACTTTCATCCTTCCACTCGTTTGCTTTCATCTCCCTGGGATTTTCTCTAATTCAGAAACCACATGTGCCCTTTTGTCTGTGAATAGGCTCTTCACGATGCAGCTGTTTATTCCACATGGACTACACTGCACCTGCCCCTTTACCTGCTTGGCTCATTGTGAAGCAGTTAGTTTAAATGACCACTGTGTGGAGTAGGTCTGCTGTCTTCCTTCCCAGAGAAGTCCCCTGCAAAATGAGCCTTACTTGATGACCTCTAGAATATTTTCTGGATCTTAATTGTGAAAGACCTAAATGGTCTGAAAACCTATAGTCACAAGGCTGTGATAAAGGCCACCAACTGAGATACTGCCCCATATCCCCTCCATCAGCTCTGTGACTCCAACAGTTGGAATAGAGCCCATGCACCGTGGATGCTTAATGAATAAGTCAGTAGTCCCTGTGTGACTCAGGAGAAGTCATTTAGTTTAGCTTTGATGTTTATGCTTAAGTTTGGCTTTTATTTCTGATGAGAAGTCACATAGAGAATCTAGTCTTTTCAGGAGCAACAACAGCAAAGCCTGAAGATGACAGATTAACTCGTTCACACAACTGGCGTTACTTTCTTGCATTCCTGATTTAATCGCCTGTCTTAGAGCTGGGACATCATACCCAGCACCCACAGTTTAAGGGAAGAGATTTATTTTAGCTCACGGTTTCAGACGGTCTCAGTCCATTCACCGGTAGCCTACAAGGATAGGAGCCCATGGCTTGAGGCACAGGGGGAGGAACTCAGGACATCACTACAGGAAGATACTGGAGTGAGAGAGGGTGGAGCTAGTGTGAAGCCCTTCAGATCAAGCCTCAAATGCCCACCCTTTCCAGTCAGGCTTCAATCCATAGGTAAACCACAGTACCTAAATACATGAGACTTTGGGGGAACATTCCAGATCCAAACCATAGCGTGGACTAAAATATTTAGCTTTTAAACCTGTCATGAGCACTCGTTAAGAGGAGACAGATGGGACAGAGGCAGATGAATTTACCTTGGAAATGTTCTTTATTCACACAACAATCAATCAATCCAATTCATAAATCAAACTATAGTAAATTGATCAGTTAAGTAATTAAACAGGAAAGCAAGCGTGGTTCTGCCTCCTAAAACTATTCCTGTCCTGGGACCCTTATGCTCACCATGTGACGTGTTCTTGACTATCGGCGACCACAGCCGACCTGCGTATGAGCTTGTCCGGGGATCGCCAGTCCATGGCTGGATCAAGACCCACCAATAGCTCCACGGCTGGACAATCACTCCTTCTCCAAGAGGGGCTCTCGCTCTCGGGATGCGAGGAAGTATTATCTCACACTCGGGGGCCCCAAGGCTGGGGACAAGAAGCAAGATGCATCTTGCGTTCAGTCTGTGACTCCTACCTCGACCCTGAGCTCGGGGTCAGGATGGTTTATATACTACTTTTATGCCCGCAAGCTACAGACAGTGATTTTTGTCGGGGTCCACAGCCAGCGGCTCACAGCTTATCAGTATCATACAGAGCTTTAGGCAGTTTCCAGTTTACTTAATTGTACTTAACATGGGTTTACTTTACCAACGCCTTCCAGTGTACTCTTCACATTCTACCTGTGCTCCAGACAAAACCTCACTTTCAAGTAACTTCATAAGTGATCAGAGAAACAGATCAAAGAAATTAAGCTCTTCAAAGGCATTAGGGTTATATAAACTCCAGTTATTTACTGGAGATATGTCATTTCAAAGGTTTTTCTTTCTCATGAGTCTCCTGGAAAATAAAATAAACTTCAGACTTTCATTCTCTGAACTTGAGGATAAATATTCAAATTACCCATCAGTGATTATTTTAGGAAAAGTCTATGAAACTAGTATTTTTCACTGAAAAATATCTGTAATTAAAAACAGTTTTTTTTTCCTAAGGACGTAGTTTAAATCCATTTTACTCTTGTTGTTTTGTAGCCATAAGCAAATTGATTGCATTTGTTAGGTACTATAATGATAACACTTTAAAGGAATCTTGAACATTTTTGTAATATTTTCTCACATATCAGAATATTTGTCAATGTTTTTAATTCACACATTAGCAATAATCCTATATTTCCTAAACAATAATTTTATTCCTTTTTTTAAGACGATGCAAGCTTACTAGTAAAATGTAAGCCGTGAAGATATATTTAAAGAATATCTATACACATATATGCATATATGTCTGCGTATTCTTTATACATAAGAACATAAATGTATGTATTGATATTTTTAGATTATGTACATTTAAACCTCTCTCGAGTGGTTCTTGAGGCCGACTATGCTACCATGGCTTCCTCCATCCCCATAATTCTCCTTTCTGTCATTACTAGATCTCTTCCCAGTGGCTGGATATGGCAACACTCTCCTTTTAAGCTACTCGTTTTCCTACATTTTCCTACATTTGGAGGGAGCACAGGACTCATTAGAGTTAAAGTTTTACTTCCTCATTAAAAATGGAGCAGCAGAGGCTGGTATCTGCTCAGCCCAGCTGTAGCCGTGAGGCCTGAGCAGCCTTCTCTTGAGCGTGAAGGGCTGTCGAGATGGAAAAGCCTCTGATCCCGAGTTAGGGCCCAGGGTTGTTGGTCATTGGGCCAAGACCTCTAACAAAACCTAAAATGTTTTTTTTTTTTTTGATATGGCTAAATATTTTTCACTGTTAGTAAGTTCTTCCATTACTTCCAGATAAATTCTTGCCTAGATGAGGAGGTTTCTGCTTTGTTTCTTCACTGAATAAAAACTGAGTTTTTGTTGTTGTTGTTGTTGTTGTTGTTGTTGTTGTTGTTATTTTTTTGAGAAATTGGGTTGAATTAGTATCACAACGTTATCACAAAAAGCTTTGTAGATGAGATTATATATATATATATATATATATTGGTTTTCTTTAGAGCTTTTGGAAAACAAAATAACCTTTGTTTTTCTTCCTAGCATGTCTTCCTCACTGAAACCTGTTCCTCCTCTAGAAGAACCCACAGAACTCCGATTTGTCCTTATAATGGTCCTAAAAATATCACACCTCATGCCAGAGAAGTGCACCCACAACAAATCCAGCACTTACGTGTAGAAGAAGCACAGCGGTGCTTTATTACTACAATAGAGTATCATTCCCATAGCTTGTGCTGTACCTCTTCCTGGCAGGAATCAGATTTCAGGGTCAGCACTTTTCCTAGGTCTCCTGGGCCATCAGTATTCTTGCTTTGTAGGCTTGGAAGAAAGTGCTTCTTCGTCTATATCTGTTCTTACAAGATGATATATTTAGGTTTATCTCATGAATATCAGTTGGTAGTATTTTTGGTGTCTAGTAAAAATAGATGTTTTTCAGCTGTGCTGTTCTATAATTTATAATAAAGTTTATTTTGCAATGTTCAAGGCAGAAATTCTGATGAAGCTACCCCACCTTTTGCATGGAAACACCAATTTTAAGTTTCTCCTCATTGAACCTGGAAGGCAAGATATACCGATTGCTTGGGGTTATTCCACCATGTCTCTTCTTAGTTGCTGATATTTTCAATCATTACTGTCATCAAAAAACACTCATTAAGCATCTTTTTAAGTGATACTTTCAATGAGGACATCACACTAATAGTAACTGTAATCTTTGTATGCTCATAAATTTTTGTAGGAGAGATCAGGGAGTTTAAGGCAGTTCAGATTCTTCTACACAACTAAACCATTTAACAAAAATGTGTCTGTGTTGTCATAGGCCATCCGGCTGAGCAATAGTTGCAACTATGATAGGACAATTACAATTCCAGCCCATAAGCTCAGCTTGTGTTTTATTAATATTCCAAAAGGCGTAACAAACAAATAGACATTTACCAGTTATGTAAATACCTAGTTTTGCATAATGGCATGCATATCATTGTGTGAAACTTATAAGCCACAACAGGGTGGTAGCTTATGCCAAACCAGAAGACAGGCTCTATCTGCATATATTAGTGTAAGTAAAATACTCCAATGGTGAGTTATTGTCAATGCTTCTAATTTGATTAACCGAAGTATTACAAATTTCAAGATAAATAAACTTGAGAATATATTAATGTAATGAGTTTGTTAAGAGTGATTGCCTTGCTTGGGATAGTAAACGATACAATCATAGTTGCTAAATTAAATCACAACTACTAAAAAGGCTGACAAAGGAGCAACCTAGACAACATAGTGAGACATCATCTAAAAATAAATTTTAAAAAAGACTAAGAGGTAAGTTAATGTATTAACTGAATGGCTAGATAGCTTAGGAATACATTTGGTTTTTAGAAAACACAAAAATGTATAAAATTTTAACAGAATGCATATTAGTACACATTACATGGATTCTTAATTCTAATCTTAAAAATAAAAGAAATGACAAAAATTAAAGGACGATTTCACTTTGAAATTTGTAACTTTTATAAGAGAAATGAGAGAAAATATCAACTTTGCACTTTAACATTACACAAGATGAAATTTTCTAAAGTCCTGTAAGATATATTATGAATATTTTTCTGTGGAGGCATAAGAAACATTAAGTATGGGAGCAAAAGAGCAGCATGATACAGGAAATTTGATAATTCCTTCAAAATCTTGTTTATTGACTACAAAGTATTTATTTAGAATTGTAGGTGTGAAATGTAGTGGCCAAAGAACAGTGTGGCAATTCTACTGAGAAATGATCATTCCTCTACTAATGTTAGAATATTTATAATTTCACCATCAAAATATTCACAATAAAATTACATTAATAATTACAATTACTTGACAAGACCTCACATTTATTTTTGTGTTCTACGAATTCATCATACAATTAGAATATTCACTTTGCTTTGACCTTGGCCAATATTGATTTTGACATATGCTGTTTCAGCATTTTGCAAAACTCTATAATCAATTTCCTTCTTCCTTCAGTAGGTAAGTGTATTCAACTGAGTTGTATAAGTGACTTGAGTTGTGTAATTTAATGATGCTGTGGATGCCATTTAAAAATTACAGTGCTATAAGAAAGATTGAGAATCATCTAAAAACAATAAATGAAAGAAAGAGGTAAATTTTATTTATTGTACAGCTTACTTAGGGCTGATCCAGAGACAGAGAATAACTGATCAATTGCACGTTCAAGTGTCACATTCTAGAAAGCCAAACAAACAAATCTGCATTTGTATTTGCATGAATATGTGTATCTGCATATGTTAACATCCTAGGGAATATTTCCATCACACACAATACAAATAGAATTATTAAATATTATAATAGGTTTTATTTAGTTGAAAAGCAGAAACATAGCCACATCAGCAGGATTGTAGAATGAACTATTATACATTTTAACCGAGACTGGACTACAGAGCCAAACATTTTAATCTTTCAGTGTCTTTTAAAAATGTGACTTAGGTGTGTGTAAGTATTAGGTTGCTGTGATGTATGCGGTGATCATGCTGTAAAACTGCTTCAAAAGGGAATTCCAGTAATGTCAAATTTAATGTAATTTTACTTGCCAATAATACATAAGATCATTACATAGCTTAATGTGGTGTTTCAATCAAATTAAAAAGCTTAAATTCCAGGCAGCTTGCCGTTTCAGAATTGATGCATTACAATAAAGTGTAAAATTATAGGATTTTTTAACTTTTAACTAGTTGGTCTACTATGAAGTGCAGTTGCTCTTTCTTTTCTTTTATTCTCTGTGTTCTTATGTGCACATAGGGAAAAACACATGCACACGTGGGCCTGCAGATCTGCTTTGCAGTTACAGTTCACTTTTTACATGAGAATCCCATTATGTGCACTGGATCTAAAAAGAATAAATTGAACAGAACTTTAGTGACTAAGGTCTCCTGTACATAATGAGAATATTCAATATGAAAAACTAATAGTATGCTTTAATAATCTATTAGTTGGAGTACACTTATTCTAGGTTGTGTTTACTATGGAAGGTTAAGGAAGGGTGTTCACGATTTCGTTTTATCTGATACTATCTCTTTACTCAGATTGTATGACTACAGACTAAGTAGCTTTTCCATTCACCTAAATAATTATTTTTTACTCATATGTGTCACACTTTGACTAAATAATGACCACTACGGATGTGCATGCCTTGATTGAGGAAATCTGCAACAGTGTCATGTGAAGGAAATGGACCTTTGCTTATTCCAACCGAGTTTGGAATTTAAAATAGGGAGATTATTCCTGCCTATCCATGTGGGTCCAAGGTTATAAAAATGGGCCCTAATGAGAAAGAAGAGGTTCAGACTCAGAAAGAGGAAGAATGGCAAATGCCCAACAGTTGTCTTCGGGGTTAGGGACCTGGTTCCATGACCCAAGAAGGGGTGCCTGTAGCTTCAGGAGGTTAGCAAAGTAAAGGACGTACAGTCTCCCCTTGAACCTCTAGAAGAACCCAGCCCTATTCATGCTTGATTTTTGTAGACTAAGACTGAATTTGGATTTCTGACCTCCAAAACTTAAAGATAATATATTTTTGTTGCAGTAGGCCATCAAGTTTGTGGTAACAGCAGCCACTGAAAACCGCTGTTATTTCACAATCTTACATGATTTCAGATATTTCAAAATAATTTCACTCAATATAACTTGAATGTGAAGTAGGATTCCTAGATTTTTTCCTCAATATAAGTTCTGACAGCTTGAAGTATTTTTTGTTAGTAGTAGTAGTCATAGTCATACTAGGGATTGTCCAGGGCCTGGCTCTTGAATTGGCACTGAGCTTGAACCCTTTCATGATTTTTTATGTTGAGACAAGATCTTTCTAATTTTCCTTGACTGTCCCGGAATTTACGATAGCTCCTGCCTTCAAAAATTTGAGACTCTAGCCTTAGATTTGCCTTATTTTAATACTATACATCTTTTAATAATGCAACAAATGATACATTCTGTCCACAGAGAGAATCCCTATTTTGCAAATAATTAGATGTGTATATAAAAATATAGTCACTTTTAGTCTTTAGGGGAAAGTGCTTGGCAAATAAAATTATTTTAAAAGTTCTCTAGAAAGCTACAGTAAAAAGTGATGAATTTTGTCTAATATTTGAGCTTGCTGAAAGCTATACAGAAAAAGGAGGAAGGAAAGAGGACCTAATTTCACACAGGTAAGCTTAGAGTCCTTGAGGCAGCAAGTCCATAGCATCAAGCCAGTCTAACTGCATGACTTCCTTCAGTGAAGCCACATTACCTAGAGGGTAATGAACAGAAGACATCAACAATAAAACCATCGTTTTTCTCTCCTTTGGGCTTGAGCAGAAAAAAATTGCGTGCCAGCCACCGCACTTGGCCAGACTCACTCTTGGCTTCCTTCTGTAGTTGTGTGCCTGTGGTGTGGGACCAAGGACAAGTGACCACCCTACAGGTGCAACTCATTCTTTTCTTTTTTTTTTTTAAGTTCAGACTGTGATAGAGTATTTAGCCCCTGTAATCCCATCCCCCAAAATATCTCTTAGTTAGATCTCTGGTACCTGTACATGAGAAGAAATCCCTCACTTTAAGCTAGAGCTGGGAAGGGAATCGGAACTGGCAAGTCTTGTGTGAAGCTCCTCTCTCTGCATAGCAACGTGGCTTTGTTGTGAAACCTCAGGGATTTCAAGAGGTCTGATGTCAGTGTGACCTCAAAATTTTAGAGGTATTTATTTTTAAATAAGTTGCTAGATTATATTTTATTCCATGGTAGATTAGCTTGATTTAGAGATCATGTAAATACTCAGACATGTGGTATGTGGGCTCCGTTTATGTTTTTACTTTAGGTCCTGTAAATGTTAGTCAGATCATTTTTCCAGGATTATTTCCCTGTTCCCAGTGTTCCCTGTGCTTTCGATGTTTCTAGAGACTTCTACATTTTCCATTCTTAATCGTGCTGCATAGTACTTCTGCATCCGTTACTGTTTTGCTAGGAATGCCTTTGTCATTTTTCTTTTTAAAACCTCAGTCACATTCTCCAACATACATGTTCTTCAAAACTCAAAGTCACCTCTAAGTGGCTCCCGTCAGGGTGAGTCATTCCCCAATAGGCTTCTCATTGTATCTTTTGGTTCCTGACTAGGATGTGTACTCTATGATAGAAAGAACACATTCTGGTTTTGATTGGCATTCACATTACTTAGCTTAAAAATAAAAAAAGAGGCAAAACATAATTTATGCTTTCTACATATGTTCATAGTATGAGATTAAAAACCACATAGTTTCTCTTTGTCCTCTAAGCGCAAACTGAAAACATCTATATCATATGCAGAGGTAGTGAGGGAAAAACCAAAACAAATGAAAATAATTAAAAAACCATAAATGAAGATCCCATGGACACAGAAGCAATTCTTTCTGAGAGAACTGAGTGGAGAGCATTACTAAGTCTTGAAGCTGACACAGGTGTAGCAGGATAGGAGTGGCATGCGGGAGTGGCTGGTCCAACACTTTTTCCTGAATCTCCTCCACCTTGGGATCAATGTTCTGAGGGCATCTTACCACCCAGCATCATTGAGACACTGTTTATCTTGTTTGCACAGAAAGGGACAGGCTAGAGAGCAACACAGAACATGAGAGTTTCAGTCTTACCTCGGAGGTCCAAGCTTTGGGCCTGACACTAGTGTGCCTTCTGCATGGGTTGGAGGAGTGTGAAGAAAACTGGTACTTGTTACTCTGGCACAAGTCAGTACATCAGGTAGTCTGTGAGGAATTTCTGAATTGCGATTGCTTCTTGTCCCAGGGGAATGATAATTGCACACACTGGCAATCCGGTATTTACGTACACAGTCACTCCTCTGTGCGGGAGAGATAGGGGAGGAAAAGAATGAGAAAAGGTCGGAGAGAGGCAGATACAAAGTAGTCCCTTAGGTATATACTGCCATGTGAAGGCAGAGTTTGCTTCCTCATGAGCAGAGTCTAGGAAAAGCAGGAGATTTAGTAGAATTGCTAAGATCAAGGAAAGCAGGCATGTTTGCCAGATCCGGTGTCAACACTGAAGAATGCTGGGTGAGAGCTCTGTCTGCCTTCCAAGAGGCTCTCCACCCTGTTAGATTAATTGCAAGTTTCATCTCTGTGATTTCTTCCAAAGTAGTCCCTTACCTTGAAGCTTCCAGGAATAGGTAAACAGAAGTTTTCTGCACAGGATTGGAATACAAGTAAACACAAACAGCATGATGTCTAAGAGGTAGATCCCAGAGTCATGAGCATTCGCCTGAAGCCCAGCACATGCAACCCAAGAGCAGAGATCTCAGGATGTTCACACCAAGCTGTTATGCAGTACTCTTCTGACTCACAGAATAGTGGTGTTTTATTATCTGCTCCCCTACTCCATACTTTGTAAATTTTCTTTGTGTGTTTCTTTTATTTGTGTACATGTATTTCTATACACTTCTGTGGTTTCTATATGTGTCACTTTTATTTGGAATTACCAGTACCATGCCCTAACTTTCCAGACTTCTGGACTGCTATATTTTTCTGTTTCTTTCCTTAGATTCAAGTAGTACTACAGTACTCTGCTCCTAGAAGGTAGCCCCTGACCATTCAAACTGGGCATATTATCTGACTACTTTTATGTCTAGAGAACGTGATAAAAAAAATTGGTGAGTGTTCAAATTTTAGGAAAGACAGTAAAAGACACATTGCCATTATATTAAAATACTACTCTCTCCTTCAAATACATTTAGTTATTTCTCTTTCTTTTTTTTAATTTAATGGTGAACTTCTCTATGGTCTCTAGGGAATGAGGCATGGGAAAGCTAGAGGGCAAGGAGGGGGTAGGAAGAATAAAGGGGAGGGCAATGTGGCAATTTTTTCTATTCATTTATTGAACATATACATGTTTTTTTTTCTTGAGTGCCAGGAATCATATTAATCCTGAGTCATAGACTGATAATTAAGTAATAATTTAAAAATAACTCTCCTTGCCTGCATAATACTTATGCTTAGATCAAGGTCTAGAATAATTGTTTTAAAATACCAAATGATTTTATTTCCTAACTACTCTGTAAGGCATTTTTGCATGTGCTTCCTGTTTCACAAGTGAGAAAGTGAAGGGATAAATAGATTAATTGCATAGAGCCACAAAGCGACTCTGGGGCAGAGCTGGAATTTAGTCCCAATATGTCCCGCTGTCAAGCCCTAGCCTTTATGACAACTCTAAGGTGCATTTTGTGGCTCTAACAGTCTATTAACATTATGAAGAAAGTGAATAATAATAGAGATTGGTAGGATGAAGGCACAAGAACAGAGGGGCAAAAGTGAAAAGACTCTGAACCCCCTGATTTCCAGGGTTAGAACAGGATCCTGGTGAAGATGAGCTTTGTGCCCACTGATAGATAGTAAGTGACATCATCCAGTGAGAGGAGGAAGGACAGAGTTCCAGGAAGGGTGAATTCCCACCAGAAGGGATAAAAGTTTTAATTTTACATTGACCTTGAGTGAGAGAAATGGTATTTGCAATAGAGCAGTCATTCTCTTTTAAGTTAGAAAATTGTTCCTGTGTGTTTCATCAAAGCTTCTTGAGCTTACTGCAAAAATTTGCAAAACTAATGATACAGCCAGGACTGAATCATTGTTTTGCTGTGAAGTTATTTCTCTGTATGAAAAATGCACCGTGTAATCCACTCAGTTTTGTAAAAGAATTGAATCAATGTCTTGGAAATCTCACTTGATTTGCAGGAACATAGATCAAGACACACATCTGTGCCTACGAATATATCCTCATGTTAGCTTGAGACCTCCTTTTGCTGAAAAGTGAAGAATTTTTATTCAACAGAAACTGATTTGATTTTGAAGTCAGTTTGTGAGTAAAGTGACTAAGGAAAAAACTGCCTCAGGCTTTGTTCCCAGAAATGAATAAGCCTCCAGATGTTCTCTTTTTCTCCTTGAATGCCTTACCTCCCTTTCTTCCCATTTAAAATCCAACTGTTCCTGTAATACGAATCTGCTCCCCTATCGCTTCCTCCATAAACCTTCTTCAGTCTTCCTGCTGTCCTTTCTGCCAGCACACAGAACTCAGTACAGCTTCCTCTGTGTCTGCACACAGACCTTAGCATACTTGAAGCATCATCTGTGCATCGGCCTCATTAGCCTTTCATTTAGAATACACCTGTTTGTCTTTTTTTGGGCCTTGAGACTCTTGAGAATAGAGACTGTATCATAGTCTGTCTGATAGAGTACATGCACACTGTGCTTATTAAGAGGCTGAAACAATTATTTCACTAAAACTTTTTTCCTAGTAGGGAATAATTCCATTTCAACTAGACAAAGCAAATGCACTGCTACCAAGAAGTACAAAGACTGTCACCGATATCCACGTAGGATCAGCTTCAGGCACCGAGTCAGCAGAATGTTAGCTGTTAGCTCCCCCTGAATTGCCTGGGACAGAGCATGAGAGAATCCCATGGAAAACAAGGCTAAGTTACAAATAAAATTTGAAACTGGCCATAAAATTAATCAAAAATAAGGAAGAAAAAAAACATTCTTCAAGTAAGACATGTCATTTTCTTCTCATACCAGCATTGAATATAGGTTTTGTGACTCATTTTACATTCTAACTGTAAAATGCTGCATAGTTATAACTCAAATAACATTAACTGGGAATAGCACTTTTAATAACCTGGATGTTGTTTTTAAAAGTTTTATGCATGTGTATATTTTATAATTGAAATCACAACATATATGAGTTGGCATTCTTTTCTTTGTTTGCTATTTCATTGGTTCAGTCTCTAATTCCCTTGATATCCTTTGAAAATAGATTTTTAATGATATCCTGTATTTTATTCACATCTAAATCTGGTTTTTCAAAAAGTATTGAAGTGTGCCAAATAATTAGTTTAATCAAGCTCAGAGATACTAACAGATAAATGCTCTTCTTTTAATGAACTTGCTTCAAAGATATAATTTATGTAGCTGCAATGGTTAATTTTGTGTTGACTAGGCTAAGTAAGGCCCAGAGAGTCTGCAAGACACTAAGATTAGCTTTTGGGAAATTAAACTGAGTGATGATAATTTTCATCAAAGTGAGCAAGCATTACCCACGGGACGTCTTGTCCTTCATATCGTAGAAGGCAGTCCCTCAAATTAAATCTCTTTCTATATGAGGCATGATTATAACTACACAGTGAGCCAGACCTAGTGGCACAAGTTGTTCAAGCCGAGTTTGGGCAATTTATTAACTTGAGAAATCAAAATCAGTGCCAAAAAATGGACTGGGATGTAGCTCAGCATGAAGACCCCGGGCTTGATCCCCTCATATCAATGCCAAGTGCTTAAAAAGTTGTATTACAGCAAAAGACGTGTTACCAGCAATTTTCCTCAAAACATTCCCTCTTACTTTGACCACACTAATCTATCATTTTTGCCACTTTTTGAAGCAGCTCTGGAGGGCCTCTTTCATGAGTGCCTTTATAAGGTGTGATTTAAAACATATTGTGAATATTGGCTCCGAGTACCACCCAATAGAAAGGCAGGCTTGTAAAAATATGAAAGTGTGTGCTTGTCCACTTTGCTCACCAAATTTGTTGCCCTGAAACTTCTGCAAAGTCAAAAGGACCAGAGAAGGCAAATGATTTCACTTGACCGATGACACTGAGGCCGCCACATGGCGTAAGTAATGCTGCAACAGAGGACTTGAAGAACTCCTCCAGGTAGTGGCAGGAATGCTGACAAAGGTGTGTTGGAAGCAAAGGGGGGTATTTGGGCTGGGAATAATCGTGATGTGTGTGATTATTACTACAATAACTTAAAAACTAACCATCATGTATTTTATCACACCCCACATATCTTATTGAGTCCTTTTCTGGAGAACATTGACTGATGCAGTAGGCAGTGCTGCTGCCTGTTAGCTCAACATTGATTTTGGCCTCCTCCTTTCTTGCCTTTCCCACAAATTGAGAGTGGAAAGGAAGTGTGTGTGTGTGTGTGTGTGTGTGTGTGTTACTGGAGATGGTACCATGGTACCCAGGGCACTCTACCACTGAGCTACATCCCAACCCTGTTTACTTATTTATTTATGTTTAGTCTCTAAATGTCTCTAAATTTCCCTAGCTGCTTCAGATTTGAGATCTTCCTCAGCCTTCCAGTCAGGTGGGATTAAAAGTAACTACCACAATGTCTAGCTGACATACTTTTATGTTTCTCTTTCAACAAGCTTTGGAAATAAAATTCCTTTGTTGCCCTTGGATTTTATGGAGAAGAAAGCTACTGGATGTTTGGAAAGTGCTGCTTTATTAATGAGAGGGATTAATACATTGAAATTCTTGATCATTATTTCCTTCTTTCTGCCTTGAAAGAAAATATGGTGTTGGAGCTATGTCTTCCATCTTTCAACTTTGAGCATATAAACAACATCCTAGTAAAGTCAGAACAAACAAACAGAAATATCCTGTGATCTTAGTACCATCCCTGAGGACCCGAAACAGTGCAAGTCATTTCTAAGTAGTGGACTCACTATGTAAATAAAATTAATTCTTACTTGTTAAAATCTCCACTAGGAAGATATTTTTCTGTAATCTGGACCTATCCACAATTCTTATTTTGCATATTTTGCTTAAACAACATCTTAGTTCCGTGTCTTTAAGTTGCTTTCATTTCTTTAAACTTTCACTTTTAACGTTTCCGGATTTTATTTTATTTCCCCTGAAATTCTACTTTATTATTTGAAAGTTGTAATTTGAACAATATTGAGCATGGACAAGGCAGCAATGACTTAACAGCATACAAATTAAATATTATACAATAATCAAAAAATTCAAATGAATCTCATACTTCAATACACTGAGTGGTACATGATCCAGGAATTTAAAACTTGTATATATATGTGTGTTTGTGTGTGTGTGTGTATGTGTGTATAAATATATATATATATGTATATATATATGTATATATATATATATATATATATATACATATATATATATATTTGCTCATGCATAAATTCCAAATTCTATAACACCTTAATTTCATCTGCAAATTAATAAAATGAGTTAAAAGAGATTATTTTTAATTTGCTATAATAATTTCTGAGATGTATAATTGCTGGCCATAACAGTATAACTTTTGATGCACCTTGGCTCTATTACCATCTTGAAATCTGAAACTTTTTATATTTCTAAGAGAAAACCCATTTCAGATGACTGCTACTTCTTCACTATATGTTTTCAAAGCATTTCGTCTCTTTAAAAATACTAAAGATAGATTTGACTTCAGAAAACAAAGTTTCCTGCTCTGCATGAGAAAACAGGACTGAAAGAGAATTAGTGGAACACGCCTAGAAGCTCAAGAGTATTTTATGGAAGGAATTGATCCCGGTATGAACTCTGTATGGGGAAAGAGAACTCTACCTTGATAAGTAAAATATTTGAAACCGAAGAAACTCCAATGCCAGATCTTTAAGCTCCTGCAACTTGTGTTTTCTTTAGTTCCTTAAAACATCTGAGTTTTTTTTTAAACCCTGTATGTGGTCAGTATTTATATAAATTCTAATGAAGTTCCAACCAAGAGGTCAAATTCATTTAAATGCTGGGAGAAGGTTGGAATAATTTTCTTTTTTTTTCTCTAAAATGTAATTCTCATCTGGTTTTTAGTTATGGATCCTATATTTAACCAGCAGTTATGCTCACTTGTACATAGAAAACAGCAAACTTTTCCTTAGAAATAGTTTTTAGAATACTCAACCTGACCTAATTAGAAGTACAAACATTAGAAGGTTTGAATCATCTCTGCCTGTAGAAGACTGCGCTGAGGGAATTTTCTTCCCCCTTAATACCTTTCTAGAGTAGTGCAGAACCCTCTCATGCTGGTCAGTACTCTGACTTTTCCCCTTGCACCAGAGAGAAATCTTTTCCTTCTTTGCCTTTAGTACCCGATGTGCATCCAGATCCTACTTGAGTGGAGTTGCTAGTGCAGAAAGCCTGGTTGATCAGCTTATGCATAACTTTGTTAAAAAAAAGAAAAAGGCAAAGAACTGAGCGATGCCCATGTCTGCGACTATCTGGAGTCCTGTCGAGTGTAAACTCAAGTCAGAAAGTCAGAATCTGCTCAGTGCAGATGCTGAAATGTAATGGAAGGGAAAGTTTCTAGCAAGTGCATTTTCTTAATTATCATAGAAACCTTAATCTTCTCCAATGGCATCATTGCTCTTTAGATTTAACTTTAACCATCTTGAGGTTGCTTTCTTTGAATCAAATGACTTCGAATATGCAGAGGGTAAAGATGAGGCTAATAGAGTTTATCATTTGTCGTCGCTGGGCTCATTTCTTTAGCTTGCAGTTTACATAACAGCTTTTCTCCTCAATAACTTGTTTCTGTTCTGAATGCCCAAATCTGTATCTGCCTTCCTGCTGCTGACTAATTCCAGGAGTCACGGGATCTACAGCATAGTTCATTCTCTCTGTGTTTATAGATATTCTATAATACACTCAGAGTTGTCTTCCACTTTATAGTACCAAAAGTTATTAGTGTCGTTGAGTTTCAGTCAGCAATGGGCTGAATTTTAAAGTACAGCCTGTAGCATCCAGTTTATCTTTCAGAAAGATATAAACCAAACACTGAAGAAACTATTGAAGGAGCTCTCCATGATGTGTGTGGAAATTCTCACTTTTATCCTTAATCTCTAGCTGTGCATGACTCTCCACATTAGAGATTGTCAGCTCAATACCATCTTGATAGAGCAAACAAAGAGATTTTCTGAAGAAAAATAGGATTTTCCCCTGCTACTCTATCAGGTTTGTGGGACTTTTTTGGAGTCTCTATTATATTTTAAGATAGCATTATATAGTGATCGCTTTAAAGACTGCATCTGAATATCTTTGGATGGTGATGTTTTCTATGGTGCTTTCTGCAGTATTTAATAATCCCGTAGCTGGAAAGACGTTTGGAAGAGTTTCCTGCCCAGATTGAAGCTGATAGACACAAAAGACACCATCATCGTTTTTCTATTGCTTTTTCAGAGATTCTTAATAATGACAAATTTAGTTAATGGAGGAGATAGATAGTGGCATCAATTATAATTTCAAGTTTGCTGGAGCAATAGAAATGTTGAATACCTTGAGAGAAAATACATTTTAAACTCTCACTTTTCATATATTTAAAATTATTTTCTTCTGGAGTCATTGATACTTTGCTCATAAATGGTCCTTGGTAGAAACTTAAGATACAGCTGGTTCCAATACTGGAGCATGAACCCCTAATAACTCTTAGCTTTTAGACTCATTGATTTTTAGGTTAATTGATTTATTTGTGTATTAATTTGGTGATTGTTGATGTTCTTTCATTCGACTATGTACTGACATTGTAGTATTAAGCAAACACAGCCACGTTCTCTGCACTCTTAGAGCTCCTTGTGAGGTCAGGAAGGTAGGTTTTAATAATATATGTCATACATTGCAGCTGAGATAAATGCAACTATTATTTGATTTTGTGGAATTTCACCTAGTTAGAGAGGTCAGAGAGGCCTCTGATAGGATGAAATGCTTGAACTGACATTTAAAGATAAGTAATGGTTCCTTAAGAGGAAAGAAAGAGGAGCAGGGTCAGTGACACAGAATCATGACCTTGCAAATCACAGGTGTTAGCTTTGCTTGTTTGGCATAATGTTAATGAAATTCCTCACTGTTGTGCTGCCTCTGTTTCTCCATTTTAATTGTTGCATACTATTCTATTATGCGAGTGTGCCAAAGTGAATTTGTTGTGCTAATGGATATTTAAAATTGCTATGGTAAAGAGTTTAACTGAGGACCCCTTCTAGGCCCAAGTGTTATAGGTTTTGTCCCCAGTAGGTGGCACTAGCAGTATGGTGGAATCTGAAACAAGCAGTCTGTTATAGGAGGCTTAACCTAGGCAGGATATGGGGGTCCCAGGCCCCTTGCTTTCTCTTTACTTCTTACCCACCATGAGGTAAGTGCCTTGCTTTGCCACATGCTGTTTTTCAGGATGTGCTGCCTTGCCACAGGCCCAAGGCAAAGGGGCCAGGAATTTAGGGCTGTGACCTATGACATGGACAGAATGGCACCCACCTTTAATCCCACAGCTCTAGCAGGTTGAGGAAGGCTTAGCCTGGACCACTTAGTGAGACTTACTGACTCTAGTGAGACCTATATCAAAATGAAAAATGAAGATGGCCTATGGATGTAGCCCAGTGTGAAGGCCGTGGGCTTACTTCCGCGTATACACACACACACACACAGAGAGAAAGAGAGAGAGGGAGAGAGAGAGAGAGAGAGAGAGAGAGAGAGAGAGAGATGCTTTACAAAGGTCCTGTGGCAATAGGAACCCTGAAAGTTTGTGGGACTGAAGGAAGATTGGCTGGAGTGAGGCCACAGGGCATAGCTAACAGCCTCGGGGAAAGAGCTAGTTGGAACTCATTAAAGGTGTTTAAGTGGGTGGTATGGAAAGCGAGGGGGATACAAACACCATGATAAAATTCCTGGTCCAGAGAAACCATCACTTAGAAGGCACTGGTAGGAAGGCAGCTTTTCATCTGATTAGAGCTTTCTGGAAGATCTCGAATGATGTTAAGAGGAAGACTAGGCTATGCAAGATTCCAGAAATTGGTAATAATGTTTGTAATTCCAAATCTTGCTACAAGAAACTATAGGTACAGCACTTATTGTATTGATAATTTTGGTTTGATGAGTTGGGCTAAATCACACAATAATGTCTCCTTCAGGGCAAATTCACGTGTAAGCCGACTGGCCCTGTCTGCCTACTTACTTAAATGATTTTTCCTGTTCTACATTTTTTTAAGAAGTAAAGTACAAAAATAAAAGCATAAATTCCTTCCCAATCTTGCTTCTATTTCCACAAACACAACCTGAGAAAGATGTATGAATGTATACATGCAGAGGTTTGAGGTGTAATTCAATATAAACCATGTTATAGGTATAATTTTACAACCTTTTATACAAAGTCAATATGTAATCAAGATATTTCCTTGTCAAAGATACATAAAGAAGCTCCATTTTGAAAATTGCATAATAATCTCTTACAATGAATGATAGCAATTGATGTAATAGTTTCTTCTTTGATGTATAAAAGTATTATTTCCATTTTCTACTGTTCTACAAGTTTGAAATGAATAGCCTTGTACATAAATCTTTTCATTCTTTTCTAATTATTTCTTAAGATAAAACTTAAGATGAAATTTCTGGGTCACTTGATATTCATTTCAATTTTCAATGTACTTGTGAATTTCCTAACTCCAGAAAATTTGAAATGATCTTTATCATTTCTGAAGATAACTCTCCATTTTCCCAGCCTTTGCTAATGCTGGGTAAATTCATTTGATGATAGTTTTCATTTACTTTCTTTATTCAAACTTGAATGCCATTATACTTAACATCTCTGTATCACATTTTAATACATTTGCTCTTAGGAACTTATCTAAAATGGTCAGAGACTCTTATGTTACTTCTCTGATTAATGTAGACATCCTTTATGGAATTTGAGATTTTTTTTTCTTCAGGGAGAATCTATATATGTATGTATGTTTATGTGTTATATATATATATATATATATATATATATATATATATATATATATATATATATATATATATATATATATATATATATATATATATATATATACATATACATGTACATGTATATATATATGGAATAGTACTTATTTAACTTACTTTAAAATTAAGTATTTTTCATATTTTGAATTTAATTTGCATCATGTATGTATGTATATGTTTGCAAATATTTTCTAACCAGACACTTATTTTTAATTTCTATAACAATATCTTTTATAGAGCAGAAGCTCCTAAGTTTAATGATGTCTGCCACTATTTTTTTTCTTTCACGGAAAGTGCTTTTGTTCTATCTAGGAATTAATCCCAAAACTTTCTACTACCTTTCTACTACCTAAGAATTTTATAGCTTTGTATTTTACATCTGAATACATCATCCAGTTTTTAGTTGACTTTTTTGAAAAAGTGTAAAGTCTCTAATTGTTTTTCCATGTGGAGATCCCATTATTCAAGCACATGAAGTGCTTCTTGTTTGTGATTGGATCCCCCAACCACTTCTCTGTTACTAATACTGAGACACAAATGTAGCTCCTATGAGATAGCTGTTAATGTGCAGCTACATATGAGTTCTTTGCTTGAAAACCACCACAATAACTTCTATTCATACTAAGAATCTTTAATTCAGAAAGAGATTACTGACAACAGCAATTCTGTCCTGCTTGGTTAGATCAGAAACCGGTATGTTTTAAACCTAGAAAGGACTACTCACAAGCTGGTCCAACATTGTAAGTGTTCCTCAAGGTGAAATTCTGTTTTCTAACATGTCTCTTCTGCCATAGTCCTCCTTACAGCTTCTCATACTCAAGGCTTTGTTCGGTGTCTGCTGATTTGCAGTGAACTTCAGTCACTCTCCCATGCTGAGGGCAGAATGTTTTAGACACTCCACTTGCTGATCACTACCCTTAGAGACTAGCACTAGCCTTAGTCTTGCAATTGACAGAAGTATTTCAATGATATGTTTTTAACTGACCCTCTTTAGCTTTAGAACAAATAACTGGGAAACAGATCTCTTAGTTCCTAAGCTTTGATATAACTTGCAATTTGATAGAAAAGACATAGGCATTTCAGTTCACTTTCATGCCTCTCTTCTCACAGCTCTATGATTTGATATCATGGTGACAGGCATAAAGGAAATAGTTAGAATTGATGCTTTGACTGGAAAAAATGTGTTTTTAAATTCTTTTAGTTTCTTGGTTAAATTACCATCTTGCATATAAGTACTTTTTCTGAAATAAATCCTTTTTAAGAATCATTTTACTTCTGAAAGTAACATACTTTTTTCCTTTACTTTCATCAGGTTATTTTAACATAAATTATAAAAGTAAAAATGCAAAAGCAATAGATTAAATATTATAAACACATTCTATAATAACTTTGGTAGTTAGAGAATTATGCTTACAAACATAGAGCTGCTGTTTAGTATTTACATCCTTACAATTAAATTTTTGATGGGTTAAACTTTTAATGAGTTGTATTTTTAATTGATCTTCAATACAGAAGGAACAAGCCACTTGAAGCTATTCTGGCATTCTCTTCATATTTGTAAAAAATCTGTATAGAATTTTTGTAATACTAATTAAAATATCTCTTTTCTGTTCTGTTCCTTGCACCATTAACTTTGGTTCTCATTTTATCTCTCTTAGATTATTTTTAGAGTAACTTCATCATGGTCCTTCTCATTGTATTCTTACTTTGCCTTACACTCTACTCCTCTCTTCGGTCTTTCCCATAAAACTGTATGGTTAATATTATAATAGATGTCCCATGTTGTGTTGTAGAATGTGCATTTGGAGCAAATACTACTTACTGTCTGTGACTTTGAGCATATTTTAACCACTGTCACATTAGGTGTCCTTAGCTATAAAGTGAAACATGTTAGTGAGTTCATAACAGCTCAGGTTCTGATGAAGTCAAAGATACTTATTAGCCTACAGAATAAAGTTAAAAAATTGTTAAATTGTCCCCCAAGGTCAACCAAAGTTAGGGTTCAGACAAATTATACATTGCCTCACCTGTATGTGTCCACCATTTTGCTGAGGCCCATTCAGAGCTCCCCTATACCATCTTTGGATTCCATTTGTATTTCTGTTGCCTGGTATATTTTCTTCTTATATATATTTTACATTTATTGAAATGCTATTGCCATTAAAGTCAACTGACATGACATCTCTTAATTTCTGATTGAAAGTAGTTAGCCTAAAAGAATCCTTTTCTTACTGAGATTTACAGGGCACTGAGATTTTTTTTTTATTCCGCCAGTAAGCTACTTTAAATTATAGTTTATTTTGTAAGACTATGAGCTACTCAGTAGAAAAGCCAAAGTTATCCCTATGCATGCCTATAGCACTTAGAACTACTTCAAGTAAAATTTTCAATAACCATTTTGTATAGTAGTTTATTACTTAACTGTTAAAATATTTATAACTTTTGTATGACTTCCAATATTTTCTTTCCTAGAGAGCAATCTTTTTCTCACTACATCATTAAATCATTTGTAAAATTTCATACAGTTATGTTTACTCTTTACTGGCTCAAGAGAACTTTAAGACCATTTCAGTAATACAAAGTACATATCACGTTGAGTGTTTTAAAATTATTACTGTCAAAAAGTCAATTCAAGTTTTCTAATAGCAGAAATATTCCCTCCTATATCAGAGTTTGACAGTTTCTCTTCCATTTAAGTGGGAGCCCGATGTTTCATTCATCAATACTTTCTATTTTTAAACTGTCTTATTCATTTCTGACTCAAATCCATTTCAACACAAAGCTCTATTGTATTACTGCGGGTATGTCCTTTTGTTCATATAGTATGTTAAACAGTGGCTTGAATAATGTATAATATCTCATTATACATGATAGATCTAAAAATAGTTAATATCTCGTTACCCTATTTTCAGGCAAATTTTACATAAACCATTTCTGACCAGAAAACAACTGTACTAATCTTAATTGTCCTAAGAAAGACAATTTCCTACTCTCTCTTATAAAGATCTTCGTGAATGAACTTGCTAAATGAACCCTAAAGCTATTGCAGTGATGGATGGAAGATGTCAGTGAAATGCTTGGTTGATAAGATCAAGGACAAACTATCTCACCTTGCTTGAGGTCAGGAGAGCAGAGGTCATCTGGAAAGGCCTTTAAGGATGACTCTCTGGAAAATTCCGCTTTGAGATGGTAGTGAATGTGATGGAAAAGGAGATGAAAGTAAAAGAGCTTTGGGGAAAAACTCATGAAGAATACTCAGAATTTGGTGTAGAATAACCAGGTGGAAAGAAACCTACCCAGAAGCTGAGATGCACAGAGAGGCCCCAACAATCTAACTGACCCTTCTAGACTATGTCTAGATGGTTCATGCCTGTCAATCAGAAGTTAAAGAAATTGCTTGCCAGTTATGCTGACTTTTTAAATTAAAAAATTAAATCCTTCCCGAATTGCTATAATTACTCCCCTAAAATATTCCTCCAATTTTATTTCTCTTTAGCTGTGCCTAAGTTTTATTTAGGAATTTTAAGAAAATGTTTACAAAAGACGACTGCAGCACCCTGGATAGCACTGATGTAGAGAGCTTGTCAGGGAGAATTTTCACAATTTATTTCATCTTTTATTTGGGGCCAGAAATACCTAAAGAAAATAATTTTTGTGCTTTCTTAGACACTCTAGTTGTGCCCAAAATAATAACTTAGATAGTTTACTCTCTCATTCTGTTTATAATTTATATGTTCTCTATTTTAGAAATAAATTATTAAAATATAAAAGCAAAAATTAAATATTTTATGGTCATTAGCTTTTATGGGCTGAAAAATTGTAGTGGAATATCTCAAGAGGATAAGTGGTTTATTTCTAGTAGAGTATTGTTTCCCTGTGTACTTGTGTAATACTGAAGTGTGCTTTTCATGCTGCTGAAATATTGCATTTTTTTCTTATTTTCAAGTCTCAGGTATCTATTTGTTCTGCAAAACATCAAAGAGTAAGATATATAATTTAGTTATGCTCTATTGTTTCAAAAATATTTAGGAGAAAACTATTTGCACATTTTATTAACACATCTCTTGTCTGGCTTCACTATCAGTGTTACTCTATGTTTAAAAGATGCCTGGTATTTGATATTTTGTCTAAGCATAAAGAAGATGTAATTGCTTTAGATGGGCTCGATTCGTGCTTTAATTTAATCTTGAAAGGAGAAAAAAGAAAGAAGAAGTAAAATTAAGAAATCAATTATTTTAATAAAATGAATACATTATGATTTTGTAGGACATGGCACTTCAGTGTGAGAGAATACTCACATAAGAACAAGTCTTTTTCCTCTGCATGTTGCTGCCTTCTTTGTTCTGGGATATTTTGATCCCCCAGTCTACATGTAAGTAGTGACTTAGTTGATAAATACATTTTGTGAATAATTAACATATTCATGATCTACTGTATTCCTCTCATAAATTTTATATTGCCATTAATTCCATTAAAATACCAGTAAAGCAGTAAAGCATATAAATCATATTATTTGATATTTAAAAGTCAGTTACTATAAGGAACAATATTTGGTGTTTTTTAAATTTTTATTTATTTTTTGTACTAGAGATCGAGCCCAGGACCTTCACACTCATTGGTACATGTAGTCCATCTGTTTTATTTTATTTTACTTTATTTTATTTTTGTTTGAGACAAGATCTCACTAATTTGTTAAGTTTCCAAGGCTGTGCTTTAAAACTATTACATTTACCGTGCCTCTTTGTGTGTGTGTTTGTGTGGGTGTGTGGTGTGTGAGTGGTGGTGGTGGTGGTACTGAAGATTGAGCTTGGGCCTTAACCCTGAGCTACATCCTCAGCCAATTCTTTAATTTTGTTTTTTAGACAGAAACTCACTAAGTCAGTAAATTGTCCATTCCGGGCTCAAATTTGCTATCTTTTTGCCTCAACCTCCTAGTGTGCTGGTATTACAGGCCTGTGTCATCAGGTCCAGCAACTACTGCAGCTTTTAAAAATCTTGCCTACCTAATACATCAATCCATGATAGAAAAATAAAATAAAATATTAATAAAAGCAAAGACATACATTAAAATACATTAATATTTAGAAAAGTGCCTTTCTGGTAATACAGGTGGAAATTTCAGATTTTAAAAGATAGAGAATCATATTTCTTCAGTTATTAATTTTAAATATTTATTGACAAAATATAAGGTATTAAAATGGCCTATAAAACAAGATATATACCTTAATTAATTATGACAAAGCAGACAAGTGTGCAGCCACTGCCAGGACGGGAAATGGATCTTTGCCAGCACTGTAAGGTCCCCCAGTTTTCTGTTTCAATCACCATCTGTTTCTCACCTTTGCAACTTAACTTTTCTGCTGACTTGATGGTTGCTGATTTTATGTTGGTATTACCCTTGATGTACACTGTAGCTTAAACTCCAAAGATTCCCTCCTCAGGCATGTGATTTCACTGTTTCTTTAGCTGGGTGCCTGGATTCATATAACACGTGTCCTTTCCTGTCTAGCTTCTTTCTCCCGATGGAATGAATAATCGTGCTCTTTGCTAAGTGGTGTGTAGCTGGGTTTGGTTTATTTTCATTTGTTTTTGGTATTTATTGCATATATATTTCACAATTTTAAATACATCCCGCTGTTTGTGGATGTGTGATGTGTTTCCGGGTTTTTCGTACATGTCTGTTGATTCTGTACTCCAGGCTGGGATTTAAGTATGTGTATGTTTAGCTTTAGTAGATAATGCTTAATGCTTTCACAGTGTGGTTATAGCTACACACTCACACTAGATGTATAATAGTTTTACCTTTCCTCACCAGTGACTAGGCTTCATATTTGTCTGTTTTTTCAATTTTAGCTACTTTGACTGATGTGAGTGGAGCTTGCCCTGAATGGTGGTTTTAACTACGGAGATCAGAGCTCTGATTAAGAGTTTTAATGTGTGTATCTTATTGATGAGGTTGAGTCCTATTTGGCTTTATGTAAACTTGTGTACAAAAACTTGTTTAAATACCTTACTATATTTTCTATGAGATTGTCTTATTTTTTTCTCCTTTATTGATTAAAGATTGACTGCTGCTACTTTTTCTCTCCCGCCCCGCACCCTGCACGCAGTATAAAAATCTCATGTTGGTTACACTGTATGCGTGTATTTTCTCCAAGCAGATAGCTTGCCTGTTCATCCACATAATGCTATCTGCTCAAGCAGGACATGGATTTTAATCGGTTTATAGTCCCAGTTATTAATTCTTTTCTTCATAGTCAATGTTTATTTTGTCCTGCTTAAGAATGGTTACCCATCCTATACTAAAGATACTTCCCTATACTAGATAGTAGAGGTTTTATTATTTCTCTTTTAACATGTTAGCTCTAAATTTACTGCTATCAATTTTTCTGTATGATATGAGATAGATGCCAAGCTTCATCTTACTTTTTGTAGGTATTAAATTGTTCTTGAGATTTATTGAGATTTTCCCACTGTATGAAGTGCTCACTTTGTTAAACTCAGTGTGTATCTATGCACGCACCTGACAATCCACTCTCCATCTCGTTATGTCTGAATTTGTGCCAGCACCACAGTAGTAATATAATTGTATTTTTATAATTCCTGATATCCCATAGATTACGTCTTCCCATTTTCTCTCCATAGTGTCTTGAATCATTTTGCCTGTGCATGTCTTTGATGCATGTTTGCATCAGCTTATCAAAATACACAAACACACATGCACATGCACACAAGTAATATTTTTATTAGAATTGCATTCAACCATAAGGCAGTTTGGGGAAAATCAATGGCTTAAAAGCTCAAATCTTCCAGTCCATGAAAATGCTACGCACCTTTAGTATTTTAGGCTTACAGAGCAAATCAATGTCTCTCAATAAAAATGTTATATTTCTTTTCTGTAGAAAGGTCTTGCATGTTTTTGTGTAAAATTTTATTATAGTGTTTGAGAAATTGTTTTCCCTGCTGTTGTACATGTACGAGCCAAGTTTCAAAAAGATAAAATTGATTTTTAAAATCTATGGATATAACACCCTTGTAAATCTTGCCCAGATTATTTTGTATCTGGGCTAGTAATTATTTTATATCTGGGCTAGTAATTCTCACAGTGTGCCTATATCTGGCATTGTAAATATATACATATTTGACATTGCCCTGTACTCTTCTCTGGATTTTATTTATCTCTGGATTTTGATTAGATTTTATTTTTTTGCAGAATAAAATTTCTAAGCTCTGAGAGTTCTGGGGACTGGGGGCTATGTTTTGAAAGAAAAAGAAATCATGACCACCCCAAAGCACTAAATAGCAAGAACTAAAGTTCAATGTCATTCTGCTTCTGTGATGATCTCCTACAGCTATTCTTGCATAATATGGCATCTTACCTTCACTTGGGATGTTTACATCAGAGAACATTTAATTGGCCAGATCTGGCTCTTCTTAGGTAAAGAGAGAGAGAATCGGGTCTTTGTGCTTCTGTAATGAAAAACACTCCCTAATGATTTATAATGTTTTTATTACAGACACTTATTGTGTTTTCATTGGAAAAGGTGGAAGAAAGGTGCTGACTTCCCTTTAGTGAGGGAGTTAAATGAAGAAGGCCTTGCTCACTACAAGTCCTAAGTGAGGCGGTGGAGGAGCTGCATTTTAGACCCAACACAAGGATATTACACCCCGAGGTCTGATTTGGCTAGTGAAAGAATAATCTTTCCATGTATGCTGTAGAAAGAGACAGGATAATGAGTTTTCAAGAGAAAATTTGGTGCTTTTAAGAGGGAATTTGATGTGCTGATGTTGGCCTGTAATCCCAGTATTCAGGGAGCCTTAATCTGGAAGACCATAAATTTGAGCCCATACTGGGCAAGTTAATGACTTAGTGAGACCTGGTATCAAGGCAAAAAGTAAAAAGAGCTAGGGCTGTAGCTCAGTGGGAGAGCCCTGGGTCCAATCCCTAGTAAGTTACAAAAAGAAAGAAAGAAAAAAAGAAAGAATTTTAAATTCTGGAGAATAAAGCCAACAAGTCATCACATCCTAGGGGAAGATCGTAGATGCCAATTTGCTTACCCTCAGGTAGTTATCAGTGAAGTCCAGATTAATATTTTTCTAAACATAAGTACTGTAATACAATTTGTGAATCTACCATATTATTATCTCAATAAATATAAACATATAGGTATTATAAATATGTTTACATATTACATAAAATATATTAAATGTATTTGAACATATATACATATATAATTATGTTTATGCACACATGAATGTCATCATTATCCCTTATTGATTTGAATATGTAAATACAAGATAATCTAAAACAAAAATGAATGAAGAGAGTTAGGAAGCTAATCTTGGTATAAGTGATTTTAACTTTTTTTCATAGAGAAAGCCTGCCTTATAAGCCAAACAAAAGTAATATCTACTCTATAGTTTAAATTCCTCAAGAGTTAAATTAAGTTGTGCAATCTTTGTGTCTTATAGAATATTGAAGTTTAGTCATGATAGGTTTTCTCTAACTTTTCCATTCCCATAGTGTTTCTGATTTCAGCTGTTATGATCAGAGTAATTTGCTGTGCATGTGATTCCAGATGTGTTACACTTGTGGAGATAAATTGAATTTGCTTCCATATTAGTGTGTAAGCAAGATTTAATTTCATAATGTCATAGTATTCTTTTGTGCCTCAAAATATTTTCAGAAATCTTAGTTAAATTTCTATCTAAGACTGTATCTATCAATAACTTGGAATGGTGACTTAGGTTTGCAATCCTAGCACTTGGGAGGCTGAGACAGAAGTTTGTGAGTTTGAGAGTAGCCTGAACTATATCTAGAGACATTTTCTCAACAAACAAACAAGCAAACAAACAAAACAAAACTTTCTGAAGAAGGAATTTGCTCTATAAATTGCTGAAATATAATAACCTAATACTGATTTTAAAGCTGTCTAAGATGAGCAAAAATACTTTTTGAGACAACCTTCGTCATTGTCAGTCTATATCAATTTTTTATTTTTATTTTTTTTCTATTTTTGGTTCTGGAAAATGAGTTCAAAGCCTTCCGATTGAACCACATTCTGAGTCTTTCAAAGTGTTGTGACCACAGCCTAGCACCCCTGGGCTTGGCTCTATTAATTCTTTAAAAGTACATAACTCTATGAACTTATCTGCTTTTATTTTCTGAATATGATTTTCTTCATTCCACAAACAATGTAAATTCCTTTGAACAATACAGGTAGGAATTATAAAATTGTATGAAATGAAAATGGAAAACTTAGGAGTTTCTTATACTATTAAAATAATTCTCCCTCTCTACCACTTGCACTACTGTGTAAGTTCAGCTTTTAGGAGCGAGAAAATGTGTCTTTAAACTATTTATATAGCATATGTGGAATTTCATTTTATCACAGAAATTCAGAACCATGTTAATGAGGCTGGACACGGGATTATACTTCAGTTATTGTCGCATCTGTACATAAAGCCTGACATGAATGCTGCTGAAGAATGAAGATTCACGAATGACATTTTTGTTTGGGACGCTGATCCTATATGAAGGAACATTGTTTTGTCGTTAAAATATTAGGTGTTCGTAGTATTATTCATTTCTACGTAATAACTGGTAATCCCAAGTCTCATTGTGATGAAAGCCCCAGGTAGCATCACTTCAATTTATAACATAAATTCAATAAACAACTCCCAGTAAGAACACACACCACATTTATGCCTAAAGTGTCGCTTTGGGGTCTGGTGCATATATTTTTGTGTCTTATCCACACAGTAAGAGATATTTACAACTCCTATAAATAAGAAAGAACTCTTACTGAAGTCCTAGCACCAACAAACATTGAATAAAAAGGAAAAGAAAAAAAAACTGACTTGATCCCATGACTGTTTTATTGAGATGTATTTTTATTGTTCCTCTTATCTGTATAATACACAAGATGATGACCATGACATATAACTAGCAGTATGTTTTTCTGAACAGTCATGTAAGTTAGTATGAATGGATTTATCCTTATTCAAAAATGATTGCTTGCTCAACCTTAGTTTGCTTTACCCATTCGCTTTTTAATGTGCATGTGAGTTTGATTATTATAACAAACAATGTTTTGAAGCACTTTTTACAGATTAATAATGTACTTCTGCAGCAGGTCCTTGAACTAGATTTATTAGGTTCAGATATTTGCCTTAAATTTTTAATACTAATTTCTAACAGCATTGTGAAATACCTGCTTATACTATATATATATATATATATATATATATATATATATATATATATATATATAGTGATAGAAAAGCAGCCGTGTATTCCTTCTAACATTGGATGGCAACCTATGCACAGGACAAACTGGTAGCCTAAGAAAAATATCTCATCCTATTTTGCTTTTTTGTTAACAAATTGGGATATTCATGACCATTTGAATATCTTTTTATGAGAATACGTTTTGCTCATTCTGATTAATTCATTCGCTTTTTATTATTGGCTCACTAGAAAGAATCCTTTTAAAATTAGGGTCGGTATGCTTTGTCTTTTGCATAATGCAAATGTTTGCTTCATTGTAGTAGTTTGTATTTGTTTGAGTATTTTAGTTAGAGAAAAAATTCTGTTTAAAACCATTTATTTATTTATTTATTTATTTATTTGAGACAGGGTCTTGCTCTGTAGCCCAGGATGGTCCTGAACTCAGGATGGAGCCCAGGCTGGCCTTGGATTCACAGCAATCCTCTTGTCTCAGCCTCCTGAGTGTGGGGATTACAAGTGTGTGTCACCACACCCAGCTTATGTGGTGCTGGGGAAGTGAACGTGGTACTTAGCACTTGACTTAGCACTTGCTAGGCAAGCACTCCAACTGCTGAGCTATTCCTCCAGCTCCTAAAATCTTATTCGAACAGCATCGGGTTTTTTGTCATGTTTGAAGCAGCTGTTTTTACCCCCCAAGCTTTAACTGTTATTCTATATTTCTCCTACTGAAAATATCTCTTTTCAACTAGATTGAAGATAGAAAAAATTCCATATAGTAAGTGGTAATACACATTATGAAGGTCTTAGTCTGTGCCAGGTTGTTTCCTGAGATCTTCTTTTGTAAAGTCGATTGTCTCCCGTTTGACAGAGAAGCACTGACAGGTTAAGAAATTTTTTAGAGATTTCACTGAATAGGTACTGAGTGACTTGGGAATGAAACTGACTACTTTGAAAGCTATTTGATAAACCAAAATCATTAGGATTACTTAAGAAATCTGGAGGAGTGATATTTGCATAATTCTTAGTTTTCTGCACTTGTGCTGTATTTCAGGGAATATAGCAGAAATTTAAGTCCTTTCTTTGAAAAGAAATGTGGATCTAATCTGGCTCTATAGTAACTCGAGAAAGCAAAACAAAGCAGTGCATTAAATAATCAAAACAAATTGTGTACTTCAGAAATGGGATGTCTGTGATAACAATTCACAGACTTTATAGCAGGGAGCCTTGAATATTGAAAGCTCTCCTAATTTCTCTTTGAAAAAATAAATAAGATGAATGAAAGGGGAGTTTGGAGGAACAGAGATCATTGTAATTCAGTTGGGAAAAGAGGCTCTGCTCAAGCACAAAAAAATACAAAAACCCAACACAACATGGCGTGTCACCTAGAGATCATTTGAGACAATAACTTTATTTTACCAAAGAAGAAAAAGATAGTGACAGAGAAAAATGATATGCAGCAGCACCTGGTAGAAATCATAAAACCAGGACTGGGGTTGAGAAATCTGTGTACTTTCTACCAGCCTGTCTTTCTGTTGTATTTTTTTTTCTAATAGAGACCTGATTGAAATAAATTTTAAACTGCTAATTAAGCAGTGAACTTACCTTGACATTATAAGAAACATGTTTGCACTCAAATTAGTAGCAGTGCATGGGTTTGGGGATGGAGGGAGGGAAGCAGCTTGACCTTGTTAAGTCCTTCCTTGATAGAGACAGAAATTTTCAACTTACTTTTTACCTGCTATATTTAGCGCTTTAATAGCGTTCACGGTTACCATGAGAAATATTGCTGGCAGTATTTCTTTCCTCTCAGAGGTTGTTTTCCACTTCTGTGAAGAGAAAATAAACAAACAGAATAAATAAAATCCACAGCATCTAATTAAAATTGTTTAGATGTTCAGAGAGGATCTTAATGATTATGCTGGATATAATAATTCCTTAAGTTCCATGTTCATTTTTTATTTTAAATGATATTAGAGGAAAGTGTTTATTCAAAAAGAAGATATATGCCATGTATAAGATAAAAACTTTATTTGAAAAATATACTGAAATAGAATACTTTTTTCTTTCTTAATTTTTGGTAAATTTCAGAGTGGTGACCTATACAATCAGTATTCCAGTATCCATTTTCTGAGGTACATGTCCAGCTCTAGTGAGCCTTTAAGGCAGAGTTCCTTATGGACTTTAGCTTAATACTTTTGAATTATCTTTTGTTCTTTCTCATTTTAGTAGTATGAAATACACAATTGTTACATTGAGCTTGGGTATTTTGTGCACACATACATTATGTTAACATGACAATCCTTCCCTTTCTTGGTCCCTCCCACTTCATTCCTTTTTCTAGGTGACTAATATCCTACAATTTAAAAAATTTATATGTACATGAATTCCAAATTCTGTAACACATTAGAGATATGGGGTTTGGGGAATCAGTGACCATCTATGAACCTCTGACGAGGTTCACCTCTTTCCTAGTTGAGCATTGCCCCTCTTCCTACCCTGTCACTCATGTTGAGGTCTTTTTATGCCTTTATCTTTGTGAATTTCGTAAGAGGGACACCCGTCTATAGTCAATCTTTTGTGTTTGGCTTTATCAGGCCAATCTTGTGCCATTAAATACTGGTGTTCATTGGCCTCTGTGTTGTCTGTAGCTTTTTTGCTGTATCATAGAAAGATGTGCTGGTGTTGCACTTTAGCCATTTGGTCTTTTGTATTGAGTCATTGTGGTGATATTATGGAGTTAACTTTTCTTTGGGCTATCATCAAGAAATGAGAAAGTGCTTTCTTCATTCATTGCCTCAATATGTATTGCATTTTTCCTTTCGGCCAGTGGCTTGGTGGAGGAAGGAGGAGAGATAGACTCGCAGGGAAACAACAAACCTCAATCCAGAGCAGCCCCTAGAGACAGATTGCTTGAGTTCTACTACTTTGTCTCCTGTGTTGTAACTGTTAAGTATTTAATTTCCTTATTTCTCAGTTTTCTCATCTTTAAAGGGGAACTTGATGGTGTAGTAGAGGATGAGACATAGTTGGATTCATGTAATGTAAAGTCTAACTCTTTTTTTTAATTTTGTTTAAAGGGACTTTTTTTAAACATACCTTTCTTTGGTGCATGAGGATTTCTGTGAGTTTGAGACCAGCCTGAGCTACATAGTGAGTTCAGGACCAACCCAGACCACAGAGTGAGACCCTGTCTCCAAATAAAAATTTTTATGTCATAGCATCTGACAAAGATAGGTATATAGAAATATAATTTAATATCATTTTATTTTTTCCTAAAATAGTCTGTATATGTAATCATTTAAATGCTATGGGCATCATATGTCACATGCAAGACAGTTATTCATTTTTTCATGTGAATAAATTCTCTTATTCTGAGTTACTTAAAGGACAGATGTCTTAGATAAAAATGAAGTATGAAACCCATTATTTTTAAATTCAGTGCTGCACTACCTTCTGGAAACCTTATGGGGGTAGAGAAATCTAAAAATATCATGTTTTTATATATGATTATCTGATGTCTTACAGTTGTGATTTTTAATGCTTAATCTTTCTTTCCTTTGTAATATTATTTTTCCATAAAATGATTCAAGGAAATATATAAAGAGAAAAAATTATGTGTGTGTTTTAGAAATGTAAGTAAATTTTGGGTAAAGTAGAAAAAGAGATTAAAGTGGAAGAAGAAACAGTAAAATAATTTTGATCAAGTTTGATGCTTTAAAACTCTAATCAAGTTCTAAAACTTACAAATAATTCAAAGAAATTCAAGGAGTAAATTGAAAGGGCGCTTGTTTTTCAATTAGGAGAAGCCTGGCTGCGATGGTGTATGAATATTTAGAACTAAGTGTGTGGGGGTGGTTGTGCAATCACAGGCTGTGTTTAGATCATAATTATTTTGCAAGTGATACTTAGATTTTGTACCTTTTCAACTGTTGCTATAAAAAATTTTGTTTCTTCTACTTTTTAATAATTTTTCTTTTGTTGTATGCTTAACATTTAAAAAAGCTTTGATCATTCATCAATCGTTTTAAGCAACTAAACTGGACCTAGAGAATGCAAAGATAAGTCAAAGTCTTAGTTTGATATTGATATCAAATAAAAGTATGTTCATGTTAATATCGCATTGATTGTGTCTGTGCCCTCAACTTGCAGATCCAATACTTTTCACAAAAACACTGAATATTAATTTACTCTGTTTAGCAAAATACTTTATGTTGAAGTCATATTATGACAACCTTAGGTGTCAAAACAGAAATTAACTCAGAAATAATTCAGAACCATTTTCTAATAACAACCATATTGCAAATTCTACAGGTGATTATAATAGAAGTAGAATTCACAATAGCAAACAATATATTTTATATTAGGTATAAAATTACAATGGCTAAACTGGTAAATCTGAGATTACAAAATACATCAAGACTTACAGTTTCCAGAAACAGTGTGTCAAGATTACTAATAAAAAAGAGTCAAGAGACCACATATTCAGCTGTAAAGCAAATTATCTTCATTGATCTTACCAAGGCCTAAAAGAATGACCTTATCACTGTGTAGTTTAGGAATCAGTATTTCCTTTGACATTACCATCAAAAGGTGAATTTTACTTTTGGTGTTTTTTTGTTTTAAAAAGCAAAATATTATACATGTTTCAATAATTTTCTCCCCAATAATTATTAGAAACCTTTAAAAGAATGCTTTGTTGAATACAGGAGTAAACTATAACTGCAACAAGAATTTCCATGATGTTTATTGATGATTGTATTTTTTAACTGAGTGATGTTCAGGTTTTTTGAGATTTTTCTTTTAATATAATATTCCACATGAAGTCCTGAGACCACAAAAGCTGTTTTATTGTCCATCTCCTACTCCCTAGTTGTTAAGCTGTTATTTTTTTCTCACAATCATTTTCAAATTTAAAAAAAATAGCATTTCATATATATATAGTCTACCAAACTAACCGTCCTTCACTATGTAGCTGAGGCTGGCCCTCTGCCTTAGCTTCCTGAGTGGTGGGATTATAGGTGTGTGACACATGCCTGCCTAAGGAGGAATAGTAATTCTTCTGTCAATTTAAATACCAACCAGGCTTTAAACAACACGGAGCAAATTAAGATAGAATTGAGTAAAGAAATAAAAATAACCCAGAGTTGAAGTTCAATATGGTAATTTTCCACTTTCAGTACTTGAAAGAATAATTAAGGATAAAATTAGAATGTTTTTAAAGAAATGATCATCATGGAAATGATGTGGCTTTATTAATAGTCATCTGACAGGGTTTCACTCAGCAAAATCAAATTGCACTGCTCAAGAGCATAACACACGCAAGGGTACAGGGAACAGTCAGGAGGAGATACACCATAAGCTTAGTTACAATCAATATGTTTAAAAATGTCAGTCTTAACAAGATATATTATATGAATGGCATAGAAATAAATCAAAATAGGTAACAGAGAGATTCATTTTCATAAATGTAAGAAAGTCAAGCAATTCTGTTCAAACTGACAAAAAATGGAGAGATAGGTGAAATCACAAAGGTTTTAAGAAGAATGAAAATGATAAAACAAAATTTGTGGGGTACAAGAATACAGTGTCAATTGTTAAAAGTTTGTGTTGAACAGGAAAAGAATCTAAAATCAATGCAAAAAATATTTCCAAAAGAAATTATGCTAAAACTAAGTAAGGAGAAATAATGAAACAATGAAGGCAGGTTTCTTTGGGTTATATTGTAGATGTGGCCCTAGATAATTCCTCTTTATTCATTAAGGCCCAAACCAGAAAAAAAGGTTGGGCATCTGTGCTTTGAAGAAAAAAGAATAAAATTAAAGCTTGTCTAATTACAGTAATGTTAAATTGAGTACCACTGGAACAGGAGAAGGCAGGTAGGAGTGTTACCAAAGTATGTCTTTGAGGCACTCTGCTTTCTCTTTCAGATACATAGCTAGGCAGATAGTAGAAAAGAGAGAGAGAGAGAAATTTTAATTTTAACTTTTTTCACTATTGGAAATTGAACTCAAACTCTGCATTGACCTACTTCCTCAGCCCTTTTATATGTATGTATTTATTTTTGAGGCAGGATCTCAGTAAGTTGCTAAATTGCCCATGTTGGACTCAAATTTGTGATTCTTCTGACGCAGTCTCTCAGGGTTCTGGGATTACAGGTATGGGCTAGCGCACCTCGCTTTATTTTTCAAAAATTTTCCACTATTTGTTAAATTTGGTGCCTTATCTTTCTCCTTGAGAGGTGTCAGCCTTGCAGGATAATTGTTGGTCGTGATGCACCCAGCCACCAGACGGCATCTCAGGGCTCCGAAGGCATTGCACAGCGCAACAGGAAATTAAGAGATGTGTATGATCTTAATGTAAGCTGACAAAAGTATGTTCCATTCATGTAATAAAATCTTCACTAAAGCCATCTTTATTGATTTTAATGGATCCTGGCATTTATCTGTGGGTGAGCAAAAGTTTGAGGGAAGAGAACATCAGTGCCAATATTTGTGGGCAAGCAAAACTTTGTCCTCTTTTTCTTCAGTCTTTTTAAAATTTCACTTATTTATTGCAAGCACAGGAGAGAGGGAGAAAGAAAAAACTTCTATTTCTCCTTTTTAAATTATGCACACTTGGAGTTTGAGTGCTTATTGAGTCAACATAAATAAAAATGTATAAAAGGAATATGTAATTATTTTAGCTTAATTAAATTGTTCCAAATAATGACACCACAGTCTTTTATGCAAGGAAATAATGTCAAGTCATTTTATGATTTCAGAGATGTCATGATGTCTGTCTTATTGTGATATTTATTGCATTGTTGCATTATTAAAAGAAGATACGATTTATATAATTTTTAAACACCCCTGTTTCAAAAATAACATATGGGACTTATGGTTGAGTAAGATTAATAACCAAAGGAAAATAGAGGTATATGGGCCAGAACCTTTCATCTTGGTGTTTAGTTTATTTTATATTCTCAGAGATTCACAATTCTTGCTGAGATCCCTTACATTCCGTGAATATAGTACTTAAAAATCAATGACCAAGATATTTTGTTGGAATAGATAGGTGCATTTATCTCCATCTATGCCTGTCTATCTATCTATCTAATCTATCATCTATTTTTTCTTTCCTAAGCAAAAAAAGACAAAATGGGGTAGCAATCTAATTTAGTTTCAGTTTCAACTAGATAGGATTGCTTGGGTACATTTTTCTATAAATAATATTTAATGATTCAAAAACTGAACTTAATCTGGATCCTATTGTGAAAATGTCAGGTCCACCTAACAGATGTCATCCTTAGAACATCATTTATTCATGCATTTCACAGATTACCTCGCAGCAGGGAGCTAGCCTAAGTGCTGAAAACGAAAGGGCATGTCTCCTTTCTGCCTTCTAAGAAAGACAGAAAAATTACCAGTCTAAATAAATAAATAAATCAAACTTCAACCCATATACAAACATGATATAAAATAATCAAAGGCATCTGGTAATTATAAGTTTGTGGGTACAAAGCTAAAATAAATGGACAGAAATGAATTTTTGAATGAGTGTCAAGAAAGATGTGGCTATCACTGGCTGAGAGATTTGAATAACACAGAGATATTGAGAAAATTTTCATTTTTCCTACAAGTATTACAGGCAGCCAGCATTGAGTTCATTAGTGAATGGATTAGCTGTTAAGATAATTGGTACAGCAGTCTGATTGCAGCAGATAGGAGAAAAAATGAGGATGAGAGTAGGTACTGACAGTTCTTTCAAGGACATTGGCTGATGTAGGGCAGAAAAATCGATGTGTTAAATAAATGATGGAAACCATGATCTAGTTTCTCAAATTCATTATAATTCTATTTTTTCATCCAAAATATTTTATATATTGTAATTATCAAATATTTTTTCCAAACTTTAAAGATTTTTGATTTATTTTTTCAAGTTTATTTTTTGTGGAGCTAGTCCACAGAAACAAAATAGTCTTACATCTTAAATTTTTGGATAAAGTTATTTTCTCAGGCATATAAACATTATTATTTTCAGGACCAGCTATTGTAGATGCTGTGCAAGAAGCATTTATACTTATCCATTCTAAATATGCACACTGATATTTTCCTCATGAACTATTATTATTTAATGCATGAATAAAGGGAAGCAAATTAGTGCAGACATAAAAAGACGATGTGGCACTTCATGACAGCCCCTTAAGTTGTTCCTGATTTTGGTTTTATATTTTATTTTCAAAATGTTGGAACATCTATCTGGAGTAATAAAAATGGGCTGGTTGCATGTAAACTTCAAGCAACAAGTAAGATTTTAATACCTGAGGGTAAGTTAGGACATTGCTAAGATGGAGAGGAAGATTTTTCCCTTTGGTACCGAGGATTGAGTGTTACTGAGGACTGAGTCCAGGATCTTCACACTGAACTAAAAATTTTAGCTTCTTTTAAATTTTTGTTTTGTAACAAGGCCGGCTCAGTTATTAAGTTTCTCTAGCTGGCTTGGGCTTGCAATCCTCCTGATTTAACCTCTGAAGTCCTGGAATCGCGGACATTGTACACCATACCCAGTGTGAGAAAGAATTTTTTGAAATGATAAAAATGCAGGCAACAAAATATGAAACACAAGGCATGAAAAATTAACTTACTGGATTTCTCTGCAGAGGAAAAATAATAGGAGGGAAATATTAAAGTGTGCCAGATGCATTTTAATCCCTAAAAATTATCTTACTATAATATATAGAATCTATACCACATATTTTAAGTGGACTAATTGGGAATTTAAGCTAAGAACAAGCTATGTAATTAGTAAGTGGTAAATTATAAAATCAGCATATCTCATTGAGGGTAGCCTCAAAAAATTGAATGCCTAAGAAGTAACCTAAGAAAGAGAGCAAAGACCTCCATGATGAAAACTATATATTAGAAAAAGGAATAATATTACCTCCTCCTAGATAAATAGAATGAATTTTGTCAAAATGGCAATATTACTGTTGACATTTTTATAGAATTGCATTCAAAATATATACATTCTCAAAAAGATATTATTTATTATGAACATATATCAATATAATAATAGTCATGGGAAAAACAAATTGTATCCTTTTTAGCTCTGAAATTTCTTTCAACTAGATTTTTCTGCCTTGAATGCTTGAGCCCAGATCTTGGTAGACAGTGGATATTGTTCTTTGAGCTTATCTTTATTAAATAAGAAGAAATATCCAAGAATGGTATTTACTGATGTTGAAGGTTTCGGATGATGATTTGAATACAGAGTTTAGAATGAGTTAGCATGAAGATATCAGGATATATTACACCAAACATAAGTCAAATTTAGTCGGATAAGTGGAAAGTCAAGAGGATGGCCTAGTTCTCCCTCCCAGAACAATGATGCCAGTCAGCTGCAAACTGTGCAGTTAGCAGACATTGTCCAGCTGTTAGTGCATTCAAGACCCATGTGAGCTTTTAAATCAGGTCTTGATTTTTCCTTGAAAGTTCTCTACTAGCATCAGAGCACTTTAGAATTTCTAGAGTCTGTTTATTTCTGCCTAACAAGGATTCTCTCCAGTGGGTATTCTAAGCTTCAGAGATTTTTGTGAAATTGGACAGGATCTTGCCAGATTTTTATTTTCCCTGCCCAATTCTGCTTCCCTCACTCCTTCTCTTTGTCTCAGATAATTTCCAGGTCCTTAGAACTCCGAATATTTCCCCAACTCAATCTTCCTCATTTGCCTTTTTGTGTCTCATGAACAGAGCTCACATAAACTTAATGTACTTCTTACTCAATCTCAAAAACGTTTATCCTGAAATAATTAAAGAGTGAAAGCCAGTCAGGCATGTTGGTGTGTTCCTATAATCCCAGCTACTAGGGAAACTGGAACAGTGAGACATTCTGTCTGAAATAAATCTGCATAATTTAGTGAAACTATGTCTCAAAATTTAAAAGGGAGGATGAAGAAAGGGCAATAAAGGAAAAATAAAGGACAAATGCTCCTCAGTTCCATCTCCCACACTGTTGAAATTTAAAAAAAAATGAGAAAAGCCAAGTTAGCGCTGGGAAATAGCTGCAAATACAGACTAACATTAGCAGACAGGGTTCACTGCAGAGACCATGATAAGTCAACTGCTTACAGACACATATGAAACACTTATCACTGGGAGCTGCGGTCATAGCTCAGTGAGGAGAATTCTTGCCTTGGAAGTGTGAGGCCCTCTGCTTGGTCCCCTTGCATCACAAAATAGCTTCACATGTTGATGCGTGCCTGTAATCCTAACACTCCAGAGGCTGAGGCAGGAGGATTGCCATGTATTCTAGGTCATCCTGGTTTCCTGGTTTCCAGCCTGGTTTGTTTAAACAGCAAGACCCTGTTAAAAAATTAATGAACAGTGAGTAGCAGGTGAATTTGAGCTACATCTGGTGGCAGGTTTTATATCAGACTATAGCACCCATCATTTTATTTGTCACTCCCATCTTCCATCTTCCTCGCAGCATACGCTTCTCTCGGTCACAGTTTTGGTAAGTCCACCAACTAACTTCAGGCAAAGTGTAAAGTAAGAAAACAAAGGTTATTGAAGAGCTTTCTCAGAAAGGACTCAGGAAACATCAGAAGACTTTAAAATGGCAAAGAGAAATTTGTGTTTAAAAGAAGCTACCAAAAGTTTTACTTAAATTGTGGGTTCAGTGCAACAGGCTACCACAGGTTATCAACAGAGTTCGCTTCAAGGCTGCTTTGTATAATGCATGGCCACCAGCTGGCCAAAGAAGTTATGAAACCTTCAGAGGTGCTTCACTGCATGAAGGCAGAGCACACTGCATTAAATGGCAGTCCTCTGTAGAGGTTATCAAAAGAGAAAAGACATGAGAACACGAAGACTAGACACATGTATTAAAGGTTGCCACTTCATCAAATGCGTCTGCACTGAATTATTCCTTTTTCCCATTTTAGTGATATCTGTAGATGCAATACATAACACTTACATAGATCTTGAGTATTTTGTGCATGTACATATCATAGAAAATTTACAAATCCTTCCTTTCTCCCTTTTCAACTGGCCCACCACCTACCTCCTCCCTTCCCGTTCCCATTATTCCCCCTAATTAGTTCAATGAAATAATTGTGACCTTGGTTTCTCATATTAGAGAAACATTCAATATTTACCTTCTCCTTCTGACTCACTTCACTAAGCATGATGGTCTCAAGTTGAATCCGATTACCCACAAAGGCCTCCAACCTATCCGTCTTTATAGATGAGTGGTATTCCATTGCATACAAATACCACGATTTGTGTATCCATTGGTCTGTTGGCTGGGTATTTTGGTGTTACATGTTGTTTTTAACTCTTTTGGGAAAGTTCCCAGAAGAGTTACTGGTGAATTGAATGGGAGAGAGCGTCATTCTTAATGGACAAGTGAATAGCTAAAGCTAAGAAGCCTCAGATTGCTGGCGAAGAGCTGACCCTATCTGCTGGTAAGGACATGTGTTGTGACATTTTAGGCGAGGCTGCAGTTAAACACAAAAGGAGCAAGTGTTCCTCTTTAGGCAAATGCTGTAACTAGGTAAATGGAATGAGTAGCAGAAACCATTGAGGCACGATTGCTGGAGAAGATTAGCAAATTGACAGATAGAGATTGACTATTGAGATTGACAAAGGTATCAATGTTTATAACACAGTGCCAACGCTTGGTTTTGTGCACTATATTTTTCAGGAAGATGTGCATTAGGATATGTTATGTATACTTTTTGTCAGCAACCACCACCATGGCTACAAAACTATTCAAATCTTTGAATGATTACATATCAAGGGATTTAAACAGGTCATTTTCTGTTGGAGTATACATAGTAGAAACACCTGCTGAGACTAGATGGCTCTCTGGATTTACTACTCGGGTTAAAGAGGTTGCATCTTGTGGCTGGAGGAATGGTTCAGCAGTTAAAGCACTTGCCCAGCAAGTGCTATGCCAAGTACTAAATACCCTAGTTCTATTCTCCAGCACCACATAAGCCAGGCGTGGTGGCGTATGGTTGTAATGCCAGCACTTGGAAGGCTGAGACAGGAGGCCAGCCTGGGCTACAGAGTGAGATCCTTTCTCAAAAAAAAAAAAAAAAAAAAAAAAAAAGGTTGCATCTTAGTGTGAGACTATGCATTGTGTCATCCCTACAGTAATTCTGGCTGGCATCAAAAATGTCACCTAACTTTAAAAATGTTTTACAGGATGTGACTAAAATGAATGGCCATGTTAGTGTGCACGCTCTTCCTCACATTTGTTTGTGGAGCTGTGAGGAGATGGACTCAGAGGACACATTTTGTCTTTTACACACAGAATGAAGATGACTTCCTAAAGGTAGATCACTGGCCACCAGCTCTAGAGTTACAGAGAGAGCCGCTCCAGAGGTTTCCTTGAAAAAAGGAATCCCTACTTAAAACACATTTTTTGTGACACAGATGGGTCACAGGCCATGCTTACTTGCGATATCCTCAACCTGCTCAAAGAACTCAATCTATCGTATCAGCAGAGAATGACAACTGTGCCTGAGTCAGCAGATTTAATAAAAGACATTTTTTAAAATCTGAAATAAAGGCCCAAAGGTATTAGTGAGGGGATATGGCAATACAGAAAGAAGAATTTCCATAAAGATGAAAGAATCAAGACTGTAAATGTTGAAAGATTGTGAAGAAGGGTGAACACAGCAAGGAAGTCATGTTATCTTCCCCCTTCCCCGTCTTCAGTCTGTTTCTAAGTGTGAGTGGAAATGGCTAATAACAAGTACTGAGAGGCTCACTGAGCTCCAAGAATGGTGGGTCTGTAATATAATGTATGGGAAACAAAGCTAATGTTACTTTTCCTCTAAAGCAATAGTTCTAGCTCTCCTTATAAATACCTTTGGTAAAGAAATACTACCTGAGCAATAATCCACAATATTTATGACACAGATATTTCACTATGAAACAAAGCTATTGGTAAGAAGAATAGAAACTGAAGACAGACACATATGTACCCCGAACCCTTCTACGTCTCTCCACCGCCCCACCCATGTTACTTACTTCTGTCTCTGGGATTCTTGCTAGTCCCTTCTTTTCCTGAACAGTTTGAATTCACTTTAGCTTCTTGTTGAATGAAATGCAAGCAGACCTAATATTCCCAGAAGTTGATTTGCACCTCATAGAGTCAAGTAAGAATTGCAGCGTGACGTTAGTGGTGACATCTGCATTATTGCAGTTCTTTAATATTGAATAAAAATGGAGATAAAAAGTCCTTTACTTGCCTACTGTGTAGTCCAATTAACTGTGCCACTTTCTTTAACAATCTTCACAGCTGACCTCCAGCCTCTGCCACGCGAAGTTTCATGTCGTCTTAATGTAATACAATCATTCTAATTATGATCTTAATTCTGTCTCTTCTTATTTGAAGTCGCACATACTCATTAGGAAGGAATAGTGCATTTCCAAGCAAAATTGAGCTATAATTTCTGAACCCGCTGTGCATATTCAGGGAGTAGTTCTCCAACTGTGATATTAATATTACATTATTTATCATGAAGGTAACTTGCTGACTTATTTCAAGGAAAGGCCAAGATTATACCCTGCAGGGATAATAGTGGCATTTTTATATAGAAGTATTGATCTAATTATTTCTTCAGTGATACCAGAAGAAATATGTGGCTGTTTGCATTATCATCAGCAGGATTCACTGTTATACACCTACTATTGAGTTATGTACAAAATTAATTATAGCATATCATAGCTAATAGTTTTATTAAATCTATTGATCATAAATGTCAGTGCTAATAACATTGACATTCCTCTATCTAACATACTTCTTTAATTAATTCAACTAAAGACATTAAACAACTTACTTATCAAAGGTCTACTGGGTTTTAGTATTAGGTCATTATGTTAAGTTTGATAAGCTCTGGAGTACTAAATTGAACTCTAGGGAGCTAGTAGGAGAAACTTCCTGGATCAAATGGTGAGGATGAAGGTTGGATGGCATCAATCGGGGCCATCCATTCTTGATATTTTATGCATTCTGATTCTGGCATTTTAGTTGCCACTAAAAGCTGAGCCATTGGCCATCTTCTCTTGTCAGTGTGGCAATTGACAGCACTGAAGCATTGGCTGGCACCATCTATGCTCCAAGCACAACCCTCATGGGCCTTCATCAGATGAGCTTCAATGGTACTTTCATCCATTAGCTGAATCTCAAGTTGAAAAATTTAAATTCTAAGGACCTGGAGAACTCTTGAGTACACTGTGTATTCAGGGAATAGTTCTCCAAGGTAAGATTTTTAAAAATCATCTTTTGACTTCTTGAGACATTCAGTCCACATCGTAGTTGTCTTGTCTTCTCCCTTCCAAATAACAGGCCTTGCTTTTATACTTACGTGTTTAGAAAGCCAAGGCCACAACCTAATGTCTTCTTCTAAACAGCAGAAAGCATATTGCCCTTATCTGAAAGGATACATACTCTATTGGGCAGAACACATACTGTGTAATAAAAATAAAAATGGAAGTTTGTGGTAACCTGGGAAACCAAGGAGGGCCAATTGTAGTGATTTTCTTTGTATCATTTCTTTTACATAGGTTTATTTTGTATTTTTATCATTTTTAATAATTTTATTGTGGTAAAAAATTCACGTGTCATAAAATTTAACTTTTAAAAAAATAAACACATTGAATTCCAAATTCTGAAACACATCAGAATCTTGGGGTCTGAGGAATGATTTCTAACAGTCATCTGTCTTCCAATATCTAGCTTTTGTTTTCTGCAACCAAAACACAGCTGATGTTTCTATCTACATATGTTTCCAGTTTGAATAATTTTTATCCTTTCTCTAGTGCTTGAAGGCTACTACTAAAAATACATTCTGGTCCCTTTTTCATTAATTAGTTCAACTATATGATATAGTTGCTCAGGTTGATTAACAAGCCACCAGAAGCGGTTGGTGAAATCAGTCACTGAAATTCAATTTTAGAGAAAGTGTGATACTGGTTGAAATTGTCACTTTGATTAGTGCCACAATGAGACAGAAATTGAATTTACAATAGCTATAGAATACGAGGATATAAGGATATAAAAATTAATGTCCCAGCTTAATAGTTTGCTATAACATCTTCCCATAAATATTTTTGGAACAAGGACAGGGGCCTCTGGATAAAGTGATAAGCTAAGAAACCAGCTAGATTGGCCTTTTACTGAGAAGATCACTTTGACAAAACAAGCCTTTGAAATACACAACATATATATATATATATATATATATATATATATATATATATATATATATGAGAAAAGGCAAAAAACTTTGAAACTCTCATAGAATTCTCAAGTGAGTCATACTGAGATACGAATCTACTCAGTTATTACAGTGTAGACTTAGCAATTATTCATAGCATTTCTCCCATAATTTGGGTACCTGTTAATAGTAAGGCATTTGGATAATGAACCTTGTAAAACTTGTTTAAGCTTGTTAAAATTAAAAGTGTGCAAATTAGTAATACCCCAACTAGACTGAACTCTTCTCTAGTAATATGTAAGGATCTTTGAATTTCTATTACATTTCTTGCATTGTCTTTCTTTATATCCAAAATGTTGTATTTTAATTTTTTCTTTAAATGTGTGATCAAAAAGTTTATTTTGTTATTGTGTAGATAAAATGTAAATATTTTGAATTATGTAACACATACTATATATCAGCATATTATTCACAGTGTTCAGATATGTATAGAGTCTGAACTGACGAATGGTTTATTTTAAAACTACTTAGCTGTGAAAAAAACAAAAACCCAACAAACGAACATGAATTCCTTTTAGCTAGAGGAAAGTGTACTTGTATTTGGGACAAAATAAGGTGTAAGTTTTATACGTATGTAACTAAATGTAATTTTACTGCAGTAATTCACTATAGAGCATGAAGGAATGACACAGTAGTAAAAGTGCTTGCTTGTCTAGCTGTTGGCCCTGGGTTCATTCCCCGGCACCACCTAGGCTGGGTGTGTTGTCACACACCTGTAAAATCAGCATTTAGGAGGCTGGGGCAGGATGATGGAGGGTGAATTCCATGCCAGCCTGGGCTGCATCGTGGCTTCAGGACCAGCCTGAACTACAGAGAGAGACCCTGCTTTAAAAACACTAATGATAATAATAATAGTAATAATTTACTGTAAATCATTTATATTCATTTTGCTAATTAATTATGCAGTTAATTTAATGTTTTGCGATACCGACTCTTATCTTTTCCTTAGAGCTACTGTTATCAAGTCTAATCTTTTGGTGTCTATTTTGAATGCTTTGTAATTTTTACTCAGTTCATTGCTCCATATAGATGATCATGTTCACCTCTTGCTCTTACGTTCATTATGATATTTCCTATTTAATTAACTAATTTATAGTTAATGCAATTACTAGTGTGGTTAGTTGTAATATGATTTTGCTGTTTTATATCATTTGACTTGTTTTTTGTTTTGTTCCTTGAATCGTGCGGTCGCTTGAATAGCTTACAGTTTTTGGTCATAGCTACTTTATTGGCTTTCTCTTTATTTATGTTGAAATATTAAAGTATAAGATTTTTGAGTTATACAGGGCTTGAAACATGCGTACAATTTGTATTCTACGATGGGTGAGAGATGACATATCCTACAAGCCATTCCACCCATATCCAACTCCAGGTGACCAGTGATTTGTTCCTTGTATTCATTCATAATCTTGTCCTTAGTAGCCTGTAGAGTGTGGCAGAGTAGTTACAATAGCTAGGCCTTGGCATCGGTGTCATTCTGAAGAATGACCTATGGGTGTGTGTGCTAATAGCTTATTTGGGTTTGTAGCTGAGTGTTCTCTCATTGCATGAAGGCATGAGGGATTGTCTAGATCTTCCTCTGGTAAAGTGCATTAGGGCTTCTGAGAACACGATTTTCACTTTTTTGGTGATTATGACTAATAGGCTATATAAATTTATGTGAACATTTTGGTGACATCATGTATTTTCATTTTTTCTTTCTGTAGTTATAGTATCTAGAATGGTGGATGATGGTTCACATGTCGCTGGTCCAAAATAAATACTTCTATAAAAGATCACAAGGGATTTCTCCTGTATTCAATATTTTTATATCACTTTTGTTATTTTTGAATTTTGTAATGTTTTGTAAGGAAACTTATTTGTCTTTACAACTTTGTTAACATTATGTTTATCAAGCTGTATGGAATATTAGTTATTCTATGAAAAGTTCTGGTTCTAAGTCATTGTGAGATCTAAGAAAATTATTAATATTTGGAGCCTCAGAGTTAGGCTCATGGAAAAGCAGTTTAAAGGCAAGATTACTTTTCTGTTACATGAAACCTATGGCAGGGCTAAATTCACAAGTTATATTGCCAGAAGTGAAAGTTTTGAGTTTCACATCTACACTTGAGTGTCTGCATGACTTTAGGCATTTATTTTATCTTTCTAAGCCTTAGTCTGCTTATCTATAAAATGACCAAAAGTAAAACTTACCAAAAGTTGCTACTCTGAAAATAAAATAAGAGAAGAAACATTCTAGAGACTAAGGTGCTAAAAAGGTAGTGTGTCCAAGAGGTGGCAAAGCATTTATTTTTCATGAGTGTGTGTGTGTGCGTGTGTGTGTGTGCTCATTTTCTAGCAATTCAATCTTTTTGTTCTTTTGTAAATTCGGAAAAGTTGATCAAACACACATATTTTTCATTGCTAGCCTTTGCTGTGACTGCACTGACTTAAATAATGCATATTTTCTTGCTCTAAGTATGTTGAATATTTTCATAGAAATCCTAAACCTTAGAACACTGGCTTTTGTTTTAATATTGCTTTTACAAAATCAGGAGATATACAAAGGAATTGCGAAGACAGGTTTTTCACTATAAGCACAGATCATTTTCTTCATTATCTCCCTTGCTTGTTCCTTTCTTCAAACATTTTAATTCAAATATACCCATTTTGAACTGCTTCTGTTTCACCCTACCACAGCATTCTTTACCTTTTTCAGTTCTCTAACAATTGTCATCTTATTTTTACACAAACTCCGTCATGGTGTTTGTAACATATTTCTAAGAATGAAGTTCTTTATTCCATGTTTTTCTGGAGACAAAGTCACGTTTCTAGGAGATCTTTTTCAGCCTTTCTGCTCTTGAATAGATCATTTTCTTAAAGATGTAAACTTTACCTTCTAGATTCTTGATTACCTTACAAATTTCTCTTATGTCCCTCCAAAGCCATTTTAACAACTTCGTATGGAAATCTTGCAAAAAAAACCTAGTAATTCAGGATTTTTTTCCTAATGCAAATTGTAAATATATACTCTTTCGGTTTTACTATAAAAATGATGTATTCATAAAATTAAAGATCCTGAATGTATGACAAAAATATAAAAAAATAAAATTCACATAGTCTCTAATTCTGTTACCAAATTTCTATTGTTTACATTTTATTGTGCCTAAATTTGACAATATGAGGACACTGACATGAAAAATAAAATATTCCTACTGCCTGGATGATGATAGTTTTATATAGCTTAGTTCAATTGTAAAATTTGTGTAATTTTAGATATTTAAAGTGTTTATTCAGAAATTGAATACCTTTTACACATGGCTGAAATTTTTGTAGCATCAACTCATAACTGTATATTCTACAAAAACATATAAAACATATGCTGAAATTATTTTACTTTACAATGTCATTTTTGCTTACAAGTTGGTCATAATTAGTTTTCACAGATTTAACTATTTAAAAATCATTGTTATTAGTAGAGAGAAAAGTTGCTAGTTTTTACTTTTTCTGTCTTCGCAGCGGGGTGAGCGCATTTTCCCGTTGACTTTTCTGTCCCCACCGTGTAAGTACTCACACTTTCTCCCACAGTTGTCACTCTTATTCCCTTTGTTGTTGCTTTTGTGTATCAGAACAATAAGGATGTTTTGTTTTGATGTTGGCGCGAGTGCCTCCAGTGGTTTATTATAAATAAAAATGTTGTCTAATTGAGAATGATACGCTCTGTGACTTGAAGGAAGTTGCTTTCCTGGTTAACTAATTACATGGTGCCACATCTTTACCAAACAAATCTTCAATTCTAAGAGCATGATCTTTCTTCTAGTATATTTGATATTTTATTTTTTTCAGAAATCCTAGCATGAAAACATTTCACATGTTAGAGGTAAATACTTGTTAAGTGTTCTCTCATTGCTTTAATATTCCTTTAAACTACATGCACTAATATTTTGTTTAAAAACTAAAATTTCATTAATGATTAACTATTTGTTTCTATTTTTGTCAGATTTTCTAAGAAATAGTAATCCTTTTGTTATCAGTGGATGCTTTCCTCTGATGCGTATTCTAGGAAATGATAATTTTTTTTGAATCAGTATGTGAATTGCAACTGTAGTAGTTCTTATTTGGTCTTCTGGTCAACACAAATTCACCCATATTCCTCACATTACTAATATATCTTTTTAGAAAGTCTTAAAAATGGCTAGTAATCTTCTCAAGATTTTTGTTTGTGTTCATTATGATTTCATATAAAAGTAATTTTCTTTATTAAGAATATCAACTTTGTTAGCGTTTATTGAAACATATTGTCGTATTTTCAAATATCCTCTATGACATAATATAGATGTCTTCTATATGTAACAATTATGATTTCTTTGATTTGTACTTTCTACAAAAACAGTTTAAAAGTTTTGCCAGAATTGAATCTTGTACTTAATAAGACATTTTTCCTTCTTTCAATTGTTACATAAACCACATTTTTGTGTTACTGTCTCTTCTCTGTTTGCAATTTAATGAATTTACCACTTGATGTTACTGCAGATAATTTTATCACTGTGTTTCATTTGCTTATAAAACTATTGAACAAAATATTTAAATTTTTAAAGTGTATTTATTGAATGAATTTGTAATCCTTATAACTTTCCATTTATTTAATTTTATGGTTCCATTTTTTCCTATGTAATCCAATACATATAATAGATTATGTCCTGGCTTTTTATTAATGTATCATTCAAAGATTATTTTATTAGGCTTTATCTTTGAGTGTATGTTTGAAAGTTTGCATACTGTGCAAATGGTCACATTATATTGTGGTTGTAAAAATGTTTTCAAAAAATGTTAAATTTAATCCTCATCAAACTCTTACTGATGCAATTTATACCAGGATCAAAATTTTTGAAAACAAGTCATCATGCTCATCTATAGTTACCTTCAAAGAATAAATTTCATAACCAGTAATATCAGATAAAATTATTATAAATACAGTTTTAATTGCCAGAGATTTTTGTTTATATATGTCTATATTTGTCCACTTTGCTGAACAAAACACAAGACATCATACCTTTAAAGAAAAACATGTTTAATCTGGCTCATGGTTTCATGAGATTCAGTCCATTGTCTCTTGATTCCAAGGCAGGACATTATACCAGAGGAATTTGGTGATGCAAAGCTGCTTGTTACACAGTGACCAGCGAAACAGAAGAATGGCATAGTACCAATTAGATATGGTCCCTCTGGAATCATGGCATCCGGAGGGACCCACTTCTGATTGGACCCCACCTCTTGGCAGCACATTTAGCTATGAACACCAGTGGGTTAATACAGTGATGAATGTGTCACTCCTTGACCCAATCATCTCTAGGAATAATTTAATCTATTCACGTTGACATTTAATTTTCATCACCATAAGGTCTCATCATTTAATTTCTTCCTTTATTATATTGTCATTGGTAACTGTGTCCTATAGAATTTCCATTTCAAAATTTATTGAGGATTTTTTTGGGGGTCACCTCATTTGCCAGAACGTGTGCTGCATGATAAAGAAAAATGTATCTTTCAGTCTTTGCCATATCACAGCAATTAGAAGAACATCTGACATGTAGTAGGAACCTAATGTGTCAAGCAACATTTTATTTTGGGGCTGGAGGAACAACACAAAGTTTAGAGCACTTGCCTAGCAAGTACAAGGCCCTGAGTTTATCAGCACATAAACCAGGTATGGTAGAGCACACCTGTAATTCCAGCTTCAGGAGGCTGAGGCAGGAGTATTAGTGTGGGTTTGAGGCCAGCTTGGGCTACAGAGTAAGTTTAGGTTGAGCCTGGACTACAGAGTGAGACCCTGTCTCAAGGAAAAAAAAAAAATCAATGATTTATAGGAGCGAAAAGCACAATATCTGTAGGGTCCTAAATTCAATATACTATAGCTATTGATTTCATTAATTTTATGCTTCAACTTTTTCACAGATGTCCTAACTTCCATCTTTTTAATTAGCTATAAATTTGTGGTGCTATCCACAATTATGTTTTGTGCAACCTTTGTCATAATTCTTCATGAAATCTTTGCTCTGAATACTTTGATGCTCACGTGATTATGAACAATCTGGTTTTCTATGAACTTCAATCAGGTTTCTGAATCTCTTTGCTTTAATATTCGTCCATATTCATCACCTAATATGGTCGTTATTCCTTTGGATTTGGCTATGCCATTTGCTTCTTATTTTAAAACTTCCTCTCAAAAGAATGTCTGTCTTGATGATTCCTCCCATATCATGAAACTCATTCATCTCGATACAACTCTGAATCCCTGGCTCAGCTCCCCTGTCATTTTATCTGACTTCTGACTCTCTTACATATTGCTAGATAAAAATAGCCACCTAGTCAGGCCTCTGTTCAATTCAATTTCTATCCTGTAAACAACAGAAAACAAAGCAGAATTATTTAACAAATGTATAAAGAAGTTGGTCCATTGTATGTTGCAATCTGAACAATCCTGAGTGATTGTCAGTTACATTTTTCTGCAATTTAACCCTGAATGACTTTAGTTACTTTCCTTTCTTCGTGGCTAAGATTACTATTGTGCGTCGTCTGGGGGCTGTAAGTGGAACACAATACTCAAATCTTGGTAGATGTCTTTAAGGCGGTAGCCCATATGTATATCGGGAATGTCTCCAGTGGAAAATTTCCTTTGGTTTTCCGTTGACTTATTAAAAGGCAAGCCATTCTCTATTCAGTCTGCTTTTGTGTTCAATCTGAGATGATAACACTGATTACAGACAGCTCATCTTTCCTGATATCTATATTTGATTTTTTGCCTTCATTTTTAATATCAGATAAGAGGTACAGTGTTTACTAAGGTCTAAGATGGTGTTTGTATCATCTATGAATTATTCATTTCATTGTCTATTTATAATTAAAGTGAGAAAGGTCCATTGCAATCAGGAAGTTGTTGGTTATTAAAAGAAAAAAAAAAGAACTGTTGCTGTATATTCACCGTGGAACTTAGTTGTGATTATTGTAGGTGCATCGAAACAAATAGGTAACTGCACTTGGTTTTGGGATTATGCATCAAGTGGTTCTCAACGAAGGTGACTTTGCTTCCCACAGGACATTTGACATTGCCTGGTGACATTTTTGATTGTGACAGTGAAAAAGTGCAGAGGGATAGAAATGCAGGATGATGCAGAAGGCAGAAAGTGTGCAGTAGTTCACAGAACTGAGCTACCCAGCAAGAATGACCCAACCCAGGGAAGACTGAGAGCGCCCGACATATCAGATGAAAGGCCATTTTGAAGACGTGAAATATGAATGTGCAATATGTGCAGTAAATCAATGGCACTACAAAATGCAATAAATATTTGCAGTGGTATCTGCTTTTGTTTCAATCTGCGTTTCTACTTTATTAGTGGTAAAAGACCAAACAAAATAATGAGAAACTCTATGTGGAATTAGTAAACTTTTAACAAAGTAAAACAATACACACATATAAGGAAGTACTCTAGATGGAGCTCTCAAGGTCATTCCCTGCGTGTGTGCTGGCTGAATAAAAATGTTAAAAAAAACCAAACTTTTTTTTTTAAAACAAGACAAAATATTTTAGATGGGTTTAATAAACGTGGAAGTAATTAATTAGAAGAAGTATTTCAAATATCTTTTAAAGAGCTATGGGTGACAGATAGGACTGAGGTATTGGATTATGTTTCTGTTACCTTTATTCCTACGGAGCAAATGCCGTGTTACTTGGTACAAGCTGTGAGATTCTCAGTAGGCAACTTGAAGTGAAACTAGGAATTACATGTTGACTGCTCTACTTGCATCCCTTCCTTCCTAGAACAGTGAAAGTTGAAAGACAGATGAATGACTCAAGTATATAGCTAAAAATAATTGATTAGTTTAGGTCTTCTGGCACCTTAGAATATTTTTTCAGCATATTAGATAAAATTAATGTCTCTTAATGGGTTGATAAGCTAGGAGAAATTTGATCTGTGATTGGTTGGAAGTGTCTGTTGGTTTATGTGTAATAAATGTATTATAGCATCATGTGTGCTTCAATTCATATTTTTAAAAATTGATTTTAGAAACATTTAGTGTATATGTCTCTCTCAAGCTGAGATTTAATGTATGTACACATTGTATTCCAATCCAGGATAACACATATTATAAATTGCTGCCATTTCTAAAATCAACAGTGAAGATTAGCAGGGAATTTTTTACACAAACATGGCGATTAGCTTTGTTTGTAAGTTGATTTGAACTCACAATGTGTTGCATACAGCATGTCAAGAACAATGTTCCGTTGTTAAGAGCCTATCTGTGATACAGTTTTTTCCAATTCCACTTTCTTTTCTCAATTCTCTGTATTAGAACAAAGACTATGAGTGAACATACTTTTAAAGGAATAAAATTTTACTAATATTGTTAGCATATATAGGAGACAATGTTATTCCTACCAGTGCTGCATTTATACCTCCTCTATGCGGGGTATGTCGTATTAGTATTCCACCACTCAGGTGTTCCTAAAAAATGTTCAAGGATGAGAAATGAAGAATATACTTTGATATTTAAGGCCTGACAACTAGATTGTGTGTGTGTGTGTGTGTGTGTGCGCGCGCACGCGCACGCGCACGTGTGTGTGTGTAATACCTTCTGCCTAACAAGGAGGAGGAGTGAACAATTCCAAAAGTGCATTCTTTTTTCCCCCGACATTTTATTGATATGTATACGTGCAAAATTCAAGGTTTACAGTGAAGTTGAACATTCTGTGCACATACATATCTTGTCAAGGTGACAAGAGCTTTCCCACTCTCCTTTTGTCCCTCTCTCTACCCACCCCACCGTCCCTCCTCCCCCACCCTACTCCCCTCTTTCACTGTCTTTCGTCTTAAGTTCCAAAGGAGTTGTGATCTGGGTCTGTCATATCAGAGAGACCATTGGATGTTTCACCTTCTGCTTCTGACTTAATTCACACAGTTCATTTTTTTTTAATGACTCGGGAAGTCCTAGGAAGATCTGATGACCTCTCAGGTTATAATTGATGTAGAATTATAACACAACTTGTCTATCAATGAAGAACTTTTAGCACTTTTAAGAGAAGCCTGAAGGTTTCCATGATTTGTCACAGAGTATCTGTCATTCCTTAATGGAATGTGACAGGAGTGGATGAACAGAAAGTGCAGCAGTGTGCTGTGCCTGTATCCAAACTGGGAGAATGTGTTTACACCAAATCGCCTCTTCTCTGGCCCAAACAGCAAAATGATTGGGGCTCTGAATTATTATCGACACACTGAATTCTTCATAAATATCATTACTATTGACATCAAGGTCAAAATGAATTCGAATACCTCCATTTGGACTTATCTTGAGACTTAAAGGTGGAACTTCATTGAATTTTCACAGTAACCATTTTGGTAGCTGATTTTTTCATACCTAACTTTGAGACATTCACTCACAGACATCGAGGCTCAATGAATTGAAATAATTTCCCTCGAATTCACACCTCTGGTTACTGTCAGACTCTGAATTTACACCTGCATGTCTCTGATTTTAGTTTCTAGATTTCTCAGTGTAAGTGCATTCCAAGGTAAACTAATAACTTTTTAATACTAATAAGTCTGACAAAGATGTCATGGAGCCTCTGTAAAATAGATGGCATCTGTGGATGACTAATCTCTAATGAAAACTTTAATATGAAATCAATCCCAGCATTACAAAGGTTCCAAATGGTCATAACTTAAAAATATTGATATATTTTTAGATCAATAAAAATAAATAAAACATTAGAATGATGCAATTTCTCTTTGATGGAGAAGTAAGGAAAGCACTGACCTCTGGTTTCAATCTAGTCAGATACGGGTATTATACCTTGCTGAGGAATGGCTCTCAAGATCTTACTTTATTAGTAGCTGGAACATGAGCCAAAAGATTCACCTGGCTGCTGTGATTCATATATACTTTGTTTGAAAAATCAATAGGTTTTTGTTCCTAATGGTACATTATCCAAAGTTGTTTCTATTGAGTACCTGTTGTAATAGTATGTGCACGAATATCTGTACATATTATGGATGCCTAAAATGTAGAGAAATTTCTTTAAGTCAAGAAAACATACATGTAGTTAAAGTCATCAGGATTGCTAAAGCATATATGGGATGATGTGGTCATCCAATTTTCAGATGTATGAAGACTTTACTGAGATCATGAGTTTGGTGCAATCAGTGGAAATAAAATATTTGTAGGCATTAGGATAACTAATTTAAAAATAAGTCAGTTGCAACAAGGATATCCTTGCCATCAACCAATTTAGCAACTTCCACTTACTTTTTGTATGTGTTTCTCATTAGCTGTCTTTATTGAATTATAATTACATACAACAGAATGTACTCACCTAAAAGTACACAGTTCTGTTTGTTGAACTTCTATATGGATACTTTGTACAAAGTGCTTTCTACACTCAACATTTCTAGTAATCATGTGTTTGTATTTGAAAATGATGCCAAGACTTTTACTGTAGATGAGCCATCTGAATATCAGTAAGAAATGATAAATTAATACTCGGTGTTTAATAAGACATTAATTTTCTTCTTATAAAAACATGAAGTATAAAATTTCCAGCATTATTTGGAAATTAATATTTTAAAACTTGCATAAAATAACTAAGATGTTTCACTTAGAATTAAGTGTGATACCAAGAGAGAGCTAGGTCACTTTAGGTCATTGTTAAGACTCATTAAATTCTCAGAACAGCTGAATGATAGAAACTGCTTTATTCTTAAAAAAAAACAACTGATTTATTCTTAAACTCCCTTGTACTACAAATAAGATTATCAAAGCATACAGATTTTGGGTACCCATGATTACACAGCCTGTTAGTAGTAAATTTGGGATGTGAGTGAACCAAGTTTCTTTCCAGAGACTTGATATTCTTAATTGCTACCTTCTGTAAACAAATAAATAAAATAATAATGATAATAGTTGTAATGTTAAGAGATAAGTAACTACCCTAGACTCCTGTTCTTCCTGGGCCTTGACTATTTTAGTACACTCTTAGGGTTTGCTCTCAGATCTAATATTTGTAAAATCTCTTGCAACCAAAGCTGTGTAACATATTCGAAACCATTTCTTTACCAGAAAGTGGGAAACACAGAACTCCGATTAAAGGAAATTGGAGTGATGAGGCTGACATTCATAGGTGTAATGCTTCCTCAGAGGAAAGGAGGATCCAGAGACAAACATGCATGAAAACCTGGTATTTCCGAGCCTGACTTAATTTTGAACTTTTTTTTTTTCATCTGCAGATAAATTGCCTACACTGTTAGAGATAGATCATAGCAACAATTGTGTTTTCAGTTTCATTTCGCACAGAGCTTGAACTTTCCTGCTATAAAAATAAGAAAGTCCTCTGACCCCTAACTGTATACGCTTCACTTGTTTGAACTGCATTTTTATTTTCTCACAAATTAAAAACCATATCTTTCGGCAAAGAACCCGTTAGAGGAACAAATCTTCCCTGAAAGTGTTCTGAAACAAGCTTGGTTTTCATCCTTGTGTAATTTCATTTCCAAACTGAGAGCCAGCCGGAGCATGTCAGAAACAGCTGACGAGGAGTGGGAGTAATGGCGTCTTACGTAACAGGATGAGCTTCCTCGTTTGGAGGGATAAGGGGACGCAGCATACAAGCTGGTTAATTTCACTGGCAGAATACCAGTTACTCATGCGTAGGGCTCTTGTTGGAAAACAGCTTGCGTTCAAACGCTTGTCTATTGGAAAGACGGCATACGGGCCTACGTAGTAAATAACAAGATGAAAGCCGAGCTGATTAGACAGAGGAACGGGGTGGGGAGCAGATGAAGAGTGATACAGCTGGCGTATATGAGGAGACACGATAGGAGAATGAAACGAGCTTTATGTTGTTTAGGAAGAGAATGGCGACCATAATCTTCGTAATGTAGAATCCACATCATGTAAGTAAAATATATGGTGGGAAATCTGAATTTTTTAATATTGTGAGTGTTAATTGTGCTAACTGAATTAAGTGCCTTATTCAAAATTCTAACTTTGTGAATATAAAAGGCATGTAGTACAAATTCGAATCTTGGTTTAAAGTAAAACATCTTCACTGAGAAGATGTAGTTAGCTACAAGCATACACACACGCGCGTGCGCACACACACACAAAATCATGTTAACCATGGTGTCAGTACATAAAATAAACACACGTATCCATCATAAGAAGTCTTAGAATTAATGGATAGCTGTGTCCATCCAAATATGGTCTGGCAAAGAAATCTTCAGTAAGCTTTGAAAATCCCATCTCACTGAAAATGCCACTGCTAGAGTGGCTACATGCGTCTTATTCTACGACTAGGCGTTGCATTCATCTAGCTACTTCTCTTTATTTTAACTCGGTACACATTGGGACTTTCTAATAGAAATTTGCTTCCTACAAAACAGCTTATAACCTGTGTGTGGCGGAACATAACGCAACCACTTCACATTGGGAGGCGGAGGCAGGAGCATTGCAATGTAAGCTCATCCTAAGAAACTTGCTGATTTAGCAAGAAGCTGGATGAAAACGAAGGAAAAGGGAAAGGAAGAAAAAGAACAAAAAGGAGTGGGGAAAGGCCTGCAGCTGGATGATGGTTCCTGGCTAGAGTGACACAGACCATATAATGATGAAGGGACTTTGTTGTTCTACATATTCATTAAGAAACTTGTTCAAAAGATCTTGCCGTTTTTATACTAGTCTAAAATTAAGCATACACACACGAAATATATTTTCCACATTTTCATGAAGCATGCTGAACGTTTGGGTAACCAAAACCAAAATAAAAATATAAACAAAAAGATCAGAAGATGTCAGGACAGTGCTAATGCCATGAAATTGTCATCCTTTTCCTGAACTGTTTACCTCTGAGCACTTAATTATATAAAAAAAAAAACAAACAAAGCCATTGTCCTTCTTGGTAAATCACTGTAGAGTCTGTTACCTGCACCCAAATATAATTCTAAGTGTAATGTGAGTCAACCTCACAGTCAGCCTTTGGAGAATTGTTGTCGTGAAGTTGAGGAGCATAAAAAAAAAAAAACCTCATTAATTAACATATTGTGAAACTGCATCCAATGAGGATAAGGTGTTTGGTTTTTGGTGGTGCACAAAAGAAGTGTCCCTGATTTAATAGCCCATGGTGTTAAAAGAGGAAATTAGTGAGAAGACAGTGAACACGAGTGAAAAATAAAACAGATATTAATATAAACACTTTGAATGGAATAACGGAGATGGAGCGATAAGCAGAGACAGGGCCATATTTAGCTGTGAGGCTTGGTGAACTTTGGTGGGACCAAATGGCACTCAGCCTGGTGAGTGCCACAGAGAGCCATTCTAGGCGCACAGAGGAGTGTGTTGTGCCCCTCTGGGAGGCTCTTTCATGAGGCCTCCTAATTCTGCTATTGGGTTTCATTTGTCACACTGGTTCTTGTTCCTTTCTTTGCCTGTTTAGAATATCTTCAAACAAACAATTATCAAACATTAGCAAATGAACATTAGCAAAGAGGAGCTTTTAAAAATAAGGAGTAAACATTGAATTTTTAAAATTTCTCTCCATATTTCATATATTTCTAGTGTGTAGAGCACGGGGATTTAATAGAGATTCATTCACATTGTTACTGTGTCCTAATGGACAACTACTGTTCTACTCTATCCCATCCTAATCTTTCCACTTCAAATTTCTCTTGAAAATGAATTTCTCCAGAGGTCTTTGAGGTTGTACTTATGCTTCCAAACTAGAAACACTATGCTGAAAAACCTTGATTTGTCAGTGACTCACTATATACTACCAAAATGTATAAAGGCTTGCTTCATAATATTTACAGAAAAAAATGTCCTTATGATCTGGTGTAACTATGTATCTGAATCACAACATGTGCTCTTAGGATTAAAGGCACCAGTCAAACCCAGAGTGAGCAAGTTCTACTGAAGGAATTGTGATGTGACCTTTAAAAAGCACATAGAAGGAAATATAAAGCAATTTCTTCCAGAATTAATTTTTCCAAATTTCTCCACAAATCAGTTATTTTCTTTATGTGAAGTTGCCAGAAAGGAGGAATAGCGTGTCGGAGGGATGGGAGTGATGTCATGACTCACTTCATGATTTGAAGATCTGTGGGAACAAGGCATGGAGGCGCCATTCTATTGGTCCCCTTCTCATGGTAAATATCACCTTAGTCATGGGGACCGTGTGTCACTACAAAGAGACTTCCCCTTGCTATTCCCACAGTCCTTCCCCAGTATTTCACTTACAGTTCAACACACACAGTCTCTCTCAATATCTGTAGCAGATTTTCCAAATCTTCCTGAATTCCCTAGGTTAGCTAATATCTAACTTATTTCCCAGCTTATATTTCACATAGTACAAAGGGATGGTAAAAGCCAGGACTTGGGGCACAGGTCTGGAATCTTTGCACTCTGGGAGCTGAAGCAGGAGGAGTGATTGCAAGTTTGAGCACAGGCTGGGGAACTTGCGGCCTGAGAGAGACTCTATCTCAGATTTTAAAAATTAAGAAATGAGTTGAGGACGTAAATCAATTTTCTAGAAATACACACACACACACACACACACACACACACACACACACACACACGGTGACAAGATGAAATCCTTTGCAACTTTGCATGTCCACACAGCATCTCCACCCATCCGTTCCTTCTATCTGTCCTAATGCCTAAATCAATTCTCCCATCTGGACTGGAGTTTCCTTCTCTGTTTCTTCAAATATAGATCTCATACATTGTTCATTCTCCCCATCTTTGCTACTCTTTCCTACCTCACAGGCTCTACAACGTTTAAATGGTATATAGTCTCCTCTTTTTTAAAGAGCTAATGTAACAATAAACAAGTAACTCAATTTTGATTGTTCAATCATATATCTCAAGCTATCTGCCTGTCTATTTCACAGTCAAACATTAAAAATACTGTATTTATTTCTTTATCTTAGTCCTCTATCAGACTAGTTTCTGCCCTCTTACCCCCTAATCCAACTAACTTGCTATCTCCAGGGTAACGTGACATTCTGGCTTCTATCTTAAACCCTTTGACACCGCCATCCCACTTCAAATCTGTTGTATTTAAAGATTTGATTTTTTATTATTTTACTTTTAATTTTACCACATTTGATTAATGTATGATTAATATACATAATACATAAGCAATATACAAAAGTTACACCGGGCCTGAGAATTTCGTGCACATCTATACTGTGTCAATTTTGCATTCCCTCCCCCCTCCCTTCGCACCGTCTTCTGTCTCCCTATCTCTCCTCCTTCTGAACATCTCACCCTTTGGCTCTATGATTTATTTACATTGTGGGTTTCTCATATGAGAAAAATCATGAGCATGCATTATTACTTTAAAATATTATGGATGTGGGTGGAGCTCTTGTTAGAAATCCACAAAACACGAAATGATAAAAATAAGAGGAATGGTTTTATCTGGCGATGAAAGGATTTTTTCAATGTCAGTGTAACACTTCCATGAAGTACAAGTGTCTGGCTTTCGATTTCTACTCTGTGTAATTTTCAGGGTGATTTTCTGTTGACATGCCCAAATGTGTATGTAAAAATCACGGTTCTCTTCAAATTTGTGGGCAGTCAGTTGGGATAGACTACACAACTTGTGAAAAAACAAATTTCAGCCACCAACAGGACTCGACCTACTTCACCATATCAATGAGTAGAGAATAGCATGACTTCTGAAGATAGTTAATATCATAAAAGAGAAACAAGAAAAATTGAAACAGCTAAAATAAATCTAAACAATGCAGGCTGTGCCCTGCACCGAGTTACTCCACGTTGTATGAAATAGTGGGTTTCAGGTTGTGCTTTTCCTTTATGACTTGTTTTTTTTATAGAAGAGCAGCTTGCTTTATTGTGAGAACAGATGTGCAGGCAAAATGACTTGATGCATTATCTGTGCAATGAGTTTATCGCCAGATGTCGGACTCATATTTGAAAAAAAACAATTCCTACCTCCCAGCACAATCATAAGGCATAAATTAATAAATATATTAGTTGCATTAGCAAAATTTTCTACTAACTTAATAAATTCAAGCAAGGTCACATGGATACATGTCATATCTAAAATTTATTGAGAAAACTAGAGATATGAGCTCATCAGACTTAATAAAACAAGAATTGATGCAATCCTTTGCCTGCATCATAAAGGAGGGACATTCTATCTTGGGGTGGTTGGTGACATGTTGGCATGTTTTCTCGGAAGGCTGAGCTAGTCAACATGAGAGGTAGTCATCCGGCCACTAACTCTGGCTTCTAGTCCCCTAGCTTCAGCTCAGTTCCACCTTCATGCCCAACTCTCCTGACTCCGTCTGCCTAAAGTACTGGCTATGGCTTTAGCACAATACTTTATTCTCAACAAGTTTGTTACCTCCAAGAATATCTGGCTGATGTGTCGTTGTGTCTGGTCACCTGGGATGATATTCATACCTCGATGGCTCCTGTCTTGACCTTTAGTTCTCCCTTTTAAATCCTGTTGCTACAATTCACATTTCTTAGTGGTTATGTAACATATACATCACTGTGTGAAGTATATTGAGCAACTTGAGCATTATAAATTGTAGTGAATAAGATGAGAATGAAAGAATCCAGGATCACCCAGCTCCCTGGTTAAGGAGTGAATCTTGAGTATTTGGCCAATACGGATGACAAAATTGACCTAGCTCCTAAACGAATCATTTTTTCAATAGATTCATATATTGTAGAAAGACCCAAATCTGTATGATTTGTGTTTGAAGTATTAGTCACTCACGATAAAAGCACAATAAGCAAGCAAAAACCAAGATAAAAGCAGCCTTGGAATAACTAGTGGTCATGCGGGAAGCAAAAGAAGGCTGAACGATCACCTTAAGTTCCTCCTATGAAGATTGAGTTACACGTTAAGTTCACTAAAATAAGTAATTATAAATTTCAAAAATGAGTGTTGAAAACAGTAGATCAAGTCTGGCAGAATGAATATTTTTAGTTATACGGAGAGAAGAAATATCACAAGATAATAGCAGAATCAATTTTAAGAAAAACAAGGAAATTGCACAGAAGTTACAATAATAGAAGCAGATAAAACATGGATTTGACAAACAAAAAAGATGAGATTATAAGGAAGTTCAGTTCATGTGTAAGAGGAATTTTAGTAGAAGACAGACAAAATACTGATTTGTCTTCTCCGATATTTCATGGATGGGCAATCCATTATTCAAAAACTGAAGAGATTAATGAAAAGGAATAAAATAATATAGTTGCAGAATATTGTAGTCAAAGAAAAAATATAAAACTATCCACGAGAAAACAAACCCAAGTAATTACGTTAATTTATGCTCATTTCAAAATAATGACACTCAGAAAGCCATCAAATTTGTCACAACTAAAAACACTGGACCTAAACCAAAGTCTTCCTAAGTCTAGAAGAAGTTTTTGCATGAAAAATTTTATATTTGAATACATTATCAATTAAATAATAGGGTAAATGATATTTTTCCAATATGAAATAACTTGGAACTTTACCATGCATATTTATCCTGAAAAAATTCATTTTAGAAGCATTTCCAAGAAATAGAAGGCCGCTGGGAAAAAATTTGTAATATGGAATACAAAGGGCAGCAAAGATTGAGTTTTAGGTGTAATATGAGAAGGAAGTTTGAAATAAGTTTGCAATGTCATGATCTTAGGTTTTCATCGCTTCAAACCCACTTTTGGATTCTATGATTCATAAAGTCTTCATAACTATAGGGTAAAATGTATACAATAAGAATAGTTTTTGTATTATTGTACTGAGATAAGGCAAATTCTCCTTAGAATTTATATTAACAAAAGAGAATGCAAAAGTTTTGTCATATAAATAATTTCCATCAAACATTCTGAGATACAGAATGAATGATAGAAGGTAAGATGCTAATTTCTCCTTCAAAAATAAACAGAGAAATAGAGAATATGATCTTCTATCTCTCTTCCAACTCTGTTTTCTTATTTTCATTTTTGTTTTGAGACAATGTCTTGCTCTATAGTCCATGCTGTCTTCAAACTCATGGCAATTCTCTTACCTCAGCCTCCCAAATGCTGGGATTACTGCCTGTGCTACCACATTCAGTTAATGTGGTGCTGGAAAAATTCAACTCAGGACCTGCACTAATTTTAACCCATTTATTTACATATTTATTTAGACACAGAGTCTTATTTTGTAGTCCAGGCTGTCCCTAAACTCACTGTGTAGCCCCAGCTGGCCTTGAACTCACAGCAGTCCTTCTGCCTCCGTCTCTCAGTATGGGGATTATAGTGTGCATACCCACGCCTAGTTTATGTGGTCCTGGGAAATCTAATCAAGGCCTTGCGCTTGTTATGTAAGTGCTATAACTGCTGTGCTATTCCTCCAGCCCAAGATGGTATAGATTAAGAAAATAAATTATGGAGTATATGTACTTAATATGTACTTAATGTACTCTTCTAAAAAGACAGATAAATTCGAGGCTTTTGTTGGTAAATGAACACAACTTGAGACCATCATGTTTAGTAAAATGAGTGAAATTCAGAAGACAGAATATGACATGGTTTCTCCAAAATGAGAAACCCAGAATACAAGCATTTTATGGAACCAAATGGGCGTGATAGTGGGGGTTGAGCGGGTGAGGGAGCGAATGGGAGGGCCAATAAGTGTGGGAAGGAGAAATTGTAATGTTGTGGTGATATATATGTATACAAAAACCTCAAGCTCCATGTAACCCTTGTATATCGTGTGTGTGTGTGTGTGTGTGTGTGTGTGTGTGTGTGTGTAAAGTTTTAAAATAATAAATTATGACCTGCAATGTAAAGAAATAAATGAAAAATAAATGGAGAATCTTGAAGGAATTAAAAACGTTAGGAAAAATAGAAAAGGGAGATGAATGTTTATAGAAATTTCCTACATTTCTCATAACTTATAGGTGAGAGTTCTAGGCTTGACATGCAGCGTTTGACACCTTAATCGCCAGATGGTCTAAACCAGAAAAAAAGCAACAGTGGCTAACCAAAGTACAGCAGGAAGATTTCACTTATTTCAGACTTGTTTTCTTTGCAATGGCCTTGAAATATAGCTATAATAAACGCTGAAATATTAATTTTAAAGGTTTACTCTTGATATATTAATTTTAAAGATTTAATCTTGATATATTCATACAATGGGGTATGATGCTTTTATTTAAAGGAAAGCATAAATCTTAATACACTGATAGCGAAATGGAACCACTGTCTATTAAATAAAACAATTGTGTCTCAAAATAGACACTATGACTTTTTCTTTGTAAATGTAAGGATAGGTGTATTTATTTATTTATATTACACAAAGATTTTTCTGGTATAATATAGCCAAATGTTGAGTAAAAACTTCTTGGATTTGTAGTTTGCCAAGTTGTAAAAGCAGGATGCCTTTTTTTTTTAGCTTACTATGCAATAAACATTCCCTATTGATTTTGCATACATTCTTTTTAAGAATATTTCATTTTTAGCTGTATGTTGATGTTTACCAGTCCAGTTTATCAATCCTGATGTCACCTGGAACCATGCAAATACCCAGTATGGACCACTAGCTGCATCAGTTCCTATGTTCCATAGCCTCTCAAACTCACATTTCCAAGACAGAATTGCAGACAATTGTGTATTTCTCTTTCTCACCCAAGGCAACCTGTACCCTTGTTCATCTTTCTTTTTTGTAATGAAGGAAGTCTCCATTGTCCCTTGGGACAACATCGTAAGTCTCACATCTTCATGAGTAACTATATCAAGTCAGTCATTAAGATGTGTCCACTTTACTTTCATTTGTTTTTTGAATCAGTAAGTTTTTTTCTTTCTTGTACAGATCCACTTCAGGTAAAAATGCACAACACAATTCACAGGATCAGTCATCATCTGTTCATGGATTAACTTCTCTCTCATGACTCTCATGAGCAATCTGCTTTGTCAAGGCAGAGCAATAATACTTTTCTGAGTCTGGCGCATCTACTCCGGAGGTTTTTGTGAATATTGTTTTCTGTTTTAATTTCTTTCCTCACATTACTGCCCACCCAATTTCTGGTTCCAGAGTTTACATATTCTCTAAAAAGTTTTTCGTGCCTGTTCCTGTATGCAGGTCTTATAATTAGGATTTATTGATCTATGGCTCTTAGTGAATTATCTTATCTCTATTACCTAAACCTGCCTGATAAACCATAGATACTCAGCAGTTTTATATTAAGAGTTAAAAAATGATATGAGCCATTTTCCTATATAGCATCTGACATTAAATACATCAACTAATGGCAATTTTGATTAATATTTACACAACTCTTTACTGTAATAATTATCAAGTAAAAGAAATGTGTGATGAGGTTATTGTAAAAGGAATATAAACTGCTTCAAAATAAAGTGTAAAATTACAGAAGAGTTTTTCTAAAATTATACACCAAGGCCAAGTCATACCTGCCTTATGGCCCCTGTGGCACACAGGCTAGGCGACTCCATGACCTGACAGACAGGATGAGCTGCTGCAGCTCTAGAGACACCTTTCTCATTATTGATGTTTTCAGTTAAATGCTGTCCTCTACTTTCTATACCACTGATGCGCAGTAGCTTTGGGGAAAACACAAAAAGTGTTAATCAAGTTAATAGGAGTGAAGCTTATGGAACGATCACCAATACATGTAAACCCCCACTTCTCCTATTTTGAAAGACAAAAGAGTTTTCTAGGCATAGCTGGGCAAACCACAGGACTGTGTTGCAAGTATCTTACCTACCCTTTGGCGTTCTTCTGCAATGAGAAATGACTGTGGAAGTGACCTCCAAAAATGGAGGAAAACAGGCTGAGTTTGGAAAAAGTGTCCAAACCAGGACACCATTTAGTAAGGAAGTGATGGCGATGGCAACTAGCCTCCCGACTGGACACACTGGAAGCGTTTACGGACCTGCAACATCAGGAAGAGGGAAAATCCTGGTCGCGCCTAAGCTGTTGCCAGACAACTTCAGGAAAATGTCTGGATCGATTATTGAACAAACTCGTTTATCCTTCTGCAAAGAGTAAAGCCTGTGTAAGACACCAAAAACAAACAAAGGATTCAGGCAGTCAGTCTGTTGATGCAGGTCTATAGAAACATCTTTATACATAAAAAGCTGTAGCAATATTGTAGCAAACTTCAATGTGAAATTTGGCAAAGTCGAAAGATAAATTATTTTAACACATGTGTAAAATATACGCTGGTTGAATTGATATGCAGTTAAAAGCTTTCTATTCATAATACAGCTTTTATTTCTCTGTTACTTTATTCATGTTATGTTTGGCTAGTTTTTATATCTCCTTGCATTGGAAGACAAATGACAGAAAGTAGCTGGAAAATATGAACATATATATTGACCATGTGTTTATTTTATCCTAAAAGGACAACAGATCATTCTTCCCCAGGGACCCACTTCTTGGCTTTATTGGCTTTTCTATTTGCAGATGCCATTATGCATCTATTCACTCTATTTAATAGACTATCCTATTTAATAGAATAACTCTATCTCTTGCTTAGATCCCTGAACATCTGATAAGGCCCTAAACATGTTTTGAGAAACAAAAATAAAACAATTACTCTATTGCAGAAAAAACAGCAATTTATTGATTTCATTTGAAAAAAATCTTTGTGGAAAATTTTCAAATAGATTTTGAGTTAAAAATCTATAAACAATCTTCCTTCCCACTCTCAGACAGATAATATTTTTGAAAGTCATAAACAAGTTTACCTAAAACTCAGCTAGAATGTGAGTTTTGGAACTGAGAAGAAAACATGTCACATTGGAAAATAAGTATTTTTCTGTATCTTATATGAAAAGAGAATATGTGAGTGGTCGCATGAGGGCCATAGCTCAGCCTTGCTTTCTTATTTCACTTCAGTACATTTAGCTGTCCTGGGTAAGGGAGACACAGGGTTAGATTGTGACCAGGAGAAAAATCAAAGAAATAGAAACATAGTGTTCTGCCACTTAAACTGCAAACAAGGGGCAGAGAGATAAATTAATTCCGTCTTTTGCATATTTTGCACCTCTTGGTGCCACACTATAAATGTTATTTATTTATTATGCTGTTCTTTTTTATTTAAGTCATGTTACACTGGGTCTGAAACAATATAAGTGACTATCTTTACTTGAGTTTCAAATTTTAATTTTAGACTTCATCTGACTGACAAAGGGCTTGGGGAATCAAACATCACAGAAAATGACCACACATGATATCTACTACTGACCCTTGAATTTCAAATTATAGCTTGCTTGTAATAAAATTAAAGTGGACAGTTAAATATAGATTGGAGATGATGAATTTTTTTTTTTTTTTACTTTTACCTGAATGATTTAGTTGTAATGGGTAGGCAGGAAGGCTATGTTTGTAGTGAATGGAACACTTCTCATTACCAGAACAAATGATTTGGAGAGTGAAAATGTGTGTGTGTGTGTGTGTGTGTGTGTGTGTGTGTGTGTGCGAGAGAGAGAGAAAAAGAGAGGGAGAGAGAGAGAGAGAGAGAGAGAAAGAGAGAGAGAGAGAGAGAGAGAATAGAGGCAGAGATGGTATAGAGATCTTATTATAGATATTGCCTCTATTTTCATTTAAAATGTGGATATACAATAGTTGTACAGAGGACAATAACAAGAAAAAGTATAATGGGACTCACTTTTGCCTTTGTCTCTAATTCTAAGAGATTGATTGGAATGGTATTTATAGAAGAATTTGAAAACTTAATCTTTGAAAGATTCATGTTAGAAAATGATTTTCCTTAGTGATCCATTAGGCTTTGTTACAGTGTGAATGAGTGACCCACTCCCCCCACCCCCAGACCTCATGTCCTAAAGGCTTGATTTTTGGGGTGCTGATTTTGGGAGGAGGTGGAACCTTTAAGAGGTGGGGCATAATTGTGACTCTTAGGTCATGGGGGCCAGACACATAAAAGGGAGACTCCAGACTATCCCTCTGTCTGCTTCCTGACTCCTGATGCTGACAGATTGCTTCAAAGCACATTTGCATTTTGCTGCTACTTGTAGCTGGTTGGGGCCAATGTCAATGAGGCCTCCTGATCTTGGACTGGAGCCTCCAAAACGGTGAGATAAATAAACCTTTTCTCTTCCAAGTTAATTTACTCTGATACTTTTAGCAATAACAGAAAAGTGACTAATACAAGCTTAAATTCAAAATTACTAGCAACAATACCATGCAAAAACAAAGAAATTGGCAGGTGTAGAAGCATAGAAAATGCATACCATACATAGAACAGATCGTCTTTGGAAAATTGGTATTCGCATTATATTTAATATTGCAATCAGTGGGAAGGAAGTGGGTTTACAAGGGATAATATTGTGTTCTCAGTTATCAAAATAGTTGACGTATGTGTAATGTCTACACTGACATATATGCATGTACACGTGAACTCGTTAGCATGCTCACTTAAGAACAAAATCAAATTTCTTAAGTATTTTCAGATAATGAAATAGGATTATTATAACATCTTTTCATCATAGCCACACTCCATGTATGTTCACAGTAACTAACATCATATTTCTCTGATTTGCTAATGAAACCTATCACTATTCTCTTTAGTGGTGTGATTAGTATTTCTAAGTCAGATAATTTTTATGACAAAATGGCCTATTGTAGTGAAGTACTAGCTCCTTTTACCTCTGAGAGTGATTGTGGTAATATTATTAGGTTAATCCATACAAAGATAGATTTAGAGGGCATTTGTGTGTTGAAAGATGTGTTTGAAATTTGTAATGTAAATTTCATCATATTTAAATTATTTCATAATTTTTCTGTTGCATCTTTTATTGTAACACTAAAAAACCTCCAATTTATAGTGGTATACACCTGTAATCCCAGCACTCAGTAAGCTGAGGCAAAAGGATTGCCTTGAGTTCAAGGCCAGGCTAGGTTACATCATGGGTTTAGAATCAGCCCAGACTACAGAATAAGACTGTCTCAATAAACAAATAAATAAATAAACAACTAAATAAATAAGTACACTAACTTGCCCAATTCAACAACACTTCATTAATCTTAGTGCTTCTTTGTTGAGGCATGATATATCAAGGGACTTCCCTACTGAAAACTAGAATATTCAGTGTCCTCATGACATAAGCAGCATCTTTACTATCAATATTTTTATTAGACTACGTATGCAAAACCAAGTTTCAAATTGAACCCTAAAATATAATATGTATATCAAAGTGGGACATATAAACCAAAAAAACATTGTATTCTTATCTTAATTGAATACAAGTTGGTAATATCAGGTCTTATGCTTTTAAAGACTGTATACTGTTTTTTGATATTTTTAAATGATATTACTCAGTGTCAGATATTTAGTGTCTTAGTGACTTTTTCATTGCTGGGACAGAACACCCAAAATCCACAACTTAAGGGAGGAAAGATTATATTAGTTTAAAGTTTTAGAAGGTCCCAATCTGCCCATGGTGGGGGGGGGGGTGGCTGGAAAGGGCAGTATCATGTGGAGGACCTGAGACAGAACTCGGGAGACAGAGGTGTTCATGGCATGGCAGAAGAGCGCCAAGTCTAGGAGGAAGAGCATAGCTACCTTTCCAGGTCAATCCCCAAGCATCCACCTCTTTCAGTCAGGCTGTGTCTCTCAACAGTAAGCAGTATCCATAGGTAAATGACAGTCTTGGAGGGGACATTCCAGACTCAAATATATAGATTTCTAAAACTACATTAGTTCCACGGTCAGATTATCTTCTAATATTGAATACTTTGTTAGACAGTTTTACCTCATGTTATTGCATTAATAAATACAACCACTGGAGAATTTTTAAAAAGAACATTGAAACTTAAGAAGACAATTTTCTAAGAATTGTCTTATGAACTCCACTAACTAACTTTTGGAAACTCATGAACAGCTCCATCCCAGCTGTAAAATCCCCATACTTTGCAATATACACTGACAAGTGAAAAATAATTAACTATAGCCAAAAGATCATACTGGGTTTACAGAATGTTGTTGATGCTCAGAATAATACAATTTGTAAGGGGCATATTTCCAAAATTTAAAAAGTAATTAAAATATTAAATTTAATTCAAAATATTATGAGATGGTTTTGAAATTGAAGTTAAGATTTCAGGCTGAAAGAATAGTGCAGTGTTTATCAGAGTCCTTCCCTATCAGGTACAAGACCCTGAGTTAGAGTCCCCAGAGCCACACAACCTGTCCATTGTGGCGCTTGTCTATAACCCCAACACTCAGAAGTCTGAGACTGGAGGATTGCTGTGAATTCAAAGTCACCTGGGTTACAGAGGACCAGCATAGACTACAGCCTAGACCTTGTCTGAAAACAAAACTAAACAAAGGACTGCTATTAAAAATTAGATTTAAAATTGGTTTATCAATAGTTATTCTATACTACTATATCAATTTGAAAGATCAGTTGCCAGACTTGGCTACGAGACAAATACACATTTCAGTATTCTCTTTTTTCATCTTGACCTATGAGACAATCAATTTATATATAGATTGTTGTATTATGTGCACAAGAATACTTACCTGCATATTGTTAAGGGAAAATATTGTGCTAATATACAATAGAAATAAATCATATGCAAAATGACAAGACATACTTTAGAATGTTTACAATTTCCTTGCAGAAGTGTTACCACATTCTTCCTGTAATTAGAGAATCTGCTTTCTATCTGCATCTCTAACATACACACTCAACCTCTACAGTATATTCTTTTTATGAATTTTTTGACATGCATTCTTATTTTAATACATGAGTTTGTTAAATGTAAGAACATTAATTTTACAAAGTTGTGCGTGCATTATGGCCTTTTTTGTGATAATTACTGCTTTTTTCATTATGAAGGTTGATGTAATGAAAATCATAGACTAATATACAGGTTGAATTGCAGTATTTTCTCTAGGGTTTGAGATTTAATTATGCCATTAATTGGAAACTAAATTAAGTAGGGAGCAACCTCTTTCTATGCCAAAGGTTCTTTAAGCAAAAATAAAGGCTCTTATTTTACTTGTAATCTTATATTATGATGACAGTATATTGAACATAAGAAAAGATCGTTTTTATTCAGCAAAATTTATTAAAAACATGTTTATATTATGCTGGACAATTTTCTGACAACGTCATTACTCTTGAAATCCATCATGGATGAGCTCATATGGGGTGGTTTCTCAATATGTGAGTAGGTGTTTCCTGTAACAGACCAGTGTTAGACAAGAAATGGAAACTAGCATAATTTAACTTCACAAATTCAATTTGTTCTGAATATGAAATGCAAAGAAATAGTGTGATCATGATCCTTGTTACCAGTATCTGGTCACAGATGCAAAAGCTTTTTGTTGTTGTTATTGTTGTTGTTTTGTTAACTCTCTCTTAGTCTAATCTTTCACTTAGACAAATAGTCCTTTTGTAGTACCAATAAGTCATGCACTCAGACTGGTGAATTTGGTCAGAAACTATGGGCTTGCTGAATTTATTAGTTTTTTGATTGGACAATTTACATATCTATCTATCTATCTATCTATCTATCTATCTATCTATCTATCTACCTATCTACCAGGGCAAGTTTCTTGAGATTTTTTATTTGCAAGAAGTTTCCTAGTAACATCAATCCACAATTTACACTTTTGATAAAAAGACTATAGATAGTTTTCCATCTTCTAATCTGTGGATGGATTTTGTTTAAAAATTTATTCAATCATATGCAGCTGTCAAATCTTGAAATAAAGAGGAACATTAATTTTTTTGAGAAAGGCTTAAGTATGTTTCAATTATATTAACAAAGCCATAGACTTTTGTACCTGGAAGGCAGATATTTTAATATTCACTTTATGACCGCACAAGCCTTGGAAAGCTATTTAGCAGGAAAATGAGGAAATAACAGTTCTTGACCAATGTAGAAACACAAGGCTGCTATCCAATTCATACTAAAACCCACATACCACTCTAATGTCACATTTTTAATGTCACATTTTAAAGCCATTAATTTATTTCCCTCTTTTAACTTCCTATTTTGACTTTATTTTCTACATATAATTTTCTGCTTTTTCATTATTATGTCACGTCTTCTACTTCTGTTGAGTTTGTTGTAATCCTTGCTCCTTAAGTTAAATATTAACTAATTAATTTTTTGCCTTCCTCTCTAACATACAGTATTGAACAATATGTCCTTTACAAGTAGTTTTGACATCATCTGTATACAGTCGCTCAACTTTCCTTATTTGTGCTTTATCTTCTTGGGGGTTAATAAGGACAAAAATACTTTAGTTAAAGAAAAAAGTGGTTTTTTGTAAATGTAAATGTAAATGGTAACTTAAAGATACACAGACAAAATTTCAGATGTTTCATGTTAGATAAAGACTCTTCGTTTTCAAGATCGTGTTAGCACATAGAGTGATTTCACTCTGCAGCAGATTAGGGCCACATGAAGTTCTATCAGTATGCGTCTGCATATATTAGATCACTGATCTCATGAGGTGAGCTCCTATTTATCTAATAGTAGAAATATCGGAGCAAAACATTCTTACTAAGTATTTGCTAATGTAAAGAACTATTGCTTTTTAGCTTACCTAAAAATATTTCTAAAATACTTAAGCATTCTTTTGGTTATCCTGCTATCATTAGATTAGTGTTTATTGCATGATTAAATGATTTACTGTAAGAGTCATATTATTTTCTAGTTATTTTATATGCTTGGCTTTCTCTTGTTACAGTGAGCTTGCAAATTTGATTATTCTTTTCTTCAATCTTTCAGTAAGGCATTTAAAGTAAGTTTTTTTTTCATTTAAAACATGAGAGCAGTTCAGAGTTTAAGTTTCTCATAAAATACAGGAAGATAATATTTCTGTGATACCAAGATTGGAATTTGACCCATTGTGGAATGTTCCTTATATTACTATTATCAGCTTTTATTACTAGCAATAAAAATATGATAAGAAAATTAGAATAGAGGCAATGTCTCTGATAATTACCAGACGTTTTGAGGGCCACGATCTATTCTAATTTACACATAAGTGTGTAGACTTAACCGTAAAGCAAAACAATATGGTGGTCTACGTTGCTATAGGTCATTTGAGACAACTCTAGATTTCTATTACATATTAAAAATAGATGAGAGTCGGCTATTTAACAAATCCCCTAAGGCACTATGTTTGAATGTAAGAAGAAAGAAAAACACCACTCTGGTTTGTCACCTTAAATTATTACTGGGAACATCTCGGGGTTTCATTGTATGACAATGTTGCTACATGAATGTCTTGGTGAGCAACAAAGGATGCTGACTTATCTACCTTCTTGAATGAAAAATATTTTATCTTTTGAAAAAATCAGAGAGAAGCCTTGCAAACATCAATTTCAGTGTTAGATAATAATGCATTGTTTGGGAATAATGACAGGAAAAGTCTATATATTCTCAAGATAGTTGCAATATTTGTAATAAATATTTCTGATTCATGCTTTGCTAAATATGTTAATCAAAACCCATAAGTGTAGAGATCTGATGGTATGTGAATTTGCTTTTTTTCACTTGGTAGGTTATCCATTTAGATGAGGTAAATGGCTTTTGCAAAATGTGTGTTCATTTGTGACTTTATTTATTGTTATAAAACAAGCATTTCATTTGTAATTTCTGTACCATCTTCTGTTCTACTGAGTCCAAGGAAAGACATTCAAAACAGATACATTGCAATCTACCTTTAAAACAGTAGAATTGTTATGTGGATATAGAGCTGTGGCTGTGCACTCTAAGTGGATAGTTATTCTCAGTACTTAAAAGTTCATTTATCAAGGTAGTATATTTCATAGAAAGACTGTCAGGATGGCTGAAAGGATGGAAATTTTAGGTGTATTCTCATGGATTGTGCTTCTTAGTTCATGGAGAACTGTCAGTTCTTCCCCTAAGGTAATTTCAATATATTTATACCTATTGCTGATAAAATCAAAAAAGTAGGCAAACTCAGTTGTCTTATTTAGTTTTATTCTACAGAAGAAATAAATAGAAATTTAAATTAATTAGAAAATGAATAGAGGATAAATATTTTAATCAGGCTGAAGAAATTCTATGAGGAAATATTAAAGACTTACCCCTTTCCACAGGAATTTGGATCCATTTCAGATGATGCATGTAACTGAAAAATGTAATCCAACTTCATAACAGAAGAATGGCAGATCCTTTATGGGAAGGGAGTGGGTTGTTAGCCTGCATAGAACCAGAAAAAATACTGTACATCTTTGAATGGACAAAAAAATAAAATAAAAGGAAATTACAATGCTGATGTCCTTTAGGTCCCTCTGTTACTTTCTCTTGGGGTGATTTTCACTCTAACTCTTACTCAAGTGTTCCAGAGAAATAAATGACTAATTGCTTCAGGACCTCTATTACTGGTGAGGAATAAAGAGGTAATTAGGTGGTTCTGAATTTCATTTAAGTTTTAGGTCTAATTGTAGGCTCAAAATGGACACATCAGTTTGTCATGTGCAAGGAAAATATGTGGATTCTATCATATACTTTGAAACCTAGGACCTGCATTACTTATAAGACGTTAAAATATTCCACAGAGGACTGTAGACTTTATCACATAGATTTACTCAAGTGTCAGGAAGACATCAAATGAATTTTGTGTCCCATAGTTGTCTCAAATTTAGTGTAGAATATTGGGCATTTCTAATGCTTTATATCTTTATATCTGTCTATTGATCCATTCAATCTATTAATCTATATATTGACACATTGATTGATTGATAGATAAATATAACTGACATGTTAAGCATATTTTCTTGGAGTGTGTAGAGTTTAAGACTTAACTAACCTATTTCTGTTTAAGGTCTTGGAAAGCTTTACACTGACAGAAACAGAGTGTTTTAGTTGTGTGTTATTTAAAATGACAACCTTTAGTCAAGTTGCTTCTAGAGTAGTCATATTTGAAGGTAATTATTTTTCAAAGATATATCAATGTACAAAGGAATGATAAATGTTTGCTCTGTAAAACAGAACATATATGTATAGTGTAACTCACTGCTTTTAAGATATTCTTTAATTTGCTAGAAGAGAAAGGACATAATGAAACTCTATTAAAGGTAGATATCTATTTAAATGAGAAAAATGAACATCATCGACATAGGAAAACATGTTCAAAAAATGCCGAATACTTTTCATGTGAAATAGACCAAAATTCAATTTAATTTGAAAATTAAATTAAAAATGTAAATGATAAAAAAGGAAAACGTGAGGACATAGAAAGATAGCAGAGAGTCACCATCTGTCCAGAACCTTGGAAAGAGACGCCTGGAAAACAACAGGTTAGCTGAAAGAAAGGGGATCAAGGAAGAATGAACAGAAATGATAGAAAGATAAACTAGAGGAACTGAAAACAATGCAGAGAAAAGAACAGAGCAAGCTGAAATGCTAAACTCAGCTCAGTGCACACAGAATGATCACATTTTGTACGGTCTCAGTGTGTCCTCCAAAATTTCTGTGTTGGAAGTTTGATCCCCATTGCTGCCTGGTGAGGCATTTTAGAAAGTTTTTAGTTCACAAAGGTCCCTGTCTCTGAAATGAATTAATTCTACTATAAAAGGGTTGTGAATAGTGGGTCTACCTTTCATCACATGAGGATGCAACAATAATGCTGTCACCAGACGCCAACACTTTGATCTTGGCTCTTAGACTTCTCCACCTCTAGAACTTAGAGAAACAAATATCTGTTTATTATGATTTACTCAGGAGGCAATATTCTGTTATACCAGCAACAAAAGAGATCCAGACACATAACATAAATAACAGGAGGTATTTATATTATATAAAATTTAAAGCAATTACTCAGGCGCAAATAAAATCTTTGTCTTAATATCTTACATTTTTTCTTCCTTTCCTTTTCAAAAAATTGTGAGTTCATGAAAACAGACAAGGTTCTGAAAGGAGAGCTGTCTTGAGTCTCACAGTTTGGAGCTGTTAAGTCCAAGGCCAAATATTTGATTTCCAACATCTTAGTTTTAGAGGCCTAGATGGAGGACACATTTATGGCCCTATATTTCTTAGATTTTGATACCTTTTTTCTCCTCTTAAAATATTTTATCTTCTCTTTTCCCTAGTTCTCTTGTGTCTTAAGTGACTTTTTTTTGTTCTCAAAATTCCATGCACGGGCATCAGTTCTTTCTCAGAGAAAACTAGCACTAACATAAAAGATGCTGGACTCTACCTCTCCTTTTAACTTTTTGGCTACACCATTACTTGTTTTGTGTGTTGGGCTCTGTATAGATGAAGTTAAGAAAGCAAGTCTAACTTAAAAATGGGAGTTAGGAAGCCAAGGTGTATGCTGGCTCATGGCAGGTAACAGAAACTCGGTAGGCCTCAGTTGTGTTGATGACAGCATTTGGTGAGAACTCAAGTGAAGCTGTAGTGTACAAGTTGAAAGATTTCAGGATGACCGGGAATTTTTTGGTCAGTCTTCATGAAAAGGGCCGGTATGCTGGTGCTTTTTTTTTTTTCTTTTTTAAAGTCTTTTCCCCATTTTATTGATATGTTTAAATGCAAAATTTAAGGTTTACATTGAAGTTGAGCATTTTGTGCAAATACATATCTTGTCAAGGTGACAAGGACTTCCCTGCTATCCTTTCAACCCTCCCCGACCACCCCCCAATCCCTCCCAATCCCTCCCAATCCCACCCCCATAAATTCCTTGAGAGAGTTGTGATGTGGGTCTCTCATATCAGAGAGATCATTCAATGTTTCACCTTCTGATTCTGACTGGCTTCACTAAGCATGATGTTCTCAAGTTACTTCCATTTGCCTGTGAAAGCCTCCACACTGTTGGACATTATAGATGCATAGTATTCCATTGTGTATAAATACCACAGTTTGTGTATCCCTCGGTCTGTTGATGGGTATTTTGGTGAGTTCCATATTTTAGCTATTGTTAGTTGTGCTACTATGAACATGGGTATACATGTAAGTCTGTTATGTGTTGTTTTGTCCTCTTTTGGGAATATTCCAGGAGAGGTATCACTGGATCGAAGGGGATATTTATTTCCAATCTTTTGAGAAATCTCCATACTGGTTTCCAAAGTGGTTGTACGAATTTACATTCCCACCAGCAGTGCAGGAGGGTTCCTTTCTCCCCAGAGCCTCGCCAGCACTGATTGCTATTTGACTTGTTGATACAGGCCATTCTTTCTGGAGTGAGATGGTATCTTAGTTGCTTTGTGCATTCTTTTTCTTTCTGTCTTACTGTTGATATTTGTGGTTTAGTGTTTTTCTGTAGTGATATAGTTTTGTTTCCTTTCTTTTTATAATTTATTTATCTGGTTTTCCAGTGAGTTTTTTTTTTTGTGTGTGTGTGTTTAATCATGATGGTAATTATTGTGCCCCCACGTCCAGATTTAGGACACTTCTAACATTTTATTTAGAGCCAATTTTGTGCTGATGCATAATCTCAGTGTTTGATTATTTGCAATTCTTTTTTTTTCTACTTTATTCCTAATGTATGACTTTGCCAAATGTCTTTGATTATTAGGCTTTATTTTCTTTATCTGGCAGAATTTTAAAGACAAAAATCCCATTCCTTTATGGCCCATAAAGTTTTTGCTGAGATACCTGCTGTCAATTTAATAGAATGTTTGTTAATTATGATTCAATGCTTTTTTCTTTCTGTATTTGTAATTCTTTCTTTTCTTATAGACTTTTGGCATTAACTATAATAACCACTAAGTTACTTCACCAGTTCTTTTCATTTCTGATTTTGAGAGCTCATCTCCCTCAGTTTTCCAGGCTGGGCTGCAGCTTAGAATCTTCCTTTCTCTGCCTCCCAATGTAGTGGGATTACAAGGGTGCGGTCATCATTGCTGGCTTTATTTTGCCTTTATGTCTAAATTTCCTTTCCCTTTAGGGCACAACTGATTGTGCTCAGGTGACTGTATCATTATAGGATGATAATATTATGCCAAAGTGGTATACTGTACTACATATTAATATTTTCATCAGAACACATTACTAATATAAGGGGATATCAATATTACATAACTGTGTATATATAGGTTGTATATATGAATGTGAAATACTGAAAATTTAAAATGATTGTTTAAACTTCATTATCAGTTTATATTAAAGATTCTATTTTTGGAATCAAGTTGGATTCTTTGGATTTCCAATATCTACATGTTCATGTCTTTCCCAAAATTAAGCAAGTTTTAGTTATAATTTCATTATGTTTTTTAACCTTTTCCCTTCTGATAACTCCCATAAATTAAATGTGTATTTGTTCATTTATTGGTGATCCATGTGTTTCATTTATTCATTCCACACACTTACTTATTTGCTTTTAGCCTGAATTTTGTATTTTAAAAGATATATCTTTGAGTTCAGAAATTCTCTTGTTTTCTTTGTTTCTTTTGTTTTGCTGACTGGCCTCATCTGCTATTTAGGCCCTCAGATATTTTCTTTATTAAATTTATTGAGTTGTCAATATCCAATATTTCTCTATGGTTCTTCATTTTGATCTCTATGTCTTCGCTGCGTTTCTAATTCATATCTTAAATCACTTCTCTGATTTCATTCATTGCTTGCCTGTACTCTGTTATTGAGTTTTTCTGAATTACTCTTTTGTATTCTTTGCCAGGCATTTTTCCAATATCTTTTCTTTTCTGCCCACTACTAGAGTTATTGTTTTCCCTTATAGAGATCGCATTGCCGTATAACCCTGCTTATCTTACATCCCCGTTATGTTTCGCACATTTTACCAATCATGTACTTGTATTTATTTGGTAAGATGACTTTTATTCTTAACAGGATTTCTCCTAAAATTTTCCTAGAGAGGTTGGCTTGTGGACAATACTGAACTTTATTTTATTTAGAAATGATCACCCTGTCTTCCTATAGTGCCTTTTACTGCGGCCACTGCTCTGGAGCTGGTGCGTGCTGTTCTGGCTTCTGAGCGTCTGTCTGACTCCGAGGTCAGCGCAGGGATGAGAGCATCAGGCAGCTTGGAGGTGGGGCTCCCGAGGTCGTTGTCCCAGCCATGGGAGCGCCGCTGCCACAGTCTTGTTCTATCTGAGATTAGCTATACTATATTTGTTTTTTTATATATATGTACTAGATATTGAACCCTGGGTTTCAAGCATGCCCATTGAGCATGCTACCACTAAGTTGCATCACCAGTTCTTTCTGTTTTTGATTTTGAGAACTCATCTCCCTCAGTTTTCCAGGCTGGGCTGCAGCTTACAATCCTCCTTTTTCAGCCTCCCAACAAAGTGGGATTACAAGGGCACAATCATCATCGCTGGTTTTATTTTGCCTTTATATCTAAATTTCTTTTCCCTTTAGGCCACAACTAATTGTGCTCAGGTGACTGTATCATTATAGAATGATAATATTATGCTAGTGGTATACTGTACTACATGATATTAATATTTTAATTAGAACACATTACTAATATAAGGGTATGTTAATATTGTATGTGTATATCTAGGCTGTATATATTAATGTGAAATACTAAAAATTTAGAATGATTGCTTAAACTTTATTATCAGTTTATCCTTACATGTGCTTTAAAGACTTTTTGTGTTCTAATTACCTAATCTTTCACACAGTTGCAAATGTATCTCTGTTAATTATAGAATGAATACTTGGCTAAGAATAAAAATCTTAATTTATGCTTTTATACTAAAATTGTGTATTCCCAACCCCCATCTTCTCACATTAACTATGTACAGTCATAAGTATTTACATAAAGACTACAAACCCTACCCTCGCATCTTCTGTCCCCTTTGCTGTGTGAGCCTGAAGATAAATATTTAAACTAGAGAAATGAAAAGGCCAAAGATGTCACATATCTAAGCAAAGAATTGACTTTTACCAGAAGACATCTATTCTTTATCCTGTTTGAGATATGTAAAACTGTGTTCTCTCATAGAATTCTGTGTTGCATTTTATTATAGTAATTATGAAGTTCTCTACAATGATCTGTATGTAGGTTAGACTACAAATACTTGAATAAACATAGTAAGTACTCAAAGTTGTCTTCTTGATTTAAGGAGATTAACTTTAACTTTTATTGATGTTTTAGTGGTTGACAGAAATAGTATGTTGTCTGTGATTCTGAAGCACCCTGGATCAGCGTGAAAGGATGATCAATCAGAAAGAAATGTAAGTGGTGCAAATGGTAGCAAATATTATTCATCCTGGATTAGACAGCATTTAGTTACAATGGATGGCAACATAGGATTAATAGATGAATAGAATTGCAGGGAGATTTTAGCTCAAATGAAGGGAGCTTCGTGATTGTATTTCTATAAATTTGAGTTTGCTTCTAGAGTCCCTGGAGAAGATAGAGCTTTTATTTTTCTCTACAGTACTTAACACATAAACTTTTAGCCAATGTTGAGAAATATTAAAAACTATAGACATTTTCAACCATAGTTTTAAGCTTGTAGGATGTAGCTTATCAACAGGTCCAAGATATGATTAAGGATTTAAATTTATGAAAAGTAGTATTATTAAATATATTAAAACAGTATTGTCTCCAGTTTAATGAATTCATGCAAGTATGTAGGGCTTGCTTTCATAGATTACCTAAAGAAGAATAAAGAATCTTTGTGTTACACACTTAAAAATACGATGAAATTATAGTAAACGATTCTTTCCTAACTTAGTAAATAGCAATACCATCTATCAAATTGCTTGAGCTGATTTCTTTTTCTCTTACTTAGCTTCAACCAATTCGTCAACAAGCCCTTCAGTCCCTACCTTTATCCTGAATGTGCTCTTCCAATCTATTTCTCTTCTCATCTTTTCCTGGCCTGGGGCATGCCTTCTATTTGATCTCTCTTTTTTACTTCTTACCACTTTATTGTTCATTCTTTTACTAAGAGTAAAGTTCCATTTCCTACAATGCATATCATTTCATTTCCCTACTTAAAATGTTCCCATAGCTTACTATCCCAGTTATATAAAGTCTAAACTCAATGGTTTTGGCTGGAGCTACATAAGAGATAAAACTGTAATCCAATAAATAGAAGAGGTTACATTTGAAGTAGATTTGGAAGAGATATTCAGGAATTCAGTTCAGAGATAATGAATTTGGGATGTCTAAGAGTGGGCTATACAGAATTCTGAGCTGAGAATTCTGAGTGTAAGTATCATCTTGTTAGTTCTTGGAATATATTTATATTTAAACTCAAGAGGCATCGTCCACTTACCAATAGAGTGAATGTGAACTGACCTGAGGGGAGCCCAAGAAAGGATCTGGAGAACACTGGCACAAATACACGTCTTTGGAAAAAGAGATGGGAATTACAAACCAGGGTAAAACGTGACCAGTGAGATAGAAAGAAAGCCAAGAGACTATGATGTTTAAAAAACAGATAGCAGGAAAGTGAAAAGAACATCCACCTCAAACTGAGTTAATTGGCCAAATAAGAGGAGGACTGGGAGTTGGTGGCTTGATTTTACAATAACAAGGTCCCTGTTGAGTTTGACCAAACTTTTGGTGGAACAATGGAAATGAAAGTGTAAGTGGGCTTAGGAAAAAATAGAAGTTGGGGGCAGCAGGTGTATCAATATGAATATTTTGCATAACTAAAGAAATGGCATGCATTACGGTGAGAAATGAGGTCAAGGTGAATGTTGTTTGTTTTGCTTCAATTTAGGTTGAAGGAATTACATAAAAAACGTGTATTTTTGTGTGTGTAGATGGAAATATATGTGTAGAAAAAAAGAGTCAAGGATATGAAAGAGACATGACAAATGTTTTGAAAAAAATGGCTGAATTTGAGAGTGATTATGTTGTGCTGCGCAAATAGAGAGCATCTTTTGACCACATGGATAGTTCATTTATAGGAAGGCAGAGAATGTGGGTACCACCCAGCAAGTAAAGGTTGGATGATGTGGGACTCTGTCAAAGTTCCTTTTCTTTTTTCAGAGAAAGAGAAAGCAAGTTCAATTGACAAAAAAAAAAATCTCAATTTTCTTTTCTGTAAAATGGGACACTGTCAGGATACATAAAGAGAACCATACAGACTATTTTTTTAAAAAATGATTAGCTCTTTGGCCTTATACCTTAAATATTTCCTTGAAAAATGATTGTAAGATGAAGATACACCTGAATACCTCAAATTGTAGACATTTAGATGTTGAATAGTGAAAAATGTTGCCAACTCATAGAACTCATTGTAAAGATCCTCAGACTGAAAATGTCTTTAATTCTTGTAATTAAGATATCCTATAGATACACTAGACCTCTTATTTCTAATAATCTTTCATTATTGCTTCAAGATTACCACAAAGAGTGATTTTTGCTGTAGTAAAGATTTTTTAGCTGCCTTGCCTCTTAATACATATCTATAGAGGAGTCTATTTTATTTAGAGAAATATTTTATTCATTTTGAGGTCTTAATAGACTTTTTCCAATTTTGTGCAATATAAAGTATAAGAATAATTATTAATCACTTTTATTTCTTGGGTTCTTATTAATATTAGAATACACATATAATTTTACAAGCGTGGAAGGTGGTATATAGAGAAAAGGGGGAAGATACAAATATATGTGTTATCTACATGTGTGAAAAAACCACAGTGAAACCCAATAGTTTGCATAATTAATATACACTTGAAAACACTTCTATTGCAGTGTGCTAAAAACACTTCTCACATTCGGGATGTGGCTCGTGCATTTTTTTGTTTGTTTGTTTCACTCCTGAAGTTTAATTTTTCCACATTTTTATTAGTCTATATGGGTCTTACAGGTGAAAGGACTGGTTTTGGCAAATATGTAGGTGTTCAAACATCCTTTAACCATCCCACACTCATGCCCCTTCTTTCAACATCTTTCCCAGCTTGAAGTGTGCAGAGGGGTGAGTGTGACGTAGTTAGACCATTTTATATGTAAGTCTAACATGATTGACTTACAAATGTGCTGAGAATTCAAAATCTGGCATATCTAATGAATCTCAGATTCAATGGTTGTTAATTACTTTGTAATTACATGCCTTAGAAGCAGAAAGGGAATGTACAGGCTACGTCTGTTTTATTTCTGTATGCACCAATATTTCTCTCTCTCTCTCTCTCTCTCTCTCTCTCTCTCTCTCTCTCTCTTACTTTACTTTCAAGAAAGCTGTTGATTACAAAGGCAAGAGGAGTGTATTTTTTTCTGATAATAGATTGATCTTCCAAATTAAAAGCCTATCAGTTTTAGTTGCTGGAATCCTTCATTCTTTAGACGTGTCTCCACGCCTGTCATCATCTGGAGAGAAAAAGAACCATGACATTAATTTTGTTGAAATAATGTCGCTCAAAATCTTTAAATTTCTAAAGCAAGGAACAGTAGTTGTTTCATTCCTCAGAACTTCACTATGTCCTATTTTGTCCCACTTTAATATTATTCTACTTTAATTATGTTGGTAACCATAATTTCTCTATGATGCTTTAAATTCCCATCAGCTACACAAATCGCTAGGATATAATCCCAAATCTGCCTGATATTTGTTTAGAGATTAGATACTTTACTGATACACAGACTTAGTAGAATTAGCCAGTCTCCAGCCATATGTGGTTAATCAAACTGGATTTTCTTCATTGTCCCACATAACTTTTTGTTCACTTTATTATATTTACCAGCATGCCTTTCATCCTCAGGGCTCCTGTCATCTAGTTTGTGGCTTGGGGATGAATCAAAGGTATGGAATTTAGCACAGTATTTCTTACACCTTGGCCAATCTTTTCGTTGTACAGCTAGGGAGCATGTAACCCCGAATACTAAAAAACCTCTGGTTCTAATGCTCTGATGGTAAAAGCCTACCCTTTTTATTGATCATATTTAACACCAATGTTGTGCTATTAAAATTGTCCAGTCTTGGTGTGAGGCTCTTTATCGCCACTCTTTATCTTTTCTCTGCTTGTACACTTTTAAGACTAATTTCTACCAGGAGTGCTGGGCTAATTAAATGATAGTGAGAAAATATTTTCCATCATTATATTTGGGACAGGAACAGTAAATCACCACCAGTACAAATTGGGAACACCATCTTAATATCATTGAGTAGGAGGCCCAGGGAGAGCTCTTCTGAGTCAGAAACTGCAGTATTTAATGAGCGTACACATTTGGCTATTCGGAGTAGTGACCAGGAGAAGTTGCTGGAAGTAAGCGTCTCTGACACATGAATTATTTATAGCTCAGGGTGTGCATGGAAGAAACCAGGACATGCATTTCTTGTAAATCTAAGTAGAAAAGTGTTCACTTTAGTGCATTCTTTGTGAAAAAATTGCAATAATTTAGTTCGGCTGCAATCAATAAATGAAATTCAACAACCAGCAATGTGAAGGTGATCAGGATATTTAATTTGACTATAGAAAGCTAGATAGTTTCACCAATTGGCCAACTTTTAGCACAATTTTAAAGGAAAGCGATGTGTGAAGTAGTGAAATTAGCATACCCTGCTCTCCCTGTACTCATTGTCACTGGCCTTCACTGGAATGTGCCTCCATGGGCAAATCACTTAACGTGTTATGCAATTCTCAATTCATTGTGAAAGACAGGTAGCTGGATCAGAAAAATTTGAATGTCACAGCTTGGAAATCCTTTGATCCATTCAAAATAATTAGAGGTGGTTTTTTTCTTTTTCTTTTTCTTTTTGCAAGGCAGAAATTTCATTATATCTATGCTTTAAATATAGTTGTAATGTTTCACTTTTATCTTATGACATAGGAACATTACTTTTGTATTTCTTTCTTAAGGCGAATTTAACCTAATTTTGCAATGATGCATAGGAACTATAGGAACCCAAGTAACCAACCAAGGGTACCATCTCAGTAGTAACAATTTAATCTAGAAGTGATAGATCCTTTGGAACTATTATAGAAAGAGTATGTGTATAAAAGAGGAATTTACCACAGGAAAATAGCCAGCCATATTATGCACACTGGTCAGGAGGAGAAATGTAGGTTAGAAATGCTATTCATGATCTTTATTCCTCTGATAGTCTCCAAGTTACAGTAGCTATGAGAAATGACATAAAAGGGAAGCCTTGAGTCTGTCTTCACTCCAGAACATCTCATGTATTTTCTTGATCTTTTCCACTGAGAGTGGAAATTGCTGTCACTGGAAGGTCCTAAATCAGAAGAGAAGATGTGCTCCCAAGAGTGATTATTAAAAAAAAATTCTGAGTGAGGGGATAGAAGCATAATTTCAATTGCTCTAAAACTTAAATTTGTCAAATGAAAAGATGTCACCAATGGCTGCTGGTAGAAGTCCTTTGTTGTCCTGCATCTTCTGTTTATTCCAAAAATCTTTTAGAACTATTTTGTATCATTGAGATGGAGAGGGTAAGCCAATTAACTGTCTCTGGTTACTATCGGCCTAACGCAGGCTTGTGTGGGCCGTGGTGTTCTCTGAAATTTCTTATTTTCTCTGAAAAGTAGGATACATTTTTCCCCTAGTAGTTCTTCTCCAGTTCGCATGCTCTAAACTAGCAATTATCTAAATTCATTACAGTTTCTGCAAGATGTCTATAATTTTCCCAGACCATTATAAATGTCAGGTTTAAAGTAGCAGTTAAGAGTGTAAGCTATGTGTTCATTATGGGAAACAGAGAAACAAAAGAAAGATTAGGGAGGTTGTTTTTTGCTTTATTTATGCCTTTATAAATGAGATTAGGATAAAATGTTGTATGTCTTTTGTCAGATCAATCTAACCTTTTAGGAGGAGTTGTAACTCAGTGCATTATAGCTAAGACAAATATATTGTGTGTGATGTTTGATATGGCAAAAAAGTAAAATTTTATTTAGGTTGTGCTATGTACCATGCTACATGCTGATTAACACATGTATTTAGTTATTTGTTCTCACAATAATTCTATGTAATGGATAAAAATCTGGGCCTGAGGGGCTGAAGGAGTAGTGTAATGGTTAGAGTATCTTACTAGCAAGTAAAACATCCTGAGCTCAATTCCTAGCATCGCATAAACCTATAGTCCCAGCACTGGCGAGGCTGAGGCAGGAGGTTTGCCATGAGTTTGAGGCCAGTCCAGGCTATATATCTATATAGTAAGTTCAGGACCAATGTGGACTATATATCAAGACTGTCTCAAATAAATGAAACTAAAAGACAATATATATGTATCTGGGTCTTATATTCTTTGCTTCCAGGATTCCTGCTCAAAATGATATTTAATGGAAAAAGATTTTTCCAGATACAATTAAACCCACTAAGTAATTGCTGCACAATAGAAAGATTATCCTGATGACTGAATGTAGTCACATGAGACTGAAAGCAGCTCTTTCTCCCACCTGAGCCATGAGAACTCCACACATTAGTCTCAGCATGAAAATTAAGGGAGTTAGGTGGAAAAGTGGAAAAGAATAAGTTCTGTCAACACCTTGAGTGAACTTGGGAGCAAATTCCATCCCTCAGCCCACCCCCCACACACTAGTGAGCCTCCAGTATGCAACATGGTATCACTTACATCTGAGAATCTCATTAAATATGGAGGTCTACCCAATGGAAATAGTGAAATAATGGTGTGAAATTCATGGCAATGTGATACAGGAGCAATAAAAGTGAGTACTTTTGTTGCAGATATAATCTCTGTTTTATAGGTAAGACTTAAGCATGGAATTTAGCTTAAGTCTCACAGCTAATGGGTCTAAGACCCAGGAATACTTGATGCCGGAGCCTATGTCCTGTCCATTAGGCATTTTCTCTGACAGACTCCAAAATACCAGGGTTTCCCCAATGCGACAACACAAGGGACAAAAATAGATGACCAGGAGCCTGGCTCAGAGCCACAGAATGCCAGCAGAGGACAGCCAGGGAAAGCCTGCAGGCTGGGCAGACTCTGTCCAGCTGAGGATCAGTAGAAAATGGTCAGATACTATGGAGAATCCAGAAAATATGAAAACAGAGATCAGCTGTGATACAGTCACTGGAACATTCATTATTTCTGATTCCAGACATCTTTCATCTCAATGCAAGTACTATTGATCCAGGTGGATGCGATACATTTTCCAAATCCAGCAGAATTTTAAATATGTCTGGATGATTTCCCAGGCTGAGGCCAGAGAGCCAATGCTTATTACTGTTTCCTCTGCAGTTATTTGTTCCCATCAGTAATTATTTTTATGTGTATGAATGTGTGATATATAATAATTATATTAAACTAGAAAGATAAGGTCGGTGCCTGTACATATTGCATCATCTTTGACATCCCTTCCCCTCCCCCTTTTCTGCTCTCCCACACTCTCTCTTATCTTCTCTCTTCTCACAGACCTGTCTAGCTCTATTTCCTACCATCTCCCTTATTTGACTCTGCTACGTACTTGTTCAGACTTCTCATACTAGAGAAACCATGAAGAATTTAATGGATTGGGTCTGACTCACTTCTCTGAGCATAACGGTGTAAAGGTACATTCATTTTCCTACAAATGAATGAAATGTACCTTTGTTTGTGGCACAGTAGTACTCCATTGTGTATATATACACCACATTTTCTTTATCCATTCATCTGTTAGAAAATATTTTGGCATTCTCAGTGATTCAGTTTTTATGATTTGCGCTGCTATAAATATGTGTGGTTTTCTGTTATTTACATTTTAACTCCTTTAGAGAAACACTTAGAAGAGAATATAGCTGGGGTAATGTTCTACATTTTTTTAAACTACTTCTTTATCCCTCTAAAAATAGGTCATTTTCATTTTTCACCATTGCCTGTTTATCAGTATGAAGTAATGACCAACCTGTCAATAGTCTGACTTTTAGTCAGTACTTGTCCCCTATTAAAAACACCTGTTTCTTACTTTCCCAGAGGGATGAAAAGAAAGTGGGATCAAGAAAACATAAATGGAAGAAAGGGAGATACCCCACCATTTAAAAAGATCTTATTGAAGAGAGGATAATTTTGTTACATAGTACATTTTTAATGAGTGACTTATGTTGATATACCCAGTCAGTGTGTCTTAGGATTTTTGTCTAGGATTCCTGGGCTATTGCCTCTTCAGTGTACTTGATCAAACTTATATATCTTTATAAAATAGTGGTGTGAGACAATTTTCAAAGAAAGACAGAAGAAACCCCACCTAACTAGCAGCAGAAAAATGTCAGTGTCATCAGACAGCCAGAGCTAGAGTAAACTATTATACTAGCAGTGTCCTTTAGGTCAGAGCTTGGGGAAACAACACAGGACTGTTCAGTGCTTTAACTTTTTACATAATTTTTTGATAGGAATCTTCTTTGGAAGTAGAGAAAAATGTTCTTAATATAGTGATATTGTAAGAACCCAAATTTTGAAATCAGAAACATGTTGGTCTAAAGTATTATTTCAAAGATTACTAGTTGAATGTGTTTGGAACTATCTAACTCTTTCTGTGTAGAAGTGAAATATGACCTTTAAAGAAAAAAAAAAAAAAACAGCACAAATAAAACCAACACTTAGGGTAGTTTATGGAAGTGCTCTGTGCTCTTTATTAGTAAGTATAAATTAATAAATGCTTAGGAGAAAAGAGCCATGCCTAATTATTCAGTAAATATTGTTATAGCTGTACATCATTGTTCATTATTTCTCTGATGCCTGGTGAACACCTAGAAGGAACAGATGCTTGTTATGTTTCTGCATTCTGAGGTTGTACCAAAGGATTCTTTGAAATAGGATCCATATCTTCAAAAGAGAGACATAGGTTACACCAAATCAAGACACTTTTTCACTATAGGAGATAGAAATGTAAGTGTAAATGACAGCTGAGCATTGAATTTTCATATAAAGATGCTATTATTTTACTTTGTTTTATTCTATCTTATATTTTAACATAAACTTTTTTTCTTAGAACATTTTGTAGGTTTAGTGCTTTGAGGTACAACTTTAAAAAAATCTTAGTTCATCATGTTTTCTAGCACGAATATGAATAACGTTGGGCATTTTCAATTATGTAATTATTTCTGGATACTATTCCAACTATTTGTACTAACTCATTTAATATTTAAAATTTTTAGAGTGCAGATAAAGAAATGTAACTTTTGTCCTATATTTCAGAGTCTATAGGTGGGCTGCGATTTGGTAAAGGGCACTGGCTAAAACTAGAGTATCTAAACCTTTGATGCAGATTATTTTTAAGATAGCTCCATCTGTTATCTGACAGAAGTCATTTTCAGGAAGCGTCATACAATAATCAGTAACAAACCTTTTCTCAATTCAATCTTCAATTTTAGAAACAATATGTTTTCTGAAGGAACATTACGTTTGAATTTTATCAAATACAGGACAATAGTTAATAAGTAAAATCACAAACTGAGTAAACAAACATATGACACTTTTCAGCTCTCAATGTTTTAAAGTTTTAGAACACAAGAGGCTGTGATCTTAGCTCAGTGGTTAAAGCATTTTCCTAGCAAGTGCAAGGCCCTGGGTTCAATTTCCCAGCACCACATAAAGAAGAACAGGGGTTGAGCTGGAGGAATGGCTCAGTGATTAAAGCACATGGTACCCAAGTTTGATTCCCCAGCACCACTAAGCTGGGCATGGTGGTGCACGATTGTAGTCTCAGCATTCAGGATGCTGAGATAGGAGGACAGTGGTGAGTTCAAGGCCAGCCTGGCCTCCATAGTGACAGGATCAGCCTGGGCTACAGAGTGAGACCCTGTCTCAAAGAAACCCAAACAAACAAACAAACAAACAAACCAAAAAGATCAGTGAAGGTGGTGACACATGCCAGTAATTCCAATCCTCAGGATGCTGAGGCAGGAGGATTGCTGTGAGTTTAAGGCCAGCATAGGCCACCAAGTAAGCTCAATATTAGTTTGGACTACAGAGTGATTCTCTGTTGAAAGAAAAAAAGAAAAGAAGGAAGAAAGCAAAGAAAGTTTTAGAACACCAATAAAAAAATAAAAATGCAAAGTTGCCACGTAGAATCGTAGAATTCAAGTTACTAATTTAGTCTTTTTATTTATTTTTATTATGTTTGTGATATTATTTATTTTGAATCTACTATTTATACTAAACATATATATTTTATCATATAAAACCAAATATATCTGACTCCTTCCAAAATTATTTTCAGGAAAAGTGCATAATTTTAACTCTCCATGGATCAGCAGTTAGCTGCTCAGGTGAGGGTCCTCTTACTTGATATGCAAGAGTAATACTACATTTATTAATATACATACTTTACATAGACAGGTTGAACATTTATACATAACTAGTACAGCTGGGTACTGACATAGAACACATTTCAACCTTAGTTGAAAGGAAAAGGAGTATTTACTTAAGCAAATTGTTTAGGATCTCTCATGTATGCAGATAATAAAAAGATAAACTTTGTATGTTTATTATTATTTGTAAATTGCCTAAAGTGTCAATACTCCTGCCTTACTGCTTGTCCTGGGACAGATACCTTCTACTACACCACTTAGTTTGACATTGTTCTAGGCCCATTGTAGCCAACCTGAAATAATTCCTAGCTGTCATGAGAGAGGAAATTTTGTTTTAAATTCTATTACATTTTGATATATATTTTAGTAAATGTTTTTATAGCCAGTAAAGTTTAATAGGTATCTCAGTTTCCCTCTTTTTAGAATATGTATATGACTGTATTAATCTTGTATCTTTCTTATCACTGTCTTTAAGCCACCACACTTTTTGCTGTTTATAATCTTCCCCAGGCTGGTGGTCACACCTGCCTGAGTGCTGTGCCTCACATGGACTGGCAGAGTTGAGTAGTTGCCACCTGTTATAACCAGTATGTCCCACCTCAATGCACAAGTTATAAAAGTTGGTAAAAAAAAAACATCCTAAAGAAGCTGTTTGTTTTACATTTTCAAGACTTTACCCTTGATCTTAGTAGATTCTTGATGCATATTGAACCAGATTCAAATTCTAGTTTAAGTAAATAAGTTCCTGACACAGATTATGGAGTGACTACATGAATAGTAACATAATACAATTGAAGTGGTGTACTGAAAGTCAGTACAGTTTGATAATCAAACATGTAAGTCATCAAAAGAATGATTCATAAGAAACCAGACATGACCTCGATGTAATCTGATGGTTAACATCAAATTTGTAACACTAAAATTTCAAACTTTATTAATCAAGGGAAAATTCTGAAATCTTTAGGTAGACATTATAGAGTGAGACAGTGAAAAATGTTAAAATAATTTTACTGTCTTTAAAAAAGGAGAGAAATGTTGGGTAGATATCTGACAAACATGTGACATCGTCAGAAGAAAATTAACACTACAATCATAGGCTTTCTTGAGGTGAGAATTTCTTTCTATTACTTCAGAAACTGAAGCAGGATTTGCAATTATGCATCAAATCCGTGAGTTGTAGAGATTGCTACTAAAATAAAATTCCTGAGGCTAAGAAATTTGTAAAAACAAGTTTATTTTGCCTCGCACTTTTGAGAATCTAAAGTCAAAAGTCTATATTTGATGTTGACCTTGTGACAGAGTTTCTAGGCCATCACCGGGCGAGGGGTAGAGAACTACGTATGTCTGTCTTTCTCTGGCTCTTTCTCATAGGGTCGCCCCTCCTGTGACCTTATCTAGTCTTAATTACTTCCCTAATACTCACAGTCAGATTAAGTTTTCATCTTCTTACTACTACAAAGTGAGGATGAAATTTCACTTTGTGAACACTTGGGGACATGCTCATACAAAAATCTTAATCAAAGGGACTGCCTAATCACAGTATTATAAAATTTTTGTCACATTCTTTAAATTTTTGACCAAGCATTCAATATTATTAAAAGATTCTTGAATTAAAATTAAGGGGTACAGAGAATAGTGGCACTAACAGATCTGGTTTTATAATCTTTTCAAGGATGAAATATAAAGGTCATAGGATGCTTTCAATCTGCTACTTATTGTATACGTAATTTCATATATTGAGATTCTTTAAATATAGACTTTATTTTTTTCTCATTTTTCATTACATGTATATGCAATATATAATGGTTACATATATTCTTGAGAACTTTGGGCACATGTGTAGTGCATCAATTTTACAATCCCTCCCCTCCCCGTTTTGACCCTCAGAAATAGAATTTCTTACCTGACAACAATCTTTGTTTTTCTTTTCTGTCTTCGTGGCTTTTGATGAACCTGAGAATGAGAGCCCAACTTAACCTAATAACTCTTATATTGGCAACAGAATTCTAAAGTACATTTTTATTGCAGCAGTTCAGTTCTTTAGTATTTTAATTATCTAAAAGGCAGCTTAATTATTTGACTGAACTGATAAAGTCTGTGTCTGTTTTGTTACACACACAGTCTTTTAAGAGTGCTTTTTTGTAAAATGAATACTTTCTAAGGAATTACTCAATTTTTAATGGGTACAATAACAAATGACCTTCTAACCATTATACAGATAATTCAATTTATGAGACTTCACGAAAATTGTCTATTTTTAACAACATTTTCATCTCTCCTATTCCTCATTTAATCATTAAATTGGGTGACATTTCCAATGTTTTATATTACTTTTAATTTGTATTGCATACCTCTACCATCATTCAGTCATGAAAAATTCATTAATGTTTTACAATGTTAACACTGAAAAGGTCTTAGTTGTTTTCTCCTAGAAAAGTTTTGTGTAGACCTGTGTTAATATGCATTTGACAAGTGTACACATATGCTTTTCCTAGCTATTAACTTGCTACTGAGAAGATAAGCTTTTAAATTTAAATGGAGAGTCACCCCCTTCTCAATACACTTATATTTTGCCTGGATAGTGGTAGCATGGAGAAAGAGATGAATTATGTATACTGCAAGGAAAAAATGTCACCTTCTGAATATTTATGAGTGCTTGATTTTTTCTTAAATTGGAAAAATATTTCTTTTTATAGAATGAGCTGCTAAAGAAATGAGCTGTCATATAACATTCAAAATTCTTTGAGTAGATTTGTGATTCACTGATTATTCTTCCATTTTCCAATTCTGTTGTTAGTTATCTAACTCTTCAAGTCAAATAAGAAACTGTGGTTTCTAATAGGTGACATGACCCACTAGTGAAGGGGAATAATCTACATGCGAGCCATTTATTACTCTCCCTTGGGAATAACCCAGCCCTCGCTCTGCCAAGCATTTAGTAAAATAAGAAAAGGAATGTGTGTTTGTGTATTCGAAGAATTTTCAGCTGGCAATTTTAGTGGCGTCTTAATAGTCAGTCAACTTCAGTGGTTCTTATACTCGGTGAGTAGTCAGGAGTCAAGATTTATGGGAAAAAAATGTTCTTGTAGATCTTTTTTTTTCTTGTGGAACTCTTGTATATAAACTATGTTTTTATTTTCTTCAAGTATATGAAGATACGCAAACTTGATAGACACTAGCAAACAGATAATTTACTTGTGACTCAACACCCATGTGTATCCATATTGCTATCATGGGTATTTTTTGATGAATCTTTCCTCTGTGCTGCTGCTTAACACATGACATTTCATTTTGTGCTGACATTGGGTCCCCAAGATACAGATATCCTAGTCATCATTTGGTCTGAGAATTAACTTGATCACACACTTGTAAACTCAGTACCTAAATATGAACAGTATGCATCTGAATCTGGTGCCTATAGACTCTTAGTCATTATATCCTTCTGACTCCCATGATGGCACAATTATTAGTAAACTAATTATCTAGTATACCCAATATATCATTTTCTTTTTTCCCATTTTATTGATATGCATAAGTGCAAAATTTAAGGTTTACAATGAAGTTGAGCATTCTGTGCACATATGCATCTTGTCAAGGGGACAAGGACTTTGCCTCTCTCCTTTTGTCCCTCCCCCTACCCACTCATCCATCCCTCCCCACCCTACCCCCCTGGTTCACTGTGTTTTTCACTTTAAGTTCCATGAGATAGCTGTGATCTGGGTTTCTCATATCAGAGAGACCATTTGATGTTTCACCTTCTGCTTCTGACTCACTTCACTAAGCATGATGGTCTCAAGTTGCCTCCATGTGCCTACAAAAGCCTCCACGCTGTTGAACTTTATAGATGCATAGTATTCCATTGTGTATATATACCACAGTTTGTGTACGCATTGGTCTGTTGATGGGTATTTTGGTGACTTCCATATTTTAGCTATTGTTAGTTGTGCTACTATGAACATGGGTATACATGTAAGTCTGTTATGTGTTGTTTTGACCTTTTCTGGAAGTATTCTGAGGAGGGGTGTCGCTGGATCAAAGAGGATGAAAAGTGGGCAAATGAAATGAAGAGACAGTTCACTCACAAAAGAGTTTAAATGGCCAATAGATACATGAAAAATGTTCAACATCCCCAGCTATATCACTTTCATAATTGATTACTACTCATTAAGTTGACTATTCATTTTAGAGGAATAGCATTCCTTATAAATATTGATTGGAGATAAACCTCAAATGAAAATATATGGAGGGCATTATTTCTTGTGACAGGTAATAATAGTCATAATAAATTAAGGCCTTAATACATAAGCATAAACATGACAATGGTTTAATCATTAATAGTTATACTTTATGTATGAATTTTGGCTTCAATTTGGCACTTGAGTGCCTTCCTTTACCTGATATTGATAGTGTTCGATGTACACCTTCATTTTTCTTTCAAAAAAATTACAAACTCCTGTAATCATCATGTAAGATAACTATTTTCATACTGTTATAAAAGTCTGAAATACAAGTAGAAATTAAATGGAAGAAAATTGAATGGAGGCACATTAGAGAAAAGAAATGATAATCTTGTGTGGAAGAAAGTCAAAAATCTCTTATTTAAGTTTGAAGATAAAATTCCAATCATCTTAATGTGAAAATCATGTGACATGAATAAGCATTAATAATGTATTTGTAGACATATTGTCATAAAGTTATTGGAGAAAATATGATTGCCAATAACATTTGTATTTTCAGCTGCTGTGGAATATATCGCTTACATGTTTTTGAGCATTATTCAAAACATTCGTCAAATTCAACTAGCTAAGTATAATAAATAAGAAAATTTCTAGGAAAAGGTCCACTATTTCATTTTAGGACTTCACACTTTACTATGGACACTCAAGTGGGGCTTGGCAAATTTATTAATATGAAGCAAAAGACAACACATTGGACAGATTCTAGAAACACTACTTAAATTCAATAGTGATAAAATAGTATAAGAACCAAGAACTGAATTCTGACCCAATTAGGTCAAGATAATATTTATAACAAAAATTCTGCTAGAGAAAACTAATATTCAAAGTTTCAATCTTGAACTTACAGATTGAGGGAAAGAGGTGGTTCTGCTTCATCCACACTAAAAATAATATATATCAAAGCTAATATTTATTCAGTTTTTATAATGCTGGATATAATGCAGGGAATTTAACTTGGAGTTATTTTAACCTCCATAATAACTATGTCACTTTGAAGCTAATAGTATGTGATTCTTATAGAAGACAAAACTTAGGCAAAAGAAGATGAGTCTTTTACTCTTAATTAGTAAGTTAATGGAGGACATCCAAATGTCGGCATTTATTCAAATAATTTTGGAAAAATGGAAGAATAGATTCCATTTTCTACAAAGGAAAGAAATTACTATCGGTATCATTGCATCAGAAACAAGAGCCTTCTTAGGAATGCCTTAGGTTTCTGCTAAGGAAGTGAGTACAGCTATGTCAGGTGGATGTTGGAAGCAAATGTGATGGATGAGCATTTCTACTTCCATCTTGGTGGCAGATTCAACTTCATGTGCTGCTTAATGGCTCTTGATAAAGAATGCCGTGTACGGCATCCCTGGTCTTAATAAAAGCTGTCTTAGTTACTTTTTCATTGCTCCCACACAATAGCCAATGCCCACGACTCGAGAGAGGAAAGGTTTGTATTTAGCTCACGGTTTCAGAAGGTCTGAGTCCATTCATGGGTGGCTGTTGATGGCAGGATGAGTGTGGTGGAGAACAGCTACTCACAGCAGTGAAAGAGGAAGAACTGGGGCCTTAGTAAGAAGCTGGGGCAAGGCCTTATACTCTTCTGGGCTCTAGGCTGTAATAGGTCAAAGCCCAGAATCTACCACGTGTCCAGAATCCTGCCCTCCTGACCTCCTAGAAGCACATTAAATGAATCTATAGCTAACCCCATGAAGCTTTTGAGGAACACTTCAGGTCTAAAACATAATAACAGTTTTTCATATTTTGAAATTGCTTTTTTCCCCACAATGAGCATTATCCTGTCTCTCTTTTCTTTCATTCCCTTCCATTCCCTTGCCTTCTCTTTCCTTTCCTTTCTCTTTGTCCTTTTCTTTTATTGTTGCTACTACTTTTTCTTCCTATGAATAATTTTGGAGTAAAATAGTGAATCATGTAACTGCCAACAGCCAGTAAAATTCAGTGTTTACAGAGAGGCTTAAAAGGGTCAAAGCAGCGAAGAATTGAGAAGCCACTGATTTGGGGGTCCACACAGCAGAGTTTTTTTTTTTTTTTTTCTCACAGAGGCAATCTCATTAAGTATTGATTTAATGTCATAAGAACCTAATGCTTCATTTATTCTCTTTGAAAGAATCCAGGAGGTTGGTCATGGTTTATGTAGTATTCCTTGAAAAATAAAACAGCTTGATTTTCTTATATACCAAAAATTATAACACAGAAATCCACATTCAGTAAGAGAAAAAAAAAGAAATAGTGTTTTAAATTTATGGCTATACCTAGAGAGTGACTGAATGAAGATTGTGAAAATATAGAACTAAAAAGAAAAAATGCCATATACTTTCATTGCTACCCTGGCAAAATAAAGAACACATCAGAGTAACATTTAGATTTCTCAAAGGCAGAGTAAGTACAATTACCAAAAAAAAATCTCACATAGCAAGCAGCCCCAGCCTTACATTGACCTTTTTGGTGGTAATTTAACATATTTCTGATTTCATAGTACCAGATATTCCACTTTGCTCAAGTTTTAGACAAATTACAACATTAGAAAATCTCATTGTGAAGTTTGAAATACATCCTAGAGACTAATAGATAGTAATTTTAGAACCAGCTGTTATGCATTTTAATGGTGCATATAGTTGCAGACCACTTTTCAGACTCCTAACTTTGTGCAGCTGTCCTTCGTAACAGCCAATCTCACCTAGCTAATGTTTACTTAAGATCCAAGGGGACAGGTACAGTTATAGTATAAATTATTTTTACAGCTGTAAAAGTTATTTTATCTACCATAAGATAGTGAAATGTTGATTTAAATAAAAATTTTCAGTTTTCTAATTAAAAGTAAAATAATGTACTCTCTCTTTTGTTAGTTTAATATTAAAAAATAAAGTATATTTTTATTTACCCAAAGACAGAGGTGACTTGTTATAAAAAGAGTATATTTTCACTTAAACAGTATCTTCATATGTGTTAATGTGAATTTTACATTTTGTTGCTTTTTTCAGAGATATCACTCATGCAGTTATTTTCTATTTTTTCATCATTAGTTTTCTTTAATTCTTTGTATTTTGCCATGGATAAAGAGGAAGAGGAAAGGGGAGAAAGTGAACAAGAAAGAGAAAGCCTACTTGTTTACACCTTCACTTTCCGCTCCCTCCTGAGCCCAGTGTCACCAAGGCTTCTTCCCCATCACTTCATTCATGGTCTGGTCAAGCTGGTGTCAGAGCCAATTGCCAGGCCCATTGAATGATTGGTGAACTTAGGTACTTCACAAAACTGTTCTTCTCGCTTTGTTTTTCCTTGAAGTATTTTCTTCCTTCATTTTATGGGACTGTGTACACCTTTAATTCTGCTCTCTTAATACTTCTCCTCAGTCTCTAATACTGGATCCATCTCACCTTCCTAAATTTGAAATTTTGGAAAGAAACAGAGCTCCTAGCTCCATTCTAAAACATCCTGCTTTTTACATATTAATGTATTTTTAATTGACAAAAGGGTATGCATTTTAGGTGTTCACTTTGATAATTTCATATGTGTATATATTATAAAATGAATATCATAATCAAATCGATTAACATTTAAATCACCTCAGCATCATTTTTTCTTACTAAGAAAGAAATTCCATCTCTCTCCACAAATTGGCTGAGTCCAGAAGGTTTTATGCTGTGGGAAAGACAGATATAGCAACACGAATACAGCATGATCTCATTTACATGTGGAATCTAAAGTGGTCAAATTCAGATTTAAGACATGTTTTCTGTGACCAATATTGTGGAAATAGGCAGATATTGGCATAGTTGAGTAACTTCTGGAGCTCTAATGTCTAGCATCACGTCTTAGTTACTTTTCTTGTTGCTGGAGAGAATACCTTACATCCACAACTTCAGGGAAGAAAGAAAGTTTTACCTCGCAGCTTCAGAAGGAGTTCTCAGTTCATTTATGGACAGATGGCACATGGCAGCGACTTAGCGGGAGGACCTTGTTCACGACATGGAATACCGAAAGCCAGCTAAGGGAGGAAAGGCAGAACAAGCACACACCCTTCCAGGTCATGTCCCACTGATCCACGCCTCCTATGTCGTCCGGTGCTCTGCCCTTCCTGAGTAGGCCCAGGCAATCTGCCCCTTCCAGGTCACGCACCCAGTAATGCGCCACACAACCACACAACCTTTACCCACAGCACACCCGTAACTTCCACGGGCCTGCCTGTAATCTGTCACCTGCGACTCTCTTGTCTTCCTTCGCACACCCATAGTCCACCCCTCCCAGCCAGGCCCCACCTTTTAACAGCACATAAAATCCCTGTGTAATCCACATCTAAATACATGAGACTTTAGGGGACACCCCACATCCAAACCACAGCACATAGCTATAGTTAATGATCCTAAATTTATTTGAAATCTGCTGAGGGTGGTCTTCGAAATGTCTCTTACTCTCTCACTTCTCTGACTCTAGATGTTGCATCCCTTCATAAGGTTTTACCTAGTGTCTATTAGCATCTATACTCTGGTGATAACTAAATTTTGATTTTTAGAATCAAATTTTATTGAAATTGAAACTATATTCAATTTATTAGCAAGATTTTCACTGAACATCATCGTGGACATTTTAAATTGAACCTATCCAAAGCCAAGCACATCACGTGTCGCACATATTCTTTTTGAGCTTTCCAACTCAGTGTCACCCTTGGTTCATAGCTTACTCAGGCCAAAAGTCTGGCTCTCTCCTTCAGTTCTACCCTTCTTTTCTCTTATATCTGTACACAAACCATTAGGCATTCCACTAGCTCTGCCTTCAAAACAGATCCCATACTAGGTTTGGTGCTGCACACTTATAATCCCTCCTGTCTCTGGGAGGCTGAGACAGCATGATCCACAAATTTGAGTTGAAACTGGAAAACTTAGAGAATCAATGAGATTCTGATCCAAAACAAAGATAAGGAAGGAAGGAAGGAAGGAAGGACGGAGAAAGGAATAAAAGAAGAAAGAAAAGCAGGCTGGAGATATAGCTCATTGTGAGGTCCTGGAGTTCAAATGTCAGTAGCACAAAACAAACGAAAAAAAGTGTGTGTGTTTGTGTGTGTGTGTGTGTGTGTGTGTGTGTGTGTGTGTGTGTGTGTGTGTGTGTGTGTCCAACTGTTACTTCTAATCCCCTGTAGCAAGACCATCCTCTAAACAACTTATATCACTTACATGCTTCAACTCCAACACTGCTTTCAGTCCTACCTTCTCTGATGTTAGTTCAACACACAACGAGGATGTTTCCCTTAAAACAATACCATACATCCCTTAAGTACACTTAACCTTGCAAAGGTTTCTATTTCCCTTGGAGTTTCACTCTAAAGTCCTGTCACTCAGCCCTACACAGCACTCACAGCTCCCTTTCCACCACTCCTTCTGTTACTGCAACCGCAGTGGTTTTTCTTTATCATATTTTAAAATTTTAAACATGAGAGCATTTGAGACAGCACTCAGGGTTTACTGAGGTGAAATATTCTCCTTGTAGCTGATTTCATGACCTACTATTTTGTCATGCCTCTGCTGAGATGATAACACCTCTAGCAACATTTCCTGACCTCCATATTTTAAGTATTCTTCTTCTTTATTTTTTATTTTTTCCAAAGCTGTATTAAACCCTAGCCTTGCTATGCGCTGGGCAGGTGCCCTGGTGGTAGGCAACACCCCCAGCCCTCTTAAATTCTCAATCTACCTCCTCAAGCTGCTTTATTTATTTCAAAGAACTTATCAAGTACTGGCATATATTTGATATACTTGTGCATGTTATTTGATTATAATTCAAACCAAGTAAATTGGAATTTTAGAAAACTTTTAAATATAGCCTTGTTACCTACAATCACCATGCTGTAAGGTGAGCATTTTTTTTCTCAATGCTGCATCTCTGGTGTTCAGAACATAGTAAATACTCAGTTCACATACACTCAATAATTTGTGGTTATCACTTTTGTATCCCCCTACATTTCTCTTCCAGAATATTTTCTAGAGAAATTTCAAGATACTAGTTTTAACCTATTTGTATATTAACTGTACCTGGTAGTTAGTTAATATTTTCTACAGTTACTCAGAAAATATTCATTTTCATTTGCTGTCTTCATTGTTTACAGCCACGAGAGCCTGTTTAGAGTTTCAAACTCTAGTAATTTGTTGCTCTCATTTACTACCTGCATTCCTATCATCTAAATAATATGTGGAAAGTTGAGGAAAATATATAAATAGATTCTTCCTGTCAAATATATATATATATATATATATATATATATATATATATATATATATATATATGATGAAGAGCAGAGCATATAACCATATTTTCAGAATGTGCAGTTTATAACAGTCGCCATATTTAAGAATGTTCTTGTATAAGAGAGAACATGAAACACCCGACATGACTCAAAGAACATCTCTAAAGTACAATTTGCCTTTAGATTTTTTGCTCACCTCCACATTTTCTTATATTAATGACTTTAAACATTTCATAAAAGTGATGATAAAATTCAAGTAGCTTCAATAAAACAAAAACATCACTTATAGAGAAATAAATGCAAATAGAAATGTGATCAATTTTTCAATTTTTTACTCTGATCCAGACTTTGGAAATAACTATTTGACTTTACAGGTTACATGAAATTATAACAGCTTCCTAAGGGCAAATACATTTCCTACTCAAGATTATGTTTACTGAGAATAAGTAGGTTCACATTTCAAGAGCGTTTAGGTGCTTGCCTATTGAAGACACACTAAACTAATTTTATAATTTCTTCTGTTCGCTTCAGTTTTGACTTCTACTCTCAGGTGGTCATTTCCAATTGAAAAGGGCAGTAGCAGATTCACTTACCACATGTGAAGCGTTAGTGTGGCAGGAACATTTGTGAAATATCAGGAAATTGCTGATATTATCTGAAGCACACATAAAAAGAAACAGGGAATTACCCTCTGCCTCTGATTTGCAATTAGAAACGTGTGCATTACCACAAAAAAAAAAAAAAAAAAAATTCACAAAGCCAAACAAACGAAAAGCACAGACAAAAGCTTAACAAAAACCTCTGACTTTGAAAAAAGCAAGTTCTTGGAATTGCTGCTTCATGCCACTGTCACTCAGGGATTTTGAGAAGGCTTTTTGCCTTCAAAAAGTTTCCCAACTTAGTTTGCTAATGCTGGAAACTAAAAGTTATTTGAAACAAAAGCAGTTAACATTTGTCAGTGCATGCTGCTATTAAACATCATGCTCTTCCCGTCAATTGTACAAAGCAAGTGTCATTACTATGCCCACTTGGTAATTGAAGAAACTGAAACCTAGGGAGGTTAAGTGACTTCCTAAAGATCACACCGTTTTGAAGTGGTGGAACTTGATTGGAATCCAAACACTTTTGCCTAAGACCCAAAACTTAAACCAATTGATTTCTACGCAGAAGAGAAATCAAATGCATGCATCATACTCAATATCGATTAAAGGAAAATGGAAATGAGTTGTCATCTAAGAAAATGTATTAAGGTATACTATTTATGTTTTAAAGATAACAGTTGTATTCAGATGATTTAAAGTTTAGAATGTTTAATAAACATATACATGACATTAAAAGAGTGAAATGAACTTCATTTGCAAATTTGTAAACAAATGAACAACCAGAAATTGTAGGCACTGATACATATTCACCCGAGCTATAGAAAGATGTAACATTATTCTCCTGGATTATTATACATGAATTTATTAAACAATAGTGTTCTTTTTTGTTTGTTTGTTTTGTCTTGTTTTATTTTTCTGGTGTTCTTTAAAGAAAACTTTCATGACATCGTTATGGTTTGGAACCCAGTGTTGCCCAAAGAGCCTCACATTTAGTTGTTGTAGGAGTTGTGGGCCCTTTGGGAGGTGAGGCCTGGCTTGAAGGGGCAGACACTCGGGGGGCTTGGCCTGGAGGACTTTGTGTTGGCTCCACCCTTCCTCCCACTCTTTGTTCTGCCAGGTCATCAAGTGTTCTTTCTCTGGCTCTGGCCTAGCCAGTGGTTCCGTCATTTCCAACTGCCCACCTGTGATTGGACTGAGACCTTCTGAAACTGTGAGCTAAAATAAATCTTTGCTACTTTAAGTTGTGGAGATTGGGTATTGAGTCACAGCAGTAAGAAGTAAACTATGATACGTAATCTAAATAATGTAAGCTTTACCAATTTAAAGTTTTCCTTCCTTAACGAGCTTTTCTTTCTTTCTGTTCCCATTATTTAGCATATGGACATAGCTCTGCAACCATCACAGCAATCTAATTTAGGAACATTTTCATCATCCAAAAAAATCCCTGCATCACTGACAGTTGCTCTGTATCCTCCTATTGTATAGGTGTAGGTCTTTTCTGACAGGGTTCCTCAAGGCCCATATTCATTATATAATTTTTCATTTTGTGGAGAAATATGTTACATTTTGTTTTGTTTGTATATTCTTTAGTTCATAGAAACTTAGATTGATTTTATTTAGTGTTTATTATGAACAATTCTAATACATTTGTGTATATATTTTTGCATGAATATATTTTATTTCTATTGAGTATACAACCAAGAAATGAAACTGTTGAATCTTTCAGTAAAATCATGATTAACAATTTTACCCATTTTATAATTAAACCATTTTTTATGTAAATGAACCATTTTACAATCCCACTAGCAATTGGGGAGCGATTCATTTTCTCCTCCTTTGTCAACTCTTGCATTCTCTTCCATTTTGGTTAAAGCCATCATTTTATCAACTGGTATTTCAGTGTCATTTTGATTTGATTTTGCCTAATGCTTAATTATGTCTAGCTCTCTTTAGATGTCTACAGACTAAATGATATTCTTTAGAGGAATGTCTGCTAAGATTTTTTTTTTTTTTTTTTTTTTTTGAGACAGGGTCTTGCTCTGTAGCCCAGGCTAGTCCTGAACTCACTATGGAGCCCAGGCTGGTCTTGGAGTCATGGCAATCCTCCTGTCTCAGCCTCCTGAGTGCTGGAATTACAGGCGTGCGCCACCATACCTGGCTCAGATATTTTTAATGATATTATCTTGTTTACTATTGAATTGCATTTCTTCCTATATTCTAGTTATAAGTCCAGTCTCAGATATATGACTTGCAACATTTTCTCTCATTCAGTGACTTGTGCCCAGTTTCTACCCTAATATGAAAACTCCAGCTGTTTTTCCCAGTGACTTTAGTTTTTCTATATGTTGACTTCTGCTTACTCATAACTTCTGATTATTGATATTTTTATGGTTCCTCTCTGTATAGTTACCTTTTATATTTTGTATAATTTCAATTTTCGATCTTTTAAAACTCTTGAATTTCTAATAGATTTTCACACAAAATAACAAATGAAGAATATATTATATTGAAGTGAAGTGTTAACAGGAAGTACTGATTTGGAAGGAATTAATACAGCTCAGTTTTGTGAATTCTCTTTCCTCTAGTTGAAGACAAGGCTATCTGTGGAGATCATCAGCATGTCTATGAATGTGGCTCTTTCAAATTAAGCATTTCAGTCAGTGAATCAAGGCCTTTGAATCTTGACAGTGGAATGCTTTTTCTTTCTGTAGAATTCGAGAGAAAGCAGGAGATTTGTTCATTATCCACAACTTCTTTAAAATCCGAATCTTGGGCTGCTTTGCATTTTGATTTCCTTTTAAACTCTAAGCAGAGAGCAATGGACCGGGAACATATGTGCCTGTAGAGTGTTGCTGCAAGAGTTTGCTTGTAACAGAGTTAGTTCTAACAGGATAAGAATACAGATAATATGTAATAAATATTAAGATTGTAGTTTCAATAGAGATATTAGAAAAAAGAATTTAAAGAGAAAAACATTGCTATTAATGTCATCTTCAGGAAATGTTTTTCTATGTATATTTCAATTAATTGTTTGCTTAAATATTCATGGCCTCAGGTCAGCATTCTAGGGAGGTTCCTCAACTCAAACAAGGTCCTCCAGCCTTGGGAGGGAGTAATGGGGCTGGGCACATAGCCCATTAATTAGAATGCTTGCCTTGGAAGCCAGAGGATCTGGATTAAATCCCTCAATACCACATACTAACCAGGTGTGGTGGCACACACCTATAATTACCACACTCAGGAGACTCAGGCAAAAAAATTTCTGTGAGTTCAAGGCCAGCATGGGCTACTTAGGGAGTTCAGGACCAGCCTGGATTACAGAGAGAGACCTTGTGAAATAAAATAAGGTGAAGAGAGAGAATGTTTCTGCTTTTAAATGAGATCTCAAAAAGGCCTAGGTTACTGTTTTGATGAATGTAGCCAATGGTTTTTAACTTTTTCAATGTTTTCAATTTTGCACGGTATTTTAATCTCCCTTATTGACAATCAAAATAAATTTCTGGGTCACACTTTTTAATTTATTTCTAAAATTTTAATTAATATATAAATTAAGTGCATAAAACTGGTGGATTTTTACAATATGAATATTCTTGTATAACTATAACTGAGATTTAAGAACAGACATTAATATCACTAGAAGACCCCCTCTTCTGTTCACATTTAAGCTTGAATCTTTTCCCAGAGGGCAGCCACTGTTCAAATATTTTTTAAACATTGGCTTTGTTTTACATTTTATGTAAATGAAATCGTATAGCATTTCATTTTGGTATAGAACCTTTTGCTCTCAACATTATGTTAGTGACATTTATCCAGATTATCGCAGGTATTTATAAATGGCTCATGCATTACATCCTATGGTGAACATATCATAACTTGCTTAGCCACTATGCTATAGATAGGTGATTAGTTCAGAGTGTCCAATTGTATAAAATAAACACTCTAATACCACTTTTAGTAAATACAGTTTTCATTAGAAGTGACTGAAATGCCTGTTGGTTCATAAATTATATTTTTTGTATTGTTTGTGTAAAAAATTATCATAAACTTAGTGGCTGAAAATAACACAAATTTGATAACTCAGTAGTTCTCAAAGTTGTAAGTCTTTCTCCACTTGTAGAAGCCTCCTTCATTTGGAGGTTCCCAGCTGTTTTTCACATTACCTTCACTCCTAGAAAAAAAATTCTAGATCAAAGCACTTATTTTCTTCCACTAAAAAAAAAAAATCTTAAATAGTGAGACTGAATAATTGGCACTAGGACATGTAAAACAGTGGGCTGAAAAAATCCATTGTGAAAATAGAGAACTTGGAAATATTTAAATTTTCAAAAGAGTAGATCTGGAAATATGCTGAGGTAGTTTACAAGAGTTGAAACTTTAAATAACATTTAACCAAATTATTCTAAATTTGTAGCTGGTACTCTACAGGAACTGGAAGGGACATGATAAACAAATGACAGTGCTGGTTGCTTAAAGAAAGAAAGAGGTGGAAGGGATGGAGGTGAGTTTTAGCCTAGGATTATAGGTGGGTTTTACTACCCACAGAGCTGATGGATAGTTTCTACTTGTTACAAATGCTTTAACAGTGAAACTGTCATGGTGAAAGGATGAAAAAATCATAAAAGATACTCATCATTTCACCTAAGCTGTGGGTAAAACAAAAATAAAGTTAGGCCAGACATTCTAGACACTCACACAAGCTTTACTTTTAAAATTTTACTACTTGTCTAGTTACTTTTTTGTTGCTGTGACTCAATACCTGACATCCACAAATTTAGGAAGGAAAGCTTTATTTTTGTTCACAGTTTCAGGTTACAGTCCACTCAGAGGCAGCCAGTAGCAATGGAAATACATGACAGAGGCAGAGGTGGAGGCAGCTTCTCATAGCATCATGAACTGGAAGTCAAATCAAGTCCAGTCTCCCCCCAGAGGAAAAAGCTATAACAATCTTTCTTTTTCCTTCCTTTTATATAAGTTGAGTTCCCAGTTAGGTGTCCCACATTTTAAAAGTACAACTCTGATTAAAAAACAAAACAAAACAACAACAACAAAAAAAACAGGCTGCAAAAGACTGTGTACAAAATAATAACATTTGTATAAGTTAAACAATAAAAGTATTAGCTCATATCTTTTTATGGAGACATGTGCGTATTCAAGACCATATGTGCAAATGTAGAATAATAAATACCAAGTCCCCATTCTTTTGAATGAATAAATTGCCTAAGAATAAGAAAGGAAACTATTTCTGTAGTATTTTATATATTTGAGGTAAAAGAGAGGAGGAGGAAGGGAGAAAGGCAAAGAGGATGGGATGATAAGGTGAGTGAAAGGGAGAGACTGACAATATGTAGATATAATTTGTGTTGTTTGCTGCATAAGGCAGTGGAGACTGTGGGGTTGACAAAGAGTAACCTGTGAACCAAATTGTATCTATCATCTGGTTAAGTAGAACTTTTTTGGAATACAAAGATGCTTATGTGCCTATTTGTCATCTATGGATTTTTTATTTTAAGGATTGAATCGAACAACTATGACACATTCCTTGTGGTCTGCAAATTACAAAGCATTTCTTATCTTCCATAGAAAAATTGTTAATTTTTCATGTGATGTATACTTTTCTGATATATTTAATTATTTAAAATATACATGAGAATGCAGTGGTTTTTAAAAATTGATTTTTGAAACCTTGCTACTGATAACTTGCTAACTTCTAATTTGTTTCAAAGTTAAAGGGAAAACAAGATGTACTGAGAAAAACTCAATAACCCTTATTCCATTGTTGCTAAAAAGAAATGAGGATATAGATTTCTTACCTTATAATTCATGTCCCAGATAATGTTTAATGAGAGTCTTTTTTTTTTTTTGATTCCCCCCTAATGAGAGTCTTAACTCACTGTAGCTCTTAACCTTTGGAATCATCAAAGCACCATGGTTTATTCAAAACCTCCCTCTCCATGGTGGTGTTTGACTAGCATAATAGGTACTATCACTAATAAATAATATTTCCACAATGAACACTGTATATTTAACTAAGAACTGAATATAAGAAAAAGTAATTGGCTATTAAAATAGGCTAACTAGGCCCTTGATATAATGGCTGAAATAATTTTTTTTTTTTTAAATCACAGAACACTCTTAGGCATGTGCTCCAGAAGGATGGAGGGATTTTTTATGTAATTATTTTACGAACTCTGTCTCATGGCAAGTTGGTCATGATCTGCACATGGATGGTCTTTCTCCATGACCGCCCTGAAACACGCTGAACTGTGGGCTTTGGGGACGGTTTTATGAAACAGGACTGGATTATACAACCGATTACCTTTTTTCCTTTGAAATTGGGGATAATTAGGGCATATAATGATGTCTAACCACTAGTTTATTTGAAAGAAGAGAACTGGCTGTGTCACCATATGTACCGGTTTTATGGAAAAGGTGTTACAGAAAATTCAGCGCATTAAGAGACAAAAAAGAATAAGACGAGCCAGGCTAGTAGATTTTTTTTTTTTTTTCCTTATAGGGAGGTGACGTTGGGCCTGGTAGATTGTACAAGAGGGAAGAGGGGAACGCTGAGAATCTTCTAGGAAGAGTTCAATCTAGAAAACAAGCAAATCCTCTAATACTGGAGCTGTCAGGAGGGAAAAGATACAAGATACATAATTAAATTTGAATTTTAAAACAATAACATTTTTAGTAAAAAGATTTTTGATCAATAATTTTATTTGATAAAATTTTTGGTGGTACATATTGTAAGATTACTCTAAGCAACTTATGTAACTTCGGGCAGGTAAGAGTCATTAAAAGTTCTGAGCAGTGCATATGAAAAATTACAACTGTATGAGTATTTTAAAAAGTGATGAGGACAAAACAAGGAAAAACGACAGGACAAGTAGAAAAAGACACAACAAAAGAAAGTATATTTCTGCAAGACCCCAACTTCAATTCTTGCTGCTGTATCACTGGGACTGGTACCTAATAGGTGTGTATATGCAGAAGTGAGTTTAAGGCACCAGGTAGTATTGTATCTTCAAAGAAGTTTAAATAGGAAAATTCAAAACGAGTAAATGCAGTGGGCAGAGAATTCAAGATAAAGGAGTATTTTTGATTTTCAGAATAGAGGAAAATTAGGTCCAATTGTTCTGAAAGAAAGATGCTTGCAGATAAATATTGAGGAGAAGTCAGCTTTGATTAATGGAGCATGTTTCTTGAGGAAATGGAAAAAAATTAGGTTAAAAACCATAACTGGAAGGATGAACTTGAAACAAGATGTGAGAGATCCCTTGGGAAATAGAATGGTAGGGTAAAATTAAGATAAGTTTGATTATTCTGAAAGTTCTAACCCAGTTATTGGAATTCATTTTTTAGTATACACACACACACACACACACACACACACACACACACACACACACACACAGTGGACACATTTTGCTGGTCATTTTGTCTGGACTGATAGCAGCTTTCTAGGAAAGAGGATCAAATTCTTTTTAAAGCAGGAGATAGAATCTGTGGGAAATGAGAAACATTTGCAGTTCGCTCATTTTGTGGATTACTGTAAAGGTTTGAGTTGGAGTTTCGAATGGTTTAAACCAACAGAAAGTTAAAACAAATTCAAAGAATTTCCCATTTAACAGAAAGAAATACATTTCACAGATGTCTTCCTTCATGTTTCAGAATCTTTTATAACTCCAGCTCAGTAACTTGAGGGCCAGTCATCACATTCTTCTTTGTAGAGCAACTCCAGCCAACAGAACGTGATGGTTTTGATTTGTTTTACCATTTACTGTCACTATTTAAAGAAACTGTGAAAAGCTGAAGTATCCGGAGCTAAAGTATATGCGAAATCACTGGAAAGATGACACTGATAGATATTATGTTCAGAATTCTTAAATTATTCATGTTTGAAGCACTTTCTGATGTATCTGGATACATCTGAGTTTACAAAAGCAATTTCAGAATGTTTTCATAGAGTCAGCTGATTTTTTTCTTCAATCAACCTTATCCTTGATTTATTGCTTGATAAGAAAAAAATACTAATTAAGTTGAATTTACTGCTGGCCTATGCTTATTGGAATATTGACATTTAACACTGATTAGACTACACTCTTAATCTCATTTTAATGATAGCCTACTTTATCATTTTATTACATTATGAGAAGAACCTTGTCTTTCTTTTTAACTTACTTTTTAAAATATTTTACATCCAAATAAAGTTAAAGAAACAGTTCACATTTTGTTAACACAGTTGATTCTTGCTGTAAAGGTGAGAATACATATAAGAACATATTTGTTCACTCTCTGAAACATTATATGTAGTGTTTGTGTAGTTTTCTTTGTTTATTTTTCTGTGTGATTATTTTCTGACCTTCCCAGGAGACATGGTCATTTGATTGCTGCCAGTGTAGTCTCTTTGATGTGGCCCACCCTGCCTGATTCAGACTCAGTATTGGAGCTTATACTTTACACATTTTAAAGAAAACTGAGGACCAAGGTTTCTTACTTCAACCTTGCAATAACTTGTTTGGCCTCAGGGGGAAAAAAACTGATTTAATTCCAAATCATTGTATCTTCAGTCCTTTTTGGATAGGTTTTGAAATACACTAATACAAAAGTTTGTAGTTCATGTTTTGGCTTATTCATTAGTTTTTGATTTTCGCCTCTGCCATGGTCAGGAATTTCCAGAGGGAGGGAAAAAAGGTTGAGCATATTCAGTTTATTTTAAGAATCCAGGCAATATGTATATATACTAAAATGGTTCCTCAATGAAATTTCAGAATTAAGACAAAAAAAGATTAAAGGTCAAGCTGCCTAACTATCTCTGTGCTTTAATATGGAGATTACAACTACAAAAACGTAGGAAGTTTAGAGTATATAAAAACTGAATGAATGAGTAACAGAACCTATGTGTTTTGATTAATGTTTCCTGATAATATAGTTGCCAGGTTAATAAGCAAGACTCTAGGATGCCTCGTCAACTTTGAAAGACTTACCATGTAACTATGTTCTGATATCAGAGAGGCATTTTGTGTTTGATTGGCTATGTTACCCGGGCATTGTCAGAGCAGGCTGATGATAGGGGGATGGAATGAAGCTGCCTCCTCAAGTTTCTTATTGTAAAGCATGTGGAGAGAGATATTTTTTCAAATAAATCACATAGCAGAAAGTAGTGCTAAGGTAGGGACTAGAGTGCTCTCACAAATGACAGCAACCGTGGGAAGGTCCTCTCAAGGGGGTGGCCAAGACATCAACACAAATGCACATACCACAAGCCATGAGCCTCTCTTCCTGGTCTTCTATTTATTACAAGTTGCATGGCATTGGAACGAGACAGATTTCCATTTTATTCCTAATGAATCGCTTCTTACAAGTTGATACTTCCTGTGCAGTTAATTGTCATCTAGTATTTACACTTGTTCCAGCCATAAAATGAAAACATCTCTGTGAAAATCCAACCAATCCTAAAACATCTGAGCTAGAGTAGTGCCCAGACAAGATGGGTGAACAAGGGCAGGGACTCCAGAGAGTCACTTGTCCCTAAACTTTATGACAGCCATTTCATTCACCCTTGGGAATTAAAAGAGTGCATACAGCCACAGACCTCAGAGACAGAGGAATTTATAAAAGATATTCATCTCGTAACTCTGAATTCATCATGCTCCATAGCGTGCTATATGTTTATAATTTGTATTCATACTGAAATTATTCCGTAAGACACAAGATTTACACTTTACCACATTTAAGGTAACAACAGGGTGCCGTTGTCAGAACATACAGGTTTGACCTCGTTAAAGGACAGTACAAAGGTTTTTAACTGTTACTTTACGTTCTCTGTTTTTCACTTCACTAGAATCTCCACCAGAAAGTTGCTTCTCTTGAATTGTTCGCAGCTGTCTTGTGTGTCTCCTTATTTCCCGGTGGCTATCCATCACAAGATCCAACTGACTTCAGATTTCTTTTCTTCCTAATATAGCTTTTTTCCCACTCATTTATGATGGCCAACTTTAAACAAGTTATTTAACTTCTTTGTCATTCTCGTGCAAAGAAAAAAAAAAAAACATGGGGAAGATATACCTCTCCCATAGGAATGATGAAAGAATTGCATCATATAATACAGTTTAAACATTTAAAATGGCATTTTGCACCTACTAAGCCCCTGTAGTTGAACAAGTACAGGTTTGCTTCATTAAGAGATTAGCTTCTTACTGTCTATTTTCAGTGCACTGAGTTGTCAGTAGTTTGGAGATTGTGTGTAAACTGAACATGGAAAGCAACTTGGGGCTCAGGAAAGGAACTCACTGACTTAGATAGTAAGGTGGTACCCCTTGGGAAGAAGCCAACCTCTTTAATCATAAAAATGCATTCATTATAAAATAAAGGGCTGGCAGACATTTTTCTGTGCTCAGTCCTTTATATAACTTAGAAACAATGTTCGTTACTAGATTCTCTTACTCAGAGAAGAAGAGGTGAATTTAAATCCCAGAAAGAGGGAGGCTACAGTACACTCAAGATCTGGTTAACTCTGTATGCCACACAAGGGAAATGGTAGCTGGGAGGAAGGCCTGTGATTTCAGCCTGCTCCACTCAACTGAGAATTCATTTATGTACAAAGTAGTTACTAGGTTTTATTAAGGTATTGTTTTTAAAATTAAATAATACACAAATAAATAAAACTAGACTACCAGGGTCCAAACCTGATTCTGCTGTAAATTATTTATTATTTATAATAACACAATGTAAATACTAAGCAAACAGTGGTTATATTGTATGTAATCAAAGAGAAATCACAAGAAAGAAGTCTGCACTTAGTCAGTACACAGTTTTCTTTCTCCAGAGTGTTTTAAATTTGTATTTAGATATATTTATTGACTCTTGGAACTCATGGGTATAGGACCACCTCTATGCTTATATATTTAATTATTTTGTATACAAGTTAATTGTGTGTGGATATAGCTAGAGAGTTATCTAGCCACAAAATATATACTCAGTAACGTTGTACTTTAACTACTTTATTTTGATGTTATTGTGTATGGGAATAGCCTCTTAATTCAATTTTAGAATTCTGATAATGTTCAAAAAGTAAATATTTTTGTCAACTTCATAGTTATATAAAAGTTTTTGAATTGGGCCAGTCTTATAAATATGATAATTGTAGAGTTTTTTAGATTAAAAATAAAATGCATACAAAAGCCACAGCTGATGCTTGCAAGCCAGCCTAGCAGAAAGTGACTAAAACATAGATTAGGGTTTTCGAAGTTGGCACAAAAGAAGATCGTGGTGACCACTGGAAAAGGAAGAGTGGACTTTAGTCTCCAGATGCACCATGGCTCTGCCTGTGATCACAGAGAAGGGAACAAGGAACAGAACTCTATTGTGTCATCCTCTGAATGCCTTTGGAGAGATAAGGTAAAAAGCATTGTCTTTGATCCTGTTTATTTCATGCAATTAACCAATATCCACCTGTGCTACATAGACCCTACACATCCCTACAGACGTCATCTGCATGGTGGCCAGCTGATCATTAGAATTCTGACAATCGTAGTCTTAGAAGCCTTTTCAAAGCTACTGTAGGGATTAGTGTGGCTCCAGCTCCTGAAGATACAGAGTTCCTAGTGCAGCACTTGAAAGGATGAGAAAATCTTTCATGGACACAAACATGAATAAAATCCTGCTGATAACAATTATTCATGAGAAGAGTTAAAGTCATACATGAAAAACATGCCAGCAGCAATACAAGATCGTGATGAAAACAAGGATGACCTGCACAATAGGCCACTGGTGAGTGCCAATTCTCAAAACTCCCTTTAATCTCTACAAAGCAAGAGAACCAAGAAGGGACCCGACATGACAACACGAAACATAAAACAAACTTCAGCAATTTAGTCTGCCAGTCTCTTAACAAGAAGTCTTCTAGAACTTGCTCGATTGCTGTTTTCATAGAGGAACACCATGCGTGGCTGCCAAGAATGCAATAATTATACCTTAGTTTCAGGAAATCATCTGTTAGTGTCTTAAGCAAATTTACAAATTGATTCGAACAGGCTTCCAAGTGAAGCTGCTTCCCATAAGGGAGACCAGCAGTGAGGCGCTGATCGAAGTGTTCCGCAGAGCCCTAATGATTTCTGCAGGAGTTCGGATTAGGCTGCCTCGCCAATTGCTCTATCACTAAATCCATACCGGGAGATAACTGGCATGAAACATAGAAGGCACATGACTGACGCCTCAGGTTTCCAAGACTAACAGAAACTAAGCGTGAAGGATTGAAGCCCAAGCACCTGGAAAATTTGGAGGCCTAATCTGAAAGATGAAGTCGCGCACCAATCAAAGTACCGGGCTCCTATTTCATTGAGGAGAACAAAAATCACAAAAATAAGATCGAATGATGGTGGAAGTGAATAATAAATGAAAAGTACTGAGTCTCCCAAATTCTATCTGGCTGAATTCTAGTCCTTTTATAAATTATATCTGAAATGACAATGTCATAGAAGTCCTCCCCCATCCAATACCACCCAAACCATCCAATATAAGAGACCAGTACATCAGAGAGTGAATTCTTAGATGACCCTATTCTTATGAATAATTGTTGAAGTTTAATTCATGGTTTTTCTGACATCTCACATGATCTTCATGATAGCACTACAGGGTATCTGCTATTATTATATTCATGTAAGAAACATAGGCAAACAGAGGATTCATGTCTTGCCTGACATTGCAGAGTCAGGAGGGTCGGAAGCTAGGATTGGAAGCCAACGATCTGGTCCCAGATGCTCTGTACACAGACCTCACAATGTGCTGCTTGGACAGACGCAGTGCACCCTTAGAGTCTGCAGCCTCAATCCTCCTGGAAAACTTAGAGCGCATTGAGGGATTGGGATTCTCTTAAAATTGAGTTGCACTTTGGATTTTACCAAGAGTTGAAACAATATCGTATTTTATATAAACCTCCCCTATTGAAGAGACAGAGCAGGCATCTTGATCCTCATTTTACAGATGTTCGGAATTTTTTTACATTTGGCCTGGTATATGATTAGGTGGTATTAGAACCCAGCTTCTATGCTCTACCTCTGGGGGGGCGGGGGAGAGGGTGCGGAATCTGCTTCTACTTTTTCACTTCCCAGCATCTCATGTTTTTCTCTTATAAATAAAAATTAATGTAAGATTTTGACTATGAAATATTTATTTTTAGAATAGGTTATAATTTTAGAAAACTCATTAGAATATCTTGACAATTGGTGTATAATTGTACTACTGTATAGGAGGATTATATAGGTTTTTTAAAATAAGGTATTTGGGTGAGTTTTAAAGAAATAACTATTGTATTACAGTAGAATTTTTTTGAACCCACTAAAGTAAAATGAGCTTTTTCTTGAGAATCAGAAAACCAACTACTAAAATTGAATATAGAAACCAATTTATTTTACAATATGTATCATATTCATGAAATACACTGTATTTTTATTTCCTAAGACTCATAAAATGTATTTCATTAGCATTTCTGCATATATTCCAACAATACGCTATCATTTGTTTTCGGCAACTTTACTTTCCCATTAACGTGCATTCCTTTTTTAATAAAAGCTATTAAGATTCTATTAAACTCTTGCAAATAGTAAATGAACAACATCACATGTTTCATACTTTCATGAAGCTCTAATCTAAGTTTAAATAATTAACTAAATAATCCTATCAATAAAGGCAACATCACAAGTAGGAGAAGACCATAATCATTTATATGTGAGATATAATTTGTGTGTGTGTGTGTGTGTGCATGTGTGTGTGTGTGTGTACGCTAGCACATATAGATAGACAGTGGTGACATCATATAAGATCAGAGATGGAGAGAAAGAACTAGAGCTAAGAGAACAAATATCAATAGCAGTACTCATACCTAAAATGGAGGCGGTGCCAGCTGAATTGAGAATGGTGAATAGCAGGTAACTAGGTTAAGGATGGGGGAAGACATCAAGCAAAGTGAATGTCACATACAGATGTCCCACGGTGGGCATACTTGGGTTTTTGGAATTGGAAGAAAAAACATAAAATGTTGGAGGTTAAAGTATGGAGTGAATATAGAGTAAGAGAGAAGGCAGGAGAACTGTCTCATGTTTCAGACTTTATCTTAAGGGCAGTTGAAGATACTTGAAAGTTGCTGTTTCTTTTTTTCTTTTCTTTTTTTTTTTTTTGGTTGCTATTGATTTTCGTTCTTGGCATGCTATTTGCTCGAGGGGAAGGGGCAAGGACAGACAGGAACAGTTCTGAGTGTTGGATGCACATGGACGGAAATTGGAGCCTGGGCCTCAGCTGTTCCAGTGCCTCCACATGATCTTGCAGCAGTGGTTCTCTCCTCCAACACCTGAGATTTATTTAATGAGTCCTCTTGCTCCTCTGTGATGTGACTGATCAAACGAAGTGAGCAGGTAATAGCTCCTACAAAATGAGCCTATGCTCAGGGTTAGATAAAGACTCAGAAGAGAAAGATTTCTTGAAGTTTTTATTCTTCCGGACTCTCGTTACTACATTTCCTTTCAAGGAGAGTAGCAAAGATCATTCCTCTCTTCTCCTTCCAAGCCAGTTGAAATGATATGTAACTTAAGTAAATGGAGATTAAAATATTAGCTTCCTAATGGGCAGGTCTGAATTAGAGTCTACAGCTGTCCTCTAGGACACAGCTTATGTTCTCGATACGATTCCTTGTAGTAATGATCTTACTCATGTGAAATGACTGGCCACTGCAGCTCGCCTCGCCCATTCTCACCTTCCAAGAGCCCCACAACAACTTCCACCGACAGAAGATCAGAGCAGCCAGGTGTCACTCATCCTGACCAGGACAGGGAGAGACAGGGTGTGAAAGAGAGGAGCATGAGATAAGTCTCTCATATTTTTTCTTCTTTGGGGTAGAATGGTAAGAACAAACGGTATATAAGTGAACAGATAACCCAAAGGTATTTTTAACTGTAATTTTATTTTTCTGTGGATTCTGTTTCTTGTCTTCCAGAAGATCTAGTCCCGCCCTCCTGGTCCTCCATGTTGGCACATTTGTGTGTCAGTTTTCTGTGTGTATATTTCAGCTAAATATAAAGTAACCCTGGTGAACAACTACAGCTGCTTCTTATATAGATAGCTTTAAAATGACTGTTTCATGTAGGCATGAATTAAATATAATCAATTCATAATTATTTAAAGACATAAAAGGGGTGAGAGGAAGTAAATTCTTCTTTCATAATTGAAGTACGCTTGGGTGAATAGCCTTTCCCAGGATGAAGTGCTCCTCTTCCTCTTCTGTTCTGAGTATGGACCACAGCCTTCCTCCACTGGAGGGCAGAGCGAGGCAGCCATGCTAGTCTCTGATCTGCGTCTTCCTGTTTCAGACAGAAGGCTGATCTTTCTGTGAGGCCTCCACCTCGGTCTGTTTTGCCTTTTTGCATCTTGTAGGGACCAGGCAAAGGGGACACCCAAGGCTGTAGGGAGCACTAGTGACTGACAAGCTGACTCTCTCATGACAGCGAGTAGGCAATGGCTATGTTCCTGGAGCTGTGGCTGGAGACCTTGCTGGCCTGCCATCTAACTAAAATATGTGTGACATTATTTCTCTGTTAAGTTTGGTATACTATTTAAAATTACTTTGTTATTAAATAAGATCAAAACTGAGTAACATTATTGGGCCATCAAAGGCTGTTTTGTTTCTTCTGTTCATACCTCTTCAATGTCACCTAAACGACTCTCTTTTTCTGGTTGGGAGACATCAGGAAATTGAAATTGTGGAAAGCAACACCACAAATAAAGAGGTACTACAGAGGAATGAGTATTAAAAGCACGCCAGGCAATGTGCTAAATTATTTATAGGCAATATCTCATTCTACAGGCATAATGTTTGTACACAAGAAAGTACCTATTGGGAGAGAGAAAGGTATCTTTTTACAAAATCATTTTTAGTATGCAATACTTACATTTAATATGGAGGATTTATGAATAACATCACATCTTAGTCATTTTTCCTTCTCTTTCCCTTTCCCACGTGTCTGCCTCCTTTCCTAGATTTCCTTCCCAACTCTACAAAGTCTGCCTTCAAGAGGGAGCTACTTTGAACTCTAGTGTTCTCTAAATATATCAGCAAATGACACTTTAAATCTCAATTTTGCTACTTCCTTCTTTCTTTGAGCTTGTTCTTTAATCTTTCTGTCTGAAGTTTCTCTTGTACAAAATGCTTTGAGAGTAACCTAGTATATTGGTCAGCTTTTCTGTCTTTGGAGGAAACTACTGGACACCTAAAACTTAAAGAAAAAGCCTTATTTGCCTCATGATTTCAGAGAGTTCTGCCCCATGTAAGGATGGCTCCTAGGTGGAAGCATCAGGAGAGTGAGGGAGGGTCAAAAAGAGAGGGGAATGGTTTGTAATTTTGACAAAACATGTATATGCACAAAAACTCAAGTAATGTAAACATTATGAATGCATATATGCATATTAATAAAATGGGGTGGAAAACAAAACAACAGCATTGTGGAGGACCAAGGTGGAGCAGAAGTATTCGCTTTATAGTGGCTAGGAAGTACAGCACTCAGGAAAGGGTGTCAGACAAGACAGCATCAGTGATTGGATTATTTATGATGCCGAGGCTCATGCCTTCCTCGTCTTATTGGACACAGCCGAAAGTTTGCTTTGCTAATTTTGTAGCAGCTCTTAATTCAGAAAAGCTGACAATCATGATTAACTATCACCATGTCTTTTATTTTCATTTTTATAACATTAGTACTCACTTGGTTTGTCTTTCTACCGTTTCAGTTACCTGTGGTCAACAATATTCCAAAAACATGAAATGGAGAATTCCAGAATGAGTGACTCACTAGCTTTAAGTTGCATGCTGGCTGAGTAGCATCGTGAGATTTTGTCTGACACACGGATCATCCTTTTGTCCAGCATATCCAGTCTGTATTTGCCAACTGCCCATTGCCCATTAGTCACTCAGTAGCGGTCTCGGTCATCACGTCCCATGGAACAATGATATTATAGCAATCAAGATTTTTTTTTTACTAAACTTTGTCCATAAAACACAAGGGTAAGGTGCACTCAGCCCACATATGCTAAACAAAAGCTGTAAAGTACTTTAAGTGAGAAGATGAAAGTTTTTGACTTCAGGAAAAAAAATCATATAGTAGTTAAAATTTATGATAAATTTGTTACCATTTTTTTGCCTAATTGTACATGTTAAACTTTTTCCCTTTGTATGTAGATATAGAAAAAAATCACATGTAAGATCCAGGGGTGCTTCCTATGGTTGCAGGTATCCATCGAAGGTCTTGGCATATATATCTTCAATAGATAAGAAAGCACAAATCTATATTTATTTTCATTGATTTCATTTATTATTTAACAATATTAGCTTGTTAGGTTGAGCAACAATCAACTTTCATCTCTACCTAATGATTTTTAAATATAGATTCTATTTTTTTCTTTATGGTTTCAGACTATGTTCATCTGCCAATCCTATTATGACAGAAAATACCAATTAGAATTGAGTCTCTTTGTACTTTCTAGAATATTACTCAATGTAAAATAGCAATAAACGAACAAAAGTTTTACTTTCATTAGGTCTCACATGAGAGCATCAAAGCCTTTAGGACAGAGACCTTATCTATCATGGTGATTGCTGTTGGGTGGATTTTAAAGATCTCTTCTATGTTCATTCACCAAAAAGAGCAAGAGGACCAAGAAAAGTGAGTGGTCTTCAGTTCCACTCTCTGCCAACTCAAAGCAGAGGATATACAATGCAGTCTAGTTGACTGCCCTGGGCTGGTGCTGGACTTTTTCTAATTATATCCTCTCTGTGTGACATTAATTCATCTAAGTACCAGGAAAAAAAAAAAAAAAACTTTTTTCAGTTCACTTGATAAAGACTTTTCTTCAACTCTCTCTTTTGACATTCATCTGCCTGAGGACATGTACAGGGACCATCCTTACTGTCACTTTTAGAACTGACGTCTTGCTGATCCATGAATGCGGAGCATTTACTGTCTCTACCCTGAGCCATATCTCTTTACCCTGCAGCATGGACTCTCCTAATGTCTCTGCTCCTCTTACCTCATGCAGCCCAACCCCAACACGCAGAACAGCTCATTTTAATAGATTACCTTCTATATTATATAGGCTCCTAAAGAATAGAAACCTTGTAAGTCATAGAAAAGAGTGAGTCGCAATATGAAGGTAACAGGGTTCAAATGTACAAAATTCAAATGATGAGAAGAGTCTTGATTTTTCTGCGGATTAAATGTAAGAGGCTTACATTGTCTGACATAGAGTATGTGCTGTTCATAACTGTTAGTCTTTATCGCCAAAGGCCATTTAATCTTACAATGTTGATAATGTTAAACTTCATCTTAATAAAAAGAAAATTCAAGACATAGAGAGGTTAGGTATTTTTCCCAGGTCATGCAGCTGGTAGAAAACTCAATGTGTGAATGACGAGAACGTATTCAATCGCCACACCTATAAATTATTTTATTGTTGACATGCTTCACCCTGTGCTAATGTCAAAAACAAATAATTTTAGAAAAATACTTCGAAAAACTATATTTTAAATTCTCAGAGACTATTTTTCAGTCTTTTCATTTTGCAGGAAAGAGAACATTCTTTTTATCTGGATGAGATTTTTTTTGACCTTGGATCAAGTTTAGGACCTTCACGCTAAGCGATATCCTTGTGGTAAACTATAGTGTTGATGACCCCAGCCTCTTCTAGCCCTCCAAGTATCAGAATTTATATACAAGAATAAAACAAGGACAAAGCAACCCATATGAGAGTAGCCTGGTTCTCTCCTTTGTTTTATTGTCTAAATCTTAGGGCAATTGTATTTTCTACATTAAAAGAAGCTCAATTTTAATGAAATCAAGGATTGGTGGATTCACATGCTCTACAGATCACTGACGTGGTAAACAAACCCAGTGGAACTGGTATACCACACAGCCATCAGATGAATTAGGAAGCTATTTGCGAAAGAGCAAATTATATTTGTGGTTATTAGATTCACAGAAACTCTTTGAACTGAACTGAGAGATTAAAACTGGTAAAAGATAGATCTTTAATAAAAATTGTTGAAGCTTCAGAAGATATTAGAAAGGAGAAAATATTTGGGTAAAAGTCTCATAAAATAAGAGTGCCAGAACAAAAGAGTACTAAAAAACAACACAGAAATGAATAGCAAAGACTTTCATTTTGCCTACATGGAAAGAATATCATAAATGTGCATCTGAACTAACTAGTTTTCTTGTGGAAAAATAACAAATCTATAGATTAAAAAGGAAATTCAAGCAAAAACAATACTTAAATTCATACTTGGGAGTTTTCAATTTAAATTTTATATGTATTCATTAATACATTGTTCAATTTTCAAGGTCAACTGGTAAGTTTTCTTTTTTAAAAATCGGGTTTTTTTTTCTCCTTTTCACCTTTTTTCCTATTCCCTGCTTTAGTTCCTCACAGGAATTTTTTAAATTTTTAAATTTTTTTTTAACAAAGGCCCTATCTCCAGGTTCACCTACTCCTCACTGACAAAATGGAAGATAGCCATTTATTATGGTAAATAGAAAAAAAAAGTTCATTGAAAGCTAGCTTTGGGGAAGATGGTGAATAGCTCTCCCAAATCACCCATCTTTCTGAGTTGCCCTGATATATGAGAGACCTTTGTAAAAATGGACCAGAAAGAAGGGAAATTGCAAAGTGATAGGAACAGCTACCTGTCCAAACAAAGGATGGGAGGCATGGAGGACAGAAATATGAGGCTTTAATTTTTTTTTTAACAAAAGGGGTGACCTTCCCACGTGCAAGTGAAGAAAGCACACGGAAAGTGTGGTGGAAGGAGATTTAAATCCCTAGATCTCAAGTCCCTCCCCCTGCCTTTTCTCTATTGGCAGGATGCACAATGTTCCCCATAAGATCTATTGTATTGGATTAGACTCAAATCAATCTCTGACAGGACCTTTCTCCCTCCTCCCCACTTCTTCCTTTGTCTAGTCACCTAGTCAGGTAAAAGCATGTGGAAATTGGAAGTCCACCATCTTTATGTGAGATATACCTGGTAGGGGGCCCCCAGTGTGTTGCTCCCAAAAGCCTTTTGGTTTAGTAGGTGTTGTTTCTGAAAATGGTGTTCTGGGCTCATTAACAATTTACCTCAGTGGTTCAAAAAAAAAAAAAAATTGGTCTCACTTCACAGAAGTTGAGTTAAAAATCTCTATGTTTTGATTTGGGCTAGAAATTTCCATCTTAACAAGTACTTTTGTAGGAATTATTCTAAGATGTATGTAAAAACTTGGGAACTGGTGATAGGTACAATAATATTGCAATATAATGTTGAAGTAATATTAAGGTTTTTATTTCATTTTAAAAACATTCATTAGAGGTACTGAAGAAGTTTCCAGTTTCATCCTTGACTTTCAGAGTGGTCACCCTGATTTCACTTCTGAATCACAAACTAAAATCAACCTGAACCGGTTAACCATTTAATAATAGACAGGAACACAGAGAGAGAGATTTTCCCAGGAAATTTCTTCATGAGAAATCAAAATCAGAAGGACAATGCAGTTAATTTTTCATGGCATACTTTTCCAATGTGGGAAGTAAAATTAGATTTTACAGTGCTGTAACATAATGCTGAAAATGATCAGGCTGCATACTCAATGGTATCATTGCATTTTGATCAAACAGAATTTTAGAGTATTATTCATTGTTATTGTTTGAGAAAATAAGATAAGCCCATGTGAGTGTGCTCTCAAAAACTAAAAGCCAAGATTGAACATCCAGCCAAATGAGCACCAGCAAAAGTCGTAGGTAATTTAATACAAGGTTTATCATAGTTTAAATTTCTGCCTAGAATAGAATGCTTTGCATCAATATTCCCAGGATTGCAGGGCTTGATAATTATGGTGTTCTGAGTTATTTTCCATAAATATCCCTTTACTGTGTTATAGCATTGATTGAAACCATTATAGAAAGACCTGAAAATCAGATGTAGTTGTGGGAGCAGTAGTGAGATATATGATCTTCCCCTGGCCTGCATGTGAGACGAATCACACGGCCGCTGGAAAATAACTGGGATTGTTGAATAAGGACCCGCTCTTGGCTCAGGTGTTTAGAATCCCAGATAATCACCTAAATATGCATACCTGAATTTGTCCTTACCATTTAGCATCCCTGCTTCCCAGAGGAGGAACATAGAGAAATTAGGATTAAATTTATAAAATTTCAGCAAAATCAAAACTATAAGTCTTTGTTTGGAACCATCTAGCCTGACGAACAGATGGGCTTAGAAATAATATTCTTTTCCATTCTTTATCCTTCAGAGTCTGCATATTCCCATTTGGTGGCTGTGGAAATAACACGTTACAGTAAGATTTCTCTATCCTGAAGTCAAGCTTGGAATATTAAGGGATTTCAATGGCAAAGTTGACCTAAAATTTTGGCTTAAGAGTGCCTCTGTGCACCTAGGTACCACTTTGTCCTGAATTTTGAAGTGCCACTGGAGCCATTCTAGATTCTCTACTTGTTTGTCTCCTTGTGATTCTGTCTCTTCAAAGTGTAAAGAACATTTGTAAAAATTATTTCAGAATGAGTTAACTTCTAATTTCCAGAGAAATGCTTTGCAAATAATGGTTTTTAAAATTGCTTTATACACCAGAGGACAGAAAGTGATAAAATAAATAATAGGCAATATCATTCACTTGGGAATATCTCTATGATAAATAACCATGTCAAAGTCTTCATTTTCTTCGTAATCTTTACTCTACATATTTTATACTTATATCATCTAAATTCCTTTTAATTAATAAGTAGAATTTGATTTGAATAATTTGATTTACATAGTCTCTTTAGCTATGCATAAATTCCTTAAGGACAGGAAAAAAGGCCTTCCTCTTTCTTATCAAACACAACAATTAATACTAAACTTTGTGTATTTTAAATAATAATAATATCAAACATTTAGGTCACATTTATCATGTAACGGGAATAGCTCTAAATATTTTATATATAACTCACTCAATCATAATAATCCAGTGTCACAGGCATACATAGATGTCCAGCATGGTGCAACATTTTTTGGTGTTGTTGTTTATTTGGTTGGTTTTGCTTTGTTTTGTTTAGGTTTTGTTTGCCCCCTTCCTCCATTTTTGAGTGAAGAAAAATTATCTCGAGGCACACATAAAATGTGTACTATAGGTAATATACATATGTAAGTATATAATGTTCATATATAAATATGAATACTTCCTTTTAATTTATTTTTAATTACAACATTTAAAAAATTAAGGGCAAATAAAAGGGCAGACCACTAGTTGAACATGCCTGCCATAGATTACCTTCACTTTAAAGATGTGAAAATTAAATAGCAGAATGGTTATTCAACTTGCCTTAAATTAGAACTATGAAATGGTAAAGATCAGATTGAAATCTGGGAAGTCTATCTTCAATGTGTGTGTATTTTAAATGTAAAAAATGACAAGAATGTAAGAAAGTTTCAGTGATTTTTTGAATAATTTTTTCTTTTTGTAGAAATCAAGAAAACAATCACTTATTTATTTGGGTCACTTTATGTCTCAATTTATTGCACAATATCCACATATCTAGAGGATTAAATGAGGCTTAGAGATTACATTTTTTAAAAGACAATGACAAATTAAGTTAGAAGACGATGGGTAAAACACGTGACAATCATGGTGGTTTAGATTGGTTGAATAGGGAAAGATTTCTCTGAAAAACTATCAGAGAGAACAAAAAAGAAAGGAAAAACAGCCAGTCTTACAAAAGCAGCAAAATAGGTAGAAGAAATGGAAATCTGTGAAGTAGGAAGAAAAGCTCGTTTGTTCACTCAGGATGTTCACTGCAGATAGTATGTGAGAAGGTGCATTATGAGCTAGTTGTGCCCATCTACCATCTTTAGAAGCCTCCAGTGCCTCAGAACATGATTGCATTTGGAGAATTTCTAAAGTGATAATTAAGATAAATTCAGGTCATGTGAATGGATCACCATGCAATATGACTGGTGTGCTTATCAGAAAAGGAAATTAGAGCAATCAGAGAAGGAGATTTTGTGAAGATACAGGGCGAAGATGACAACCCCAAGCCACGGTGAAAATCTCAGCCAAAAATCATCTGATCTCAATTCACGCACAGAGACAGACATGCTTAAAGAAGGGAAGATTTAGAAGGAAGAGAATCATGAACATAGAGCAGAGATTGAACAAAAGCTGCCCTGAGCCAAAGAGTGTCTGGGCCTGGCACAAATTGGAAGAGCCAAGAGATAGTATTTCTTCTGCAAGTGTCAAGGGGAGCGTGGCCCTTTTGATATCTTCTTACTAGATTTCTTGCTCAACAACTGTAAGAACATAAGCTTTTGTTGCTTAAACTACTCAAGTTTTGCAGCACTTAGGACAGATCTAGCAAACTTGTACGGGGAGGATGATATGATGTGAAGTAGAAAATATAAAGACCAGATCATGACTGTGACCATGACGTTTGGATTTTCTTTTAAGGGAAAAGAGAATCATAGAAGAGATACAAAGTAGGGTACACCATCGCATGGTCTTTGCTTTGAGAGGTCCATTGCATGGTTGAAAAGAAAAGTTTGGTCAGGAAACAGCAACAAGAGGTATATTTGATACACCAGGCCACAAGCAAACCTTGGGTTGTAGAACATACAGATTTGCAAACTACATTATAAGATATAAGTAGCAGAACTTGTGATGTTATCAGAGAAATCTTTATAGTAAAATAGATTACATGCTAAGAGTGAGGAAAAGGAAAGAATTAACTCTGATTCTTAGAATTTCTGACTTAATATGTTCACGTCAAAATTATACTGTTTGATAGATATTGTTTCTGTTGCTGTGTGGTATTGAGAATAGAACCCAGGTCCTACATTTGAGCTACATCCCTAGCCCATTTTTGTATTTGTTATTTCGAGACAGAGTTATATTAAGTTGCACAGTCTGATCTTGAACTTGAGATCTTCCTGTCTCAATCCCTCGGAATACTAGGATTACAGGTGCATGTCACCCACTGAGCATGATGGATACTTTTACGTGTTACTTCTAAGAGATACTTAGTTGCTCTGAAAGCAGTGGATAAGTTCTTGGATCCATGGATCTACAGTTCTTCACGGAAGAAGAGACAAGTTGTTTCCTAGGGATCACTCCATCCCTTTGTGACAAAAAATAGATAGATAGAGTGCTCAACTTCATTGTAAACCTTAAATTTTGTGCTTGTACAGATCAATAAAATGAGGGAAAATTGATAGATACCCAGATATGTATAAAATTTCCCAATATTTTCTGATGAAATCGGGGGATAGTATAGTCTATCATCTGCTTTTATAAATAAAATTTTTGGAGCACAGCCGTATTCATTAATTTACACATTGTCTACTGTTGCTTTTTCCTTATAATGCCAGACGTGATTGCTTGTGAGAGAGATCACATTGTCCACAGTTGAAAACATTGCCTGGTTCTTTATGGAAAATATTTACAGACTCTTAGGCTGGATACTTGTTAAGATCATACTCATTGGCTTTAAGTTATTTCTGGAAAGATCCTATGTGGCAGCATGTTCTTTCTTAAGTACGTATCAAGACTACACGTGTAAAGGACAATTTTTAAAATATTTTGAGGGAATCAGAGAATGGAGCCGATAGAAAGAAAAGGGTTAAATTTGAAGATAATATATTACTTTCTGAAACTTCCTGTAACAATGTACCATGAATAAGATAGCTTAGGATGATAGAAATGTATTGTGTCACTGTTCTGAAGGCTGAAAGTCCACAGTCAAGTCTAGCAGGGTCACTGCTCCCTGTGAAACCCACAAAGATCTTTGTGTGTGTGTTTGTCTATACAAATTTGTTATTATTATAATAGTAAAATTCCTACTAAAGGTCCCAAGCTAAGAACTTTATCTTCGTTTTACTACTACCTTGAAGACCCTGCTTCCAAATAAGACAACATTGTCAGCTAGAAGTTAGGATTTGACACTTTCATTTTTGTGAGAACAAAAAATTGAACCCAACACAATTAGAGATCTGTCTAGTTGTACAATAGGTTCTAAGACTTACATGTACTTGTCACAGGAGCTACCTGTGAATCTCACTTGCACCTCAGGGCCAGTGTGTTCTCAAGAGTCACTTATTAAGTACATCCCTACAACATCCAAATATCAATTTTGATAGTGTAAGGGCAGGAAAAAATTCTGAATTCCTTATGTATAAAAATAATTTTCTACATAACAAATTCAAAATGAAATCTAGCATGGTGTGGTTTAGATCTTGGGTGTCCCCCAAAGCCTCATGTGCCTGTGGATATTGTGTACTATAGGAAACTCAAGTTTAGTAGGGTGGGGAGGAGGGAGGGAGGGGTGGGGAGAGGGAGGGAAAAAAATCTGGAGTCTACCAGGCTTTTAAAAAGGAACAAACAGGGGGGTAGGACGAGGGAGGTGGGAGGGAGGGAAGGATAGGGGGAGGGACAGAACTACAGTGGGAAAGCCCTTGTCACCTTGACAAGATACATATGTGCACAAAATGCTCAACTCCATTGTAAACCTTGAATTTTGCACGTATACATATCAATAAAATGTGGGAAAAAACACAGAATCCATACCTGATAGACTTTGTTAGAACCCAGAGATAACCAATAAGCCAACTATCACAAATATTGAACAGGGGCACAATTTATACTTAAGAAAGTAGTGTAAGGTATTCTATAAAAGTTAGAAAGTCAAGAACATCAGCTGGTCACCCAAAATTAATTGTACCTACTAGTGAAAATTTGCTTGAAGACAAATACTAAGGTAGGGACCATATTTATTTCTCTAATTCTCCTGAAATTATGTGGGACCATGTAAACTCTTTCTCACCAGTGAAATGTATGCAGAAGCATCATCTGTGACAATCTTGAGTGAGGGAATTAAGAAGCCATATTCCTTCTCTGCCACTTTTTCCTTCCCTGCTATCTGGTCAGGGGTGCCTTAATTGATTACCACAGACTGGTGTTGGAGAGAAAAGTTTTGTGTGTTCTGTGAAGTAGATTACCATACAAAATGCCTTACTATGTTAAACTGCTATGTGGACAAGTTGTGTTCTATTAAGCCATTAAGATAATGGCAGAGTCGGGGGCTTTCTAGGAGGCAATATCAGCCAGTTATTTTTCTGTGTGAAATTCCTAAAAATTATCAGGCCCTTTTTGCTTCCATATATTTTTCTTCCCCCTTCTTTCTTCCTGGATGATTCATTCCCAGGATTTTTGCCTGGCCAACAGTCATAGTGACTGGTGTAGTAAGTTATGTTTGGTATGGTAAAATTTAGAGGCACTCACAGAAGCCTAGACTGTCATCTGTCACACTTACATACGAATCACACCTATAATAAATTCCTCATTCCATACTCCTCTATAATCTATAAGTGATTCTGCTTCTCTGATGGACTCCTAACGTAGGACTTAGGGAAATATCAATATAGAGATTTCTCTTTATGTTTCATCTTAAAGAGATCCTTCACCATTACACGTGCTTCCCTTATGATGCCTATAACTATAACAAGTATGTTTATTTGCTTTACTGTTGAATATCTCTTTGCCCCTAGAGAAAGCAAGCCTCAAACAAGCATTAATTTGCACTTCCTCTGGATGTCCCCATACGCACACACACACACACACACACACACACACACACACACACACACAGAGTATGTGGGGAGAGAGAGAGAGAGAGAGAGAGAGAAAACAGAATTATTCTTAACAAGAAAGAGAGAGAAAGAGATTCTCCTTTCTTCTACGGTGGTCTGTCTAGCTCCACTCTTAACTGCCAAAGATTGACACTGTGTTTATTGAAAAGGAGAACTATATATTTTTGAGACAGGCTTTCTATACTCCAGGATAGTCCTGAACTCACCATATAGTCCGGCTGGCCTCAAGCACAACAATCCTCCTGCCTCAGCCTCCCAAATGCTGGGATTACAAGCATGTACCACCATACTTGGCTCA